>JARQOD010000007.1:35801325-35860856 GCA_033576555.1 Oophaga sylvatica | reverse complement strand
TGTCAACCTTAATTTACTTTATAATAATAGTAACGCATTGAAAACTGGGGGTTATTTGGCTAAAGTTGTGGGGGGCAGGGCTGGCTCCAGGCTTTCGTGGTCACCGGGCAAAAGAGTGTCATTGGGCCACTTTAACACATACCACAATTCATGATGCTCCGATATGGCACAGAAATATAGGTATAGTACAATGACAAATACTTCACTTCTTACATTACATGAGTGATATCTATTTTAAATTCTACAATAGCTCAAAAACAGGACTGTATATTCCTCCATACAGTATTATGGCCACCACATAGTGCGCCATACAGAATAATGAGCCCCATATTTTGCTCCATTAATAATTGGTCCCATATAATGTTCCATACAGTATATGATGAGCTCCACATAATGCTCCAGTATATGATGGTCCCCATATAATGTGCCATACAGTATAGGACGGTCCCCATAGAGTATAATGAGCCCCACATATTGCTCCATAGTACAGTATAATGAGTCGCATATAAAGCTCCATACAGTATATGATGGGCCCCATATATTGCTCCATACAGAATGGGTTCCATATAATGCTCTATACAGAATAGGCCCCATATGTGCTCCATATGATGCTCCATACCCTATGTGATGCCCCATAAATAATGAACCCCATATGATGCTCTAGTATATGATGGGCCCCATGGATGATGCTCCAGTGTATGATGGGCCTATATAATGCTCCATATATAATGGGCCCCATTTATAATGCTCCAGTGTATAATGGGCCCCGTATATGATGCTCCAGTGTATGATGGACCCCATTTATAATGCTCCAGTGTATGATGGGACCCATGGATGATGATCCAGTGTATGATGGGCCCCATTTATGATGCTCCAGTGTATGATGGGCCCCATGGATGATGCTCCAGTGTATGATGGGCCTATATAATGCTCCATATTTAATGGGCCCCATTTACAATGCTTTAGTGTATAATGGGCCCCATATGATGCGCCAGTATATGATGGGCCCCATGGATGATGCTCCAGTGTATGATGGGCCTATATAATACTCCATATTTAATGGGCCCCATATGATGCTCCAGTGTATAATGGGCCACGTATATGATGCTCTAGTGCAGGGGTCCCCAACCGCCGGTCCGCGGCCCATTACCGGGCCGTAGCAGTTCTGTTGCCGGGCCGCGGAGCCACGGCACAGAACGCTGTACACACTTGGAGCCGGCGGCTGCAGCACTGTAGTGACAGCTGCAGCCGCCGGCTTCAAGACATCGATACTTACCTTCCGTCGCTGCATCCCTGTCGGCCGTGGCAGCTTCCTCCTGAGCGCAGCGGTGACGTAGAACCGCTCATTAAGGTAATGAATATGGATGTGACGCCACTCCCATAGGCGTGGCATCCATATTCATGCCCTTAATGAGCGGTATTACGTCACCGCTGCGCACAGGAGGAAGCTGACGCCGCCGACAGGGACGCAGGGAAGTTCAGCGACAGAGCGAGGAGGGTAAGTATGATGGGGGAGGACGGGGGAGCCCAGCCATGTATACAGGATGGGAGGACGGGGAGCGGAGCCATATATACAGGATGGGAGGGAGAGCGGAGCCATGTATACAGGATGGCAGGATGGGAGCGGAGCCATATATACAGGATGGGAGGGGGAGCGGAGCCATGTATACAGGATGGGAGGATGGGAGCGGAGCCATATATACAGGATGGGAGGATGGGAGCGGAGCCATATATACAGGATGGGAGGACGGGGAGCGGAGCCATGTATACAGGATGGGAGGGAGAGCGGAGCCATGTATACAGGATGGCAGGATGGGAGCGGAGCCATATATACAGGATGGGAGGGTGGGAGCGGAGCGAGCCATGTATACAGGATGGGAGGGTGGGAGCAGAGCCATGTATACATGATGGGAGGTTGGGAGCGGAGCCATGTATACAGGATGGGAGGGTGGGAGCGGAGCCATATAAACAAGGGTGGGAGCGGAGCCATATATACAGGATGGGAGGATGGGAGCGGAGCCATATATACAGGATGGGAGGGGGAGCGGAGTCATGTATACAGGATGGGAGGGGGAGCGGAGCCATGTATACAGGATGGGAGGGTGGGAGCGGAGCCATATAAACAAGGGTGGGAGCGGAGCCATGCATACAAGGGTGGGAGCGGAGCCTTGTATACAAGGGAGTCACATTCACATTATAAATGTTATAATTAAATGATGAGTATGCACTACTACTAAACTACAACCCCGTCCATAGCCCCCCCCCTTATGACCAAAGCCCCACCCCTGCCACACCTCCATCCCCGCCCTGCCGGGCCATGGAAGAATGGTCTTTCTTGAAGCCGGTCCCTGGTGCAAAAAAGGTTGGGGACCACTGCTCTAGTGTATGATGAGCCCCATTTATAATGCTCCAGTGTATGATGGGCCCCATGGATGATGCTCCAGTGTATTATGGGCCCCATTTATGATGCTCCAGAGTATGATGGGCCCCATGGATGATGCTCCAGTGTATGATGGGCCTATATAATACTCCATATATAATGGGCCCCATATGATGCTCCAGTGTATAATGGGCCACGTATATGATGCTCTAGTGTAGGATGAGCCCCATTTATAATGCTCCAGTGTATGATGGGCCCCATGGATGATGCTCCAGTGTATTATGGGCCCCATTTATGATGCTCCAGAGTATGATGGGCCCCATGGATGATGCTCCAGTGTATGATGGGCCTATATAATGCTCCATATATAATTGACCCCATAAGACGCACCAGTGTATAATGGACCCTATCTATGATGCTCAAGTGTATGATGGGCCCGATATATAATTCTCCAGTGTATAATGCTCCCCATATATTTCTCCAAACATTAAAAAAAAATTTAAAACCTCTCCTCGCTGGGCACTGCTCTACTCTGGACTCCTCAGCGTCGCCATCTTCCAGCTCTCTGCACTGTGACTGTTCAGGCAGAGGGTGCACAGACGTGATGTCATTGCGCTCTCTGACCTGAATGTGACTGTCAGGAAACGCGGAAGACGTCACAGCGGTGGCACAGGGAGAGGTAAGTATTGCAAGTGCTGGGGCCCTGAGCAAGCAGGGGGGGCCCACTGGCGGGCACAGGGCCCCTCATAGTACGCCGCTGTCTATAACGGCGAGTGGGCCTTCCACCTGCTCAGAGCCCCGGCACTTGCCCGGGTGCGCCAGGTGGTGATGCCGGCCCTGGGGGAGGGGATACAGCCCAGTTATGGAGGTGGAAAAACTGGCATATGTTGAGGTGTAGGCTGGACGTTCAGCAGCTGCAAATGGAAGAATTGGAGGAAGAGGAGAACAAAGCCAGCCATTTTGCTGGCAACATATGTGTCATCAGGGGAAGGTGGGACAAAATCCTTTGAAACCCAGGCATGGATCATTTTAATGAAGGTGAGCTCACCAACATTTTGGGTCGACAGCCGGGTCCTTCTTTCTGTCAGGATTGATCCAGCAGCACTGAAGACTCTTTCTGATAGCACACTAACAGCAGGCAAGAGAGCTCCTGTAAGGCATATTGTGCCAATTCAGGCCAGGTGTCCAGTTTACAGGCCCAGTAGTCAAAGGGGAATGAACTGTGAGGGAGAACATCGATAGGGGAGGAGAGGTAATTTGAACCATAGTTGACAACTGCTGTCTCCTGTCTGTTGCAATCGATTCAGTATTAACAGTCATGTGAGCGGTACTCGAGAAATCACTCCACAACATGGTCATGAAACCCCTGTCTCCAACGCCAGTTTGGCTGTGTGCACCACGAACACCTCTTCCATGTTGCCCAGTACGGCTCGTGGTAGAACCAGCACCGCTGCTGTGTGCTGGGAATGCCTCTAACAAACGGTTGCTTGTTTGTTTGCCAATGTTAGCTCTAGGTTCTCCTGTGACATGATGTTCTGTAATTTGCCTTTCTAGCATAGATCGAGGATGCTGGCCAACCAGTAGTCGTCATCCTTTATAATTTTGGCAATGCGGGGGTCCCTTTTTAGGATCCGCAAGACATAATCACACATGTGGGCCAATGTTCCAGGTGTCAATGATGCAGTGCCAGTGGTGGGTGGAGGAGCACTTTCTGCCAAATCCACATCCCTCCAGTCACGCACAAACCCTGTACCTGACCTTGGCAAGCCAACATTTTCTCTTGCCCTGAGAAGCATTCTCCTCCCCAAAATAATCATCCCCTCCTCCTCCTCTTCCTCTTCTTCCACAACCTCGTCCAGGACAGTTCCCTGAGCAGACAATGCCTGTCATCAAGGCTTTCCATCTCCTCCTCCTCCGCTGCAGACGCCTGATCCTTAATGTGCGTCAAAGTTTGCATGAGCAAACGCATAAGTGGGATGCTCATGCTTATGATGGCATCGTCTGCTCTTACCAGCCATGTGCATTCCTCAAAACACTGAAGGACTTTACAGAGGTCTTTCAGCTTTGACCACTGCACACCCGACAACTCGATGTATGCCCTCAAACTGCCTGCCCATGTATCCTCCCATAAATGCATTACAGCCTGCCTCTGTTCGAACAGCCTCTAAACCATGTGCATGGTGGAGTTCCAGCTTGTTGCAACGTCTATGATTAGGCGATGCTTGGGGAGGTGGAGCGATCACTGCATACGACTGAAGTCTACGGGCGAGCGACGGATGTGCGAGCAGGGGTGGGATTCAGCCGGTTCTCCCTGGTTCGATGGAACCGCTTGTTAAAAAAGCTGCCGGTTCCCCGAACCGGGGAGATTCAGGGCTGCGATCCGGTACTGGCCCCACTGCCCCAGCACCTGCACATGGCCGGCCGCACAGCAAATTGTGTGCGACCGAGCCTGCTGTACTGTGACACGGCCAGCAGCAGACACAGCCGACCGCGTCACAGTGTATAGGGCCGGGAGCTGTGCACGGCCGTCACCTTGATGGCTTGCACAGCTCGTTCTTCCTCGGTAAATGCTAGACTGTATGGGCTCCTTCCAGGTGTGACGTCATTTCCTGGAGGGGGCGTGTTCTGCCAAAGCCAGGAAGAGAAGTGGCCATTAGATGTTGGTCTCAGCAGTCTGATGCCGTCGTCTGTAGCTGCAGGAGGGAAATTAGAGGTGAGAGTCCTCAGTGACACCGAGGAGGATTTATTAATTAACGGGTTGAGGGCTGATACTGGGGGCTGTGTAGTGGGGTGTGAGGAGGTTATGCACAGCTGTGGGGTCTGTGTGTGCTCCTAGAGGGTTATGTACACTTGTGGGGTCTGTGTGTGCTCCTAGGGGTTTATGCACAGCTGTGGGGTCTGTGTGTGCTCCTAGGGGGTTATGCACAGCTGTGGGGTCTGTGTGTGCTCCTAGGGGGTTATGTACACTTATGGGGTCTGTGTGTGCTCCTAGGGGTTTATGCACAGCTGTGGGGTCTGTGTGTGCTCCTAGGGGGTTATGTACACTTGTGGGGTCTGTGTGTGCTCCTAGGGGTTTATGCACAGCTGTGGGGCCTGAGTGTGCTCCTAGGGGGTTATGCACAGCTGTGGGGTCTGTGTGTGCTCCTAGGGGGTTATGCACAGCTGTGGGGTCTGTGTGTGCTCCCAGGGGGTTATGTACACTTGTGGGGTCTGTGTGTGCTCCTAAGGGGTTATGCACAGCTGTGGGGTCTGTGTGTGCTCCTAGGGGGTTATGCACAGTTGTGGGGTCTGTGTGTGCTCCTAGGGGGTTATGTACACTTGTGGGGTCTGTGTGTGCTCCTAGGGGGTTATGCACAGCTGTGGGGTCTGTGTGTGCTCCTAGGGGGTTATGCACAGCTGTGGGGTCTGTGTGTGCTCCTAGGGGGTTATGCACAGCTGTGGGGTCTGTGTGTGCTCCTAGGGGGTTATGCACAGCTGTGGGGTCTGTGTGTGCTCCTAGGGGGTTATGCACAGTTGTGGGGTCTGTGTGTGCTCCTAGGGGGTTATGCACGGTTGTGGGGTCTGTGTGTGCTCCTAGGGGGTTATACACGGTTGTGGGGTCTGTGTGTGCTCCTAGGGGGTTATGCACAGTTGTGGGGTCTGTGTGTGCTCCTAGGGGGTTATGTACACTTGTGGGGTCTGTGTGTGCACCTAGGGGGTTATGCACAGCTGTGGGGTCTGTGTGTGCTCCTAGGGGGTTATGCACAGCTGTGGGATCTGTGTGTGCTCCTAGGGGGTTATGCACAGCTGTGGGGTCTGTGTGTGCTCCTACGGGGTTATGCACAGCTGTGGGGTCTGTGTGTGCTCCTAGGGGGTTATGCATAGTTGTGGGGTCTGTATGTGCTCCTAGGGGGTTATACACGGTTGTGGGGTCTGTGTGTGCTCCTAGGGGGTTATACACGGTTGTGGGGTCTGTGTGTGCGCCTAGGGGTTATGCACATTTGTGGGGTCTGTGTGTGCTCCTAGGGGTTTGTATATGTTTGAGGAAAAGGTGCGTGTAAATGGGTGTGGCTTAAAAATGGGTGTGGTTTTAAAAATGGGTATGATTTCCTACACAGAACCTGTTGTTAAAAATTTGAATCCCACCCCTGTGTGCAAGCACAGTCTTCGCACCTTATGGAGCAGGGCTGTTAACTCCGGATAATTATTTAGGAAGCACTGCACCACCAGGTTCAAGGTGTGAGCCAGGCAATGTATGTGTCTGAGTTTTGCCAGGGCTATGGCCGGCCACAAAATTACGGCCGTTATCACTGACTATCTTGCCAGGCTCAAGATGTAGACTGCCCAGCCATGACTCAGTTTCTCGCTGCAAGTAGTCGGCCAGTACCTCCGCGGTGTGTCTGTTGTCACCCAAAGACATCATCTTTAAAACAGCCTGCTGACGCTTACCACTAGCTGTTCGATAGTGGGACACCTCGTGTGCAACACTGGCAGCTGCGGATGGAGTGCTCGTGCAACTGCGCTTTGTCGACGAGCTTTTGCTTCTGGAGGAGGAGGGTCGAACGCCTACAGCCAACTGTTGCCTATACCGTGGGCTAGGCAGCATTGTCCCACCGCCGCTGTCCCCTGTGGACCCTGTATCCACCACATTAACCCAGTGCACAGTGATGGACACGTAACGGCCCTGGCCATGCCTACTGGCCCATGCATCTGTTGTGAGGTGCACTTTCCACTCAATGAATGTTTGAGTGCATGGACAATGCGGTCTTTCACATGCAGGTGGAGGGCAGGGATGGCTTTTCTAGAAAAGAAGTGCCGACTGGGTAGGTCATAGCGTGGGACAGCGTAGGCCATGAGCTCTCGAAACCCTGCGCTTTCAACCAAACGGAAGGGCATCATCTCTAATGAGATCAGTTTGGCAATGTAGGCGTTCAAAGCCAGTGTACGCGGATGAGAGAATGAGTACTTTCTTGTCCTAATCAGAGTGTCTGCTAGGGTGAGCTGGACTTGAGAGATGCATATGGGGAACTAGCGGTGGACATGGTGGACTGAGAGGGGGTTGGTGATGGTGATGGTGGTGGTGATCGCCTAGATTCAGTCTTTGGTTGCAAAAACATTGTGATTCCCTGACTGCTTTGGCCTTGTGACAACACCTCAACATTTCTTGCTGGTGGTGTGCTAACTGGTGGGCTTACAGTGAGGGGAAGCGATGTAGTCAGAGCAACCAGCGGGGAAAAGGTGGATGCTGCTGGCTTTAGGGTGGTTTCACTCGGGTGACACTGGGTTGCCATCTCGGATGTTTCCAGGGGTCGCAGTCCTTTTATAGCCATATCCTTAAGGGCATCAAAGGTAGCATCAGGATGATCCAAGGACCACCAGTGCACTGTCCTGCTTTCAGCTTGGGACCTCAGTCCCCGTACAAATTGTTCTTTTAACATTTTATTCTCTTTGGTGACACTTATGGGGTTAACCTGTTTAAGTGCTCGCAGGGCCCCCTGTAGTCGGCAGGCGTAGTCCCTAATGCTGTCATCTGGTTTCTGGGAGCATTGGTAAAACCTCATCCGGAGATCTGTTTCAGTGCGGTCCTCAAAGATAGTCTGTAGCTTTAAGAAAATTGCAAGCACTGATTCCTGGTCTGCAGCTGTCCAAGTCTCTACTTCTCTCTCCGCAGCACCAGTCAATTGTCCTACTACCACTGCAGCTCTCTGCTTTTCTGTCATAGGGTACATGTCCATTATGCTGCATACCTTTCGCTTGAACCCTGACAGCGTTAGCGGTACTATCGGGGCCACAGGACCAGGTGAAGGGCCAGCATTTCCAGCCTGTGTGGCAGCGCCGGTGGGTATGTCATTGGGGCCGTCGGCCTGGGCCGCGCTGTCGGCTTGCTGCTGCGACATGTCTGCGCCCCCCTAGTTAAGCATGGCCTACCTTCTCTGAAGGCTGCAGCACCGCAGGGCACAGCGTTGTAGAAGGACCTGCGTCGCCGGCGCTCTGACGTCAGAGCGTTCACTGAAGCTCTCCACAGGACCTGCCGCCGCGTCAGCGTTGGGGGCGTGTCCAGGACTCAGCGCGCTTTTGCAGGTACGCCCACTAGTTTTCACGCCGTGGCGCTGTAAAAGGCGGGCAATGGCGGGCAAATGGCGGGAAATCTTCACCACATACAAAACACAGTCTTTTAGGGAGGCACACAGTACCCGGTGGCAACGGGCACAAGTTACTCCGTTGCTGCAGGGCACGAAATCCTGTTTGTGATGCCAGAACAGATGAGTCCACAGCCAGAGTTTTGGGGTACTCGGCACCGAGCCCGTTGATGTCTATGGGGAATGTCACGGGTAGCACAGCTCGGTCCGTGCCCTGGGCGCTCACTGTAATGTGGGATATTTACAGGTGACTTGAATGATGATATGGGGATTTGTGACGCCACTTGTGGTATCTGGTCAGGATGACCAGCGCTGCTATGCAGATCCACTGGAGGGTTAATATTGTGCAGCTAGGTGTTAAGCCTTCCACAAGTAAGGCTGAGTTCTCCTCCAGGGCAGATAGATGTGCAAGGGTGCAGGACAGACGGGGACCCGACAGTCAGGGGCAATAAGGGAGACACACACATAAGTCACTTTGGTACCTTTACTGAAGATGTTGCAGGCACTTCCCGGAGCGCTGTAGGGTGAAGGGTGCACATCCAGATTCCTCCACTGGTAGGTGTGTGGCCTCCTGTTCTCTGCCTTTTTGTAATGAAGTCTTGGCCTGTGTGTAGCTGGGCCTAGCTTAGTCTCCATCTTGTACCTGGCTGACTTTGTGGTTGGACCTCTTCTTGAAGTACACAGTCTCTATTTGCCGTGCACGGCTAGACTCCGTCCTCCTGATCCTGCTACGTATCAGCTCTGTGGTACTCCTGGGACTTGTAGTCCTCCAGGAACTCCGGTGTTCTCCTAATGGGCCGTGGAGATCCCTATAGGCTCGGACCCCGGTGTCCGGTAATGCTTGCTGAGATGAGCTATAGAGGCTCCTCTGTCTCGATAACTTTCCACTCGCCTTCGGCCTACCTGGATCCTCACACGATCACACACTGGCAGTTGCTGGGCTGCCTCTTCACCGCTCTCTAAGCGTCGGCACGCTTCCTCACTGAGTTGCACTCCTAGATTCAGCTCTGACTAGGCTGGAGTGTTCTCTGTTCACTCTTTACTAGACTCCACTTGCTTTCTTGAACTGAATAGCTCTGCAGCCCTCTTAACCTCAGCTCTGCACTTCCCTCACTGCAGACTGACTGAGCCCTCTGAGGTGGCTGCACTGAACTGCTCTCAGAGATGACTGAGCAGAACTGACCTGGATGCTTCCTGTGTCAGCTTCTTTTATGTGTCCTACACAGCTCCCTCTGGTGGTCTTTGGGGATAAGATGAACGTGTATGAATGTGAATAATGACCTCTAGTGGTATCTTCTTTCAGTGCACCCTTCTGGAAGATATGGATCCAGTCGCAGCTGGGCTCCACAGGTGCACATGTGCTACCTGAGGTTTTGTAGTCTGTCCACGCTTGCAAGTGCATGGTGTTTAAATGTCTAAGCATGCAACTGGTATTCAAATTTTGGAGATTTTTCCCTCGGCTAAAGGTCCTTCCGCACTTCCTACAGATAACCTTTGCCTCATCAATAGGATTTTGGTCAAAAAAGTGCCACACTGCACTCTTCCTACTATGGGATAAATTTTCAGGGCTTGCACGCTGTGCTAATTTGACTGTCTGGCCCAAGCTGTCCTGCAACTCTTTTGTATTTTTAACATGTTTTTGGACTGCTAAGGGCCTGCTAGATAACCGCAGCTGCGATGTCGATGCCAGCTGCGGATCTTCCTCCTCTTCTGAGCTATTGCCAGAGGCACCCTCTTCCCCAATGGATGCCAATCCGGGTCAACAACTGGGTCATCCATCACCTCCTCTTGAATTTCATCTGCACCTTCCTCTGTGTCACCGTGTAAGGTGGTATAGTATGCGTTTCATCAGGGTCAGATTCTGGCTCAGTAGACTGCTAGGGCAATGTAGTGCTCTGGGTGAATGTACCAGCAGAATCATCTAGCAGTGGCTGTGCATCAGTGCACTCTATGTCAGATTCTTCTTGGACTGGTGAATTCAGGATTTGACTTGATAACCCAGGCATAGTATGTGAAAAGAGCTCCATGGAGTAATCTGAAGTGTGGCCTGCCGCATCCTTCACTTTTGGTGGGGGTAAAGGACACAAGGAAAGGTGTTGTTCCTGACCAGGAGCCTGCACTGACAACTTAGTGCTTGCATTTTTTGAAACTTCAGAAGAGGAGGCGATAGAGCTGGAGGCTGTTTCTGTAATGTAAGCCAAAAACGGTTCCTGATGCTCCGGCTGTAAAAGCGGTTTACCTACTCCCAGAAAAGGGAGCCTTCCAGGCCTTCTGGAGCCAGACGATGACGCAGGCTCAACACCTCCTGCCTTAGGTGCTATTGTGCTTTTGGCACTACCAGCAGATGCACCACCACCACCATCAGTACCAGCTGCCCCCCCCCGCCCATGACCGCGGCCTCTTCCACCATACTTCCTCATGTTTGGGAAAATGTACCAAAAATACCAGCAGATATATGTTACTGTATCAGAAGCGTACAGCTGTATACAGTGTAGGGGAAAATTTAAATCTCCGTATATATGTCCGGAGTCACACACAGACGCTCTCAGGCTCAGTATGGATTAGACCAGAATATAAAAAGCAGAAAAAGGGTACTGTATCAGAAGATACCACGTGTATATAGTATAGGGGAAAATTGTAAATCTCAGTATATATTTCCGGAGTCACACACAGACGCTCTCAGGCTCAGTATGAATTAGACCAGAATATAAAAAGCAGAAAAAGGGTACTGTATCAGAAGCATAAAGCTGTATACAGTCTAGGGGTAATTGTAAATCTCATTATATATTTCCGGAGTCAGACACAGACGCTCTCAGGCTCAGTATGGATTAGACCAGAATTTAAAAAGCAGAAAAAGGGTACTGTATCAGAAGATACCAGGTGTATACAGTGTAGGGGTAATTGTAAATCTCCGTATATATTTCCGGAGTCACACACAGACGCTCACAGCCCCAGTATGGATTAGACCAGAATATAAAAAGCAGAAAAAGGGTACTACATCAGAAGATACCAGGTGTATACAGTGTAAGGGTAATTGTAAATCTCCGTATATATTTCCGGAGTCAGACACAGACACTCACAGGCTCAGTATGGATTAGACCAGAATATAAAAAGCAGAAAAAGGGTACTATATCAGAAGATACCAGGTGTATACAGTGTAAGGGTAATTTTAAATCTCCGTATATATTTCTGGAGTCAGACACAGACACTCACAGGCTCAGTATGGATTAGACCAGAATATAAAAAGCATAAAAAGGGTACTGTATCAGAAGATACCAGGTGTATACAGTGTAGGGGTAATTGTAAATCTCGTATATATTTCCGGAGTCACACACAGACGCTCTCAGGCTCAGTATGGATTAGACCAGAATATAAAAAGCAGAAAAAGGGTACTGTATCAGAAGCGTACAGTTGTATACAGTCTAGGGGTAATTGTAAATCTCCGTATATATTTCCGGAGTCACACACAGACGCTCACTCAGTATGGATTTGACCAGAATACAAAAAGCAGAAAAAAGGTACTGTATGAGAAGATACCAGGTGTATATAGTGTAGGGGAAATTGTAAATCTCCGTATATATTTCCGGAGTCACACACAGATAGTCAGCATGTATTTGTCCGTGATTACCAGCCGGTACACGGTAGTGTGTGAGGAGTGTACAGCTCTATACGGTGTGGGAAAAAATGAACGCTCTGTAACTGTGCAGAAAAAAAGAATAAAAGTATTAGTGCTGTGTAAAAGGCAGTCTGCAAAGCAGTGTACACACAGCAATACAGCTAGCAGGCAGCCTAATAACCAGCGCTGCTGCACACAAGAAAATCCTCCCCTGTCACTGGCAGACAGCCTAATAACCAGCGCTGCTGCACACAAGAAAATCCTCCTCTGTCACTACACACTAACTGTACAGCACAATTGCTATCAGCACAAGCACATAAGTACTTCTCTTTCCAGCCCTAACTCTCTCCCTACTGATAAACAGCGTCAGCAACCACTCCCTAGTGTTAAGATCGGCAGAAGTAAAATGGCGGTCGGTGGTCAGGGCTTTTATAGACACTATGACGCCCCCCAAAGCAAGCCAATCACTGCAATGCCCTTCTGTAAGATGGCGGTGGCCGCTGTCCATGTCATCTTGTTGCCCACAGTGTATGTCCTTGCTCATTGGCTAAAAAAAGGCGCCTGCAAGCATTATGGGAAAACCGACTTTGGCGCTCGGGTCGACGACCGCATGTCCAACTTCACGCTATGGTCAGGTTTCGATCGGCGAAACCCGACTTTGGCGGAAGTCGGCGACTTTTGAATCTGACCGACCTGTTTCGCTCAACTCTACCATTAACCCCTTCACGGTGCTGCCAATTTCCGTTCTTTTCCTCCCATTCTTCCCAGAGCCGTAGCTTTCTATTTTTCTGTCCACATAAACATATGAGGGCTTGTTTTTTGTGGACAAGTTGTACTTTTGAATGACACCATTCATTTTATCATATAGCGTAGTATGTGGAAAATGGGAATAAAGATACAAGTGGGTGAAAAATTGTGAAAAAAACGCTATTCTTACATTGTTTTTTGGGAATTGTTTTTACCGTGTACATTTGTGGTAAGAGGCAATTTGCATACATTTGAGGTAAAAATTACTTCTCAAAATGATACTGCTCATCAGTACGATTATGGCGATACCAAACACGTCCAGGTTTTTTTATTATTTTAGTGGTGAAAAAAAATCAGAAGTTGGAAAAAAAAATTTGTGGTGGTTGTATGTCCATTTTCAAAGATCTGTAATGTTTTCATTTTTTGGTCGATAGAGCTGTGTGAAGGTTTATTTTTTTGCGGGATGAGACAACATTTTTAATGATATAATTTTTTTCTTGATATGACATTATATCCCCTAAAAGACCGAGCCACTTTGTACATTAATGACCTGACCAAGTCTCATTTTCCAAATCTGACCAGTGTCACTTAACATTAGAACTTTGACATATTCTAGTGATTCTGACATGTAGTACTTCATGATAGTGGTAAATTTTGGTTGATGTGGCTTGCATTTATTTCTGAAAATATAAAAAAAAATTGAAAATTTTGCTATTTTCAAACTTTTGACTTTTATGCCTTTAAATCAGATATAAACAGTTAATTAATAATATTTCCCATATGTCTATTTAATACCTGCATCATTTTTCAAACATAATTTTCTTTTGTTAGGAAGCTAGAAGGGTTAAAAGGTGATCAGCAATTTCTAATTATTCAAGCAAAACTATTTTCTTAGGAACCACATCACATTTGAAGTGACTTTGAGGAGCCTACTTGACAGAAAATACCCAAAGTGACACCATTCTAAAAACTGAACCCCTCAAAGTTCTCAAAACCACATTCATGAAGTTTATTAACCCTTCAGGTTCTTCACAGGAATTAAAGGAATGTGGAAGGAAATAATGAATATTTTACTTTTTTCACAAAAATGTTATATTAGCCACAATTTTTTTATTTTCAAAAGGGTAACAGGATAAAATGGACCCCATACTTTGTTGTGTAATTTCTCCAGAGCACGCCGATACCCTACATGTGAGGGAAAACTACTGTTTAGCCGTGCGGCAGGGCCCAGAAAGGAAGGAGTGCTATTTGTCTTTTTGATCCCAAAATTGTCTCTAATTGAGAGCCACGTAATGTTTGGAGAATGCCTAATGTGTGTAGAAGTAGAAATCCCCTATAAGTGACTCCATTTTGGAACCTAGACCCCTTAAGAAGTATGCCTATATGTGTTGTGAGCACCTTGAGCTCCAAGTTGCTTCGCAGAAGTTTATTACGTTGAGCCTTGAAAATAAAAAAAATCACAAGTTGTTTTAGCCACATTTTTTTCATTTTCTCAAGGGTTAAAGGAGAAATGGACCATACAATTTGTTGTGCAATTTTTCCTGAGTACACCAATACCCAATATGTGGTGTAAAACTACTGTTTGGGCACACGGAACGGCTCGAACAGAAGGAGCATCATTTGACTTTTGCAGCGCAGAATTAGCTGGAAGAGATGGCGGAAGCCATGTAGCGTTTGCAAACACGCTGATATGCCTAAACAGTGGAAACCCCCCACAAATTAACCCATTTTGGAAACTACACTCCTCAAGGAACTTATCTAGATGTGTAATCAGTACCTTGAACCCACAGGTGCTTCATAGAATTTTATAACGTTGAGCCATAAAAATGAAAAAATACATGCTACATGTTGCTTTAGCCCCAAATTTTTCATTTTTACAAGAGTAACAGGAGAAAATTGTCGATGCAATTTGTTGTGTGATTTGTCCTGAGTACACTGATACCCCATATGTGGTGGAAAACTACTGTTTAAGTACACAGCAGGGCTTAGAACGGAAAGAGCGCTTTTTGACTTTTGGAATGCAAAATTGTCTGGGTTAAATAGCAGACGCCATATCGCATTTGTAGAGCTTCTGATGTGCCTAAACAGTGAAAAACCCCCACATGTGACCCCATTTTGGAAACTACACTCCTCAGGGAAATTATCTAGAGGTGTGGTGAGCATATTGAACTCACAGGTGCTTCGCAGAATTATAAAACATTGGACAGTGAAAATTAAAGATGACATTTTTTTCCCTAGAATTGTTGTTTTAGCTCCAAATTTTTCATTTTCACAAAGGTAGCAGGAGAAAATGAACCCCAAAATTTTATACACCATGTCTCCTGAGTACGGCAGTGCCGCATATGTGGTCAAAAACTACTTTTAAGGCACAGTGGAAAGCTTAGAAGGGAAGAAGTGCCATATTAGAGTTCAGATTTGTCTGGACAGGTTTGCGGGTGCCATGTCACATTGGCAGAGCCTCTGAGGTGTCAGGACAGCAGTACCCCCATTTGTAACTCTATTTTATAAACTACACCTCGTAATTAAATTACCTAGGGATGCAGTGATCATATTGACACTACATGTTTGTCAAAATGTTATTCCATTGAGTGGTGAAGAAAAAAAAAATTACTTTTACCACTATAATGTTTTAGCCTCAGATTTGACATTTTCACAAGGAAAAATAGGTAAAAATGAATAATAATAATTTTATTTCTATAGCGCCAACATATTCCGCAGTACTTCACATTTTAGAGGGGACTTGTACAGACAATAGACATGACAGCATTACAGTAAAATACCACAAAATTTGTTACACAATTTCTGCTGAATGAGGAAATAACCCATATGTGGCTGTACAGTGCTATTTGGCCACACGGCGAGACTCGAGAAGGAAGGAGCACTATTTGACTGTTGGAGAACAAATTTTCAAAGATTAGTTTGCAGACTCCATATACAGAGCACCTAAGGTTCAGAAAAGCAGAATCCCCAAGCGCTTGTTTGGAGCCAATTTCATCCTACAACAGGACAATGACCCAAAGCACACCTCCAAATTATGCAAGAACTATTTAGGGAAGAAGCAGGCAGCTGGTATTCTATCTGTAATGGCGTGGTCAGCGCAGTCAACAGATCTCAACCCCATTGAGCTGTTGTGGGAGCAGCTTGACCGTATGGTACGCAAAAAGTGCCCATCAAGCCAAACCAACTTGTGGGAGGGGCTTCTGGAATCATGGGGTGAAATTTCTCCAGATTACCTCAGCAAATTACCCGCTAGAATGCCAAAGGTCTGCAATGCTGTAATTGCTGCAAAGGGAGCATTCTTTGACGAAAGTAAAGTTTGAAGGAGAAAATTATTATTTCAAATAAAAATCTTTTTTCGAACCTTGTCAATGTCTGGACTAGATTTTAAATTATTTCGGCAACTCATTTGATTAATTAAAGTATGAGTTTCCATGGAAAACACAAAATTGTCTGGGTGACCCCAAACTTTTGAACGGTAGTGTATATGGGGCTCATTATACTGTATGAAGCACTATATGGTACCCAAAATACTGTGTGGAGAAATATATGTGGCTCATTATACTGTATGGAGCAATATATGGGGCATGTTATTCTGTATGGAGCACTATGCGGTGCCCATAATACTGTATGGAGGACTATGTGGTGCCCGTAATACTGTATGGAGCAATATATGGGGCTCATTATACTGTATGGAGCAATATATGGGGCTCATTATTCTGTATGGAGCACTATGTGGTGCCCAGAATACTGTATGAAGGACTATACTGTTTGATTTATGACCTATTGTAGAATGTACAACAGTTATCACTCATGAAATGTATGGGGGGACTGTATATGAGATGGCTTTCCAACCATGGCTTGCCCCCCCTAGTTTTGATCCTGGGTACACTCATGGCCACACACACAAATACACAATCTTTCATGCTTTATCAATAAGGTTGTTAACCTCTTCACGACATGCGCCATACATGTATGGCGCAAGTCGGAAGCTGGTGTATGGAGCTGTCTTACGGGGTGAGCCTGCCACAAACCCTCTAGGTCACAGCTGTGTGTTACAGTCAGGACCTGCCTATATCAATCACAGGTCGACAAATTGTGTCAGCAGCATATAACACACGCCGGCATGTTCCATGCGCCCAATCGCATCTTCAAGTCCTATCAGGCTACTTTCACACATCAGGTTTTTTGTGTCAGGCAAAATCTGTCGAATACCTGAAAGGACGGATCCGGCGCTGATTTTGAAAAAACTGATGCAACGGATCAGTTTTGTTGCCGGATCCGTCCTGCCTTTGAACCTGGAAAGGTTGGGTGCGCATGTCTGGAAGAGGAGAGAGAGAGAGACCTTGGTTTCCAGAATCCGGATCAGTCTTTTGATGGATTGCACAAAAGACTGGTCCGGTACCATAGACTTCTATTGTTTCCGGCCACCTGATGCGCCGCTTCAGGCACTATCAGGCGGGTCTGCTAAAAAAAAAAAAACCTTGCAGTGACCGTTTTGTCCGGCCGCCGGAATGTACATTTCCGCCGGATCTGGACAAAAACGGATGCAACGCAACGACATCCGGCGCTAATGAAAGTCAATGACAAAAAAACGCATCCAGTACCGGATCTGTTTTTTAACAACACGCCGGATCGCGCCTGACGTCAAAAAACTGATGTGTGAAAGAGGCCTAAGGAGACTAATAAGAACAGTGAAAAGAAAAAGAAAATGTTTTAAAAAATATGAAAGGAAAAAAGCAATAATACCTCCTTAAAAAATATGAAAGAAAATAAAAAAACTAAAAGTTCAAATCACCACCCTTTTCCCCCATTAAAAAATAAAGAAAATAAAAAATACACATATGTGGTAAAAGTCAGATCTATGAAAATAATTAACAAAATAAATTCAAGAACTCCAAAATTACGTTTTTGGTTGCTGCAATATCACAGAAATTGCTGTAACAATTGATTAACTCCTTTACGACTAATGACCAACATAGTACGTCATGAGCGTGTGCCAATTGTCCCCAATTTGGAAATTAAACCCCTCTGGGAATTTATCTACAGGTGTAGTGATGATTTTGAGTCCATGGGTGTTTTCCAGAAATGAGCAGCAATGGTTGTTGAAAATGCAAATATGCCATTGTAGTGACCAGTATACTGTAGTGCCCGTACATTGTAGTTCCCATATATTGTAGTGCCCGTACATTGTGCCCAGCTTGAAACAAGCACCCCGTAAATTAAGTGGCCTCTCCTCCCTACAGTAATGTCAAAGATGTGGACACTAACTGCGGTTTATGCACACTGTGGGGCTCAGGAGGAGGGGAGCATTTGGATTTGGGACAGCAGATTTCGCTGGATTTCTTTTGTTGGGAACCATGTCACTTTTCTAGAGCCTTTGTGCTACCAGTAATGTGGACACCCCCTATATTTCTGTTAACAGATGATGAATCTGAGTGGGGACTTATTTTTTTGTGGGCTTTTTTGGGGTACAGAACATTTTGGGATACAGAACATTTTGGATCAGATCACATTTATCCTGAGCTCTACGCTGAGCACTTACATTGGTGTTTCCATATAAATCTACAAAATATGTGATTCGAATGAAACTATAATGAGGCTGCAGAGTTACTTTAGACTCCGTCTGGCTTCTGTTTGGCTTTATCTGGCTTTTTAGAGATGCACAGAACTTTGGCCAGCCACACTTTTATGCATGCCTAAAAAGAGAGACACTGCTGAATCATAGGCCAGACAGAATCCACAGAGCCTCCATCTGCCTCTTTATAGGGAATCTTCCATACAGAGATTTCATCTGAATCATGTATTTCAGAGATTTACATGGAAACCCCTGTGTAAACGCTCAGCACAGAGCGCAGAATAGATGTGCGCCGAGCCTTACTACAATCAACAAACAAATCAACAGCAGATGAAGAATTGGTTTTATTTTTTATGCTGTTCCTTGCGCTGTATGAGTGATTAGAAGACTATTTATTGGGTCAGTGCTGTTCCTATCCTCCTCAGCTACCGAAACATAACAGTATCACCGGCCTTAACTGAAAATTATATGGTACTCACAGAAGGGAAAAATAGTGTGGAAAGAAAAAAGTTGTCAGAGTTGTCAGAGATTTTTTATTTTTTTTTCCTGTCTGTTGCATTTTTTCCCTCTTTTTCTCTGGGTGCTGAGGAGGATTTTTTTTCTCTCAATGGAGTTTGCACAGTTGTCTGGCCGTGTGTATCAGCTTGCCACTGAGGTTCAGAGTATTGCTACCTATCTTGCTGGGTTGCCGGTTGTGGAACCTAGGATTCCCTTGCCAGATTTGTTTTTGGGGGATTGGGCTTTATTTCTGAATTTCAAAAATAACTGTAAGTTGTTTTTTGCCTTAAAGCCTAAGTCTTCAGGTAACGCAGCACAGCAGGTTCAAATTGTCATCTCTCTCCTGCGCGGCGATCCTCAGGATTGGGCTTTTTCCCTGACACCTGGGGATCCTGCTTTGAATGATATTGATGCATTTTTTCTGGCTCTGGGGTTATTGTACGATGAACCTAATGTCACTGATCAAGCTGAAAAAACCTTGTTGGCATTAAATCAAGGTCTTGAAGACGCTGAGTTGTACTGTCAGCAATTCCGAAAGTGGGCAGTCCTGCCCAAATGGAATAATGATGCTTTGGCAGCCCTTTTTCGGAAGGGGCTGTCAGAGAATGTAAAGGATGTTATGGTGGGATTCCCTGTCCCCTCTGGTCTCAATGATTCTATGTCATTGGCTATTCAAATTGACAGACGTTTGCGTGAGCGCAGAGGTATGCGTGGGATGGTGTTGCCTTGTGGGCCAGCTTCTGAGCCCATGCAGTGTGATGGAGTGACTTCTGTGGCTCAGCGTCATGAGTTTCGAAGGCGCAATGGGTTATGTTTCTACTGTGGTGATGCCTCTCATGCTATTTCTGTCTGCCCTAAGCGGGGAAGACGTTTTGCACGCTCAGTTGTCTTGGGTAGTGTTCAGACTAAATTTCTGTTGACTGTTACCCTGATTTGCTCCCTGCCCACATTTTCTGCTCAGGCTTTTGTTGATTCAGGAGCAGCTATTAACCTGATGGATTTTGACTTTGCCAAACGTTGTGGGTTTCCCATGATACCCCTGCGGAAGTCTATTCCCCTACTGGGCATTGATTCTACCCCTTTGGCGGAGAATAAACCCTAGTTTTCTATTCAGGTGATAATGAGGGTTGAACCAGATCATCAGGAGAGTTGCAAATTTCTGGTGCTGTATAATCTGCATGACATTATTGTACTGGGTTTCCCTTGGTTACAGTCTCATAATCCTGTTTTGGATTGGAAATCTGTGTCTGTGACCAGTTGGGGCTGCCAATGTGTTAATACTGACACTCCTGTTTTTTCTGCCTCTCCCAAGTCTCAGGATGTTCCTGACTTTTTGACTGATTTTTCGGATGTATTTAGTGAAAGTAAATCTGCATCTTTGCCCCCTCACAGGAGCTACGATTGCGCTATTGAATTAGTGCCTGGTGGTAAATTTCCTAGAGGTCACCTTTTTAACTTGTCTGTACCTGAACACGATGCTATGCGATCTTATATCAAGGAGTCATTGGAGAAGGGTCATATCAGACCATCCTCTTCACCCTTGGGTGCCGGTTTTTTTTTGTGGCCAAAAAGGATGTTTCATTGAGGCCGTGTATTGATTATCGTCTCTTGAATAAGATCACTGTGAAGTATCAATATCCGTTACCCTTGATTTCTGACCTGTTTACCAGGGTGAAAAGTGCTAGTTGGTTTACCAAGCTTGACCTCAGGGGGGCATATAACCTTATTCGCATTAAGCACGGGGATGAATGGAAGACGGCGTTTAATACCCCAGAGGGGCATTTTGAGTACCTAGTGATGCCCTTTGGGCTCACTAATGCTCCTTCCGTCTTCCAATCCTTCATGAATGATATTTTCAGGGATTTTGTGGATAAATTTCTGATTGTTTATTTGGATGATATCTTGATTTTTTCCAATGACTGGGACTCTCATGTGAAACATGTTCGGACTGTGTTCCAGATTTTGAGAGAGAATGCACTGTATGTGAAGGGATCAAAGTGTCTTTTTGGCGTACAGAAGGTCTCATTTCTGGGATTCATTTTGTCTCCGTCTGTCATTGAAATGGACCCGGTCAAGGTTCAAGCCATCTGTGATTGGGTCCAACCTACTTCATTAAAGGCTCTTCAGAGATTTTTGGGTTTTGCCAATTTTTATCGTAAATTTATTGGTAATTTCTCCGGTATTGTTAAACCTTTGACTGATTTGACCAAAAAGGGTTCTGATGTGGTGAATTGGCCTCCTGAGGCAGTCTCTGCATTTCAGGAACTTAAGCAGAGATTGACTTCTGCTCCTGTTCTACGGCACCCTGATGTTTCTCTACCGTTTCAGGTGGAGGTTGATGCCTCTGAAATTGGGGCAGGTGCCGTTTTGTCCCAAAGAGATCCAGAGACCTCTAAGAGTAACCCTTGTGCCCTTTTCTCTCGAAAATTTTCTCCAATTGAACATAATTATGACGTGGGTAATCGGGAGTTATTGGCCATGAAGTGGGCCTTTGAAGAGTGGAGACATTGGCTAGAAGGAGCCAAACATCAGGTGGTGGTCCTCACCGACCATAAGAATCTGGTTTATCTCGAATCAGCCAAGCGACTTAATCCTAGACAGGCCAGGTGGGCCTTGTTTTTCACACGTTTTAATTTTGTGGTTTCTTTTCTTCCTGGCACTAAGAATGTTAAGGCGGATGCCCTCTCGAGGAGTTTCTTTGCGGACTCTCCTGAGTTATCTGATCCTACTGTTATTTTGAAAGAGGGTGTAGTTCTTTCCGCCATCTCGCCCAATTTGAGACTGGCCTTGGAAGGGTGTCAGGAGGATAAACCTGAGCGCTGCCGTATTGGGAAATTGTTTGTCCCAGACCAGTGGAAGAAGAGTGTGATGTCTGAGATTCATTGTTCCGCGTTGGCTGGTCATCCCGGGATTTTTGGTACCAGAGACTTGGTGAGTCGGTCCTTTTGGTGGCCTACTTTGTCTCGTGACGTCAGGGAATTTGTGCAGTCCTGTGAGACTTGCTCTCGCTCCAAGCCTTGCTCTCGCTCTAGTGGTTTGTTAATGCCATTACATGTGCCCAAGAGGCCATAGACCCATATCTCTATGGATTTTATTTCCGACCTCCCTGTTTCTCAGAGAATGACCGTTATCTGGGTAATCTGTGATAGGTTTTCCAAGATGATACATCTTGTGCCATTACCTAAGTTACCTTCCTCCTCCGAATTGGTGCCTTTGTTCCTTCAGCACGTGGTTTGGTTACATGGCATTCCGAAGAACATTGTGTCTGACAGAGGAGTCCAGTTTGTTTGTAGATTTTGGAGGACATTTTGTTCTAAACTTGGTGTTCAATTATCTTTCTCCTCTGCTTTTCATCCTCAGACCAATGGACAAACCGAGAGAACAAACCAGACCTTGGAGACTTATTTGAGATGTTTTGTGTCTGCTGATCAAGATGACTGGGTCTCTTATTTGCCTTTGGCTGAGTTTGCTCTTAATAATAGGGCTAGCTCTGCCACCTTGATGTCTCCATTTTTCTGCAATTTTGGGTTTCACCCTCGATTTTCTTCGGGACAGGCGGAGGCTTCCGTCTATCCGGGTGTTGACTCTGTTGTGGAGCGAATGCAGCAGATTTGGGAACAGGTAGTGGAGAGGTTGTCTCTCTCTCAGGAGAAGGCCCAACGGTTTGCCAACCGGCATAGGACTGATGGTCCTCGGTTTAAAGTGGGGGACTTGGTTTGGTTGTCCTCAAGAAATATCCCTATGAGGGTTGCATCTCCTAAGTTTAAGCCCAGGTTCATTGGACCTTATAAGATCATGGAGATTCTTAATCCTGTTTCCTTCCGTTTGTTTCTTCCAGGGACATTTAAGATCCATAATGTGTTCCACAAGTTCTTACTGAAGAGGTTTGTCGAGCCATTGGTTCCTATGGCTGCGCCTCCTGACCCTGTTTTGGTTGAGGGCAATCTGGAGTATGTGGTTGAGAAAATATTGGATTCTCGTTTTTCTAGACAGAAACTCCAGTATTTGGTTAAGTGGAAAGGTTATGGTCAGGAGGACAATTCTTGGGTGTTTGCTTCGGACATCCATGCTAGGAGACATCCGTGCCTATCACCGAGCTCATCCTGATCGGCCTGGTTGCACAAGTGAGGGTTTGGTGACCCCTCCTCAAGGGGGGGGGTACTGTTATGAATGTGCTAGAGATGGTTTCTGAGCAGAGGCTCCCTCTGGTGGTTACAGACAGTACTGAACCTTTCAGCGAGGAGTGGCAATCTGGAATCCCGGACTGGTCTGATATAAGGGAGGTTCCCTCCCATGATGGTTGCCGGTGATCAATTGTTCTTGTCTCAACTGTGGTTCCTGGTTCATTTGGAAGTTTGCTGGAGTCTTGCCTGCATCTCCTGCTTTCAGATAAGATATTTTTTGCTTTTCTTTTTGTGCTTGCTTTTTGCATTGTTTTCTGCACTTTTGTGGAGGTCAGCCAGGTCCCCTCCTGGGGCCTGAGCTCCTCACAGTTTTTCTGCAGCCTCTGTTATTTGCTCATTTGCTTTTTCCTGTTTTTTCAGCGGCTGCAGCTAGATTTTTGTTCACACTGAGATCTGATTTAGTGGGAGGCGAGATCGTGTGATCTCAGTATTTTTGTAATCAGAATTGTTGGATTTTTGTAGGGTTTTCTGGGTTGCATAAAATAATCTCTCCTGTCCTATCCTATTTAGTCAGCTTGTGGCCCCAGCGTTTGCTCTGTCTATTTTCTGCCTGTGTTTGTATTTTCATCTTGTCTAACCGCCATTATATGTTTGGGGGCTTCCTATTTTCTTTGGGGATCTGCTCCGGGGCAGATAGCTTTCATCTTTCTGCCTTTAGGTGTAGTTATCTCTCAGGCTGTGACGAGGCGTCTAGGATCAACATAGGAACACTCCACGGCTACCTCTAGTTGTGTCGTTAGTTTAGGAATCTGCAACCCATCAGTTACCAACATCTCAGGTGTTCGGCTGCCCTGCTGTTGTTCCTATCCTCCTCAGCTACCGAAACATAACATTACTCCATACAGAATAAGCCCCATATTTTGCTCCATACAGTATTATGGGCACCACATAGCGCTCCATACAGAATAACATGCCCCATATATTGCTCCATACAGAATAATGATTCCTATATATTGCTCCATGCAGTATAATGTGCACCATATAATACTCCATACAGTATAATGAGCCCCATACCTGTATAGACATCATCACAGCCCACTGAGCCCAGCACCTGTATATACATCGGACCAGCCACGGCCAGCCCCCCAGCCCCTGTATTATACAGTGGCTGGGGGCTGGCTGGTCTGATGTATATACAGGTGCTGGGGGCTTGGGCTGATGTATACACAGGGGCTGTGGCTGGGCAGATGTATATACAGGCTGTATATACATCTGCCCAGCCACAGCCCGCCCCCAGCCCCTGTGTATACATCAGCCCAGCCCCAGGCCCCAGCTCAGCACCTGTCCTGTAGTGATTGCCTCAGGAGCGCGCGGGTACGCTCCTCCAGATGCCGGAGTTGAGACCTGATCCTGATACGCTCAGGTACAGCGGCGCGCTGTAGCCAGGGGCAGACGACGGGGAGAGCAGAGCGCTCTCTCTCCGCCCACAAAGAACGTCCTGACGTTTGTAGTGTAGTGACACCTGATGCAGCTAAGGGGTACTGTGTATGCTCCTCGAGGTATGCATGGAAGCATGGTTTGTGTTGTGGTGAAGGACCTGTGATGAGGTCATGATCAGGTGACCTAACCATGTGATCCTGACCTCACCTATGTTATGTGTATCAAAAGGACCTGTGATGAGGTCATGATCAGGTGACCTAACCATGTGATCCTGACCTCCCCTATGGGTGGGGTTACACCTATGTAATGGAGTTTGCTTTGCACCTGTGAGGGAGTGTGTGGGAGTCTGCCAGTGTGGACAGGCTTCCATGTGTCCAAGGCACGACATTACAGAGAGGTCTCTGTGACTGAAGAGCGAGGCTCCAGGCAGGAGCTGAAGCATTGAAGAGCTGTATTATATGTTACCATATGGTTTATGATGTAATAAACCTAAGGACTTTTTGCATAAGATCGAGTCTCCTGATTTACCTCTGAAGCAGCCGAGTGAGTGAAACCTTACAATTGGTGGATGGAATGCTGGCAGCGGCCCAAGGAGCACATGTTCCAGGACTGGGAATGAGGAATCAGAGGAGGAACGGACGGTCTGTGAAAACCGTGAGTGTGACCAGTGGTCACGAATAAACTGCATTGATGTTTATATGTGGTGCCTCTGAAGATAAGAGGTATCTGAAGAAACTGTTAAGCAGTGGTGACAGACAGGAGTCTGTGTTATGTGACCGGGGTCATTGAGAAGTAAGCAAAAAGCATGCTGAGAGGATACCTCAGAGGAGGTGTCCGGAAACCTGCGTGGCCAACAGGTAACAGACAGGAGTCTGTGGTGTACTGACGGGTCAGTGAGACTGTTTTTTCCTTTGTGGGATATCTCTGCGAGAAGAGGT
The DNA here is from genome assembly GCA_033576555.1 of Oophaga sylvatica. Lineage (NCBI taxonomy): Eukaryota > Metazoa > Chordata > Amphibia > Anura > Dendrobatidae > Oophaga > Oophaga sylvatica. The sequence continues at coordinate 35,835,419 of JARQOD010000007.1, read as the reverse complement.
GTCCGGAAAATCTCTCTGGCTGAGAGTGGTGACAGACAGGAGTCTGTGTTGTGCTGACGGGTCAGTGAGAAACTGTTTTTTTTTCTGGGACACGTGTGAGGTGTTTGCTGTGGCTCGTGGAGTCATGAAGGTGACAAGCGGCTGGCTGTGACTCGTGGGGTCACGAAGGTGACAAGCGGCAAGACAGCGCAGCGTGCAGAGACTTGTGGTGGCAGGAGCTACAGTGACTGTTGCAGCAAGAGGTTCTGCAGCAGCCGGAGCTGCAGTGGCAGCCACAGCAGGTTGGGAGTAGCACCTGGAGGTGCTGGTTGTTGGTGGCTGCAACGGAAGCGGTAGCAGTACCACCAGGAGCTGGTGTGGTAAAGAGGACAGTGTGAACCGAGGCACACGGACTCTTAAAGGGCCGGTACACGCCCTGGGTGGAAGACACTGTCTGAGGGTACTGTGTGGACTGGGGCCTGTGGGAGCCGTGGTGTGTACCCCAGTGATGGGTGGTGTCCCAAAAGGGGGGTGCAACCCAAAACAGGGATGGTTACCCAAAAGGGGGCGGAGTCCCAAAAGGGGGCGGTAACTCAAATTGGGATTGTGGCCCGAAAGGGGGTGGAGTCTCATAAGGGGGTGGTAGCCCAAATCAGTAAAGTGGCCCGAAAGGGGGCGGAGTCCCAAAAGGGGGTAGCACCAGTTTCCTCAGTGGACATATCTGAGGAACAGCGGTGTGGGTGTTATACGTATTCCGCATGTGGCATAGACTTCCCGTTTGATAACAGCCCACAGGTGTGTACGGTAATGTTACATAGGGAAGGAGTCTCTGGACAGTTGGACTCAAAGAGTCAGGTGACTCTGAAAGGAACTCCGCTAGTTCTCTGTCTGACCGAGAAAAAGGTCCAGGTGTGCTGCATCCACGGGCTCATTGTGGACTATTTGGTAGACAGGGTGACGCTTGAGATGTCCACAAGTGTCGAGGATCAAGATGGCGGTATACCACCGAACGTATTGTACCCCTATGAGAGGGCACGGGACTTTGTATTTTTTGAAAATGCATGGGAACTTGATAAAGTGTGTTGTTTAGAGGAGGGAGCCCCATCACAGCAGGCGGCTGTAGTGGTTCCTTGCCGTGTGAAGTGTGAAAAGGAGGTAAACCCTAATAGCAATAGTCCCGAGCCCCAGGTGACCAGAAGAAAGTGTGGGTCAGACCAACTCGGGGACTTGGAGGTGACGAGACGTGTGACCGTGGGAAATGGTTTAGCTCTAGCGCAGGGGTCTGACACCTGTCTAGGTGGGGACGTGCTGTTCCAGGATGACAGGGGGAGTGGGAGTGACTCCTGTGCAGACTGTGACTCGACCGCAAGGGAAAGCGAGTGCAGTAAGGTGGAGCCAAGTAAAAATGGTAGATCTTCCTCTCGCCGCAGGGGCCGCGGAAAGGCGGGACAGGCTACAGCCTCTGAGAAGAAAAATGATGAGGAAGAGTCAGGGTCAGGTACCGGTCAGGTTACTGTCCTTGATAAAGAGGCCATGTTATCTCTGACAAATCCCAGCACAGAGGTAGGGCTGGAGGTAGAACAGACCTGTAGTAGATCCATATCTGCAATGCCCGGAAAGGGTGAAATGGCTCAGTATGATGAAGGCTCCAGGGTACCGGAGGTAGAGCTGTTGAAAGAAACAGTAAAAGAGGCAGTTGAGCAAGAAAGGGTCCTGAGACGAATAATTGAGCACAGAATGGAGGAGCTGGAGAAGGAAGTCTCTAAGCTCAGAGATCATCTGTCAGCGTGTCATAGTATGAACAAGGGCCTATGGAAAGATATGGAGGTGCTCAGAGAGGCCCAGGAGAAGCATCAGCAGGAACTTCTCCGGAGGGAGGATGAGTGTCGCGGCTTGGCAGAGGAGCGAGATAAAGTTCTCCGTAAGCTCAAAATGGAGAAAGAGACTAATGCCCAGCTCCAGAAATCCACGGGAGACGAAGTACAGCAAGCAAAGTGCCACACAGATGGCCACACAAGAAATGCTGAGGTCTTGGAGAACTGCGCTGATGCTCAGGAGGAGGAGGTCCAACAGCATGTTCAGGAAAAGGAGACATCGCTTTTCAAGTGTATGATAGAGGTACCCGAAGACATGCAAGAAGCTTGTGCCAGTGAGGATGTACATGAGGCCTTTAGAAAAGCGGTAGAAGCATGTAGTGTGAACTGGGTGCCAGAGATGAAACAGTTAGTCATACTGTCGACTAAGGAAGTCACACTGAAGCGAGTGGCTGTCCTGAGAGACATGCACCTACATTGTCTCCGCACAAAGCAACTGATCCTGTTGAGAAATCACGAAGCCACTCGACGTTTGGAGCAAGCAAGAAAGGCTCAAAGTCAGCTTGGATTAATGGAGGACATCATTCAAGTGCCTAGAGGTCTGGTGAAGAAAGTCATCTGAAGACTTGGGAAAATGATGCAGGAGATGGTGAATAAGTCCGGTGTGACGAGAGTCAGGATTCCGGCTGATGACGAAGTCCAGGTCGTGGGTGAAGGCAGGATGGTTCCGTTCCTCGTTGTCGGATCCAGGGAGAGCCTTGGGAATATCCGGATGCTCCTGGAGTATCGTGTGTCTTACCTGAGAGAAGTAGAGCAACTACGACTTGAGAGGGACCAGGTCAACAGGAACCTGCAGAAAATAGAAAGAAGATGGCCTCCACCTTCAACCCGTGGTATTGAGAGGAGAAGAGATAGAAGTAGTGATGCCTCAGTTAGCTCAGTGATGAGTGACTTAAGCAGGAGAACCTATAGTGGAAAAAATGAAAAGGACGTATGGGTGCAAGTGAATTGCGACGCCGTACTGACCGCTGGGGAGGCGGGTGGTCTGACAGAGGGCCCGACTTAGCCAGACGGTTTGACTGGCAGAGACGACCGAGAAGGATCTCTGGTCGGGTAATAAGTGTTCAACACCACAAGTTTGAACAGAGGGGGGAGGTATGTGGTGTAGTGACACCTGATGCAGCTATGTATGCTCCTCGAGGTATGCATGGAAGCATGGTTTGTGTTGTGGTGAAGGACCTGTGATGAGGTCATGATCAGGTGACCTAACCATGTGATCCTGACCTCACCTATGTTATGTGTATCAAAAGGACCTGTGATGAGGTCATGATCAGGTGACCCAACCATGTGATCCTGACCTCCCTATGGGTGGGGTTACACCTATGTAATGGAGTTTGTTTTGCACCTGTGAGGGAGTGTGTGGGAGTCTGCCAGTGTGGATAGGCTTCCATGTGTCCAAGGCAGGACATTACAGAGAGGTCTCTGTGACTGAAGAGCGAGGCTCCAGGCAGGAGCTGAAGCATTGAAGAGCTGTATTATATGTTACCATATGGTTTATGATGTAATAAACCTAAGGACTTTTGCATAAGATCGAGTCTCCTGATTTACCTCTGAAGCAGCCGAGTGAGTGAAACCTTACACGTTCAACGTCCGGCGTCCTTAACCCCCTATGTACAGGGCACCCGGGCCACTACGCGCACCTTTAAAGCTGCCCGAGGATTTAAAGGGCCGGCGGCTGGAAAAACATTTGGCCAGGCCTCATGATAGGTGCGCGGCGCACCCCTGCTTCTAAGGGGGGGCAGCTGTCCCCCCCTGCCCCATGGTGGGTACGCCCATGTGCGTGGCGGTCATACTCGATATTGAATAAATCGAGATGTTTTGAAAATGTTCCCATTTTTTCTTAATTTGCATATCATTAACATGTCTATTAATCCTGTGATTTCCATAATTACAGAACTTTTGGTTCTTAGTCTTGCAATATCAAGTTTGAGGAGTATATGTCACAGTAAATTGTACATTTGTTCTTGATCATTTGTTTCCTGGTCTCAAACAGTTTTCATTACAGGTAATAGGCAAATACAGGGAATGTGCTAGCGACAATCTTTAGACAATCTTTAAGACAGCATATAAGATGTAGTCAATGACAGGCCAGCAAGTTATTGATCATTGTTTGAAGCACTGTACATTAATTACAAGCAATTATTCTTACGGTCTATGATTGTCCATGGTATAAAATGCCCATTCTAGGCTTACCTAAAGTGATACTATATCCTCTAACCTCAGCCATTCAGAAAACCTTAATAAAGCCATGGCACGTCTCCAATATGTAGTTATTAATCTGATACAGTAATGACTTCATCCCTATCCCTTCATGTCCTACTACTTCCATATGCTTGACCTCCACACTATCCATCAGTGAAGGTGCAGAAAAGTACCACTTTAAAGCTAAACAACCAGGTGCCTAATATCATCTCTCTGTGACCTTGACCCAATCCCTGAAACTCCCTGCAGTGGTTTTATTGCACAGACCCTATTCTTTTGATTTAACACTTTGGGCACTTTTACAATCACTCATTGGTGGGTCATTTCTGTTATCAGGAATATTGAAGGTAAGCTGGCAACATGCACCATAACACTTCAAAGATAGCGATGGCATCCTGGGTCTGGCAAGCTATGCGACCCTTGTGTCAGTGGTGGATGGTTTTGTGGTTTTGGAGCCTGGCTGTCTGTGCTGTATCAAGGGCTCAAAGAGAGGTCAGACAGCTGCCTCTCATCACAGAACAGCCTTCCTCATTAGAAGTCTCTCTGCCATGGCTCTGCCTCCACTGCAGCCTGTACACACTGCTGGGAGGACCTGGACTTCTCAGCCATCATTACAAGCCAGGCTTTGAAGTTTGAAAACTCTTTACTCCTACAGGAGCCAGCAGTTGAGGAATGTTTTTAGAAAACTATAATACTTCTAAGGAAAATAAATTACAGATAAAATGAATGTAAAAGACTGTTTTGTAGAAACATTTTCTCTATAACATCTTATCAAGTTACACATCTTTTTTGTTCTGGCAGTAATTCACTCTGCCACCTTTTCTATGGAGGGGTAATGACTCGGGGACCTCATACACAGTACCCATCTAATGTGTAAGAGGAGCTCCCAACAGTCCCCAAATGGATGATATCATGGGACATAAGGATCAGGTCATTGGACTTCAAATACCCGATCCTTGTGTTCGCTGCTCCTAGAGGAGTTTCGGAAAATGCAGGAGAACTCAGCTGAGTGTTCTGTGTATGTAGAAATTGGGGGAGATAGTTCTCAGCGAACAGATACCTAAAGTGTATGTCCATCTTTATTCCATCAGAGGTGTCAATTACTTAAAGTGCTTTTCCTATTTAAACTTTTTTCAGCCTATTGGCTTGTGGATGTTGAAAAAAAAAGTATAACTATACTCAGTTCACATATTAGATTTCAATAATCTAATAGTAATCCCACATTTATAGATAAATTCCCAGATCCACAGAATCGGATCCTTAACCCACCAAGATTATAACAGCAAAAACGGCCTTAAGGTACTGCCACACTTAGCGATCTCGTTAGCGATCACGATAACGACGCAAGCTAACGAGATCGTTGGTGTGATCGCTTTTAGGTCGCTAGTAGCTGCCAAACAGGAGACCTCATAAACGACTCATCAGCGGTCAGCGATCTCTTTAACGACTTTGGCGGTCGTTAGGATCTGTCATTAGCATGTACTGAGCGCTTCTGATTCATAGGAATTTCCAGCATCGCTCCTGCTCTCTGCGTCCTGCTAGCCTGCTTTGCAACTTCTGCAATCCTCTCTGTGACGCAAAAGAGAACTTACAGATATTGCGATCCACTCCGTGACGCTAAAAAACCCTAGTCCCGCCTGCGCCGCTGTCATATGCGTCACAAACGAGGTCGCTCGTCGTTCGCAAAAGGTGCCAAACACAGCGATAGGCTCACCAGCGGGACGCCAACGATCAAAAAACGGTCCAGAACGCTAGTGAATGATCAGCGACATCACAGCAGGGGCCACATCGTTGCTACATGCCACACACAACGAGGTCGCTAACGAGATCGCTAAATAGTGACGTTTTAGTGATCTCAGTGATCTCGTTAGCGATCTCGCTTAGTGTGGCATACCCTTAATAGTCCCTGTAAATCCCTGGGTAGATCCCTGCCTTGCGGCTGAAGATAGCACCCTAGGGGGTTAATAGTAATGGGGCCAACCACTCACCAAGGACTATCCCTGTATGTCCCTTTACTGCCCTAGATATAGACCAAGTTTAATGCGGTATAAAGTATAACAGATACAACACAGAGTTATGCACCCATACCATGCACTGAGACCAAACATATATGGTAATTCATCGACCAAAGATCAAGGGTTAAATACCCATATCATATACCGAAATTAATTACCAGGCATATGACTCAACATATGGGGCTGTGTGGCCATCTAATACGTAAACAACCAAACAGTTGGCAGCTTTCTCTATCCAGAGTATTCAAATACATATCATCAGTACATAATAGTCTCATTCATTGCCTCAAATAATAAATTGGTAGGTTAAATATCGATGTGAATACTTTTCCGCCCAATGATGAGAAAAGTATTCTAGAGTGATACCTTTGTACATCATGGGATAAATATCCAAAGTTTACCAAGCATGTGTCATCAGTGCATAATAGTACTTCTCTGAATCTCATGCATTGCCTCTACACAGTTCCACTCCATCATTTGGTTCATCAAGAGGCTCCTAGACAGTCTGGCATTAGTTCATGGTGTCCTTAACCCCCTGTTTGCACTTTCATGACCAGGCCAAATTTTACAATTCTGACCAGTGTCATTTTATGTGGTAATAACACTGGAACTCTTTAACGGATCTTGGCGATTCTGAGATTGTTTTTTGTGACATATTGTACTTCATGATAGTGGCAACATTTTTTTGATATGACTTGTGTTTATTTTTTAAAAAAAACAAAACAGAAATTTGGCAAAAATGTAGAAAATTGTGCAATTTTCAAACTTTGAATTTTTGTGCCCTTAAATCAGAAAGTTATGTCACACAAAATAGTTAATAAATAACATCTCCCACTTGTCTACTTTACATAAGCACAATTTTTTTTAAAAAATTTTTGTTAGGAAGTTAGAAGGGTTAAAGGTTGACCAGTGATTTCTCATTTTTCCAACAAAACCACTGATTTTAGGGACCACATGACATTTGAAGTGATTTTGAGATATATATATAACAGAAAATACCCAAAAGTGACACGATTCTAAAAAACTGCACCCCTCAAAGTGCCCAAAACCACATTCAAGAAATGTATTAACCCTTCAGGTGCTTTACAGAAATTTTTGGAATTTGAAAGGAAAAAATAAATAGTTTTTTCACAAAAATGTTACTTTAGGCCCCATTTTTTTATTTTTGCAAGGGTAACAGGAAAAAATGTACCCACAATCTGTTGTGCAATTTCTCCTGAACATGCTGATAGACGATAGTGGGGGAAAACCACTGTTTTGGCGCACGAAGGAAAATGGATCCAAAAATTTGTTGATCGCAGATACCCCAGAAGTGGAGAAAAAATACTGTTTTGGTGCACAGCAGGGCTCAGAAAGGAAGGCATGACATTTCGAAACGCAGATTTTGATGGAATGGTCTGCGGGTGTCATGTCGCATGTGAAGAGCCAATGATGCCTAACCAGTGGAAACCCCCCATGATTAACTCCATTTTGGAAACTAGACCACCTCAAGGAATATATCTAGATATGTAGTGAACACCTTGAACCCCCAGATGCCTCACAGAACTTTATATTGTAGAGCCGTGAAAATTTAAAAAATCACATTTTTTCCCCGAAAATGTTATTTTAGCCCCAACTTTTTTATTTCCACAAGGGTAACAGGAGAAAATGGAACCCAAAATTTATTATGCAATTTCTCATGAGTACTCAGATACCCCATATGTGGTGGTAAACGACTGTTTGGATGCATGACTGGGCTCAGAAAAGGAGTGACGTTTTTGAATGCAGACTTTGATGGAATGGTCTGCCAGTGACATGTCGGTTTTGGAGAGCCTCTGATGTGCTTAAACAGTGGAAAATCCCCACAAGTGACCCCATTTTGGAAACTGGACCCTTCAAGAAATTTTTCTAGATGTGTGATGAGCACCTTGAACCCACACTTGCTTCACAGAATTTTACAATGTTGATCTGTGAAAATGGAAAAAAAAAATTTTTCGCCCACAAATGTTGTTTAAGCTCCATATTTTTCCTTTTCATAATGATAGCAGGAGAAAATGGACCCCAAAACTTATTGTGCAATTTCTCCTGAGTATGTCGATGCTCTATATGTGGTCGAAAACTGTGTTAGAAACTTTTGAGGCACAGTGCAAAGCTCAGAAGGGAAGAAGTGCTATATTGGAGTTCAGATTTTGCTGGACTGGTTTGTGTGCCATGTCACATTGGCAGAGCCCCTGAGCCCCTGACATTTTCATTGGTACCATTTTCGGGCACATTACATTTTTTGATCGCTTTCTATTCTGATTTTTTTTAATAAAAAGTCCTGGAAAGAAAGATGAGAAAACTGGAGCGCTATCGAAGCGTAATATTAAAAGTGTAACATCAAAGTGGGTTGTGAGCAATTAAACTCCCCTAATGGAGCTGTGCAAGCAGGCACAACTCTGAAAGAACGTGTCTCCAATATGGATTCCTAATGGTGGTTGGCTGTCTGTGTGGTTTCCGTGGACGATTCCTGGGAATGGGTTCAACGTGAGGGGTAGAGCAAAGAAACAAAAAACCAGGCTATTAGGCACTTCCACTCAGATGCATTGAGGATCCAGAGGTATGGATGGAAATTTTCAATTTAAAAAAACCTAGCAAAAACTTAATAAAACATAAACACAACACATTTAGACTGTCTAGCCTGATGTATGATACACCTGATGAAGGCTAGACAGTCGAAATGTGTCATAAGTCAGCTAACAACCCTTTGCTAGGTTTTTTAAAATTAAAAATTTCCATCCATCCATCCATCCATACTTCTGGATTCTCGATGCATCTGAGTGGAAGCGACTTATAGCCTGGTCTTCTGTTCCTTTGCTCTATTCTGATTTTTTGGAGGCAGAATGAACAAAAAACAGCAATTCAGGATTTTTTTTCCTCCTCCCAGATGGCACCTCCGAGCCTGCGCAGGAGCAGCTATCGGCGATCGTCGTGTATATAGAGGTGATTCGGTATCTGCTACTGCGCATGCATCGGTGACGCCATCTTGGAGAAAGAAATTTTTTTTCCCTAGGAAGATGAAACCGCCGGCGCATGACCAGTAGCAGCTATTGGATTAACTCTATTTACACCGATAGATGCTATTGCGCAGGCGCGGTGGGCACCATTTTCAAATGGATTTTTTTATATATATATCAAGATAACCTCAAACATAATAATTATATGCACAGAACACGTGCGATTATGCTGCAGTGCAGGTGCCATGGGTGGCACCTGCCTGCAGAAGGTTTTTTTTCCAGTATGTATATATAATATTCATTATGTTAACTGTGGGGCAGGTCATTGAGGGATCAGTGACCTCTCAGCAGTCTGCATTATGAATACCTAATCAGATTACCACATGAAGACCCCCCCGCCCACAGGAACGAATTTCATCACCCCAGATATCATTGTAATCAGTATAATGGCACTGACCTGACACTGTCTATAGGTTACTGTGCACAATCCTGCTGACAGGTTTCCTTTAACCCCTTACTGTCCATTGATGTGCACAGTCCGTCATGGCCGGGTGTCAGTTCCGGCACCAGGACGGACTGTGCACGTCATGCCTTTGAACTGTCACTGCGTGTAAACACACAGTGGTACTTCAGTGCCGACAGCTGTCTATAACAGCTGACAGGCACGGCAAGAGGTGCAGGGACCCTTACAGTCGGTCCCCGCACCCACAGCGCTGTGATTGTTCAGTCAGTCTGACTGACCAAACACAGCAGCGATCAAGCAGGAGAGGCTGAAATTTCAGCTTCTCCTGCCCGATCAGTGCAGGAGCTCAGCGCTGCAGTGGCCGAGCTTCCTGCACTGACAGCCAGGCTGTTAACTTCCTGACTGCTGCGATCGAGCACGATCACAGCGTTCAGGGGGGGAGGCAGAGGGTCGGGTGCTCCCTCTGCCTCAGATCGGCGTCCCCGCAATGTAATTGCAGGGCCCGATCTCTGCCTTGATGACCCGGGGTTGTCATGACAACCTCCGGGTCATCCAGCTACGGAAAGCCACTGTGATCATGCTCACAACATGGTCACAGCAGCTTTCTCCATTTGTATAATGCATTGCAATGCTGGAGCATTGCAATGTATTATACCTGCAATCAAAAGTGAAAAAGTGAAAGTCCCATAAAGGGACTAGGTAAAAAAAAAATTTTTAAAAAAATTTGTAAAAAAAAATATATTAAAAAAAAATTTCCCTAAAAAACACATTTTTATGTAAAAAAAAAACAAAAAACAAAAAAATACACGTTTGGTATCACCGCGTCCGTAAAAATCCCATCTAAGAAAGTGTAACCCTAGTTAACCCCTTCAGTGAAAGCCATAAAAAAAATGCACAAAAAAGTAGTAAATTATACTTTTTCCAAGCGGTATCATCATACCGCTTGGAAAAAGTGCAATAACACGCGATCGAAAAGACAGATATAAATAATCATGGTACCGCTGAAAACGTCATCTTGTCCTACAAAAAACGAGCCGCTATACAGCATCATCAGAGAAAAAATTAAAAAGTTATAGCTCGCGGAATAAACTGATGCAAAAATAATTATTTTTTCTATAAAAGTTTTTATTGTGTAAAAAATGCCAAAACATAAAAAAAGATATAAATGAGGTATCGCTGTAATCGTAGTGACCTGATAAAGCTGCTTTATCAATTTTACCACACGGGGAATGGAGGAAAAAAATAATTATTCCTGAATTGCTGGTTTTTGTTCATTCTGCTTCCACAAAAATCGGAATAGGAAGCGATCAAAAAACGTTATGTGCCCGAATATGGTACCAATAAAACCTTCCGCTCCTCCCGCAAAAAAATAAGTCCGCACATAACTCTGTCGGATGAAATATGGAAGAATTATAGCTCTCAAAATACGGCGATGCAAAAATTTCTTACAAAAAATTCTTCCAAAAAAAGCATCTTTTAGTGTGTGACAGAAACTAAACATGAAAAAAGGATATAAATCTGGTATCGCTGTAATCTCACCAGAGGAATAAAGTCGCCTAATCACTAATACCGCACGAGGAACGGCGTAAAATATAAAACCAATTCTTCACCTGTTGTGTGGATTTGTTCATTCTGCCTCCCAAAGATCACAGTAAGGCGATCACAGTGGTTCCCCCCCACATATGGCGTATCAGAGTACTCAGCACAAATTGCTCATCAATTTTTGGGGTCCTATTTCTCCTGTTACCCTTATAAAAATAAAAATTTGGGGGCAAAAAGATCATTTTTGTGGAAAAAAAATGTTTGTTTTTTTTATTTTCACAGCTCTACGTTATAAACTTATGTGAAGCACTTGGGGGTCCAAAGTGCTCACCACACATCTAGATAAGTTCCTTGGGGGGTCTAGTTTCTAAAATGGGGTCACTTGTGGGGGGTTTCCACTGTTTAGGCACATCAGGCGCTCTCCAAACGCGACATGGCGTCCAATCTCAATTCCAGACAAAAAAGTCAAATGGCGCTGCTTCCCTTCCGGGCTCTGCCATGCGCCCAAATAGCCCAATTTTTCGGACTGACTGACCTTCATTTCTTAAAGTAATGGTGGCCACTCATTTTTCTTTACTTAGCTGCTTTTTTCTTGCCATAATACAAATTCTAACAGTCTATTCAGTAGGACTATCAGCTATGTATCCACCAGACTTCTGCACAACACAACTGATGGTCCCAACCCCATTATAAGGCCAGAAATCCCACCTATTAAACCTGACAGGGCACACCTGTGAAGTGAAAACCATTTCCGGTGACTACCTCTTGAAGCTCATCAAGAGAATGCCAAGAGTGTGCAAAGCAGCAATTAAAGCAAAAGGTGGCTACTTTGAAGAACCTAGAATATAAGACATATTTTCAGTTGTTTCACACTTTTTTGTAAAGTGTAATGTATAATTCCACATGTGTTAATTCATAGTTTTGATGCCTTCAGTGTGAATGTACAATTTTCATAGTCATGAAAATACAGAAAAATCTTTAAATGAGAAGGTGTGTCCAAACTTTTGGTCTGTACTGTATCTCTCTGATTTAAGGGCATAAAAATTAAAAGTTTGAAAATTGCAAAATTTTCAAAATTTTTGCCATATTTCCATTTTATCATAAATAAATAGAAGTTATATCGAAGAAATTTTGCCACTAACATGAAGTACAATATGTCACGAGAAAACAATCTCAGAATCGCCAAGGTCCGTTGAAGCGTTCCAGAGTTATAAGCACATAAAGTGATTGTGGTCAGAATTGTAAAAATTGGCCCGGTCATTAACCTACAAAATGGCTTGGTCCTTAAGGGTTAAAGCCTTTAGGAGACAGAGTGTCCACGGAAGCACAATACCCAATTCGTTTTGCATTAATATAACATTTAAATAACTAAAATAAAAGACACTGACAAATATTATGAATAAAATAGGCCGTGATATTTATTAACGGTTACCAATACCAAATAATTTAATAACCAGTTAAATCAAATTACAGCCATTAAGAATTCATCAATAAATAAACAAATAAATAATAAACAAATAATTTGTATGACCTTTTAAAAGAACCAAGTCCACCCAGCATTAGCATCAGATTTTCGCTCCAGGCCATGTACCAGCTTGCCGAGGTCTATTGTATTGACTGTGGACTAGTGGACCTCTGATTGATCATTTTTCAGAATGATTTCCTTAAGGTCTGGTTCTACCTGCAAGATGCCCTAATGTCTCGAGAGGATCCTATGAATTTGGTCTGCCTGGTTATCAAATGTACCTGTCACCGTCATCTGTTCACCCTCACCGAAAAAAATGTTTTGCACTCTCCACTTGTGAGAAAGAGTGTTCCCACTTTGATGTGAATACTTTTCCATCCAATTATGACAAGAGCATTCTTAAGGTGATACCTTTATTGGCTAACCAGAAAATTATATGTTCGCAAGCTTTCAGAGCGCAGAGGCTCCTTCTTCAGGCAAGATTACATTTGGAATAATAAGAAAGACACATTAGATGCTTACTATAGTAGGAAATTTGTTCAAGACCTGGGAGGTGTGATGCCTTCAAAAGATAAGCAAAGGAAATCAAATTAGCATTTTCTTACAAATGGAGAGCTAGTGGGATGTGTTATTAGCTATCTGGAGTCCTTCTGGTGAGGTGTGAACTGTGTCTATGTAATGAGTCATAAAACCGGGTGTTAAGTTGAGTCCTAGTGTCAAAGTATTGAACATCCTAATAAGTTTGAATTCCCATATTTTTCTCTCCCTGTCATCCTTAAAATGACCTTTTAGTATTAAGACTTTTAAGTCTGTCATACAATGTCCAGTTCCAGAGAAATGTTTTCCCACAGGCGTGTCCATTTCATTCCTGATCATATGTCTGTGTAGATTCATCCTTGTTTGTAGTTTTTGCATGGTTTCCCAATATAGATAGCTCCAGGGCACCTTGTACATTGTATCATGTACACCACATTGGAGGATGTACATGAAAAGGAACCCATGACCTTATAGTCCTGATTTGTGTTTGGTACACGGACTGTATTTGTTGGTAATATGTGGGTACAAGTTTTGCATTTTTTGTTGTTACATGGGAATGTGCCAGTCACTGATGGTGACGAAAGGACACTTCTGACAAGGAGATTCCTTAAGTTAGGGGGCTGTTTGTAGGAGAGGAGTGGTAGTTCTGGGAATATGTCTTTCAATTTGTGGTCCCTGTGGAATATGGGTTGGAGATCAGCACCAATTTTCCTTAGCCACTTTGATGAAAGTCTGATCAGCATAATAGGACGTTTTTTTAGATGATAAACTCGTGTGAATCTACCCATAGAAGGATAAAATAGTACATCAGTAATATTCCTGTAATCACTAGTTTTTCGTGTGCCTGCTCATACAAATCTATGACATCTTACTTTTGTATTATATTGTATTAATGGAAACGTGGCAACTTCCTGTCTCTGCATTTACAGATTTCATTAGAGAAACTAACAAAAGAGGGAACCCAACTATTTGTCACTGTGCAACACTCCCCTTTAGTGGCAGCGGTTGGGTACTACAAGTGCCAGCATGACAGTCGGCTGTATACTGCAAAATGATACAAAACCCTTCCTCATAGGTTGTTAATATTGCCTGCACTGCTTTAGTAGCATCACAGGTAAAAGATCAGCTAATTACCTATAATCTGCACTGAATATTCTCAGTATCACCCAGATCATGGGTAAGTAAAATGCTAGGCAAAATTCTTAGTTTACTTGTTGCTTATTTAGAGCCAACCTATTCCACAGCAGCGTACAGAGATTGTCATCACTCACATCAGTTCCTATCGCCAATGGAGTCACAATCTCCCTATTTCAAATGCAGACAGCGGTGCACATTTAATAAAACTGTCTGGTTCTTAAGCTAGACAGTCTGAACATGTGCCAAATTTATCAAAGTGGTTTATGCTGTTTGATAAAACTAATTTTAAAACTATCTATTTGTCTTTGTCTCAGAAATGAACATAGCATTTTTAGCGCATTGTGTCACTCATTAAACCAGGCCCTTTTGATAAACCACACCCATTCAATGAGACCAAGTAGGAAAACTAGATATCATTGTATAAAGGTATTTTTATGCAATATACAGTAAATGTATATTTACAAATTTTATTGAATGTCAAAATAAATAATACAAATTAAAAATCAGCTGAACCAAAGTGACAGAACACGTCACAAATTGAGCATGGTAGTAGTAACGATACTACTGTTACAAATAGTAAAGTCAATTTGAATGACAATACATGATTGTACAAAGAAAGTTGTAAATCAACTACCTGACAGCATAAGACACTAGTATTTAGAATAGATGTGGTACAAACACCAAACAGGAATATATGATAAAGGTGCAAGGCACAGAGTGTATGGAGTTAATAGACCACAAATGAAGAAATAAAGTGCTAATGCTATGAGGTAGAAAAAACAACAATCAATCAAATGGGTGCATGAGAAGCATATTGACAGAACATGATATCAAGTAAAGTGTTTATGAAAAAAGGAGTTAAGGCCACGTCTCACATAAAGAGATCGCTAGCGAGATCGCTGCTAAACAGCGATCTCAGCAGCGATCTCGCTATGTCTGACACGTACCAGAGATCAGGCCCCTGCTGTGAATCGCTGGTCGTGTCAGAAATGCCAGGACTTTTTTTTGATCGCTGGTCTCCCACTGGCCAGCACACATCGCTGCGTGTGACAGGCAGGAGACCAGCGATCTACTGGTAACCAAGGTACACTTCGGTTTCCAGGCGCGGGGCTGTGCCTGGAAACCCGATGTGTATGTTGGATACCAGCGCGCTGCTGCAGGGGAGCTGGTAACCAAGGTACACATCGGGTTTCCTAGGCACCGCGCAGCGCCTGGAAACCCGACGTGTTCCTTCGTTACCAGCTCCCTGCATCAGTGCGCTGGTATCCAACGTACACTGCGGGTAACTAGGCGATGTTACCCGCAGTGTCGCTGTCCTGATCGCTGCCTGAGCTGCCTTGTTTGGCAACTCACCAGTGATCATGTAGCTACACACCAGCGATCCAGATTGTTGTCAGGATCGCTGTTGTGTCGCTATGTGAGACGGGGCCCTTACCGGTAATAGAAGTATAGAGTTTGTACTTCTCAACAATTTTGACCCTGACTTGTTTGGAGATCTCCTTGGTCTTCACTGATATTGTTTGGACAGACTTGTGACTCTTAGATTACACACAGGGGGACTTCCTGTCACTAACCATGTATGTGACTTATGAATGTAATTGCTTGCTCCAGAAATTTTTGGGGGCTTCATAGCAAAAGGGGTGAATGCATATGCACACGCCAATTTTTATTTATTTGATCCCATAAATGTAATTTATGCCTATATTTTTGTCACTTCACCAACTTCAGTTATGTGAAACATGTTACCCCCCTTCCTGATTTCCTATACTTTTGCTTGTTTGTCACATTTAAATTTTCAGATCACCACACAAATTTAAATATTAGACAAAGATAACACAAATAACCACGAAATGCAGTTTTTAAATGAAGGTCTTTATTATTAAGGGAAAAAGAAATCCAAACCTATAGGGCCCTGTGTGAAAAAGTTATTGCCCCTAAGCCTAATAACTGGTTGAGCCACCCTTAGCAGCAATAACTACAATCAAGCATTTGTGATAACTGGCATTAAATGTTTTACAACTCTCTGGAGGAATTTTGGTCCACTCATCTTTGCAGAATTGTTGTAATTCAGCCAAATTGGTGGGTCTCCGAGCATGAACCGCCTTTTTAATGTCATGCCACAGCATCCCAATCGGATTAAAGTCAAGACTTTGACTAGGCCACTCCAAAGTCTTTTGTTTTTCTTAAGCCATTTAAAGGTGGACTTGCTGGTGTGTTTTGGATCATTGTCCTGCTGCATAACCCAAGTGCACTTCAGCTTGAGGTCACAAACAGATGGCCAGACTTTCTTCTTCAGGATTTTTAGAAGACAGCAGAATTCATGGTTCCATCTACTATGGCAAGTCTTCCAGGTCTTTAAGCAACAAAACAGCCCCAGAACATCCCACTACCACCACCATATTTTACTGTTGGTATGATGTTCCTTTTCTGAAATGGTGTGTTACTTTTACACCAGATGTAATGGAACATACACTTTCCAAAAAGTTAAACTTTTGTCTCGTCAGTCCACAGCATATTCTTCCCAAAATCTTTTGGATCATCTAGATGTTTTCTGGCAAAACTGAAACAAGACTTTATATTTTTATTGCTCAGCAGTGGTTTTTACCTTTGAACTCTGCCATGCAGGCCATTTTTGCCCAGTCTCTTTTTATGGTGGAATCATGAACACTGACCTTAACTGAGAAAAGTGAGGCCTGCAGTTCTTTTGATGTCGTTGTGAGGTCTTTTGTGACCTCTTGGATGAGTCGTCGCTGAGCTGTTGGGGTAAATTTGGTTGGCCAGCCACTCCTTGGAAGGTTCACCACTGTTCCATTCCTTTTGTATTGGAGAAAAGTGAGGCCTGCAGTTCTTTTGATGTTGTTGTGAGGTCTTTTGTGACCTCTTGGATGAGTCATCGCTGCGCTGTTGGGGTAATTTTGGTTGGCCAGCCACTCCTTGGAAGGTGCACCACTGTTCCATTCCTTTTGTATTTGTGGATAATTGCTCTCACTGTGTTTTACTGGAGTCCCAAAGTTTCAGAAATGGCTTTATAACCGTTTCCAGAATGATAGATCCCAATTACTTTGTATCACATTTGTTCCAGAATTTCTTTGGATCACGGCATGATGTCTGCCTTTTGAGGATCTTTTACTCTACTTTACTTTGTCAGGCAGGTCCTAGTTAAGTGATTTCTTGATTGAGAACAGGTGTGGTAGTAATCAGGCCTGGGTGTGGCTAAGGAATTTGAACTCCACTTCCCAAAGAAGTGATAAACCACAGTTAATTTTGCTTTATGAGGGTGGGGGCGGGAATCACATTTTTGAAATTTACATATGTATGAAAATAAAGGTGATGAACTGGCAAGCACTATTTTAGGGTCATTTTATTAAATAAACTAATAGAATTGTTGAAAAATATACAGTATAGAAAAGTTTGGACACTCCTCATTCAAAGATTTTTCTGCATTTTCATGACTATGAAAATTGTAAATTCACACTGAAGGCATCAAAACTATGAATTAACACATGTGGAATTATACATTACACTTAACAAAAAAGTGTGAAACAACTGAAAATATGTCTTATATTCTAGGTTCTTCAAAGTAGCCACCTTTTGCTTTGATTACTGCTTTGCACACTCTGGAGTAGGTGTAAAACCGCTGCGGATTCCGCACAAAGAATTGACATGCTGCGGATTCAAATCCGCAGCAAATCTGCGCTGAAAAATCCGCAGCATGTGCACAGTGTTTTTTTTTTACATAGATTATAATGGTACTGTAGAACGCAGCAGAATCGGCTGCGGATCCGCAGGGCCAAAACCGCTGCGGATCCACAGTAGAATCCGCAACGTGAGCACGCACCCTTAGACTGTGGGACCATATTAATAGCAGCAACTTTGGACGACTTTAAGAAGTGTATAGGGGCTCTAGGAGTATGTTCACATTTTTTGCCATGTTTTCCCGTGTATTTTTGCAGCAACAAATGCAGTGTTTTACAGTACGAGCAAAGTGAAGATTTCAGAAATCTCATTCACATGTTGCTTATTTGTTCCTTGCAGACTTTAACCCCTTAATGTCCAATGACGTGCACAGTCCGTCATGGCAAGGTGTCAGTTCCGGCACCAGGACGGACTGTGCACGTCATCCCTTTGATCTACCACTGCGTTGTTACACGCAGTGGTAGATCAGTGCCGACAGCTGTCACAGACAGCTGACAGGCACGGCAAGCGGTGCGGGGACCTTTGCCGTCGGTCCCCGCACCTACAGCGCTGTGCTTGGTCAGTCAATCTGACTGACCAAACACAGCAGCGATCGTGCAGGAGAAGCTGAAATTTCAGCATCTCCAGCGCGATCAATGCAGGAGCCGGCGCTGCAGTGGCCAGGCTTCCTGCACTAACAGCCAGGAGCGGCGCCCCCGCCGCCCCTGGCTGTTAACCCACTGACTGCTGCGATCGAGCGCGATCGCAGCTCTCAGGGGGGAGGCAGAGGGTCGGGAGCTCCCTCTGCCTCAGATCGGCGTCCTGCAATGTATTTGCAGGGCCCGATCTCTGCCTTGATGCAGCTTTCACTATAGTTACAATGCATTGCAATGCTGGAGCATTGCAATGCATTGTAACTGCAATAAAAAGTAAAAAAGTGAAAGTCCCATAAAGGGACAAGTTCAAAAAAACATTTTTAAAAAAAAATTAAAAAATAATTTTAAAAAAATCCCCTAAAAAATACACATTTTTATGTAATAAAAAAAACAAAAAACAAAAAAAACACACATGTTTGGTATCGCCGCGTCCGTAAAAATCCTATCAATAAAAGTGTATCCCTAGTTAACCCCTTCAGTGAAAGCCGTTTAAAAAAAAAGTAGTAAATTATACTTTTTCCAAGCGGTATCATCACACCGCTTGGAAAAAGTGCAATAACACGCGATCAAAAAGTGGGATATAAATAACCATGGTACCGCTGAAAACGTTATCTTGTCCCGCAAAAAACAAGCCCTATAAGCATCATCAGCGAAAAAATAAAAAAATTATCGCTCGCAAAATAAACTGATGCAAAAATAATTATTTTTTCTATAAAACTTTTTATTGTGTAAAAAACACCAAAACATAAAAAAAGATATAAATGAGGTATCGCTGTAATCGTAGTGACCCAAAGAATAAAGCTGCTTTATCTATTTTACCACACGCGGAACGGAGTAAAAAAAAAAAAAAAAAAAAACAATTCCTGAATTGCTGGTTTTTGTTCATTCTGCTTCCACAAAAATCGGAATAGGAAGCGATCAAAAAACGTTATGTGCCCGGATATGGTACCAATAAAAACGTCAGCTCGTCCCGCAAAAATAAGCTCACAGATATCTCTGTCAGCCGAAATATGGAAAAATTATAGCTCTCAAAATACGGCGATGCAAAAATTTCTTACAAAAATTTATTCCAAAAAAAAGCGTCTTTTAGAGTGTGACAGAAGCTAAACATGAAAAAAGGGTGTAAATCTGGTATCGCCGTAATCGCACCAATCCGAGGAATAAAGTCGCCTAATCACTAATACCGCACGAGGAACGGTGTAAAAAAGAAAACCAATTTTTCACCTTTTGTGGATTTGTTCATTCTGCCTCCCAAAGATCGCAATAAGGCGATCACAGTGGTTCCCCCCAACATATGGGGTATCAGCGTACTCAGGACAAAATGCACATCAACATTTGTTGGGGGTTTCTACTGTTTAGGCACATCAGGGGCTCTCCAAGCGCGACATGACACCCGCAGACCATTCCATCAAAGTCTGCATTTAAAAACGGTGCTCCTTCCCTTCCGAGCTCTGCCATGCGTCAAAATAGTGGTTCCCCCCCACATATGGGGTATCAGCATACTCAGGACAAATTGCACAATAGCTTTTGGGGTCCTATTTCTCCTGTTACCCTTATAAAAATAAAAATTTGGGGGCAAAAAGATTATTTTTGTAGAAAAAAATATGATTTTTTTTATTTTCACGGCTCTACGTTATAAACTTCTGTGAAGCACTTGGGGGTTCAAAGTGCTGACCACACATCTAGATAAGTTCCTTGGGGGGGTCTAGTTTCCAAAATGGAGTCACTTGTGGGGGGTTTCTACTGTTTAGGCACATCAGGGCTCTCCAAACGTGACATGACACCCGCAGACCATTCCATCAAAGTCTGCAGTTGAAAAAGGCGCTCCTTCCCTTCCGAGCTCTGCCATACGTCAAAATAGTGGTTTACCCCCACATATGAGGTATCAGCGTACTCAGGACAAATTTCACAATAACTTTTGGGGTCCTGTTACCCTTTGGAAAATAACAATTGGGGGTGGAAAGATCATTTTTGTGGAAAAGATATGATTTTTTAATTTTACAGCTCTACGTTATAACCTTCTGTGAAGCCCTTGGGGGTTCAAAGCTCTCACCACACATCTAGATAAGTTCCTTGGGGGGTCTAGTTTCCAAAATGGGGTCACTTGTGGGGGTTTCCACTGTTTAGGCATACAGGGACTCTCCAAATGCGACATGGCGTCCAATCTCAATTCCAGCCAAAAAAGTCAAATGCGCTGCTTCCCTTCCAAGCTCTGCCATGCACCCAAATAGTGGTTTACCCTCACATATGGGGTATCAGCGTACTCAGGACAAATTGCACAATAACTTTTGGGGTCCTTTTATCCTTTGGAAAATAAAAATTGGGATGAAAAGATCATTTTTGTGGAAAAAATATGATTTTTTAATTTTACGGCTCTACGTTATAACCTTCTGTGAAGCCCTTGGGGGTTCAAAGCTCTCACAACACATTTAGATAAGTTCCTTGGGGGGTCTAGTTTCCAAAATGGGGTCACTTGTGGGGGTTTCCACTGTTTAGGCACACAGGGACTCTCCAAATGCGACATGGCATCCAATCTCAATTCCAGCCAAAAAAGTCAAATGGCGCTGCTTCCCTTCCGAGCTCTGCCATGCGCCCAAATAGTGGTTTACCCTCACATATGGGGTATCAGTGTACTCAGGACAAATTGTACAACAAATATTGTGGTTCATTTTCTACTGATACCCTTGATAAAATTTAAAAAAATTGTGTCGAAAGAAAAATTTTGGGAAAAAAAGTTAAATGTTCATTTTTTCCTTCCACATTGCTTCAATTCTTGTGAAGTACCTAAAGGTTAATAAACTTCTTGAATGTGGCTTTGAACACCTTGAGGGGTGCACGTTCTTAGAATGGCTTCATTCTTGGTGATTTCTGACAATTAACCTCAAACTTCCTTGAAATGTGAGTTCCTTAAAAACAATGGTGTAACATTTTTAAAAATGGTAAATTTGGTACTTTCTCATATTAACCCTCAAAAAAAATTCTTTCAAATGTGGGGTCCTTTAAAAAAAATTGGTTTTTGTAAATTTTTTTGGAAAAATTGAGAATTAGCTGGTCAACTATTAAACTTATAACTTCTAACAAAAAAAATTTTTGTTCCAAAATTGTTAGATTGAAAAAGTTTACATGTGGGAAATGTTATTAATATAAATTTTGGACACATCTCTATTTATGGAAAATTAAATTGAATTGCAAATTTCAAATTTGCATATTCCGTTTTTCATAAAAACGCAGTTTGAAAATTTCCAATCATGAGTACATATGTTATGAGAACAATTCAAATCGCCAGATCGTTGAAGCGTTCCAGAGTTATAAGCAATAGTGCAGTGCAGAATTAAAAATTGGCCTGGTCTTTAACCTACAAAATGGCTTGGTCGTTAAGAGGTTAAGCAGTTTCAAGTCTGCAATGTTTTATCACCCATTCAAGTCAAAACGAAAAAAAAATGCATTTATTTTACAATGTTTTTCCTGTCAACTACCAGTATTTGAACATTTTTCTGCTGCAAATACTGAATATGAGCACATACCTTAATTCTGCAGTAGTAATGTATTTGATCAGTCTTTAAAATATTATTTCGGTTGGTTAGCAAGAAGCAAGGGACCAATAAAAAGTATTATGTACATTCAGACTACACAGGGTTTTTGTTTGTTTATCAGTTGCTGTGGAACTACTGTATATGCAGTGGCATGTAAAAGTTTGGGTACCCCTGGTCAAAATTACTGTTATTGTGAAAAGTTAAGCAAAGTGAAGATGAAATAATCTCTAAAAGGCCTAAGGATAAAGATGACACATTTCCTTTGTATTTTAGGCAAAATATACAGTATATATATATATGGTTATTTTTTACATTTTATAAATTACAAAAAAGAAAATGAAAGAAAAAAAAGGCAAGGTGATGCAAATTTGCCAGCTTTATAAAAACTTAGTGTCCTCTAACCTTGTGCCAAAAAAAAGTGGCCATAGGTTGTTCTAAGCAGCTGCCCAGCACTCTGAAAATGAAAATGGTGGAGGCCTACAAAGCAGTAGAAGGCTAGAAGAAGATGGCAAAGTGTTTTCCAGTTGCCCTTTCCTCAGGTCAAAATGTAATTAAGAAATGGCAGTTAGCAGGAACAGTGAAGGCCAAGATAAATTTCAGTGAGAGCTGCTAGTAGGATTGCTGGAGAGGTAAATGAGAACACCCTCTTAACTACAAAAGGCCTTCAGAAAGATTTAGCAGACTCCGAAGTTGTGATACATTTTTCTACTGTTCAGAGACCCCTGCACAATATGACCTTCATGGAAGAATCATCAGACGAAAACCTCTCCTGCGTCCTCACCATAAAATTCAGCTTCAGAAGTATGCAAAATAACAACAAGCCTGATGCATTTTGGAAACAAGTCCTGTGGACCAATGAGGGTAAAATATAACTCTTTGGCCAAAATGATCAAAGATATGTGTAGAGAAAAAGGCACAGAATTTCAGGAAAAGAACATCTCACCAACTATTAACCCCTTCACCCCCAAGGGTGGTTTGCACGTTAATGACCGGGCCAATTTTTACAATTATTACCACTGTCTCTTTATGAGGTTATAACTCTGGAACGCTTCAACAGATCTGCGCGATTCTGAGATTGTTTTCTCGTGACATATTGTACTTCACGTTATTGGTAAAATTTCTTCGATATAACTTGCGTTTATTTTTGAAAAAAATGCAAATATGGCGAAAATTTTGAAAATTTTGCAATTTTCAAACTTTGAATTTTTATTCCCTTAAAACAGAGAAATATGTAACACAAAATAGTTAAGAAATAACATTTCCCACATGTCTACTTTACATCAGCACAATTTTGGAATCAAAATTTTTTTTTGTTAGGAAGTTATAAGGGTTAAAAGTTGACCAGCGATTTCTCATTTTTACAACAAAATTTACAAAGCCATTTTTTTTAGGGACCACCTCACATTTGAAGTCACTTTGAGGGGTCTACATGACAGAAAATACCCAAAAGTGACACCATTCTAAAAACTGCACCCCTCAAGGTACTCAAAACCACATTCAAGAAGTTTATTAACCCTTCAGGTGCTTCACAGGAACTAAAGCAACGTGGAAGGAAAAAATGAATATTTAACTTTTTAGCCACAAAAATGATCTTTTACAAACTTTTTTTTATTTTCACAAGGGTAAAAAGAGAAAATGGACAGATAAGGTTGTTATGCAATTTCTCCTGAGTACGCCAATACCCCATATGTGGGGGAAAACCACTGTTTGGGCACACGCAGAGCTCGTAAGGGAAGGAGCGCCGTTTGACTTTTTCAAACTAAAATTGGCTGGAGTTGAGATTGGACGCCATGTCGCGCTTGGAGAACCTCTGATGCGCCTAAACAGTGGAAACCCCCACAAGTGACACCATTTTGGAAACTAGACCCCCTAAGGTACTTATCTAGATCTGTTGTGAGCACTTTGAACCCCCAAGTGTTTCACAAAAGTTTATAATGCCTGGGTGTGAAAAAAAAAAAAAAAAATTCCACAAAAATGATTTTTTAGTCCTAAATTTTTGAATTTTCCCAAGGAAATTGGACCCCAAAAGTTGTTGTCCAATTTGTCCTGAGTACGCTGATACCCCATATGTGGGGGTGGAAAACTGTTTGGGCGCACGGCAGGGCTTGGAAAGGAAGTAGTAACGTTTTGGAATGCAGACGTTGATGGGGGTCATGTTCCGTTTGCAGTGCCCCAGATGAGCCTAAACAGTGGAAATCCCCCACAAGTGACCCCATTTTGGAAACTAGACCCCCTAAGGAACTTATCTAGATCTTTGGTGAGCACTTTGAACCCCCAAGTGCTTCACACAAGTTTATAATGCCCGGGCATGAAAATAAAAAATCCTATTTTTTTCCCACAAAAATTATCTTTTAGTCACTAATTTTTTATTTTCCCAAGGGTATCAGGAGAAATTGGACCACATAAGTTGTTGTCCAATTTGTCCTGAGTACGCTGATGCCCCATATGTGGGGGGAACCACTGTTTGGGCGCACGGCAGAGCTCGGAAGGGAAGGAGCACCATTTGACTTTTTCCAACCAAAATTGGCTGGAATTGAGATTGGATGCCATGTTGCATTTGGAGAGCCCCTGATGTGCCTAAACAGTGGAAACCCCCCACAAATGACCCCATTTGGGAAACTAGACCCCCTAAGGAACTTATCTAGATCTTTGGTGAGCAATTTGAACCCTCAAGTGCTTCACACAAGTTTATAACGTAGAGCCGTAAAATTTAAAAATCATATTTTTTCCACAAAAATGATCTTTTCACCCCAATTTTTATTTTTCCAAGGGTAACAAGACTCCAAAAGTTATTGTGCAATTTGTCCTGAGTACACTGATACCCCATATGTGGGGGTATACCACTGTTTGGGTGCATGGCAGAGTTTGGAAGGGAAGGAGCGCCATCTCACTTTTTCAACGCAGAATTGGCTGGACGCCATGTCGTGTTTGGAGAGCTCCTGATCTGCCTAAACAGTGGAAACCCCCCACAAATGACACCATTTTGGAAACTAGACCCCTCAAGGAACTTATCTAGATGTGTGGTGAGAACTTTGAACCCCCAGGTGTTTCACTAAAGTTTATAACGTACAGCCTTAAAATAAAAAATCCTTTTTTTTTTTTACAAAAATGATTTTTTCGCCCCCAATATTTTATTTCACAAGGGTAACAGAAGAAATTGGAACCCAAAAGTTGTTGTCCAATTTGTCCTGAGTACGCTGATACCCAATATGTAGGAGAAAACTACTGTATGGGTGCACGTCAGGGCTCGGAAGGGAAGTAGTGACGTTTTGGATTGCAGACTTTGATGGAATGGTCTGGGGGCGTCATGTCGCATTTGGAGAGCCCCTGATACGCCTAAACAGTGGAAACCCCCCACAAGTGACCCCATTTTGGAAAATAGACCCCACAAGGAACTTATCTAGATGTGTGGTGAGCACTTTGAACCCCGAAGTGCTTCACAGAAGTTTATAACGCACAGCCGTAAAAATAAAAAATCCTTTTTTTTTTTACAAAAATGATTTTTTTCGCCCCCAATATTTTATTTTCACAAGGGTAACAGGAGAAATTGGACCCCAAAAGTTGTTGTCCAATTTGTCCTGAGTACGCTGATACCCAATATGTGGAGAGAAAACTACTGTATGGGCGCATGTCAGGGCTCGGAAAGGGAAGTAGTGACGTTTTGGATTGCAGACTTTGATGGAATGGTCTGGGGGCGTCATGTCGCATTTGGAGAGCCCCTGATGCGCCTAAACAGTGGAAACCCCCCACAAGTGACCCCATTTTGGAAAATAGACCTCACAAGGAACTTACCTAGATGTGTGGTGAGCACTTTGAACCCCGAAGTGCTTCACAGAAGTTTATAACGCACAGCCGTAAAAATAAAAAATCCTTTTTTTTTTTACAAAAATGATTTTTTCGCCCCCAATATTTTATTTTCACAAGGGCAACAGGAGAAATTGGACCCCAAAAGTTGTTGTCCAATTTGTCCTGAGTACGCTGATACCCAATATGTGGGAGAAAACTACTGTATGGGCGCATGTCAGGGCTCGGAAAGGGAAGTAGTGACGTTTTGGATTGCAGACTTTGATGGAATGGTCTGGGGGCGTCATGTCGCATTTGGAGAGCCCCTGATGCGCCTAAACAGTGGAAATCCCCAACAAGTGACCCCATTTTGGAAAATAGACCCCACAAGGAACTTATTTAGATGTGTGGTGAGCGCTATGAAGCCCCAAGTGCTTCACAGAAGTTTATAATGTACAGCCGTAAAAACAAAAAAATCTTATTTTTTTTACAAAAATAATATTTTCGCCCCCAGTTTTTTATTTTCCCAAGGGTAACAGAAGAAATAGGACAAATTTCACAATAACTCTTGGGGTCCAGAGTACGCTGATACCCCATATGTGGGGATAAACTACTGTTTGGACGCATGGCAGAGCTCAGAAGTGAAGGAACACCGTTTGACTTTTTCAACGCAGAATTGGCTGGAATGGAGTCAGACGCCATGTCACATTTGGAGAGCCCCTGATGTGCCTAAACAGCGGAAACCCCCCAATTCTAACTCCAACCCTAACCCCAACACACCCCTAACCCTAGTCCCAACCCTAATCCCAACCCTAACCCTAATCCTAACTCTAACCCTAATCCTAACTTTAGCGCCAACCCTAACCCTAACTTTAGCCGAAACCCTAACCCTAACCCTAATGGGAAAATGGAAATAAATACATTTTTTTTTATTTTATTATTTTTCCCTAACTAAGGGGGTGATAAAGGGGTTTGATTTACTATTTATAGCGGTTTTTATGATTGGCAGCTGTCACGCTAAAAGACGCTTTTTATTGCAAAAAGTAGTTTTTTGCATCGCCACATTTTGAGAGCTATAATTTTTGCATATTTTGGCCCACAATGTCATGTGAGGTCTTAATTTTTGCGGGACGAGGTGACGCTTTTATTGGTACCATTTTTGAGCATGTGACATTTTTTGATCGCTTTTTATTTCGATTTTTGGGAGGTTAGAATGAACAAAAATCAGCAATTCATGAATTTCTTTTGGGTGAGGCGTTTTTATTGTTCCGCGTGTGGTAAAATCGATAAAGCAGTTTTATTCTTCGGGTCAGTACGATTATGGCGATACCTCATTTATATAATTTTTTTATGTTTTGGCGCTTTTATAGAATAAAAACAATTTTATATAAAAAATAATTATTTTGCATCGCTTTATTCTGCGAGCTATAACTTTTTTATTTTTTCGCTCATGATGCTGTGTGACGGCTCGTTTTTTGCGGGACAAGATGACGTTTTCAGCGGTACCATGTTTATTTATATCCGTCTTTTTGATCGCGTGTTATTCCACTTTTTGTTCAGCGGTATGATGATAAAGCATTGATTTTTTGCTTCGTTTTTATTTTTTATTTTTTAAGGGGTTCACAAAAGGGGTTAACTAGTGGGATAGTTTTATAGGGGGGGTCGTTACGGACGCGGCGATACCATATATGTGTACTTTTATTGTTTTATTTTTTTTATTTACAATAAGTAATGAATTTATTGGGGAATATTTTTTTTTTTTTTTTTTTTTTTTTTTGGATTTTTTTTTACACATGTTTATTTTTACTTTTTTTTACTTTTTTACTTTGTCCCAGGGTGGGACATCACTGTATTTCATCAGATCGCTGGTGTGACAGTGTGCATAGCACTCTGTCACACCAGCGATGTGACAGGCAGTGCAGGACGCTTCCTCATGCCTGCTCTCGGCAGGCACTGAGGAAGCCGCCTCCCTCCAGGACCCCAGCGCCATCTTGGATCCGGGTCCTGGGAGGGAGGAAGCCCTCAGAGCAGCGCGATCACATCGCGCTGGTCTGAGGGTCTCAGGGGGGCGCGCAGGGAGCCCCCTGCCTGCGCGATCCTCCCCTGTGCCCCAGTACACCGCGATCATGTTTGATCGCGGTGTGCAAGGGGTTAATGTGCCGGGAGCGGTCCGTGACCGCTCCTGACACACAGTCACGGGTGTCAGCTGTGATAATCAGCTGACACCCGGCGGCGATTAGCTGCGCTCCCTCCGGGAGCGCAGCTAATCGCCTATGACGTACTATCCCGTCCATGGTCAGAATGGCACGGGTTTTATGGACGGGATAGTACGTCTAATGTCAGAGAGGGGTTAATGCAATAAAATTTTGGTGATTAAAATATTCCATGTACCGTAATCACTTACAGAAAGAACTTTCTTGTATGAGTGCTCTTGTGGCATCATCAGTGCCAATAAAATTAGTAGCATTTAAAGGAATAAGAAAGCTAAATTTAATGGAAGTTTGTATTTAGTTAAGATTTTGGGAAACACATTGTTCTAAAGAAACAGTAAAGGGTTCTGCTACAGGTGAAAGCATTCGTTTTTTTAGAATAATGAATATCTTGTTTTCCCTACACTGGAATGTGAGCCCAAAATCTGAAGAACAGGCTATTTTTCATCCCAAACCAAACTTCTCAATATGCAGTGCAGGAAGTTTTCATCTAGCATCTACCAAATCCAGATCCATTAGTAGGCAGAGACCAATGTTTCACAGCTCCAAATTTTGCAGTGATGAATCTCCCATAAAGGGAATCTGTCCGGTCATTCTTGACTACCCTATTAATAGTATCCTGAGACAGGGCTTGGGCAACCCTTTCAGGATATGTAACATTTTTTTGATGTACGTTATCCTGTTATCTTGCTGTAAGTCTCTGAAAATGTTCAGTCGCTGATTCATCAAGCAGTGTTCACCAGAATTATGGCATAAAACTGCTGCAAAAGTTATTTATGCAGCCTGCAGTTGACCAAATATTTTGCAACGTTTTGGAGTGATAACACGAGTACTAGCAAGCGCTACCAACCTCTTAAAAGTGGCATAGCTTACCAGAGAGGAGACGTAATGAATATGTGTGTCTTCAGATTTTGTAGTAGTCTTTGCCTGATGAAGAGACCTGAGTAGTCTCGAAAACTTGCAATTCGTTACCATCTTTTCAGTTAGCTATTAAAAGGGATCAACCACTGAGGACTCAATTCTAAATTCTTTTTTAATAACATATATAAATTTTGTATGAGAAGTACAAAAAGTATTCACTATATTGTTTTCTATTACAGAGCAAGATAATTATAAATCATCATCTTTACAGAACTCTGAAAACTCCTCTGAAAGAGTGGCCACCCCTCCCTACCATAAAGGAAAGGTATTATGAATTTTGCATCTCTCCTGTAAGGGAAGAAAACTGTCTCACTAGTGCCACCTACTGGAGCAAATGTGCATGTTTTTTTTCATGGAGTGTAAGCAGGTGACTGGAATGCAACCCGCAGACAAGGACAAGGCGGAAGTAACCAACTTAACTATTTATTCTCTTGTGCTTTTGCAAATCGTCCATAAATCATCTCAAAAACACAAAAGTTCTTGTGAGAACTACCTGGAATATTCTAGTAGTAGGTGACTGTAGTGCAGGGAGACAGGCAGGAGAGTTACAGTACATACATAGTACTTCAAATATCTTAGCTCTTGCTGAAAGTACTGTATAAGGTCAGAGAGTAGTGACAGTTTCCCCATCTATTTTTTAACCCTGCAGGCCAATATTTTTGCCCATGCGGTGCTGTTTGCACACCGAATAGCACGCACGGTACTGCACAACTGAGACGCAGCCAGCACCCTTGTCTTCTGTGGTGACTGGCGAGCAAAATATTCGGCTTTAAACTCAGGCATATTTTTTTGCACTTGTGGTGCTGTTTGCACACCGAATAGCACGCAAGGTACTGCACAACTGAGACGCAGCCAGCACCGTAATCATCAGTGGTGACTGGCAAGCAAAATATTCGTCTTTAAACTCAGGCCAATTTTTTTGCCATTGCGGTGCTGTTTGCACACCGAATAGCACACACGGTACTGCACAACTGAGACGCAGCCAGCACCGTTGTCTTTTGTGGTGACTGGCGAGCAAAATATTCGTCTTTAAACTATGGCAAATTTTTTTTACATTGCAGTCCTGTTTGTAAAACACAAAGCAGTACTAGGCTGTAGTGCTACCTTCCACAAAGCACACACTGCTCATTGTTCCCCAATATCTGCATCTGAATATCTTCAACTATGTCACAAAACCCCAAATTCCCAAAAAGCCTGTTGTGAAGGGACATGGACGTGGGCGTGGGGTTGTCAGTAGTGACCTACAAGGCATTGAGTCTGGGAGACAGAAGAAGGTGAATGCATCTATGTTCCTGGCGAAAATTTCCGGTCTGGAACGTAAATGTGTCTGGAAGCCAGAAGAGCAAGAGCAGATACTGTCTTGGATGGCACATAAGACCTCAATGAATTTTTCTGGTAGCACCCAATCTTCCACGAACACACAGTCTACTGTCGATACATAGATCTCTGGGTCATCCTATGCTCAACCTCTTCCTACTTCCTCCACCCCTCAGCAGTCACAGGAAACATTTGACCCCATGCTTGGCCACTCCGATGATCTGTTTGGTACATATGATCCTTTGGTTGCCTCTGGCCTCTCAACGCGCAACATTGAAGAGGAACGTGAGAAGGTATCATCTGTTCATGGCCAAATATTTGAAAACCCACGGCCAGAAGAAAGCTACTTTCAGCCACGTAACATACCGGCTCAAGAGGGGGAAGTTGATGATGATGAGACACAGTTGTCATCTAGCCAGCCGACAATATCAACACAGAAGGAGGATGACATGGATGATGAGGTGGTTGATGATGAGTCCACTGATCCGACCTGGACCGTTGGTACGCATATCCAGCACAGCAGCATAGAGGAAGAAGGTGGATATGTAGCACCAACAAAGGCACCAAGGGCTACTCGTTTGAGCAGAGTGCGAAGTGTGTCAACTGTTGCCAAGAGCAATCCCTCTGTGCCCCAAGTCAAGGCAAGGGGGTGTTCATCCTCTGTCTGGAATTTTTTTTCGGATAGTCCTTCTGAACCAGACATTGTCATCTGTAGCATCTACATACGAAGTTGAGCATAGACCAGGGCAAAGGCAACCAGAGCACCACCAGTACAAATGCATATGGCAGCCAAGCACCCTCGTCGGTGGGAGGAACAACAGGGTACAAAATCAGTGTCTGCGCGTCAAACCACTGCTATGTCACCTGTGATCCCTCCCTCCCAATCTGCTGGCCATGCAGCATGTGCTCATACCTCCTGCTCACAAGCTGCGGTTGCAGAGACACAGGACACAGCAATCCCATTCACTTGTTTGTCCCAGCCAAGTGTCCAGTTATTTGTGCCCCAGATCTATGAAAGGAAGCATAAATACCAACCCACGCACCCACAAGCACAAATACTAAACACGCACATTGCCAAGTTGCTAGCCGTGGAGATGTTGCCATTTAGTTTTATGGGGATATAGTCTTTCCGTGATCTCTTGGCTGTGGCTGCCCCATGATACTCCGTTCCCAGTCTGCACTATTTTTCCCGGGGTGCCGTCCCCACGTTACACCAGCACGTGTTAAACAATCTAAAGCGTGCTCTCACCAATGCCATAACCGGGAAGGTCCACCTAACAACAGACACGTGGACAAGTAGTTGTGGACAGGGACGATACATTTCTGTCATGGCACACTGGCTGAACCTGGTGGAGGGTGGGAAAAAGTCTCAAATCATCATATACGCCCTGTCTCCCCTCTTCCTCCTCCTCCTCCACCTCCTCATCCTATGCTGAATTACCTTCCACATCTCTCCCAAGTTGGAAGCTGTGCAGCAGTGCATCGGTAAAGCAGCAACACGCTCTGCTGAAGCTGATCTGTTTACACTACCGGTCAAAAGTTTAGGGTCACTTAGAAATTTCCTTATTTTTGAAAGAAAAGCAGTTTTTTTTCCAATGAAGCTAACATTAAATGATTCAGAAATACACTCTATACAGTGTTAATGTGGTAAATGACTATTCTAGCGGCAAACGTCTAGTTTGTAATCCAATATCTTCATAGGTGTATAGAGGCCCATTTCCAACAACCATCACTCCAGTGTACTTATGGTATTTTGTGTTCGCTAACTGTGTAAGAAGGCTAATAGATGGTTAAAATACCCTTTAAAACCCTTGTGCAAGTATGTTAACACAGCTGAAAACCGTTTGGTTGATTAGAGAAGCTATAAACCTGACCTTCCTTTGAGCTTGTTGAGAATCTGGAGCATTACATTTGTTGGTTCCATTAAACTCTCAAAATGGCCAAAAAAAAAGAACTTTCTTGTGAAACTCGACAGTCTATTCTTGTTCTTAGAAATGAAGGCTATTCCATGCGAAAAATTACCAAGAAACTGAAGAATTCATACAATGGTGTGTAGTACTCCCTTTAGAGGAGTGCACAAACAAGCTCTAACCAGAGAAGAAAGACAAGTGGGAGGCCCCGCTGCACAACTGAGCAACAAGACAAGTACATTAGAGTCTTTAGTTTGAAAAATTGACGCCTCACAGGTCCTCAACTGGCAGCTTCATTAAACAGTACACATTAAACGCCAGTGTCAACATCTACAGTGAAGAGGCGATTTGGGGATGCTGGCCTTCAGGGCAGATTGGCAAAACAAAAGCCATATTTAAGACTGGCTTAAATGAAAGGAAAAGATTAATATGGGCAAAAGAACACAGACATTGGACAGAGGAATATTGGCTTTTGTTTTGCCAATCTGCCCTGAAGGCCAGCATCCCCAAATCGCCTCTTCACTGTAGATGTTGACACTGGCGTTTAATGTGTACTGTTTAATGAAGCTGCCAGTTGAGGACCTGTGAGGCGTCAATTTTTCAAACTAAAGACTCTAATGTACTTGTCTTGTTGCTCAGTTGTGCAGCGGGGCCTCCCACTTGTCTTTCTTCTCTGGTTAGAGCTTGTTTGAGCATTCCTCTAAAGGGAGTACTACACACCATTCTATGAATTCTTCAGTTTCTTGGTAATTTTTCGCATGGAATAGCCTTCATTTCTAAGAACAAGAATAGACTGTCGAGTTTCACAAGAAAGTTCTTTTTTTTTGGCCATTTTGAGAGTTTAATGGAACCAACAAATATAATGCTCCAGATTCTCAACAAGCTCAAAGGAAGGTCAGGTTTATAGCTTCTCTAATCAACCAAACGGTTTTCAGCTGTGTTAACATACTTGCACAAGGGTTTTAAAGGGTATTTTAACCATCTATTAGCCTTCTTACACAGTTAGCGAACACAAAATACCATAAGTACACTGGAGTGATGGTTGTTGGAAATGGGCCTCTATACACCTATGAAGATATTGCATTACAAACTAGACGTTTGCCGCTAGAATAGTCATTTACCACATTAACACTGTATAGAGTGTATTTCTGAATCATTTAATGTTAGCTTCATTGGAAAAAAAACTGCTTTTCTTTCAAAAATAAGGAAATTTCTAAGTGACCCTAAACTTTTGACCGGTAGTGTAGGTCAAACACCACACACTGCAGCAGAGCTGTGACAAGGAATAAAACAACAGACCGATCAGTGGCTCTCCCCACTGTAACTCAAACCCCGGCTGGGTTTTCTGCGATAATGGCATAACCTGTGGCGACTTTAAAGCTCGGGAAACTGGTACACCCTGCCATGCATGGTCACGTGCTGAAACCCAGTGGTTCAGAAATTTATCAAAACATACCCTGACATGCCGTTTTCTACTTTAAAGGTGCACCGTGTTTTCGCCATTTCCGCCATTCCTCAAACCCCTGTTGCCGATCTTGCAGTTTCTTCGAAAGCAATTTAATTTGCCAAATCACCGACTCAATTGCAACCTGCCCACATGGTGGAACTCAACATATCATATGTTGGCAAGGATTAGTAGCAGCAGAGGGCAATTTCTGAATACGACAAAAAAATGCCTGTCAGACTGCGACTCAGCAAAACACATAACAACTATCGAGTGGGTGTGGATCGAACATTTGTGGGTGCTGAAATTTGGTACTGCACAAACCCAGACAGTGATTAAGGGTATTATCACGTTACCATCCCGATGCTATGAGTTGAAAAATTGATCAAATCTAAACATGAATCTTGAGTACCCCCCCCACTGGGGAGGAGCAAGATTTTACACTGGGCGATCCCC
>JARQOD010000007.1:35703726-35801225 GCA_033576555.1 Oophaga sylvatica | reverse complement strand
AATCTGCAACGTGGCACAACCAAGGTTTGACACTTGGGAATTAGGCAATTTCACACTAGGTTCCTCAGAGCTGCGGAGGGCTGACACTTCCTCCACAAGCCCCCCCCACTGCCCACCTCTTTCTTTCAGTGCCGCCTACCTCTGCATGCTCCTGCGTACCCTACTTTAACAGGGTACGCAGGCCGTGCGGATTATGCGGATGCCCAAACCAACAGTTGCATTTTGCTGCGGTCGGCATGGCGTGCACATCAAATGTGTTTACACACAGAAATAGAATAAGACGGATAGAAAGATGGAATGATACAAGATAGATAATGATAGATAGATAGATAGATAATACTACAACATCAACTTAGATCTAAGATAATCTATAATAGATCATAGAAGAATTTATAGATAGATCTATCTTTCTATAATAGATAGATTATCATAGATCTATCATCTATCTATCCTTCTAGCGATAGAAATCTATTTATAGAAATATCTATCTACATCAGACCAAAAGTTTGGACACACCTTCTCATTCAAAAAATTTTCGTATTTTATACTAGAAAATGTAAATCAAAAACTAAGAATTAAACATGGGGAATTATACATTACATTTTAAACAAAAAAGTGGAAACAACTGAAATATGTCTTATATTCAGGTTCTTCAAAGTACCCCTTTTGCTTTGATTACGTTTGCACGCAGAAAAGGGAACGATGACTCACATGCCTGGTCCCCACCTGAAGATGGAGGAGGAGTGGGGATGGTGTGGGGGTGCTTTGCGGTGCACTGTTGGGGATTTATTCAAAATTGAAGCAATAGTAACCAAATGGTATAAGCATCTTGCAGCAGCGCTATTCCATCCGGTTTGCGTTTAGTTGGCCATCTTTATTTTTCAACAGGACAATACCCCAAACACACCTCCAGGCTTGTAAGGGCTTTTTTAACCAAAAGGAGAGTGTTGGGTGCTATTCAATGACCTGGCCCCACAGTCCCAGACCTGAACCCAATCGAGAGGGTTTTGGGGGTGAGCTGGACCGCTCACCGCTTCAATTTTGAAAATCCCCAACAGTGTCACCACAAAGCACCCCCACACCACACACCATCTCCTCTAGGGTTTTCACGGTGGAACCAGGCATGTACTGTAATCCATCCTTCACCTTTTCTGCGTGCAAAGCATAACAAAGCAAAAGGGGCTACTTTGAAGAACCAGAATATAAGACATATTTTCAGTTGTTTCACACTTTTTTGTAAAGTGTAATGTATAGTGTTGACGTAATAACAAATATCGGCAACGGCCGATATTAGCTCATCGGCCTTTCGATAATTAGTTTCGATATTTTCGTCTTACGAAACGAATCGATTTGTCATGTCACTGTGGTGTCCGTCGGTCGGGTCTGTCAGGAGTCAGCGGCACTTACCTGGCAGAAGATCTCCGGCGGTCACGTCTGGAGCTTAGGCCGTTTTTTTTTATTTCTCCCGGGGTCACTGCAGTTTTTCGCGATAACTGCAGTGACTGCTGGGTATCCCGGCCGTAAACCATCGATGAGTCACCGCCGGGAAGCAGGTAATATTTTGGGCTGCGCCGGGATTCTGATGTAGCAAGCTGGATCGTCGTGGGACACCGTTCTATGGACTGCGTCGTCAGGTGGTATACTTTTTTTTTTTTTTTTTTCATTTTTTTAAGGAGATCGATGGTCGCAGGATGAACTGTAATAAAAGTAATAAAACTGTGTTTTGTTTTTTTTTATTAAATTAAAAAACTTTTTATAAACATTCACCCTCGGGTAATAAACAATTTAACTATTTATCAACAATTTAAATATTTACATACAGGGACCCTGTCCGGGTTATTTATACTTCTTTGGCAGGGGTGTTCCAGGTACCACCTGGTACTCTTCTGATGCTTGCCAAACATCCGAGGCACCAAGGACCACCAGGACCTGATGACGTCGTGTGGCCTGTACAGTCAAGTCGTGACCCGCTATTTGGGTCTGTGTGGCCACCTCTTTCATCTCCCTCCGGGTCTGGAACCCTATGTCCCGGACTGAACGAACCCCAGGGGGCCTAACAGGCGCCGGGTACGGGCCAGCTATACTTATCATGTCCATAGCTGGGGCTGCTGAGGAGACCACTGAGGGAGGCTTGGGAGATTTACGGCGTGGGGTGGGCATTTGCAGAGGCCTAGATGTGGGAGGCTGAAGGCTCCGAGGGTCTCACAGGTTCCTGACACACTGGGGAGTAGGGGTCGCACCTGGTAACATTTAGGGCGTACCATCCATTGTAACCCCAGTGTCGGGTGTAAGTCACCAAGTCTCCTGGCAACAGGTCCCTCCCCGGGTGTCCTTCTGGGAGGTGAGCCTCCACGTCCTGCCGGTTCACAAAGACTTCTAAATAAAGTCCAGGCTCCTTGATGAAGCCCCAACCACCTTTCAATTTAAAGCTCCGTACTGCACCCTTACGCCGCGGATCACACAGGGTTTCTTTATCCTTTTCTCATCCGGTCCTTATCTGCCCGGTCCTTCTCCAGGTTACGTTGCCGAAGTTTTTGGGATTCTCGCTGCTCCCTTTGTCGCTCTGCTTCCCGCTCCCAACGTCTCCACTCTTCCTCCTGACGCCGGTTGAAATTCTCCTCCACCAGCTGCTCCATGTCTCCACCACTCCACTGCAGCTTACAGTGTCCGGTTTGCGGCAGCTCTCCTGTCGCCCCCCAGTCCTGGCGGCGCTCCCCTGCGGAGGAAGCAGACGGCTCTAAATCAGATGACAGTCGGGGCTCCGGTACAGGCAGTAGTGCTCTGGTGCCTGCGTGGCCTCCTCCATGAGGACGGGTGTCGCTTCTTCTGTCTCAGCGACGGGGCAGACAGCGGGATCTGGGGTGCTGACGGTGCTGCGGTTTTTGCAGGAACGGGTGCCTCCACTGCGACAACGTCAACCGGATCACATTGCAAGGACTCCTCTACTAGAACGGGTGCCTCACCTTCCGGTACAGACACTTCAGGTAAGAGGGATTGGCGCCGCTCCAAGTTTAGTTTTAGGGCACGCCAGCTCGCTTCCATCCTGGCGACCTCCTCCCGGTGCCGGGCCAGGCCTCTTAGGGTATCCGCCGCTTCTTGCAGCGTAGGAGGGTTTCCAGGCCGGGTGCCCAACGGTGGTTCCGTGGCGATCGGGTCGCTTCCGTGGGGGAGAGCTCTGACTGCTCCATCCCTTCACACTTCTGCTCGTGTCCATTAGCCATCTCTGCCAAGTCACATGTGTCATCATTAGCATCTGGAGAGGGCCCCTCTTTTGTAGGGAGGCGGGACCTTCGTGTTAGTTTCCACACACTGAGGAGGATGAGGAGGCGGAACTGAAGAGCTGTGGGGCACGATCTTACATTGCAGTACCATTTAGAGCCATCGTTTTCGCGTCACTGAGTGAGTGTACAGTACACCCATGAAGAGCACGCCCTTCTTCTTCACCAGTGCCTCGTCGTGACGCAGATATGGCGGAAAAATGGCAAATACATTCTCTGATGATTTTAGCAATTCTCAAGCACAAAACCAGTTCAATTCAGGCACACAGGACTCGCTTATAGCGAGCTACAGAATCCTGTTCGTGACGCCCAAGTTGAGTCGCACAGAGCCAGAGGTTTTGGGGGTACTCGGCACCGAGCCCGTCGACTTCTATGGGGTATGTCACGGCTTTACCCGGCAATTGAATCAGAGTCTATTTTACTATGTAGAAGTGTATAAACTATAAATATATGTATATATATGTCACAATGACATGTATATATATATATATATATATATATATATGTATTCTATGTGTGTATATTTTGTGTTTACAACGTAAGAAAGGGTTTTTTTTGTTTCGATATTTTGTTCCCATAGACTTACATTGGACTTCCGCAATCGGAATCGGATATCGACGATATTTAGTGCTATCGGCGATACAATTTCGATACGATATTTTTAGATATCGAGCAATATCGCTCAACACTAGTAATGTATAACTCCACATGTGTTAATTCATAGTTTTGATGCCTTCAGTGTGATTCTACAATTTTCATAGTCATGAAAATACAGAAAAATCTTTGAATGAGAACGTGTGTCCAAACTTTTGGTCTATACTGTATACAGTTAGGTCCAATATATTTGGAAGAGACAACATTTATCTAATTTTTGTTCTAGACATTACCACAATGAATTTTAAACAAAACAATTCAGATGCAGTTGAAGTTCAGACTTTCAGCTTTCATTTGAGGGTATCCACATTAAAATTGGATGAAGTGTTTAGGAGTTTCAGCTCCTTAACATGTGCCACCCTGTTTTTAAAGGGACCAAAAGTAATTGGACAATTGTAACTGTAGATATATCTATCCATCTATCTATAGATATATCTATCCATCCATAGATATACAGTTAGGTCCATAAATATTTGGACAGAGACAACAGTTATCTAATTTTGGTTCTAGACATTACCACAATGAATTTGAAACAAAACAAATCAGATGCAGTTGAAGTTCAGACTTTCAGCTTTCATTTGAAGGTATCCACATTAAAATTGGATGAAGGGTTTAGGAGTTTCAGCTCCTTAACATGTGCCACCCTGTTTTTAAAGGGACCAAAAGTAATTGGACAAATGACTCCAAGGCTATTTCATGGACAGGTGTGGGCAATCCCTTTG
This sequence comes from Oophaga sylvatica, assembly GCA_033576555.1. Lineage (NCBI taxonomy): Eukaryota > Metazoa > Chordata > Amphibia > Anura > Dendrobatidae > Oophaga > Oophaga sylvatica. The sequence continues at coordinate 35,796,571 of JARQOD010000007.1, read as the reverse complement.
TTATGTCATTCTCAATTAAGCAGATGAAAGGGCCGGAGTTGATTTGAGGTGTGGTGTTTGCATTTGGAAGGTTTTGCTGTGAAGGAAACATGCGGTCACAGGAGCTCTCCATGCAGGTGAAACAAGCCATCCTTAAGCTGCAAGAACAGAAAAAAACCCATCCAAGAAATTGCTACAACATTAGAAGTGGCAAAATCTACAATTTGGTACATCCTGAGAAAGAAAGAAAGCACTGGTGAACTCATCAATCCAAAAAGACCTGGGAGCCCACGGAAGACAACAGTGGTGGATGATCGCCGCATACTTTCTTTGGTGAAGAAGAACCCGTTCACAACATCAACTGAAGTCCAGAACACTCTCAGTGAAGTAGGTGTATCTGTCTCTAAGTCAACAGTAAAGAGAAGACTCCATGAAAGTAAATACAAAGGGTTAACATCTAGATGCAAACCATTCATCAATTCCAAAAATAGACAGGCCAGAGTTAAATTTGCTGAAAAACACCTCCAGAAGCCAGCTCAGTTCTGGAAAAGTATTCTATGGACAGATGAGACAAAGATCAACCTGTACCAGAATGATGGGAAGCCAAAAGTTTGGAGAAGAAAGGGAACGGCACATGATCCAAGGCACACCACATCCTCTGTAAAACATGGTGGAGGCAACGTGATGGCATGGGCATGCATGGCTTTCAATGGCACTGGGTCACTTGTGTTTATTGATGACATAACAGCAGACAAGAGTAGCCGGATGAATTCTGAAGTGTACCGGGATATACTTTCAGCCCAGATTCAGCCAAATGCTGCAAACTTGATTGGACGGCGCTTCATAGTACAGATGGATAATGACCCCAAGCATACAGCCAAAGCTACACAGGAGTTCATGAGTGCAAAAAAGTGGAACATTCTTCAATGGCCAAGTCAATCACCAGATCTTAACCCAATTGAGCATGCATTTCACTTGCTCAAATCCAGACTTAAGAGGGAAAGACCCACAAACAAGCAAGACCTGAAGGCTGCGGCTGTAAAGGCCTGGCAAAGCATTAAGAAGGAGGAAACCCAACGTTTGGTGATGTCCATGGGTTCCAGACTTAAGGCAGTGATTGCCTCCAAAGGATTCGCCACAAAATATTGAAAATAAAAATATTTTGTTTGGGTTATGTTTATTTGTCCAATTACTTTTGACCTCCTAAAATGTGGAGTGTTTGTAAAGAAATGTGTATAATTCCTACATTTTCTAACACATATTTTTGTTCAACCCTTCAAATTAAACGTTACAATCTGCACTTAAATTCTGTTGTAGAGGTTTCATTTCAAATCCAATGTGGTGGCATGCAGAGCCCAACTCGCGAAAATTGTGTCACTGTCCAAATATTTCTGGCCCTGACTGTATCTATCTAAAGATATATCTATCCATCTATAGATATATCTATTGATAGATGGATAGATAATCTACAGATAGATGGGTATATATATCTATAGATAGATGGATACTTATATCTATCGATAGATAGATGGATGGATCTATCTATAGATGGATAGCTATATCTATAGATATAGCTATCCATCTATAGATAGATCCATCCATCTATCGATAGATATATCTATAGATAGATAATCAATCTATAGATAGATAACATCAAGCCTGATGTTTAGTAATACAAAATCCGCTCAATATGTTTAATTTAAAAAAATTTGAAAACAAAAATGGCGTAGGCTTCCGCGCAATTTTCTGCGCCAGGGAGGGAAGCCAGTGACTGGGGCCGCTGTTTCTAGCCTGGGAAGAGGTTAATACCCATGGATCTTCCCAGTCTATGAATATCAGCCCGCAGCTGTATATTTAGCCTTTACTATTAATAGGGGGACCCCCCAAAAAAATGATGTGGGGTCCCACTATAATTAATAGCCAAAAAGGTTATGCAGACACCCGTGGGCTGATATTCATAGCCTAGGAAGGGGCCATGGATATTAGCCCCCCTGGCTACAAACACCAGCTCTCAGCTGCCCAAGAAATGGCGCATCTCTAAGATGCGCCAATTCCGGCACTTAGCCTCTCTCTTCCCACTGCCCTTTAGTGGTGGCATATGGGGTAATAAGGGGTTGATGTCACCTTTGTATTGTAAGGTGACATCAAGCCCGGTTAGTAATGGAGAGGCGACAATAAGACCACCGATCCATTACTAATTGTATAGTGGTAAATGGGTTAAAAAAAGACACAACCAGAATAATGTATTTTAATGAAACACCACACAGTTTTCCATCTTTATTGTACACCTAATTCCTGCGACGCCCTCATTCTCCTGTAAAAAATAATAAAATAATAAACACAACCCTATACTCCCTGTCCGACTTAATCCATGTAATAACGAGTGTCCCAGGATGATCTCCCCTATAGAGCTGTCACATCAGGAGGTGTGACCGCTCTATAGGGCCTCCAGTGACACACTGACAGGAGACAATGGCTCCTGCAGTGTTATCACTGAGGGGTCACTGGAATTTATCTTCTCACTTGACGGCAATGCTGCGTGAGAATTTTCACACGCAGCAGGGCCGCAAGTGACAGGATGAACTCCTGTGACCTGACAGCAGAGTGATACAGTGCAGAAGCATACCTTCCTCATTGTATCACGGGAGGCCCCAGGAGAGCGGTCACATCTCCTGATGTGACAGCACTCCACGAGAGATCGTCGTGGGACTGTCGTTTTTATATGGATTACGTTGGAACAGGGAGTATAGGGTTGTGTTTATTTTATTTATTTTTTTTACAGGAGAATGATGGCTTCGGGGATTAGGTGAGTATGTACTCTGTATGTTATATGTTGTATGTACTGGCTGTAATGTATGTTATATGTATGTACTGTATGTTCTGTATGTATGTACTGTATGTTCTGTATGGTTTTTTTTTTACTACTAAACACATGCACTATATACTAGGTGCCCTCCTCTAGTGTCCCCAGAAGAAAGCACCTAACTGTCCCTAAACTGTACACAAACATTAGTACATATCACATACATTATATACAATATTATACACATAATGATAATGAGCCGCCCGACCAGGCAGTGGGGGTACTCGGATCTGAGCCTATTAACTCCTATGGGGGATGTCACGGCAACACAGCTCGGTCCGTGGCCCTGGGCGCTCACCATAAATGGGGATATTTACAGGGGAATAAATGTTTGTATGATGATTCGTGACGCCACCTGTAGTACCTGGTCAGGGTGACCAGCGCTGCTGTGCAGATCCTCTGGAAGGGATGGTGTTGTGCAGCTAGATGTTAGGCCTCCTACAGGTGAGGCTGTGTCCTTCCAGGGCAGGTAGATGTGTAGGGATGCAGGACGGAGCGGAACCCGGCAGGGTAGGGACAAGAAGGTGGACACACACACACAAGTCACTTTGGTACCTTTACTGAAGATGTTGCGGGCACATCCCGGAGCACTGTAGGGTGAAGGGTGCACATCCAGATTCTCCCACTAAGTAGGTTTAAGGCCTCCTTGTTCCTTGCCTTTCCGTAAGGAGTTTCTGGCCTGCCTGCAGCTGGGCCTAACTCAATCTCTGTCCTGCACCCGGCTGACCTTGTGATTGGACCTTCCCTTGAAGTACAGTGTCCCTGCTTGCAGGGCCCTGCTTGCCTGAACTCCGTCCTCCGGGCCCTGTTACGTATCAGCTCTGTGGTGCTTCTGGGACTTGTAGTCCTCCAGGAATTCCGGTGTTCTCCTAATGGGTCGTGGAGATCCCTATAGGCTTGGACCCGGTGTCCAGAGTATACTTGCTGGGGTGAGCTGGTTAGGCTCTTCTGCCCCTTTGCTACTCCCCTCTTGCCTTCGGCCTACTCAGGCCCTCACACGATTATACACACTGGCAGTTGGTGGGCTGCCTCTTCTGCCACTCTCAGAGCGTCGGCACGCTCCTAGCTCTTTACTGAACTGAGCTGAACTCACTCTGCTGCAGACTGCAGCCTTCTGCTCAACTCTGCTGAGCTGCACTACTCTCAAGTCTGCTCTGAACTCAACTCCACTGAGCAGAACTGAATTGACTTCCTGCCTTCACCCTCTTTTATATTCCTATCAGGCTCCCTCTAGTGGACTGAGAAGAGGGGTGAAGGTGTGTGTATGTATAGTGAGACCTCTAGTGGTACAATCCTTCATGCACCCTTCTGGATTTGTGGAACTGAGCGAAGCTTGGCTCCACATTCCCCCCTAGTATAACTCAGCACTCCGGGGCAGAAATACTTTTTCTACAAAACAAAACAGTAAACATTAGACAAACTATATCTTCCCTTTACGGGAGGTGAGGCATTTGAACTGTTGCATAGACAAATAGATAACTATTTACATAGGTACATGGTAAAAACAATTAGGGGATGAGCAACCGAAAAGTCCGAGTCTCTTTTGGAAAGATTGCTCAAAGGGTAATGGAAAAACAAATAAACAGTGTCCATTTCACCTGAATTGGCATTAAAATCAAAAGACAAATTAGTAAGCAACTGGGTAAGGCATAATAGAAATAACAATATATTACAATTATGTACAATACCTCTAGGGTAACTATCTACTGTTATTAGGAGGTTGCCTAGTCTTTATACCTCGCAGGGAGTTGTCCTTTCGTACTACGGGTCGACTTACGTAGTGCGGGGGTATGCGTGGTGTCAGTGTCCCTGTCTGTTCTACGTGCTGGTAGGTTATAGAATTGCCTTAATCTCTCTAGAGGACTGGCAAGTATACTCTGGGCTGGGTTATCCGGTTCTGTCTCTGCAGGGGTTCCTTCTTCCTGAGATTCTGCTTCTTGGGATTCTGCTTCTTGGGGTTCTGCTTCTTGGGATTCTGCTGGAGCAGGTTCCTCTGGAACAGACTCTGCTGCGGCAACCGGCTCAACTTGATGTAGAGGTTCTACTTGTTGTTGAAAGAATTGGAGTACAGGGATGATAATGGCTTCTCCAATTCGGGGCCAATCAGCCGGGAAATCTCCCAATTCCGTATATATGACTGCTTCGCCATGTTCCTCCTTATTGATGACAGGTTCTTCCTCTTGGAGTTTTAACAGATCCGGACAGAACTTTAGGTGATCTCTGGATACAGTTGTAGTCGTTTTCCCTCCATCTTTACTGATTAGACACGTTTTCCTGTTATCAAACCTGGAACTCAACACAGTGTAGGGCTCTCTTTCCCACTGATCGTCGAGTTTGTGCATCCTCCTCTTTCTTTTCAGCACGACTTAACCAGGTGTGAAGGGTTCTGCTGGCGCACACTTATTGTAGCGAGTCTCTTGCTTGTCTCTCACCCGATTGAGACTATCTTCAACGCAGGCCTGTACTTTTCTGACCTGTACCTGTCTGGTCGTATCCCAGTCCTCGGTGGTCACATGTGCTTCTGGTTCTACAACACCAAGCTCCAGATCCATGGGCAACTTTCCTGGTCTTGCCCGCATGAGATAAGCTGGGGTGCAATTGGTGGAACTCACAGGTATGTGATTGTACAGATCTACCAGGTCAGGTAGAAGGTCTGGCCACTGATTTCTCTCCTCAAGTGGTAAGGTCTTCAGCAGGTCGATGACGATGTGGTTCATCTTTTCACAGAGACCATTGGTTTGTGGGTGGTACGGTGTGGTTCTTATCTTCTTACATCCGTACAGATGGCAGAACTCTTTGAACAATTCGGCCTCGAAGGCTGGGCCTTGGTCAGTTAGCACCTGCTCAGGATATCCATGTGGTCTGCAGAAATACGCTTGGAACATCTTTGCTGCTGTCTCTGCCGTCAGATCTTTGACAGGGGCGACCACCAGGAACCTGGAGTAGTGATCCACCATGGTCAGGGCATAGGAGTATCCTGACCGGCTGGGTGACAACTTGACATGGTCCAGAGCCACAATCTCCAAGGGTCGAGTCATCTTGATGGGTTGCAGGGGTGCCTTCTGGCTGCTGTAGTCTTTTCTTCTGAGGCCACAGGGTTCACAATTTTTGCACCACTCTCAATGGAGCTGCGTATTCCCACCCAGTAGAAACGACACTTCAACAGAGTCTCTAGCTTCTTCCAGCCAAAGTGCCCTGCCTGATCGTGGTAGGCTTCCAACACCATCTGGATATCCGTCCTGGGGACTACTATCTGCCATACCATTTCATGGGTTTTTGGATTGACGTACCTCCGGCACAGCTTCTCACGGTAGATGAACAGCCAGTTTCTCTCATTCCACAGCTGCCTTGCTTGCGGAGACGCATCCTTCTCCAAGGAGGAACCTTCCTGAGTTATGAGCTCCTTGATATCTCTGACAACCGGATCGCTGTCCTTGGTCTCCTTCCAGCTGTGGTGAGGTAAAGGATTCAACATATTACCACGTTGCCTCCTGAAGGCTCGTTGCTCGTGGATCACCCCATTCCTGTGAAAGGCAGGTAGTTCAATCTCCTCCAGGTCATCCACTTCCTCTTCTGTGTCTGACTCGTGAGGCATCCTGGACAGGGCATCAGCGTTGGCGTTCTTGCGGCCCGCCCGTTACTTGATTGTGAATTGGTAGTTTGACAGCCGAGTTATCCAGCGTTGTTCCATGGCTCCCAGCTTGGCTGTTTCAAGATGCGTCAAGGGGTTATTATCGGTGTAGGCAGTGAACTTGCTGGAGGCTAGGTAATGCTAAAACCTTTCTGTGATGGCCCAGACCAGTGCTTGGAACTCCAACTTGAAGCTGCTATAGTTCTCGGGGTTCCTCTCGGTCGGGCGGAGCTTCCTGCTTGCATATGCGATGACTTTCTCTAGGCCATTTTGCTTCTCACTGCTGGCATCAGTATACAGCAGGAACGGTTGGCTGTAGTCAGGGTAGGCTAAGATCTCGTCACCTGTCAGGATCTCCTTCATTTCCTTGAATGCCTCAGCCTGTTCTTTACCCCAGTGGAATGGAGAATTTCTGCTCCTGAGAGACTGTCCTACCAGGAGGTCTTGCAGAGGAGCTGCTTTCTTGGTGCAGTCTTTTACAAACCTCCGGTAGTATCCTATCAGTCCCAGGAACTGACGCACCTCTTTGAGGTTCTTCGGCTCCGGCCACTTCTGAATGGCGGTGATCTTCTCGGGGTCAGGCGCTACTCCCTCTGAACTGACAATGTGTCCCAGGTACTGTACCTTTTGCTTGAGCAGGTTGCACTTTGAGGGCTTCAGTTTCATCCCATACCGCGACAGTGACTCAAATACTTCCGCTAGGTGCTTCAAGTGGTCTTCATACGTTTTTGAGTACACAATCACGTCGTCCAGATATAGCAACACAGTCTCGAAGTTGAGGTGTCCCAGGCAGCACTCCATCACTCTCTGGAACGTTCCGGGGGCACTGCTGAGTCCAAACGGCATTCTGTCGAACTCACAGAGTCCCATGGGGGTGGTGAAAGCCGTCTTCTCCCGATCCTCCTCAGCCACAGCTACTTGCCAGTACCCACTAGTGAGGTCAAGGGTGGAAAATTAGCAGACTTTAAGGCAGCTAGGGATTCCTCAATACGTGGCAAAGGGTATGCATCTTTATGTGTAATGCGATTTACTTGTCTGTAATCTACACACATTCTCATGCTTCAATCCTTTTTCCTGACTAGAACTAGAGGAGCTGCCCAGGGACTACAACTATCCCTTATCACCCCTGCCTCTTTCATGTCACGCAACATCTCCTTGGCTTTCTGGTAGTGTGCTGGTATAGGCCTATACCGTTCCTTAATAGGAGGATGGTTGCCTGTGGGGATATGGTGTTGCACTCCCTTAATATTCCCAAAGTCAAGTGGGTGTTTGCTGAATGCCTGTGCATATTCCTGGACTACCCGATGTACCCCGTTTCTGGTGAGCTGGAGTGGTGTCTGTCCCAACATGGATCTGCTGACACCAATCTTCCACCTTGGTTGCCGGGCCGTTATCCTCCACTGATTGTGGGGGGTTAAGGGCTCCGTCGTGTGAATAGAGTTATTATCTACAGCATGTAACTTGGCAACAGTGGCATAACGTGGTAATTTGACTTCATCTTCCCCCCAGTTGAGAAGACGCACTGGCACCCTCCCATTGCGTACCTCCACTACCCCTCTGGCAGTTAAGAGTGTAGGTCTGTGTTCTGAACAAAGGGGTTCTACTACTGCTTGGTAGCTCTGTCCTCTCAGACCTATTGCTGCTCTACACCAAATAAGCATTTCACTCATTGGGGGTATCACAATGGGGTTCGGGTCTGTTACCCGTACATTACCAATCTTACCACCGGTCAGTTTCACTTGCTGTTGGCACATCAGGGCCCAGATCTCCTTCTGGATCACTCTCTTTCGCCCTGGTCTGGCTACATCGGCGAGCTGTTGGAGTAAAAACACAACCTCCTCCAAACAGTTACCAATAATGTTAGTGCCTAAAACCACATTTAATCCATTTTCCTCATTAACAGTCTTCACTACAAGAAGTCCCTGGTCCTTTAACTCCACCCCCCCACTTTTACTTCTAAGTTTTTAGCCCCCAGTAAGTCAAGAGGGAGGCCGTTAGAGGCGTATACTGCAAAGTCAGGGTTTGGGGGTTGGAGACTGTCCATGGACCAGTAACGGTTATAAAGGATATCAGGTATGACGGTTACCTGAGATCCAGTGTCCAGCAGGGCAGGGATTGCGATCCCGTCCAGTATGATGGACAGGAATGGTCTTCCTCCCACAAACCTGCGGTTCCAATCAGAGGGGCCTGATGAGTCTATTCCTGGGTGCTGGCCCTCGGACCCAGGGTTTGCTCGTTTAAAGGACACTGTCGTGCGATATGACCTTCCTTCTGGCAGCGGTAGCAGACGATCTCTCGGCGAGGATGATGCTGGTCGCTGGTCTTTCCTGGGGGTGGTGTGGTCCTCCTCTGGGGTGGCGACGTCCTCCTTCTCCTCCGGTTCATCCTGGGGACAGCCTCCGGGCAGTCAGCTAGCAGGATCTTTCCTTCTGTTTCCGTCCGCAGTTGCAGGGCACTCATTACAGTGGCCAGGTTTTTGGTCAGCTGGCGCACTTCTGAGCGCAAACAGTCCACCTCAGTAGGGGGCGCTGCCTGCGCTTTGGCTTCAGCAACCAGCGGGGGAAAGGTGGATGCTGCAGGCGTTAGAGTGGCCTCCCCCGGGTGACGCTGGTTTGCCATCTCGGGCGTTTCCAGGGGTCGCAGTCCTTTTATAGCCATATCCTTAAGAGCATCAAAAGTAGCATCAGGATGATCCAAGGACCACCAACGCATAGTCCTGCTTTCCGCTTGGGACCTCAGTCCCCGTACAAATTGTTCTTTGAGCATTTTATTCTCATCGGTGACGCTCATGGGATTAACCTGTCTGAGAGCTCGCAGGGCCCTGTAGTCGGCAGGCATAGTCCCGAATACTGTCCTCCGGCCTTTGGAACATTGGTAGAACATCATCCGGAGGTCTGTTTCGGTGCAGTCCTCAAATGCAATCTGTAACTTTAGGAAAATTGCGGGCACTGATTCCTGGTCTGCAGCCGACCACATTTCTGCTTCTCTCTCCGTAGCACCAGTCAATTGTCCCACTACCACTGCAGCTTTCTGCTTCTCTGACATTGAGTACATGTCCAGTATACTGCATATTTATCGCTTGAACCCTGACAGGGTGTCTGGTTTGCCGCTGTACTGGGGAAGCCACTTTGCTCCAGGCATGTATGGCAGTGTCAGCGGTACTATCGGGGCCACAGGCCCAGGTGAGGGGCCAGCGGTTCCAGCCTGCGCGGCAGAGCCCGTTGGTAAGTTATTGGGGCTGTCGGCCTGGGCGCGCCGTCGGCCTGCTGTGACATTTCTGCGCCCCCCTAGTGAAACGTGGCCTACCTTCTTCCGTAGGCCACAGCTCCGCAGGGTGCACTTGCTTGCAGGACCTGCGTCGCCAGTGCTCCGAAGTCAGAGCGTTCACTGGAGCTCCCTGCCAGGACCTGCCGCCGCGTCAGCGTGTCCAGAACTCAGCGCGCTTTTGCAGGTACGCCTCCAAATTTTCGCGTGGTAACGCTGTAAATGGCGGGCAATGACGGAAATTTTCACCACTATACGATATACAGTCTTTTACTAAGGCACACAGTACGTGGTGGCAACGGGCACAAGTTACTCCGTTACTGCAGGGCACGCAATCCTGTTCGTGACGCCAGATAGATGAGCCGCCCTCCCAGGGCAGTGGGGGTACTCGGATCCGAGCCTATTAACTCCTATGGGGGATGTCACGGCAACACAGCTCAGTCCGTGGCCCTGGGCGCTCCATCCTACTGGCCAAGTTACGTATCAGCTCTGTGGTGCTCCTGGGACTTGTAGTCCTCCAGGAATTCCGGTGTTCTTCTAATGGGTCGTGGAGATCCCTATAGGCTCGGACCCGGCGTCCGGTGTATACTTGCTGGGTGAGCTGGTTAGGCTCTTCTGCCCCTTTGCTACTCCCCTCTTGCCTTCAGCCTACTCGGGCCCTCACACGATTATACACACTGGCAGTTGGTGGGCTGCCTCTTCTGCCGCTCTCAGAGCGTCGGCACGCTCCTAGCTCTTTACTGAACTGAGCTGAACTCACTCTGCTGCAGACTGCAGCCTTCTGCCTTTTGCTCAACTCTGCTAAGCTGTACTACTCTCAAGTCTGCTCTGAACTCAACTGCACTGAGCAGAACTGAACTGACTTCCTGCCTTCACCCTCTTTTATATTCCTATCAGGCTCCTCTGGTGGACTGAGGAGAGGGGTGAAGTGTGTGTATGTATAGTGAGACCTCTAGTGGTACAATCCTTCATGCACCCTTCTGGATTTGTGGAACTGAGCGAAGCTGGGCTCCACAGTAACACAAGAGAAATGTGGCAATACCATTGCTATGTATGGTAATGCATGTTTCATGTAGCAGTACCACTGAATATTCATAACAACACAATAATTAGTTACATAGAAACACTTAATAACACTTAAGGGGATGGGCAAGGCAATAATACTCCTTCACCCCCTTACAGGTGCAGAAACGCTGCAGATCCGCAAAAAGAATTGACATGCTGCGGAAAAAACCCGCAATTCAGCGCGGATTTTTCCGCAGCATGTGCACAGCAATTTTTTTTTCACATTGAACAACATTGTGTGGTCAAACACTTGCTGATCGGCAGCGATTCCACACATAAAAAAAGCAACGTGTGCACACAGCCTTACAGTTATCCATAGAACTTTGAGCACCAAAGGCCATCTCCTATCTCAGTAATGGAGAAGTGTATCTACACTTAATACAGATTTTATCTGAACCTGAGAATTGAGAATTTTGAAAATGATAGTGGAGGAAGGAGATTTCTCTAATCATATACTGTATATTTCATGTTGTAGTATTTTCACATGTATTATTGATTTATTAAATAAATAGTAAAACAATGTTACTCTTTAAAATTATTTCATATTTAATGGGAGAAAAACAGACATAGAAAGTAGCATTCTTAATTAATTTTATGCTTTAAAAAAACCTGAACCACTTACAGGACATATTTAGTTGTGTGTTCCTTTAAAATAAAAAAGCCCATATTCACACCCACACACACAAAACAGAATTGTACTAAAACATGCGGTTTCAGTGCATTTTTTTTCCAGATGTGAGCTGTTCGTATCTTTACAGCTCTCAACGTCCCTATGTGAACCCAGCCTACCTCTGTCATGTACATTGTGCCAAATCTTTGCAAATCTTTTCTGTTGCATTCTTTTATGTAAGTTTTCATTTTTGTAATATAATGTCACGTAATATGTGATGATATGTACTTAAAAAAAAAAAAAAAGAAATGCAAATATTGAGTCATGCAGATGCAAATGTGTTAGTGCTGGACACCCTGTAGGACATTAAAAAGTCATTATTTTACCATAACGGAAACTCTTGACCCGATGGTGACAGCCGGAGCACATTGTGTATGAGCCCATTTAAACTGTCCTCACCCCTCTAATGTCTGCCAGAAGCAGCCAATGTGACCTACATAAAATACACAACCAGAGATGAGTGAATGGTTGTGGTATTTAGACTGTGGAACAGATGTGCTGTCGAATAGTTCTAGAGAGACCCCCACAAATCCCACATAGCATTTGTCTATTTATCTCCATCTCATTTTCCTTTGAAGAAACCAACATGGCAGCCAAACCTCTCTGGTCAGCAAGATCAGATCCAGGCCACATCAAAAATCCGACCAGAAAGTATCCTTGGAACTGGGCAGTCTCTAGAGTTTGAAATTGAGAAATTGATGCCTGGGTTGCCTCCTTTTTTCAGATGGTGTGAATTTAAATAAACAAAGGAGATTTTTTTTTTGGAGAGCGCCAGCTTATGTTCTTTTCACATATTGCAATGATCTAAGTTTGCATAATAATCCAAACCTTTGTCCATGTAAAATGTAGGCTATCAGATATGAGGCAACGCATGCTTGAATGCTGGACTTGCTTGTGCAGAATTTTGTAGAATACTGTTTTATGTTTAACCCCTTCACTGACAAACTAAAGTCACAGGCTACTGACATGGCCATTTCCATTAAACCATGTTCCTCGCAATATAAACGGAGATGAGTTGGTGGCAGAGATCTCAGATGCCACGTCCTTCAGTGAAAACAATAGAACTGGAGAGAAAAAAAACACTTCTCTAACAACGGACTTTGAATAAGGGTCTACCAGCCCCCCTAATTTACAAAAAAAGATATGGGACAGCACTTGTAATGAATGGGCACCACAGCTGGTCAACGAGAAATCAATGATCTCTAGAAAGTACAGGATATGAGCTGTATCTCCCAATTTCCCCAGAACTTGACGACCCATGAATGCTCCTTGTTGTGTTCATGGTCTAGGAAACATTTCATACATTGCTGGTGTGTGTGCTCACTATAGAGACCAATGATCTCAACTTTCTTCTCAGTAATTGACAATGCAGCGGCTGCAATACAAACCCACCAAGCTGCGATCACAAAGCAAGGCCCTGTTGGTATCAAGCCCCGCATGTACGTTAGGGTGGTGAAGAGGTTAATATCCCCGATCACTCTGGAAAGGGAACAATTAGATCCCCCCTCCCAACACACACACATCCTGCTGAATACTTTTGCAGGGTTGTTTGCTTGTCTAGTAAACTCTGACTGCAGAGGTAATCAGGGCTCTGTTTTACATTAGTCTGGCTGCCCCAGAGAGGCTCCTTGAGGATTTCATGAGGCTCTTAAGCTGCTAGAACCTGTGTTTTGTTATATATATTGAACTTTTATTGTGCTAAATGCATGAGTTTATGTGTTTTTGGATGTACAGAAATGCCTTCTAGGCTGTTGTTTATCAGAGATGCATCCGAAGACGTAATAATACATTACTGATTGTAGCTGAGATGTGTTAGATCTGCTGAGAAACATTTGCGTTGTTTAAGGTACATTCAAAGTTTTCTTTAATGTGGCTCCGATTACCTCTTGCTTTATGTCCTGTGGAAGATTCACACACTGAACCCTCCAGAGCATGATGGCAGTCCTCATCACACATCATACCCAAAAAATCAACTGATCAACCTTAAAGAAGTGTACGAGTGAAATTTTGATCTTGCCTGAATTTATTAATCCAAATCTTCCACTTATTACTGTATGATTGGATATTATTGTTGCTTACTGCAAACCTCCATTCAATTGCGTTATGCTGGTAAATTTTTTCCAATCTGTCCGAAAATTTAGGAGGATCTGGTTTCTTCCAAAAATAAGCCAAATTATTCTTTACGACCAAAAGAATATGTATAATTACCAATATCATCGACAGATCCAGCTGCTCAATCTAAAAATGTTACAAAGGTTCTCCAGTTTTATTACCTTTTCCCTTCCATTGTAAATACTCCTTTTACCTTTTCTTTTCCCTCCTTCCCTCCCTATACATGTTCCCTCTCAACCTATTTGGTTTTATGTTAAAAACCCAATAAAAATATTTAAAAATAAAAAATCAACTGATTGTATGCTTGACCGGCGCAGTTTTCAATGTAGAGTTAGACTATGTTCACACTAGCATTTAAGACAATAAACAATTAAATGAAATTAAATCCACCCGAGGAAGGTAGCGGTCCGCTGCTGAAACGCGTAGTGGTCTAATAAAAGGTTTATTTACCACTCATCCATTGCAGTGTGCTCTATAGCCACTGTAGTAGTGCAAAATGCAATCTCTATGTAAAAGTTCTTGGCTTTCTGACACAAGATGATTGTAAATTGTTTGCAAATAAAGCTTTGAAAATGTGATAGAATAGTATCTTTCATACTGTACAGCTGGATACCATGGAGCTCGGTCACTATTGCCTGCCTAAATTGAGAGGAGGTGGGTCAGCACTCCATGTCGCAGAGGTGCTCGTGGAGGGAAGTTGCGGTAAATTAAAAGATCCCAGCACTCACATTACTGTAATTTGGATTTCCACGTGTGCATTGGATTAAAACATTTTAATTCCATATAGTAAATTGGCGATATCTTTTTATTCACTATTGCCTGCCTAGACCGTGGCTCAGTGTGGGTAGTTTTTACATTCCAGGAGAGAGGTCAACTCTTACCATACCTGTCACCTTTCTCCAGGACACCCTGCCTAAAAACAGGAAGTAAGGAGTAAGAAGACTGCATTGCTCTGAGCTGCCAAAGAACTTGAGAATACCCCTTTAGGTATTCTCCGCACTTTATTGGTATGCGTATTCCCGCCAGAAACTAGCATTTTGCAAGTGTAATTAGCTTGCAGAATGCTAGCGTTTTCCAAGCGATCTGTAGCATCACTTGGAAAACTGATTGACAGGTTGGTCACACGAGTCAAACATCGCTACGTCATCTGGGGTCATTGTCGCTAAGGACGCCTGGTAACGGGATTGGCCGGGAGCGTCGCTGAGAGGCGGGAAAGCTGCGGGGGCCGCCGGAAGGTGAGAATATCACAATTTTTTATTTTAATTATTGTTTTAATATAGATATGGTACCCAGGGCCTGGAGGAGAATCTCCTCTCCTCCAGACCCTGGGTACCATCTGCAAATGAACAGCTTACTTTGCGCATGGTGGACACAGCCACATGCAGAAAGTAAGCGGTTCAATGCATTCCTATGGTGGCGGAATTGCCGCGATTCCGCAAAAAGAATAAGAATGCTGCGTATTTTTCCGTGATGCGATTCCACCATGGAAAAACACACAGCATGTGCACAGCATTGCGGAATCCCATAGAATATAATGAGTTGCGTTGGGCAAGCGTTTTTGCCGCGTTTTCGCTGCAAAAAGAAAACGCTGCAAAAACGCTAACAATCCGCAACGTGTGCACATAGCCTTAATGTTTTTGTGATTAATTTAATTAAATGATAAAATGTGAGCAATACAAGACATTTATCTAATTCATAAGAAACGGCATAATCTCAGTTCGGTTGTAGTCTCAGAAGCAACAATGATCTTTTAGTTTATCTATATTTTACTACAATGACACAAGCCATTAAGACACTTAGATCCTCATTTACCCGTTGCTGAAGATTTCTGATGCTGTCGCTGCGTGAATTAATGTAAATAAATCTGGTGCGCAGTTGTAATATTTTTATTGTGCAGAGACGAGAAACTGTCGGTACATTCTCAGTGGGATAAAGCAGCAGGACGTGTCTCCAAGCAGATTTAGTGTTATGTTAAGGGAGCAGTGTGGAGACCTTTCCTGCTGGCAGAGTGCCCCAGACGTGTGTCTGTCATGTGCGATGACAACATGGTAAAATGATGCTGCGGTTTCAAAACAGGTTCACCCTGGCAAACACATAAAACCTCATAACTAATAAAAAAAAATGCTACTAAAGTACATTAAATGCAAAAGCCACCATTACAAATTATATAGAGAGGAACAAGACCTGTGTTGTAGCAGACAGCACGGACCTGACCAGACAAGTCCAGAGACATTTAAGTCACACAAATCAATCAAGCTTTGTTAGTTTTTTTAACTCCTAAACACATCCTAGCAATCTTATATGATATATGATCCCCTTGGCTTCCGCCTGTTTACGGATTTTTGCTGATAGCTAAATTACAAATCCAATCAATCCTGGCCCATTGCTATGAGACGATACTCTTTTTTTCCAGATTGAATCATTTGATAAGTTCTGAACCTCATAAATAAAACCTCGTGCAGAATAAAGTGCTACTCTTACAATCATTCGTATTGCAGAGCTTATTTCTTGAGGCAGCTAATGTATAAAATAACTGATCATATTAATTTGCCAATTAACAAATTATTAATTTGTTGGAAGCAGCGATCCTACAACAGGTGGCGCTATAGAGTTCAAGTCCTCTTTCTCTCTGATGAGGCAATTTGCAAATTAAATTTCCCAGAGGAGCATTGCACGGCGAATAAGCCTCCTTACCGTGACAAGCCAGAGCTGGTATGTCACTCTCCACAAGGAGAAACCTTACCCCTTAGACCCCTGATCAGATTAGTAACTATATGTAAACTCCACGTTTTATATACAAACTGTACTTACACATGCTGCAGTTTGTGCTTCCTCATACATCTTCCTGAACATTGAAGATATGTTTATATATTATGTATCAAAAACTAACTGTCTGTACATGCATCAGAATACACAGTGTGTGTATATACTGTATATATTCTAACAATGAGACAGTGAAATAAACGCTGCCATTCAGCCTGAAGAAAATAGATTTGTCTCCCTCTACTGGTTGGAGAGAAAATAAAACAGCAAGTCACAATATTCACATGTAAAGTGCCATGGAATAAATGGCGCTATAAAAATCTATAATAATAATAATATACCATGAAAACTAAAAATCGGTATAGGTTTTTTTATGTAATTTTTTATGTCAAAATTATACCATTCAACCGTCCAAGATCCAAACAGGACAGTCCTGAATTTGGGGACCTGTCCCAGGAGGTCGGTGGTATGTCCCAACTTCAACTGCATCTGTGTCCTTAGGTCAAAAAAGAGCAAGAAACCGTCAGATCCTTTCTCCACATTCCAACTCAGTAGGGCCTTCTAGTCACATGACATTCTGAGGTCACAGGACAGCAGAGACCAGCTCAATCACAAGGAGCAAGAATCATGTGAAGGGACATAAAGGGAAGCGAGATGTGTGTATGGAGGGGCCACTCTGGGGAATTCATACTGTGTGGAAGTGACTTTTGGAAATTCATTCTAAGGAAGCCATTGTGAGGAATTAATACTGTGGAGGCATTATAGTATGAAAGGAAACTGTGGTAGCATCATAATGTGGAAGACTATGCGGGGGACTGGAGGCATTATACTATGGGAAGGACCTGGGACTTCATACTGTGTCGGAGCATTATACTGTGTGGGGGGAATGTGCGGGAATTATACTATGTGGGGGAAGCATCATAATGTGGGGGGGCATCATACTCTGAGGGGGGAATGTGCGGAAATTATACTATGTGGGGGAAGCATCATACTGTGTGGGGGGAATGTGCGGGAATTATACTACGTGGGGAAGCATCATACTGTGTGGGGGGAATGTGTGGGAATTATACTATGTGGGAGGAGCATCATACTGTGTGGGGACATCATACTGTGTGGGGGGAATGTGTGGGAATTATACTATGTGGGAGGAGAATCATACTGTGTGGGGACATCATACTGTGTGGGGGGGAATGTGCGGAAATTATACTATGTGGGGGAAGCATCATACTGTGTGGGGGGAATGTGCGGGAATTATACTATGTGGGGGAAGCATCATACTGTGTGGGGACATCATACTGTGTTGGGGAATGTGTGGGAATTATACTATGTGGGAGGAGCATCATACTGTGTGGGGACATCATACTGTGTGGGGGGAATGTGCGGGAATTATACTATGTGGGAGGAGAATCATACTGTGTGGGGACATCATACTGTGTGGGGGGAATGTGCGGGAATTATACTATGTGGGAGGAGAATCATACTGTGTGGGGACATCATACTGTGTGGGGGGAATGTGCGGGAATTATACTATGTGGGGGGAGCATCATACTGTGTGGGGACATCATACTGTGTGGGGGGAATGTGCGGGAATTATACTATGTGGGAGGAGAATCATACTGTTTAGGGGAGCATTTTACAGTGCGGGGAAAATGTGTAGGCATAATACTATATGTGGATAGTGCATTGTGCATTGTGAAAGAATGTCACAGCTCACAGCTTAGCCATACAGATAGGCAGAGAAAGTCATAAACACTGAAGAAATCAGTCAGATAGTGGATGAAACAGCATAACAGTGAGGAAGATTAGTGTGTTAAGAAACGAGAAGAGTGTCATCCACGTTTTTCAGGGCAATTGGAGGTTTTGAAGGACTTTCAATTTGTGGCAAATCAATTCACATCAAGAAAAATTTCCTGGAAAATTGAATGAATTTGACAAATTTTAATTTCAAAAGATTCGCTCATCTGAGTGAGTCAACCCTGTTTACAGCTGTTTAGCCTTACGATTGAACAAGGGGTGTCCCACTAGAATGACTCCTGTCCATGAGCTAAACATATACAGCATACACGTACATATGGCATGTGATACAATAACTATGCCAGCTGTCCTGTAACAATGTCTTGCCCTAGCCTTGCAGTTGGCTTAGGCGTTGTGTGATCTGTTCAAACCACATTGAGCTATACTTTCTTTGTCCAATTGTTTTTAATGACTGCCATCATAAGTAACATGAGGCTGACATGATTAAAATCTGTGCAGTCAGCAAAGTCAATTCTTCGTGACCTTCATATGTAATTATGTCTTGTTCCATTTAGCACCAGCATAGGAAAACTGTCCGCCTAATATCCGATGGCATTAAGGTTAGAAGGTTACAAACATTTGCATCAAAATTGCGTGAAGACTGATGTATAATACTCTTCAGTTGTCACAATAACTGCATCATTAAGTCAGATCTGCACAAATTTATAGGATATAAACATAGACACTACTGTCTCATGCACATGACAGAGCCTAGTTTATAAAAAAAAAGACATTAAAAAAACTGCATAAAACACACATCGTTATGGGTGCCCTTTTTCAGTTTTATAGAATTCTATCGATCAAAAGACTTGTCCACACTGTGGGCCAACCCTCAGAGGGGCCCACCTGGAGTTACTGCAACTCCTAACTGTATCGGCGTGCTTGTAAGGAGGGTCAGTTTTTAACCCTTTAAATGTTTATGCTGCTATGTATGTATATATATATATATATATATATATATACAGTTATATGAAAAAGTTTGGGCACCCCTATTAATCTTAAGCTTAATGTTTTATAAAAATTGGTGTTTTTGCAACAGCTATTTCAGTTTGATATATCTAATAACTATTGGACACAGTAATGTTTCTGCCTTGAAATGAGGTTTATTGTACTAACAGAAAGTGTGCAATCTGCATCCAAACAAAATTTGACAGGTGCATAAGTATGGGCACCTCACCAGAAAAGTGACAATAATATTTAGTAGATCCTCCTTTTGCAAAACTAACAGCCTCTAGTCGCTTCCTGTAGCTTTTAAGGAGTTCCTGGATCCTGGATGAAGGTATTTTTGACCATTCCTCTTTACAAAACAATTCCAGTTCAGTTAAGTTTGATGGTCGCCGAGCATGGACAGCCCTCTTCAATGATCCCACAGATGTTCAATGATATTCAGGTCTGGGGACTGGGATGGCCATTCCAGAACATTGTAATTGTTCCTCTGCATGAATGCCTGAGTAGATTTGGAGCGGTGTTTTGGATCATTGTCTTGCTGAAAGATCCATCCCCTGCGTAACTTCAACTTTGTCACTGATTCTTGAACATTATTGTCAAGAATCTGCTGATACTGAGTGGAGTCCATGCGTCCCTCAACTTTAACAAGATTCCCGGTGCCGGCATTGGCCACACAGCCCCAAAGCATGATGGAACCTCCACCAAATTTTACTGTGGGTAGCAAGTGTTTTTCTTGGAATGCTGTGTTTTTTTGACGCCATGCATAACTCCTTTTTGTATGACCAAACAACTCAATCTTGGTTTCATCAGTCCACAGGAGCTTCTTCCAAAAAGAAATTGGCTTCTCCAAATGTGCTTTTGCATACCTCAGCCGACTCTGTTTGTGGCGCGCTTGCAGAAACGGCTTCTTTCGCATCACTCTTCCATACAGTGTGTAGCCCTGGTGTAAGGCACACGCAGTACCCTGGAGGATGTGTGGAGAGATAGCAGTTTAATGCTCAATGAACATTCATTTCAACACACACACTTAGACACGCCCACAGGTATATAAAGTCTAGTCACAGTCAGGGAGTGTGCAGTGTGAGGAGGGGAGTCGAGTTCAGTCATTCAGTGAGTCAGTCAGCAGCAGAGCTAAGTGCAGTCTGTGTGCAGTTCAGCAAGTGGAGGCCAGTACAGGTGAGCCAGATCACCTCAGCCTGGTCAGAGCTGTGCCCCACTAGAAGACAGACTGAGACATTTATTAAGAAGAAAGAAGTGAGTTGCAGATATACTTCAGTCTCCTGTCCCAAGGACGGTGAAGGTTCAGAGACGTGCTCCTGCCTGGAAGATTACTGAGAGTCTGGCAACAAGCTCAAGAAAGGAATTAAGTAAGGGACTGACTTTGTTAACCTGTGAAGTGAGAAATGCTTATGCTACCAGCGAGGACAAGGCGAAAGGCACAGTGGTAGAAATTCTGAGTGCAATAGGATTGGAGAAGTCCTGCACATTGTTACCGGTCACTGGAGACCGAAGCATCACCATAGCTTCATGCATGGTGGTAGGAAACCCAGAGGCTTACCGGACCTTAGGTAGCGGAAAGCAGCCCCTAAATAGTCGGTACGTAACTGGGGTCAGGGGGAGTGAGAACCTTGAGCCTGATCAGCAAGAATAGGAACTCAGCTCTCTCACAGGAAGGCTCCGACCACAAAACTGACTGGGCAGTACAGCTTTGGAATAGCTGGAGTTATAGAGGGAACTACGCTTCATGCTGGTTGTACTCATCGTTGTGAAAGTAAAGGAGGCCCCTAACTTGTCCAGCTGCTATCTCGAAATACATTCTCCTTGGATCAGCCTCCCTGGGACCTGCCTTACCATCTTACAAGTAAAGGTATGGAAAGACGCTGACCGTGTGAGACTGAGTTATTTACTTGCATGCCTGCACAACCTGCCTTAACCATCGACCTGAGGGAAGAGTCCTACCTGTAGGGGACCCGACATCTAGCTGCCTCACCATCCCCTCAGAGCTCTACAGCAGCGCTGGTATAAATTACCAGAAGACTACAGGTGGCGTCACGAACTGTAAATATATCTATCCCCTGTAAATATTCCCCCAACATACGCCAGACCGCTAGGGCCACAGACCGAGCCACCGCTACCTGTGACAAACCCCATAGACTTCCATGGGCTCGGCTCTGAGTACCCCATTGCCCTGGTAACCCACAATTGTGGTGGCGGGTCGACACAAAACTTTGGCGTCACGAACAGGATGCGAAACTCGCAGAATTGCGAGCCCTGTGTGCCTATGGAATTGTTTTTGTGAAAAAGGACTGTTTGCACTTTTGGCGCCAAAAATCGCCATCTTTGTCGCCATATTCGCGCCCTCAGGCGCTGGAGAAGAAGGTGGGCGTACCTTCGTGGGCGTGTACCCCCCTGTGGCGCGAAGAAAATGCCTGCCCTCTCAAAGTGCTATTACAACATGCGATCCTGCCCTACAGCAAAGGAGGTCCGCCTCCTCTTCACCTTCCCTGCGAGGAGGAGGAGACGCAAACCCCGCCTCCACGGAAGAGACCGGACGTCTCTGGAGGAAGAAGAAAGAACGCTCTGGAACATCATGGAAGCAGGACGTGTGCAGCCGAGCAGGGAAGCGGAGGAAGGCAGGCCCCGTGCCCCAGCCAAGCTGCCACCAGCACCGGAGTCATCCGTGGTCCTGCACCTGCAGCAAGCATTGCTGGAAGTTAAAGAGGAAAATGCACGACTAAGAAAGATGATTTTGCCACAACCTGGATTTGAAGAGATCGAGAGACGCCGGCGTACCCTGGAGCAGCGGCGGCTGTGGGACGCGGTGTTCTCCCCCTTCGATGATCCCCTACGTCTGGAGTTACCAAAACTTCTGCTGCCCAAGGCAAAGGAGCAACCGGAGGCTGCCCCCGAAAGTACCAATCCTGATCCCACCGGTGAAGCGGTGGAGGCGAAGGAGGTTGAGGAGGTACCGCCAGTTCCGGAACGCCCGCCCGGCCAGGAGGCCGCAGCAGATGATCGATCCCCGGTAGGGACACCGGAGGGGTCCTGTCCGTCGTTACCAGACGTGGACTGGGACGAGATGGCGCGCCTGGATGACGTCGCCTATACCGCCCAGTGGGAATGTGAGTGGCAGCGTCGTGAGGAGAAGCAGCAACGCCAGCAGGAGGAAGAGCGGGAAGCTCAGCGGAATCGACAGCGGCAACATGCAGAGCTGATCGCGGACAAGGAGAGTGTCCGGAGAGAGAAAGGTACCCTGAGGGAACCGCGGCGGCAGGGGTGTGTGACAGAGTTCCAGCTCCGGAAGGGCTGGGGCTTCATAAGAGAACCGGGCCTCTACCCAGGGGTCTTTGTCAGCAGACGTGATGTAGAGTCCCACCTACCGCAAGGTCATCCCGGGAGGGACTTAGTTAATGGAGATATTGTTACATACACACGGCACTGGGGAATGAAGGGATGGTATGCCCTTAACGTCACCATCGTCCGTGACCCCGTCCCAGACGCAGGTAACATCACCATTACCGCAGCGTCCCCGTCTCCAGCTCAAACAGCATCCGGCCGTGCCCCAGCATCGCCCCCTGCAGGCTCATCGCAAATGGAAGCAATGTCTACATACTCTTCGTCATCTAGTCATCCTTCTGCATCGCAACTTGCGACCCAGTTTCCATCGCAATCTATGACACGATCAATATCGCTAACTGTAACGCAAATTGAAACGCAATCGGTGTCTCGCAAGGAGAAAGTACCCGTTGCGCCCCTAGAGGTTCGCACGAGAACTGTGGCGACCCAGACCCTAATAGCAGCACACGACTTGTTAGTTATGGGATCTAGGGACCATCGCATTGTTCCAGCCCCCGGGGTGGAAAATGTATTTGAAATAATTAAACAGTAAAAGAAAAACCGGTGAGATCCAGATAGGGGTCTACCATAAGTAATGTTGTAAAAAGTTTAAGAATGTTTGCCAATTTTTGCACAAGTTAAATGTGTATATAACGTATATATATATTGCCAAAAATAGAATGCCCGGCTGGGTAATCAGATAAAAAGTTTTTGCACTTTATTATGATGTGATTTGATATAATGTGTCTTTGTTTTACAATGTAGATTAATAGACACCAGCACAGCCCTGTAATGGAGGTGCACCAGTAGGTTCCCAGGCCGTAATAATTTGAATGAAAAGCTGGGCACACTCATATGGGTGAGCAAAAAGTAATGGTTTAATGTACATACAGTAGTCACAAAATCAGACGTTTCGGTCTATCTCGACCTTCATCAGTGAACTACAAAAACAAAGTAAAACTAATGGTAATGCATGAAAATAAAGTATATACAGTGGAAAGTAATAGTGGCAGTCATATATAATAGGCAGTATAACTTTAGGATAACCACAACATCATGCCTCAGCAAAAATAACAATGAAGAGAATCTTTTATGATATAAGGAAATTCAGGACATATGTGGACATACCTAGGTGAAGGTGACAGGCATCTTAGGTCTTATAATGGTTAGAAACTGATTGTTTGTAATCTGGAAAGTATAGATATAGCGCTCACATAATCAGCAAAAAGGTTTGTGCACAGTGCTGAGGAGATATAATTACCAAATAAAACATACCACTAATATGAGATGGTGAAAACGTGGTTATGCTGTGGTATACAATTGGAAAAAGGAGAATTAGTGTGAAGTGTACATCCCAAACAATCGCGTTTTTTTAACAAATATAAAACGTACCGGAGTGCAGATCACTTGTTATGGGATAATAGTAAAGCAGTTTTGTGCTGTGAAGACAATATAGTAGCCTGTTCATCGCTGTGAATGAAGGCACCTTCAGAACAATAGACTAGTGCGGACGCAATCAGACTTACCGATACCGGAAGTAAGGAAGCTGTGTGCTGTGCGGCTCCAGATGCGGCATCCACCGCTGGTCAAGAGGGGCCGCTAGACTGCAGCGTGCATCTATATATAGGGAGTATCGTGTGTTAGTGATCACAGCAGTGCATAGCGATACCGGAAGTGCCGTAAACCGGAAGTGGAGTAAGCGTTCCACGAGGGTGGGCGTGATGCGTTCCACAGGTGGGAGTGTCGCTGATTTGCGTTCCATAAGGAAATGCTTGCGTGTCACAGGCGATATATTGATCAGGGGGTGAAGAAAATGCTCAGTGATGAAAACAAAACTGTGTGATAGTCAATGAGGATGATTCTGTAAGGTAAAGAGATAATATTAGTTATATTTACGAATACAGAATGTGAGTACATTGGCAAAAATAAGTAAAATAGATTTAGTGACATTGTTAAAATATGGCACTGTCACCTTCATAATTCACAAAAAGGCACAAAGATCATAATCTTTATTGAGTCCCTTGGGATGCAAAGTATCTAATTCGTGTATCCAATAAGCCTCTCTACGCTTGAGTAAAGTAATACGGTCACCTCCTCGTCGTGGCATAGGTACATGTTCCAGTACCTGGAAACGCAATTGGGATATGTTATGGCTTTTGGAAATGAAATGCTGTGGAATGGGTAGGAATAGATCCTTGCAACGGATAGTCGATTTATGCTTTGAAATCCTATTTTTA
This sequence comes from Oophaga sylvatica, assembly GCA_033576555.1. Lineage (NCBI taxonomy): Eukaryota > Metazoa > Chordata > Amphibia > Anura > Dendrobatidae > Oophaga > Oophaga sylvatica. Next base: position 35,771,909 of record JARQOD010000007.1, on the reverse strand, counting down.
ATGCTCTGGGTAGTCTCCCCAACGTATAAGAGACCACACGGGCACTTGATCAAGTATACAACAAAGTTCGAGTTGCAGGTAAAATACTGGTCAATGTTGTAACGTTTACCCGTGTGGGGATGGTAGATTGCATTACCCTGAGAATGTTATTGCATTGATTGCAATTGAGACAGGGAAATGTACCCATTTTTGGGGTTGACAGGAATCTTTGTATGGTAGTTGGTTTTGTTGAGCCCAGGTCGGCACGAACCAATTTGTCACGTATATTGCGTGCTCTTTTGAAACATGGTAGAAAAGGCTGTTTGAAGGCTTCAATAGTTGGATAAGCCGTTTGTAGGATGTGCCAGTGTTTACGTATGCTTGTGTGTATTTTGTACGCTGCAGGATGGAACTCATGTACAAAAGGGATGCGTATACTGGTATCATTAGCAGTGATCCTGGTGTGTGAAGGATTGTACCTTACGGTGTGTGGTGGGTAGCCCCTATCGAGGAACTTGGACTGCATCTCTTGTACACGAAGAGAACGGGTATCCAAATCTGAGACTATTCTTGTCACACGTTGTATCTGTGATTGTGGAATGGATTCCTTCATCTTTTGTGGATGGAAACTGGAGAAGTGTAATAGGCTATTTCTATCCGTTGGCTTAGAATAAAGATCAGTAGATAGATTGCCAAGGGAATCTTTGAGTACCAAGGTGTCCAAAAAACTAAGTCGATGTAGGTCGTGGGTCATAGTAAAATCAAGACCTGGCCATGAGGTTTTCAGAAAATTAAAGAAGATATCCAGGGAGGTCAAATTGCCATTCCACACACAAAAGATATCATCTATGTATCTCCTCCACACCAAGATGTTGGTGCGGAAGAGATCATGACGATAGATGAGGGTATCTTCGAAGTGGGCCATATAAGCATTGGCATAGGGAGGCGCCACATTCGAGCCCATGGCTGTGCCTTTGATTTGCAAATAATAATCATCCTCAAATAGGAAAAAATTTTTTGTCAGTACTACAGACAGTAGTTCACAGCACAAATTAATCTGGTCAGGAAGTAAGTTAGAATTAGATAGTAAGTGTCTTGTGGAGGCTATTCCTTCAGTGTGTGGGATGGAAGTGTAAAGGTCTCTTACATCGAAGGAGACTAATATGGCCTCTGGTGGTATGGGGGTAATAGATTGAATCATGGTAAGAAAGGAGCCAGTGTCAAGAAGAAACGAGGCGGTATTTTTGATTAAAGGGGTAATAATTTTCTCCAAATAGATGGAGAGAGGAGAAAGGACGGAGTCAGTGGAAGCGACTATTGGGCGGCCCGGAGGGTTCCATAGGTTTTTGTGGATCTTTGGAAGGGTATAGAAGACGGGCGTGATAGGATGTTTTTTGACAAGAAAATCGCTCGTCTTCTGATCCAAAAAACCTATTGTAGTGAAATGATCCAAAATCTTTTGGATGTCGTTTTGAATTTGTACAGTCGGATCTCCTGATAGTTTCCTATATGTAGTAATATCATCTAGTTGGCGATGTACCTCGTTGATGTATAGGGATTTGTCCATAATAACGATGGCTCCTCCCTTATCAGCTGGTTTGATTATGATGTCTTTGGATTGTTGTAGGCATTTTAATGCCTGTCTATCCAGGGGAGATAAATTGGCAGGGTAATATATGCGGCCTCGATTCGTATCTTGACGAAGTTGTTGGAAAGATGTGTCAACGAACTTGACAAAGGTTTCCAAGGCATGGGACCCGGGGGTGGTTTGAAGTTGCTTTTAGAACGTAAGCCTAGGCTATCAGCAGTAATACAATCTGGTGTTGGTACAGATGAATCAGGGTATTTACTTGATTGGCAAAGAATACTTTTAATCGCAAACGTCTATAAAAGCGTTGGAGGTCCATATCAAGATTAAATGTACTGTTCTTATAGCTAGGACAAAAAGACAGTCCTTTCTGTAGGACTGAATGTTCAGCTATGCCTAGTGATTTGGAAGAGATATTTACCACCAACGAGTTGTTGCCTGGGAGCGCGTCACCCGGGTCGAGTCCATGTTTCTTGGACCTTCTATTCCCCCGCCTGGGGGGAAGAGGCCCAGGCGGGGGAATAGAAGGTCCAAGAAACATGGACTCGACCCGGGTGACGCGCTCCCAGGCAACAACTCGTTGGTGGTAAATATCTCTTCCAAATCACTAGGCATAGCTGAACATTCAGTCCTACAGAAAGGACTGTCTTTTTGTCCTAGCTATAAGAACAGTACATTTAATCTTGATATGGACCTCCAACGCTTTTATAGACGTTTGCGATTAAAAGTATTCTTTGCCAATCAAGTAAATACCCCTGATTCATCTGTACCAACACCAGATTGTATTACTGCTGATAGCCTAGGCTTACGTTCTAAAAGCAACTTCAAACCACCCCCCGGGTCCCATGCCTTGGAAACCTTTGTCAAGTTCGTTGACACATCTTTCCAACAACTTCGTCAAGATACGAATCGAGGCCGCATATATTACCCTGCCAATTTATCTCCCTGGATAGACAGGCATTAAAATGCCTACAACAATCCAAAGACATCATAATCAAACCAGCTGATAAGGGAGGAGCCATCGTTATTATGGACAAATCCCTATACATCAACGAGGTACATCGCCAACTAGATGATATTACTACATATAGGAAACTATCAGGAGATCCGACTGTACAAATTCAAAACGACATCCAAAAGATTTTGGATCATTTCACTACAATAGGTTTTTTGGATCAGAAGACGAGCGATTTTCTTGTCAAAAAACATCCTATCACGCCCGTCTTCTATACCCTTCCAAAGATCCACAAAAACCTATGGAACCCTCCGGGCCGCCCAATAGTCGCTTCCACTGACTCCGTCCTTTCTCCTCTCTCCATCTATTTGGAGAAAATTATTACCCCTTTAATCAAAAATACCGCCTCGTTTCTTCTTGACACTGGCTCCTTTCTTACCATGATTCAATCTATTACCCCCATACCACCAGAGGCCATATTAGTCTCCTTCGATGTAAGAGACCTTTACACTTCCATCCCACACACTGAAGGAATAGCCTCCACAAGACACTTACTATCTAATTCTAACTTACTTCCTGACCAGATTAATTTGTGCTGTGAACTACTGTCTGTAGTACTGACAAAAAATTTTTTCCTATTTGAGGATGATTATTATTTGCAAATCAAAGGCACAGCCATGGGCTCGAATGTGGCGCCTCCCTATGCCAATGCTTATATGGCCCACTTCGAAGATACCCTCATCTATCGTCATGATCTCTTCCGCACCAACATCTTGGTGTGGAGGAGATACATAGATGATATCTTTTGTGTGTGGAATGGCAATTTGACCTCCCTGGATATCTTCTTTAATTTTCTGAAAACCTCATGGCCAGGTCTTGATTTTACTATGACCCACGACCTACATCGACTTAGTTTTTTGGACACCTTGGTACTCAAAGATTCCCTTGGCAATCTATCTACTGATCTTTATTCTAAGCCAACGGATAGAAATAGCCTATTACACTTCTCCAGTTTCCATCCACAAAAGATGAAGGAATCCATTCCACAATCACAGATACAACGTGTGACAAGAATAGTCTCAGATTTGGATACCCGTTCTCTTCGTGTACAAGAGATGCAGTCCAAGTTCCTCGATAGGGGCTACCCACCACACACCGTAAGGTACAATCCTTCACACACCAGGATCACTGCTAATGATACCAGTATACGCATCCCTTTTGTACATGAGTTCCATCCTGCAGCGTACAAAATACACACAAGCATACGTAAACACTGGCACATCCTACAAACGGCTTATCCAACTATTGAAGCCTTCAAACAGCCTTTTCTACCATGTTTCAAAAGAGCACGCAATATACGTGACAAATTGGTTCGTGCCGACCTGGGCTCAACAAAACCAACTACCATACAAAGATTCCTGTCAACCCCAAAAATGGGTACATTTCCCTGTCTCAATTGCAATCAATGCAATAACATTCTCAGGGGTAATGCAATCTACCATCCCCACACGGGTAAACGTTACAACATTGACCAGTATTTTACCTGCAACTCGAACTTTGTTGTATACTTGATCAAGTGCCCGTGTGGTCTCTTATACGTTGGGGAGACTACCCAGAGCATTAAAAATAGGATTTCAAAGCATAAATCGACTATCCGTTGCAAGGATCTATTCCTACCCATTCCACAGCATTTCATTTCCAAAAGCCATAACATATCCCAATTGCGTTTCCAGGTACTGGAACATGTACCTATGCCACGACGAGGAGGTGACCGTATTACTTTACTCAAGCGTAGAGAGGCTTATTGGATACACGAATTAGATACTTTGCATCCCAAGGGACTCAATAAAGATTATGATCTTTGTGCCTTTTTGTGAATTATGAAGGTGACAGTGCCATATTTTAACAATGTCACTAAATCTATTTTACTTATTTTTGCCAATGTACTCACATTCTGTATTCGTAAATATAACTAATATTATCTCTTTACCTTACAGAATCATCCTCATTGACTATCACACAGTTTTGTTTTCATCACTGAGCATTTTCTTCACCCCCTGATCAATATATCGCCTGTGACACGCAAGCATTTCCTTATGGAACGCAAATCAGCGACACTCCCACCTGTGGAACGCATCACGCCCACCCTCGTGGAACGCTTACTCCACTTCCGGTTTACGGCATTTCCGGTATCGCTATGCACTGCTGTGATCACTAACACACGATACTCCCTATATATAGATGCACGCTGCAGTCTAGCGGCCCCTCTTGACCAGCGGTGGATGCCGCGTCTGGAGCCGCACAGCACACAGCTTCCTTACTTCCGGTATCGGTAAGTCTGATTGCGTCCGCACTAGTCTATTGTTCTGAAGGTGCCTTCATTCACAGCGATGAACAGGCTACTATATTGTCTTCACAGCACAAAACTGCTTTACTATTATCCCATAACAAGTGATCTGCACTCCGGTACGTTTTATATTTGTTAAAAAAACGCGATTGTTTGGGGATGTACACTTCACACTAATTCTCCTTTTTCCAATTGTATACCACAGCATAACCACGTTTTCACCATCTCATATTAGTGGTATGTTTTATTTGGTAATTATATCTCCTCAGCACTGTGCACAAACCTTTTTGCTGATTATGTGAGCGCTATATCTATACTTTCCAGATTACAAACAATCAGTTTCTAACCATTATAAGACCTAAGATGCCTGTCACCTTCACCTAGGTATGTCCACATATGTCCTGAATTTCCTTATATCATAAAAGATTCTCTTCATTGTTATTTTGCTGAGGCATGATGTTGTGGTTATCCTAAAGTTATACTGCCTATTATATATGACTGCCACTATTACTTTCCACTGTATATACTTTATTTTCATGCATTACCATTAGTTTTACTTTGTTTTTGTAGTTCACTGATGAAGGTCGAGATAGACCGAAACGTCTGATTTTGTGACTACTGTATGTACATTAAACCATTACTTTTGCTCACCCATATGAGTGTGCCCAGCTTTTCATTCACTTTGTTTTACAATGGACTTCGAGGTTGAGGACTGTGCCAGCCCAGAACTTATCTGTATATAGTTGCGCTTCGGTGCCTAATCTTGGTTTTACATAAAACCAGCACAATTACCTCTGAATACAAAACCCGTGTGGCACTGAGTGAGGTCTGCATTCGGATGTCCTGCAGCCCACCCAGGACCCACGTTGAAGGTTTGGTGCGGGTCCTTCACAAGCATATTGTCTATTTATATGAAAATGTTATTTAATATTGTATTTTTCTATATATAATGTTTTGTTTGCAACGTTCAAGACATCCTCACCTCCCGGATGGGACGAATTAATGTTTAATGTTGATGTTTAATGCATAAACAAAACTGTCTCTTTGTATTTTACAGCCCGGGAGTGCTGTCATTTACCATGGGGGAATGTGTAGCCCTGGTGTAAGGCACACGCAGTACCCTGGAGGATGTGTGGAGAGATAGCAGTTTAATGCTCAATGAACATTCATTTCAACACACACACTTAGACACGCCCACAGGTATATAAAGTCTAGTCACAGTCAGGGAGTGTGCAGTGTGAGGAGGGGAGTCGAGTTCAGTCATTCAGTGAGTCAGTCAGCAGCAGAGCTAAGTGCAGTCTGTGTGCAGTTCAGCAAGTGGAGGCCAGTACAGGTGAGCCAGATCACCTCAGCCTGGTCAGAGCTGTGCCCCACTAGAAGACAGACTGAGACATTTATTAAGAAGAAAGAAGTGAGTTGCAGATATACTTCAGTCTCCTGTCCCAAGGACGGTGAAGGTTCAGAGACGTGCTCCTGCCTGGAAGATTACTGAGAGTCTGGCAACAAGCTCAAGAAAGGAATTAAGTAAGGGACTGACTTTGTTAACCTGTGAAGTGAGAAATGCTTATGCTACCAGCGAGGACAAGGCGAAAGGCACAGTGGTAGAAATTCTGAGTGCAATAGGATTGGAGAAGTCCTGCACATTGTTACCGGTCACTGGAGACCGAAGCATCACCATAGCTTCATGCATGGTGGTAGGAAACCCAGAGGCTTACCGGACCTTAGGTAGCGGAAAGCAGCCCCTAAATAGTCGGTACGTAACTGGGGTCAGGGGGAGTGAGAACCTTGAGCCTGATCAGCAAGAATAGGAACTCAGCTCTCTCACAGGAAGGCTCCGACCACAAAACTGACTGGGCAGTACAGCTTTGGAATAGCTGGAGTTATAGAGGGAACTACGCTTCATGCTGGTTGTACTCATCGTTGTGAAAGTAAAGGAGGCCCCTAACTTGTCCAGCTGCTATCTCGAAATACATTCTCCTTGGATCAGCCTCCCTGGGACCTGCCTTACCATCTTACAAGTAAAGGTATGGAAAGACGCTGACCGTGTGAGACTGAGTTATTTACTTGCATGCCTGCACAACCCTGCCTTAACCATCGACCTGAGGGAAGAGTCCTACCTGTAGGGGACCCGACATCTAGCTGCCTCACCATCCCCTCAGAGCTCTACAGCAGCGCTGGTATAAATTACCAGAAGACTACAGGTGGCGTCACGAACTGTAAATATATCTATCCCTGTAAATATTCCCCCAACATACGCCAGACCGCTAGGGCCACAGACCGAGCCACCGCTACCTGTGACAAACCCCATAGACTTCCATGGGCTCGGCTCTGAGTACCCCATTGCCCTGGTAACCCACAATTGTGGTGGCGGGTCGACACAAAACTTTGGCGTCACGAACAGGATGCAAAACTCGCAGAATTGCGAGCCCTGTGTGCCTATGGAATTGTTTTTGTGAAAAAGGACTGTTTGCACTTTTGGCGCCAAAAATCGCCATCTTTGTCGCCATATTCGCGCCCTCAGGCGCTGGAGAAGAAGGTGGGCGTACCTTCGTGGGCGTGTACCCCCCTGTGGCGCGAAGAAAATGCCTGCCCTCTCAAAGTGCTATTACAACATGCGATCCTGCCCTACAGCAAAGGAGGTCCACCTCCTCTTCACCTTCCCTGCGAGGAGGAGGAGACGCAAACCCCGCCTCCACGGAAGAGACCGGACGTCTCTGGAGGAAGAAGAAAGAACGCTCTGGAACATCATGGAAGCAGGACGTGTGCAGCCGAGCAGGGAAGCGGAGGAAGGCAGGCCCCGTGCCCCAGCCAAGCTGCCACCAGCACCGGAGTCATCCGTGGTCCTGCACCTGCAGCAAGCATTGCTGGAAGTTAAAGAGGAAAATGCACGACTAAGAAAGATGATTTTGCCACAACCTGGATTTGAAGAGATCGAGAGACGCCGGCGTACCCTGGAGCAGCGGCGGCTGTGGGACGCGGTGTTCTCCCCCTTCGATGATCCCCTACGTCTGGAGTTACCAAAACTTCTGCTGCCCAAGGCAAAGGAGCAACCGGAGGCTGCCCCCGAAAGTACCAATCCTGATCCCACCGGTGAAGCGGTGGAGGCGAAGGAGGTTGAGGAGGTACCGCCAGTTCCGGAACGCCCGCCCGGCCAGGAGGCCGCAGCAGATGATCGATCCCCGGTAGGGACACCGGAGGGGTCCTGTCCGTCGTTACCAGACGTGGACTGGGACGAGATGGCGCGCCTGGATGACGTCGCCTATACCGCCCAGTGGGAATGTGAGTGGCAGCGTCGTGAGGAGAAGCAGCAACGCCAGCAGGAGGAAGAGCGGGAAGCTCAGCGGAATCGACAGCGGCAACATGCAGAGCTGATCGCGGACAAGGAGAGTGTCCGGAGAGAGAAAGGTACCCTGAGGGAACCGCGGCGGCAGGGGTGTGTGACAGAGTTCCAGCTCCGGAAGGGCTGGGGCTTCATAAGAGAACCGGGCCTCTACCCAGGGGTCTTTGTCAGCAGACGTGATGTAGAGTCCCACCTACCGCAAGGTCATCCCGGGAGGGACTTAGTTAATGGAGATATTGTTACATACACACGGCACTGGGGAATGAAGGGATGGTATGCCCTTAACGTCACCATCGTCCGTGACCCCGTCCCAGACGCAGGTAACATCACCATTACCGCAGCGTCCCCGTCTCCAGCTCAAACAGCATCCGGCCGTGCCCCAGCATCGCCCCTGCAGGCTCATCGCAAATGGAAGCAATGTCTACATACTCTTCGTCATCTAGTCATCCTTCTGCATCGCAACTTGCGACCCAGTTTCCATCGCAATCTATGACACGATCAATATCGCTAACTGTAACGCAAATTGAAACGCAATCGGTGTCTCGCAAGGAGAAAGTACCCGTTGCGCCCCTAGAGGTTCGCACGAGAACTGTGGCGACCCAGACCCTAATAGCAGCACACGACTTGTTAGTTATGGGATCTAGGGACCATCGCATTGTTCCAGCCCCCGGGGTGGAAAATGTATTTGAAATAATTAAACAGTAAAAGAAAAACCGGTGAGATCCAGATAGGGGTCTACCATAAGTAATGTTGTAAAAAGTTTAAGAATGTTTGCCAATTTTTGCACAAGTTAAATGTGTATATAACGTATATATATATTGCCAAAAATAGAATGCCCGGCTGGGTAATCAGATAAAAAGTTTTTGCACTTTATTATGATGTGATTTGATATAATGTGTCTTTGTTTTACAATGGACTTCGAGGTTGAGGACTGTGCCAGCCCAGAACTTATCTGTATATAGTTGCGCTTCGGTGCCTAATCTTGGTTTTACATAAAACCAGCACAATTACCTCTGAATACAAAACCCGTGTGGCACTGAGTGAGGTCTGCATTCGGATGTCCTGCAGCCCACCCAGGACCCACGTTGAAGGTTTGGTGCGGGTCCTTCACAAGCATATTGTCTATTTATATGAAAATGTTATTTAATATTGTATTTTTCTATATATAATGTTTTGTTTGCAACGTTCAAGACATCCTCACCTCCCGGATGGGACGAATTAATGTTTAATGTTGATGTTTAATGCATAAACAAAACTGTCTCTTTGTATTTTACAGCCCGGGAGTGCTGTCATTTACCATGGGGGAATGTGTAGCCCTGGTGTAAGGCACACGCAGTACCCTGGAGGATGTGTGGAGAGATAGCAGTTTAATGCTCAATGAACATTCATTTCAACACACACACTTAGACACGCCCACAGGTATATAAAGTCTAGTCACAGTCAGGGAGTGTGCAGTGTGAGGAGGGGAGTCGAGTTCAGTCATTCAGTGAGTCAGTCAGCAGCAGAGCTAAGTGCAGTCTGTGTGCAGTTCAGCAAGTGGAGGCCAGTACAGGTGAGCCAGATCACCTCAGCCTGGTCAGAGCTGTGCCCCACTAGAAGACAGACTGAGACATTTATTAAGAAGAAAGAAGTGAGTTGCAGATATACTTCAGTCTCCTGTCCCAAGGACGGTGAAGGTTCAGAGACGTGCTCCTGCCTGGAAGATTACTGAGAGTCTGGCAACAAGCTCAAGAAAGGAATTAAGTAAGGGACTGACTTTGTTAACCTGTGAAGTGAGAAATGCTTATGCTACCAGCGAGGACAAGGCGAAAGGCACAGTGGTAGAAATTCTGAGTGCAATAGGATTGGAGAAGTCCTGCACATTGTTACCGGTCACTGGAGACCGAAGCATCACCATAGCTTCATGCATGGTGGTAGGAAACCCAGAGGCTTACCGGACCTTAGGTAGCGGAAAGCAGCCCCTAAATAGTCGGTACGTAACTGGGGTCAGGGGGAGTGAGAACCTTGAGCTGATCAGCAAGAATAGGAACTCAGCTCTCTCACAGGAAGGCTCCGACCACAAAACTGACTGGGCAGTACAGCTTTGGAATAGCTGGAGTTATAGAGGGAACTATGCTTCATGCTGGTTGTACTCATCGTTGTGAAAGTAAAGGAGGCCCCTAACTTGTCCAGCTGCTATCTCGAAATACATTCTCCTTGGATCAGCCTCCCTGGGACCTGCCTTACCATCTTACAAGTAAAGGTATGGAAAGACGCTGACCGTGTGAGACTGAGTTATTTACTTGCATGCCTGCACAACCCTGCCTTAACCATCGACCTGAGGGAAGAGTCCTACCTGTAGGGGACCCGACATCTAGCTGCCTCACCATCCCCTCAGAGCTCTACAGCAGCGCTGGTATAAATTACCAGAAGACTACAGGTGGCGTCACGAACTGTAAATATATCTATCCCCTGTAAATATTCCCCAACATACGCCAGACCGCTAGGGCCACAGACCGAGCCACCGCTACCTGTGACAAACCCCATAGACTTCCATGGGCTCGGCTCTGAGTACCCCATTGCCCTGGTAACCCACAATTGTGGTGGCGGGTCGACACAACAGCTTCTCCTTGTGCAAAGTGCATTGTATAGTTGACCGATGCACAGTGACACCATCTGCAGCAAGTTGATGCTGCAGCTCTCTGGAGGTGGTCTGAGGATTGTCCTTGACTGATCTCACCATTCTTCTTCTCTGCCTTTCTGATGTTTTTCTTGGTCTGCCACTTCTGGCCTTAACAAGAACTGTCCCTGTGTTCTTCCATTTCCTTACTATGTTCCTCACAGTGGAAACTGACAGGTTAAATCTCTGAGACAGCTTTTTGTATCCTTCCCCTGATCAACTATGTTGAATAATCTTTGTTTTCAGATCATTTGACAGTTGTTTTGAGGAGCCCATGATGCCACTCTTCAGAGGAGATTCAAACAGGAGAACAACTTGCAAGTGGCCACTTTAAGTAGCTTTTCTCATGATTGCATACACCTGGCTATGAAGCTCAAAGCTCAATGAGGTTACAAAACCAAAAAAAAGTGCTTTAGCAAGTCAGTAAAAAGTGGGTAGGAGTATTTAAAACAAGAAAATGATAAGGGTGCCCATACTTATGCACCTGTCAAATTTTGTTTGAATGCAGATTGCACATGTTCTGCTAGTACAATAAACCTCATTTCAAGGCAGAATCATTACTGTGTCCAATAGTTATTAGATAAATCAAACTGAAATAGCTGTTGCAAAAACACCAATTTTTATAAAACATTAAGCTTAAGATTAATAGGGGTGCCCAAACTTATTCATATAACTGTATGTATATTTGTTATGTACTTTATGTTGACGTATTTCATATAGAGTTAGGTAAGGTAGTGCATCATTTGGGGACATTAGAGGAGGGCACTTGTAGTATAGTAGCTACAGCTGGGTAAATGTAGTTTTGCAAAGGGCCACTATTTGGGGGCATATTAGTGGATCCAGTTAGAGAGTTATTAGATGTTTAGTGTAGGTCAGTAGTAGGCCACTGAGTGGGGGCACTGAGCACATTCAGCGTAGTGGAGACTTGTAAGACACCAAGGGGTTAAGTAGAAGTGACGGCCGGGAACTCTTGTGAGGGACTTCCAAGATAGAGTTAGTCAGGGGTGGACCCTGCTACTGCGTGGACGTCCATGATCCCGGTCCGTGCAGCCGACACTAGGAGTGAGGTGTGTAAATGGTACCAGCAGCCGTAGTGAAGCCGGTGAAGAATCACCGTGGGACCGTTAGCCAGAGTCGGTGGGCTGACGAAGTTAGTAGTGCCAGTGGAGAAGCCACTGTGAGAATGCTAGCAGAAGTGTGCGTGCTGAAGCAGAAGCGAGTGGGCCACCAGTGAGTACACGGACAGGATAACCAGAAGGGGGTGGACGACCTAGTAGATGTGTATTTCCATGACTGGATTGAAGTGTCTCCAGGGAAAGAGATCAAAGTGCCATTTTCACCGGGCTCCTCGTTCCGAAATTACTTTGTGGTCCATTCTGGTGTAGCAGGAGAAGTGAAGCGGAGTTGTGGAAGATGTATTGCTGGTACCGTGTCAATCGTGCTAATGGTGTCTTGGATGTGCTGTGACTGGAGGAAAATAAAGCTGACCTGTTTGAAGTTATTCTGGGCTCTGACTCTGATTCTTCGTGCTCCGAATCTGATGAGGAAGATCCAGGGATGAAGCAGATGTCAGCGCAGTGAGGGCAGGTAGCGCTGCTGCGTCCAACCCTCGGCCATGGTTTTACATGCGTGCAGCTCTGCGATAGAGCAGAGAGGTCATGTTAAGCTCTGCAGTAGAGCAGTGAGATCCTGCACTACTGCTCTCCGTTCTGTGGAGCACAGGCTGCTGCCGAAGCGGTGACAGCGTGGCTATATGACGTCACCACGCCCTGGTTTTGACGTCTGGTGCGTGTGTCGGCATGATGACATAAATGCATTGGTCAGCCCACACTTTGCCAGTGGACTCATTAGGATCTTGGATTAGGTGAGGTTTTTTATTTTAATTAAAACTTTAATGTAACTATAGGGGCATTATAAAGTATGGGTAACTCTCAAAGTGTGAGGTGCCCTCATATAGTGTGAAGACTACTGTGTGGGGCCCTCATGCTTTGTGGGGACATCATACAGTTTAGGGCAATCAAGTGGTGTGGGGACTACTGTGGGGGCTATTATGTTGTGTGTGGGGGACCTCAAAGTGTGGGGACTTCTGTGGGGGCCATTATACTGTGTGAAGGCTACTGTGAGGGCCATTTTCATAGAATCATCATAGAATGGTAGAGTTGGAAGGGACCTCTTGGGTCATCTGGTCCAACCCTCTTGCTCAAAGCAGGATTCACTAAATCATCCCAGACAGATGTCTGTCCAGCCTCTGTTTGAAGACTTCCATTGAAGGAGAACTCACCACCTCTCGTGGCAGCCTGTTCCACTCATTGATCACCCTCACTGTCAAAAAGTTTTTTCTAATATCTAATCTGTCTCCTCCCATTCAGTTTCATCCATTGCTTCTAGTCCTTCCTTGTGCAAATGAGAATAAAGATGATCCTTCTACAATGTGACAGCCCTTGAGATATTTGTAGACAGCTATTAAGTTCTCCTCTCAGTCTTCTTTTTTGCAAGCTAAACATTCCCAATTCCTGTAACTGTTCCTCATTGGACAAGGTTTGCAGACCGGTCACCATTCTGGTCGCTCTTCTCTGAATTTTACAGAATGGAGGCCATTATACAGTGTGGGGCATTATATTGTGTTTTGGGGGAGCAGTGGGCACATCCTACTGTATATAGGACAGCTGTGGGCCCATCATACTGTGTATAGAGGAACCGTGGGTTCATCATACTGTGGACATGGGAGCTGTTGTTACAACATTCTATGTATAAGGGAGCTGTGGGCCAAAAATACTCTGAATAGGGGAGCTGTAGCGGCATTATACAGTTTATAGGAGAGATGTAAGCCCATTATACTATGTATAGGACAGCTGTGGGCCCATCATACTGTGTATATGGAAGCTGTACTTCCATCATACTGTAGACAGGGGAGCTGTTGTCACATCATACTGTGTTTAAGGCAGCTGTGGGGCCACCATATTCTGTTTAAGGGAGCTGTAGGGGCATCATACTGTGTATAGGAGAGATGTGGGCCCATTATACTGTGTATAAGGGAGCACTGGAGACATCATACTGTGTACAGAGGAGCTGTACATGGGGAGACTAAGGGAACATTATTAAATATATAGTGGGCACTTAATAAGCATTATTAATATAGGGGCCCTCATAGTATTGTGACCCTTAGAGATGCACACAGGGCATTATTACTTTCTAGGGCTCAAAATGTGGGTACTGTTTCCTAGAGCACTTGCACAGAGCATTAATATTTTCTAGGAGGCAATTTTACCATTTAGAAGGGCACAAAGGAGACATTTCACTTTGTAAGGGGCACAGTAGTGGACGTTATTATGTAGGACAATAAGAGGAACACTATTATTTTGCCAAACAGCAGGTTCAGGACACCAGAGGGTCTAGGGTTTTGGTTCGGGGGGGGTGAAACTTCTGAGTGGGGCCCCTAACCAGGTAACTTTGATTACAACTCCGTGACACACCCTAAGGCCGGAGTCACACACAACGATAAAAAATCGGATCGTATTATACGGCCGTAATACGCAGAAAAGTCCCCTGAAAAGCGATCCGCATGTCATCCATGTGCAATGCGAGGATGCGATTTCCTCGCATCAAAACATCCATGTGTCATCCGTATGGCATCCGAACGGCGAGATTTTCTCGCCGGCTTGCAAAACCAACATATAATGGATCCCAAAGACAGTTTTTACATCACAAAAGAAAGAATAGATATATACACATAGAATACAAATATATATATATATGTATATATATATATATATATATATATATACACACATTTCATTGTGACATATATATATATATATTTATAGTTCATACACTTCTACATAGTATAATAGCTGCTAATTCAATTGCTGGCTTTTGTAAAATTACAGACCCGACATGAAATGACATGTTTTACATACAGTTAACCATGTCATTTTATGTAGTTTGATATATGGTTTTCACTAACAATGACATGAGTGTATGTGAAAACCATTGTTAGTGAAAACCATATATCAAACTACATGAAATGACATGGTTAACTGTATGTAAACGATGTGTCATTTCATGCCGGGTCTGTAATTTTACAAAAGCCAGCAATTGAATTAGCAGCTATTATACTTTGTAGAAGTGTATGAATTATAAATATATATATATACATGTCACAATGACATGCGTATATATATATATACACAGTACAGACCAAAAGTTTGGACACACCTTCTCATTCAAAGATTTTTCTGTATTTTCATGGCTATGAAAATTGTAGAATCACACTGAAGGCATCAAAACTATGAATTAACACATGTGGAATTATACATTACACTTTACAAAAAAGTGTGAAACAACTGAAAATATGTCTTATATTCTAGGTTCTTCAAAGTAGCCACCTTTTGCTTTGATTACTGCTTTGCACGCAGAAAGGGTGAACGGATGGACTCTACATGCCTGGTTCCCACCGTGAAGCATGGAGGAGGAGGTGTGATGGTGTGGGGGTGCTTTGCTGGTGACACTGTTGGGGATTTATTCAAAATTGAAGGCATAGTGAACCAGAATGGCTACTACAGCATCTTGCAGCAGCATGCTATTCCATCCGGTTTGCGTTTAGTTGGACCATCATTTATTTTTCTACAGGACAATGACCCCAAACACACCTCCAGACTGTGTAAGGGCTCCACAGTCACCAGACCTGAACCCAATCGAGATAGTTTGGGGTGAGCTGGAACGCTCACCGCTTCAATTTTCAGTTGTTTCACACTTTTATGTAAAGTGTAAAGTATAATTCCACATGTGTTACTTCATAGTTTTGATGCCTTCAGTGTGATTCTACAATTTTCATAGTCATGAATATACAGAAAAATCTTTGAATGAGAAGGTGTGTCCAAACTTTTGGTCTGTACTGTATATATATATATGTATATATATACATATATATATATACAGTGTCGGACTGGCCCACCGGAGAACCGGAGGATTCTCCGGTGGGCCCTGGCATCTGAGGGGCCCTGGCACCTGCTGGCATACAGGGGCCAGTTGCCTAGGGCCCCCGCTGCTCCAGGGGCCCCAGCCGGTGGCGTGTCGCTAATAGCGGCACACCACGCAGCTGCCATGGGGGCCCCGTGCCAGCGGAGCAGCAGCGGGTGACAGGAGGCAGGAGCCCCTGTCCCCGCTGCTAAAGAGAAATGAATATTCACTGCTTCCCACGCCCACATGGGCGTGGGAAGCAGTGAATATGCCTGTAGACTGTGGGCCCTTGCGGGCAGGGTCCTCTCTCCTTCTGTACTTGTGTGTGCCTTGTATTGCTCATGTTTACTGTACTTGTCTATACTTGCCCCTCTTCACATGTAAAGCGCCATGGAATAAATGGCGCTATAAAAATCTATAATAATAATAATAATATCATTACTTACCTGTCACCCGCTCCAACCGCTGAGCGCCGCTGTCCTCGGGTCCTCTTGCTGCGATGTTCAGGCAGAGGGCACGATGACGTCATTAGTGTGCGCCGCGCCCTCTGCCTGAGCATTCACTGCCGGAGGACCAAAGACAGCGGCACTCAGCAGTGGACCCGGTGACAGGTAAATATCGCAGGTGCCGGGGCCCTGAGCCAGCGGAGACACCGGCACCTGTCCCCCATATCGTGCCGGTGTCCCCGCCTGCTCAGGACACCAGCACCTGGCCCCCAGCGACGAGAGGTGAGTATGTCTTTTTTTTTTTTGCAGCATCTATGGGGGCATAATCTGTGGAGCATCTATGGGGGCATAATCTATGGGGGCATAATCTGTGGAGCATCTATGGGGGCATAATCTATGGGGGCATAATCTGTGGAGCATTTATGGGGGCATAATCTATGGGGGCATAATCTGTTGAGCATCTATGGGGGCATAATCTATGGGGGCATAATCTGTGGAGCATTTATGGGGGCATAATCTATGGGGGCATAATCTGTGGAGCATTTATGGGGGCATAATCTATGGGGGCATAATCTGTGGAGCATTTATGGGGGCATAATCTGTGGAGCATTTATGGGGGCATAATCTATGGGGGCATAATCTGTGGAGCATTTATAGGGGCATAATCTATGGGGACATAATCTGTTGAGCATTTATGGGGGCATAATCTATGGGGCATAATCTGTGGAGCATTTATGGGGGCATAATCTATGGGGGCATAATCTGTGGAGCATTTATGGGGGCATAATCTGTGGAGCATTTATGGGGCATAATCTATGGGGGCATAATCTGTGGAGCATTTATGGGGGCATAATCTGTGGAGCATTTATGGGGGCATAATCTATGGGGGCATAATCTGTGGAGCATTTATGGGGGCATAATCTGTGGAGCATTTATGGGGGCATAATCTGTGAAGCATTTATGGGGCATAATCTATGGGGGCATAATCTGTGGAGCATTTATGGGGGCATAATCTGTGGAGCATTTATGGGGGCATAATCTATGGGGGCATAATCTGTGGAGCATTTATGGGGGCATAATCTATGGGGGCATAATCTTTTGAGCATTTATGGGGGCATAATCTATGGGGGCATAATCTATGGGGGCATAATCTGTGGAGCATTTATGGGGGCATAATCTATGGGGGCATAATCTGTGGAGTATTTATGGGGGCATAATCTGTGGAGCATTTATGGGGGCATAATCTATGGGGGCATAATCTAAGGAGCATCTATGGGGGCATAATCTAAGGAGCATTTATGGGGGCATAATCTATGGAGCATCTATAGGGGCATAATCTATGGGGGCATAATCTAAGGAGCATTTATGGGGGCATAATCTGTGGAGCATTTATGGGGGCATAATCTATGGGGGCATAATCTAAGGAGCATCTATGGGGGCATAATCTGTGGAGCATTTATGGGGGCATAATCTATGAAGCATCTATGAGGGCACAATCTGTGGAGCATCTATGGGGGCACAATCTATGGGGGCATAATACATGGGCAGCATATGGGGCACAATCTATGGAGCATCTTGTGGGGCATAATACATGGGTCAGCATATGGGGCATAATCTCATTTTCCACCCTAGGCTTATACTCGAGTCGATAAGTTTTCCCAGTTTTTTGTGGCAAAATTAGGGGGGTCGACTTATACTCGAGTATATATGGTATCTATCTATTATCTATATATATATATATATATATATATATATATATATAGCATTATACTCTATGAGGGGGGGCAGCATTATCCTCTATGAGGGGGGCAGCATTATCCCCTATGGGGGGCAGCATTATCCCCTATGAGGGGGCTGCTTTATAATCTATGAAGGAGGCTACCCCAACTCCTGCTACATAATTAAGACATGTACTACCTTATATTATACCCTGATATTAGTGTGTTTTACTGCACAATTTGTGGTCTTGTATTTATTTCTATGTAGCTACATAGTGGGCCCCAAGAATGATTTTCTCTGGTGGGCCCAAGGTGTTCCAGTCCGACGCTGTATATATATATATGTATTCTATGTGTATATATCTATTCTTTCTATTCTTTATTAAACCTGTCAGTGTGATTTTACAGTATAGCCGCGGATAAATTGCCGGCTGATGGTCCGTGTGTAATCCGATTTTTTCTCGCCCCTATAGACTTGCATTGGCGAGTCTCAGGCGTAATACGGTGCAAATCGCAGCATGCTGCGATTTCACTCGCACGTATAAAACGGACGAGAAAAAAATCGGATGATAGGAGCTGCCCCATAGATTAACATTGGTCGAAGTGCAATGCGATTTTTTCTCGCATTGCACTCGTCCGTATTTCTCGCCAGTGTGACTCCGGCCTAATAGTGGATGTAGGAGATGACTGCGCTATTACTGACAATAATCTCTACATAAAGACCAACATGGATATTACTGCCATATGGTCAGTGGTAAATACCAGTCCTACAAAACATATAAGTGATTACTACACAGTTATAGTTGATGACCTACAGCTGACGTTCTTTCTGATGGAATCGTTCACTTTTCACGTCTTTTCCATCTGGCCCAGAGCGACAATGACAACGTCTCCAGCCAGGACACGGATACAGAGATTACAACAAAGACACGTTTCACTTCTCATATTCCAGCCCCATCATCATCTATTCCCAACCTGCACAAACCCCTCATCCTTCTGATAGCCCAAAGCTGAGCCGCTGCTAACGTATGTGTCCCTATTACTGCACCTGATACCCCAATACTGAGCCGCTGCTGCTGTATGTGTCCCTATTACTTCACCTATTGTGTGGTTCTGTGTGACCTTTAAATTCTAAAGCACCCCTCTAGAATACAGTAATGCCGGGTGCAAGTGCATAGAACTCAGTGCCCGCATTTTGTCCACTAGAATGTAATATTGCCCTGTGTGTGCCCGTATGACAGTCACAGTAACCTGAGTTCCGCTATAACAATAAGTGCCCACTTTACATTTAATAATGTCCTGAGCCTCCCCCGGTACAACTCCCCTATACACAGTATAATGCCCCCTCACTGGATATATACTGACCTCTTATTATAGCCCAATGATGGCTCCAACACTGTATGAAGGCCCCCTAGATAGTCTCTATATAGTATAATACACCAGATACTGTAGTTCTCAATATAGTATAATGCAGCCCCATAGGCAAACTGCAATGCAAGGCAACACTCCCCCCAAAGGTAGACTGTAGTATAAGGCAGCACCCCCCATCCCCTATAGGCAGATTAGTGTAAGGCAGCACCCCCATCCCCTATAGGCAGACTGTGATATAAGGCAGCACCCCCCATCCCCTATAGGCAGACTAGTGTAAGGCAGCACCCCGATCCCCTATAGGCAGACTGTAGTGTAAGGCAGCACCCCCATCCCCTATAAGCAGACTAGTGTAAGGCAGCACCCCCATCCCTTATAGGCAGACTAGTGTAAGGCAGCACCCCCATCCCCTATAGGCAGACTGTAGTGTAAGGCAGCACCCCCATCCCCTATAGGCAGACTAGTGTAAGGCAGCACCCCGATCCCCTATAGGCATACTGTAGTGTAAGGCAGCACCCCCATCCCCTATAGGCAGACTAGTGTAAGGTAGCACCCCCCATCCCTTATAGGCAGACTAGTGTAAGGCAGCACCCCCCATCCCTTATAGGCAGACTAGTGTAAGGCAGCACCCCCATCCCTTATAGGCAGACTAGTGTAAGGCAGCACCCCATCCCCTATAGGCAGACTGTAGTGTAAGGCAGCACCCCCCATCCCCTATAGGCAGACTAGTGTAAGGCAGCACCCCCCATCCCCTATAGGCAGACTAGTGTAAGGCAGCACCCCCATCCCTTATAGGCAGACTGTAGTGTAAGGCAGCACCCCCCATCCCCTATAGGCAGACTAGTGTAAGGCAGCACCCCCATCCCCTATAGGCAGACTAGTGTAAGGCAGCACCCCCATCCCCTATAGGCAGACTAGTGTAAGGCAGCACCCCCCATACCTTATAGGCAGACTAGTGTAAGGCAGAACCCCCCATCCCTTATAGGCAGACTAGTGTAAGGCAGCACCCCACATCCCTTATAGGCAGACTAGTGTAAGGCAGCACCCCCATCCCCTATAGGCAAACTAGTGTAAGGCAGCACCCCCCATCCCTTATAGGCAGACTAGTGTAAGGCAGAACCCCCCATCCCTTATAGGCAGACTAGTGTAAGGCAGAACCCCCCATCCCCTATAGGCAGACTGTAGTATAATGCAGTGATTTTCAACCTTTTTTGAGCCGCGGCACACTTTTTATACTTAGAAAATCCTGGTGCACACCACCAACCAAAATAGCACAAAATGACACTAAAACAGTCATATTATACATAGCGCGCATCAGGAAACACGCATTGCAACCCGCAACGTGTGAAAGCACCCTTATTGTACACGTCTCCTACCTACCGTATATACTCGTGTATAAGCCGACCCGTGTATAAGCCGACCCCCCTAATTTTGCCACAAAAAACTGGGAAAACTTATTGACTCGTGTATAAGCCGGGTGTATAAACTGCCCTCCTGCTCTGTGCTGCCCCGTCCTGCTCCTTGCTCCCCCATCCAGCTCTGTGCTCCCTCCTCCATCTCCCTCTGTACTCTCCCCCCCCTGTCTTCTCGTCCTCCGCTGTGCTCCCCCATTCCTTCTCCGTCCTCTGTGCCCCCCCTCCCGTCCTGCTCGGTGCTCCTCTGTGCCCTCCATCCTCCCCCCCGTCCTGCTCGGTGCTCTCTGTGCCCTCCATCCTCCCCCCGTCCTGCTCCGTGCTCATTGTCCTCCCTCCTCCTCCATCTCCGTTCCTCCCCCGTCCTCCTCCATGCTTACCCCGTCCCCGTCCTGCTCCATGCTTCCCGTCCTCCTCATGCTTCCTCCGTCTCCGTTCTCCCCCCCTGTCCTCCATGCTTCCTCCGTCCACCGTTCTATCCCCAGTCCAGCTCCGTGCTCCTTGTCCTCTCCTCCATCATACTCACCCCTCCCGTGCCATCGCTGAGGGTCCCTGCAATCCTGCGTTCTCCCTGTCTTCCTGCAGCTCTCCGGCACTGAGCGGTGATGTAATACCGCTCATTAAGGCCATGAATATGGAAGCCACGCCCATGGGAGTGGTGTCGCGTCCATATTACATGACCTTAATGAGCGGTATTACATCACCGCTCAGTGCCGGAGAGCTGCAGGAAGGGGAGAACGCAGGATTGCAGGGACCCTCAGCGATGGCACGGGGAGGGGTGAGTATGATCCCAGCCACCGGCTCCTGGCACCATAGTTTGGGGAACTTTCCCCACGGCACACCCGACCATGTGTCGCGGAACACTGGTTGAAAATCACTGGTATAATGCAGCCGCATAAAAAATAAATCCAGTACTCACCTCTCTTGCTCCCAGCTCCTGCACTGCTCACTGCTCTCCCACTCATCTCCTGACAGCGGGCGCTGGGCAGTGACATCATCGCGCCCGCTGTCAGGGAGAGGGGGATGATGGGAGAAGGAGCGCTCACTCCTTCTATCATCACTACGGTCAGCTGTATTGGCTGGATGCCGATACAGCTGAACCTGCTATCGATGACAGGTGGGGGGCCCACTGCTGGCACCTCGCCCCCCCCGCCTGCTCAGGGGCCCATAGCGGCAGCGCAGGGAGATCGATTCTCCCTGCTCTGCAGCATAATGTAACTGTATCGGTGTGCTGTGCATACTGATACAGTTACAGTAGCGTAGTTCCGGGTGGGCCCCCTCAGAGCAAGGGGCCCGGGGCCACCGCCCCCTCTGCCCCTCCCCCCCGGTAGCTACGCTACTGGTGGACACATATGACAGCAGTGGCTCAGCATTGGCGTGACAGTGAGAAGTTTTTGCAGGTTGGGAATACATGGGAATGGTGCTGGAAATGTGAGAAGTCAAATGTGTCTTTGTTGTAAACTCTGCAGGAGACTAATGGCTGGAAGAAATTGTCATGTCGTTCTGGGCCAAATGGAAAAGATGGGAAAAGTAAACAACTCCATAAGAAAGAACGTCAGCTGTAAGTCACTATCTGTAACTGTACTGTAATCTCTGACTTGTTCTGTAGGACTGCTATCTACCACTATATGGTCATCGTATGATGGTAATATTAGTGTTGATCTTTGTATAGAAATTTATTTTCAGTAATAGGATGGTAGTAGGGTGAGGTTCCCCTAAACCCACAATTTGGGTGCACCACCGTAGTTGTAATCAGGGTTACCTGGTTAGGAGCCCACTCAGACATTTTGCCCTCCTGCACCTGATCCGCTAGTTACGCCTCTGCTTGTCTGGGAATATAATATTGATGATCTATTCTTCAGATAGGTGATCAATATTAGACTAGTGAGCTACAATGCTGAGTATCACCACCAATAAGGTTTTTGTTATCTCTGCTGACAGCCAGATGAAGACACTAAATGGAGCCCGAAACGCACAGCTCAGTTTAATGTGTAGCCGCTGCTTCCAAGAACGGCAGATCAGCTCCTATTCCCATAAATAAAGGCTGAGCTGCATCAGCAGCCGCTACATAACTGTGCTGTACCACTCTACTCATTGTTTACACCAGAGCTAATTACACAGTTAATTAGTATGGTGCTGAAGGTAGGATAGGTCATCAATATTATATGACCTCTATGATTTAAGTTACACCTATGATAGGCTGAATAAACATTCATTAATATGCTTACATATGTGGCTGATTGCTGTTTGTAAATGTAAGTGTAAAGAGCACTGGTTGACCTGCTATATCATCCCACAGCCCTCTTTAGAAGCAGATTATAAGCTTTTGTAAAAGGATGCTAAAGGCCCCTATACGCCTTTCTCTATCCTGACATCATTTTTTAGAGGAAGAATCAGAAGCCACCTATACAAATTAGACTGTTGGCTGATCCCATTGATATTAGCGGATTTGACCAACTTTAGTCTAATGGATTTGGGGGGGCTTAAGTTTGGTTAAGTAGAATAATGTGTGGCCTGTGTATTACTGCCAGTCTGTAGCTGTCGTTCGAGAGAAATTTACACTAACACAGTAGAAATCACATCACACTGTCATAACAATGATTGTCTTATTTAGAAAAGGTTCAGATAGAAATAATATTGCTAAATAAGACATACTATTTTAGTGTTGGTTTAGCAGCCAGCATAATAGTCTCTGCCCCATTCACTCTGACTAGTTTGCTTGTTAATTGTCTGTAAAAAGACACTTGTAACCAAGCCACTGTGCAGAAGTGAGGTGCATGCGAATGGAGGGTTTGTGGAGGAAAATAGACAAGTAAATGTACCGTCACACTCAGCGACGCTACAGCGATCCCGACAACGATACGACCTGGCAGGGATCGTTGCTGCGTCACTTTGTGGTCACTGGTGAGATGCAAAACAGTCAGATCTTCCCAACGACGCAGCAACGATATGGCGACCCGTAGTGACCTGTGTAACGATGTCCATGTAGCATGTCTCGGTTCTGAGTCGCAAACGAGGCCGTTGGTAAAAGGTGTCAAACACAATGATGCATGCTACCCAACGATCAAAAAAAGGTCCAGGCCATTCCGACACGACCAGCGATCTCACATCAGGGGCCTGGTCGCTGCTACGTGTCAAATGTAGCGAGATCGCTGCTGAGGTCACTGTTGCGTCACAAAACTTGTGACTCAGCAGTGATCTCGCTAGCGATCTCGCTTAGTGTGACGGGGGATTACACTCCACTCTTATCAGATCATCTTTCTTTTACACATTCCCACTTCCCTAGCTTCTGATTTTGTATAGAGTTTTTTTTTATAGAGACTTTAATGTTTCCCGTGGATTAAAAGACAACTGGCCCAGTTTATATAGTAGGCCTTGTTGCTACGTTGCCTGTCAATGACTAGAAAATGGCCAAAATGTAAACATCTCAAGTTAAAAAAAGCCATATTCTACTATAGAGTTGTACAGCCTGAGCGATCTGATTCATAAATGTCCGTGTCTACTGAGGTCATCAGTGCAATGAGAATCTCCGACATACAGGACGTCAGAATACTTAACCGGAGATCCAAAAATCTCAACATTGATCCTTCTTGCACTGTGTGTCTTTGGATAAGGACATTTCTGGAAGATAAGGAGGACTTTGCTACATCCTCTTCCCATCCAAATATAGAATTTTATTACAAGGGATTTGGCACAGGTAATGGTGGTGGGAAGGATGTATTAACTCATACTGCAGGAAGGTTTTCTGCTAGAGATATTTGCATGATAACTGCACTCAAGTATGGAGTCTTACAGGCAAAAAGTATGCACAAGTTTTTTTTCCAGAAGAAACGAAAAGGCACCGACCCATCCTTTAACCCCTTCACCCCCAGCCTGTTTTCACCATCTTGACCAGGCCAATTTTTTCAATTCTGACCAGTGTCACTTGAGGTATTGATTCTTGAACTGCGACTGTTTTCGTGACATATTGTACGTCATATTAATGGTAAATTTAGGTTGACACGATTTGCGTTTATGAAAATATCGAAAATTTGACAAACAATTTGAAAACTTAAAATTTTCTAACTTTTAATTTTTAAGCCCTTAAACCAGATAGTTCTGAAACAAAATAGTTTAATTAACAACATTTCCCACATGTCTACTTTACATCAGCGTCATTTTTGAAACATAATTTTGTTTTGTTAAGAAGTTAGAAGGGTTAAACATTTATCAGCAATATCTAATTTTTTCAACAAAATTTAAAAAAAAAACAAATTTTAGAGACCACATCCCATTTGAAGTGACTTTGAGGGTCTTATGTGACAGAAAATACTCAAAAGTGATAGCATTTCAAAAACTGCACCCCTCAAAGTGCTGAAAACCACATTCAATAAATGTATTAACCCTTTAGGGGCCTCACCAGAATTAAAGCATTGTGGAAGGAAAAAATGAAAATTTTACTTTTTCCCACCAAAATATTGACTTAGCCACAAATTTAGCATTTTCAAAAGGGTAACAGGAGAAAATGGACCACACAATTTGTTGTGCAGTTTCTCCTGAGTACGCCAATACCCTGTATATGGTGGAAAACTACTGTTTGGGTGCATGGCTGGTCTTGGAAGGGAAAGGGCAACCTTCAACTTTTAGATCATAAAATTGTTTGGAGTAGATAGCGGACACCATGTTGGGTTTGCAGAGCCCCTGATGTGCCTAAAAAGTGGAAACCCCTCACAAGTGACCCCATTTTGGAAAATACAACCCTCAAAGAACTTATCTAGAATTTTGCTGAGCACCTTGAACCCACAGATGCTTCACAGAATTTATAAAGTTGAGCCATGAAAATGAAAAAATAAAATTTCCCAGCAAAAATGTTGCTTTGATTTTTCCTTTTCACAGGGGTAAAAGGAGATGGACCCCAAAAGTATGCTATGTGATTTCTCCTGAGTATGCCAGTACTCTATATTTGGTGGAAAAACTGCTGTTTAAGTGCACAGCAAGACTCAAAAGGGAAGAAGCGCCAATTGAATTCTGGAGCACAATTTTGGCTGGAATAGATTGCGGATGCCATGACACATTCAAAGAGCAACTAACATGCCAAAACAGCAGAAAACCTCACAAGTGACACCATTTTGAAAACTACACCTCTTGAGGAATTTATCGCGGGGTGTATTGAGCATTTTTAACCCTCAGGTGATTCACAGAATTGTATAACATTGGGTTGAGTTAATGGAAAATTATCATTTGTTTCCCCTAAAATGCTCTTTTGGCGCCAAGTTTTTAATGTTAAAAAGGGGTAATAGGAGAAAATGGACCATACAATTTGTTACACAGTTTCTCCTGAATTTGCGAATACCCCATATGTAGGCAAAAACTACTCTTGAGGCACAGTGGAAAGCTCAGAAGGGAAAGAGTACCATATTGGAGTTCAAATTTTGCTGGACTGGTTTGAGGGTACCATGTCACATTGGCAGAGACCCTGAGGTGCCAGAACCGAAGAACCCCCATAAGTGACCCTATTTTACAAACTACATATTTCAATTAATTCATCTATAGGTTTAGTGATCATATTGACACCACGTGTGCTCACAGACTTTTATACCATTGGGCAGTAAAGAAAAAATGACTACATTTTTACCACAAAAAATTTTGTTTTAGCTGTAGATTTTACATTTTCACATGGAGAAAGAAGAAAATCTGGCAACAAAATTTGTCACACAATTTCTGCTGAACGTGGTAATACCCATAAGTGTCTGTACAGTACTGCTTTCAAGTGACCCCATTTTGGAAATTATACCCTCTGGGAATTTATCTACATGTGTAGTGACGATTTTGACTCCATATTCGTTTTCCAGAAACAAGCAATAGTGGATGTTGCGGAGTGAAAATTGCAAATCTGCTGTTATAGTGCCTAGTACATTGTAGTGACCGTACATTATAGTGCCCATACATTAAGAACAGCTTGTGCTTCTGGAGAACCGCACCATGTAAATTAAGCGGGCTCTCACCATTATAGAAATGCCAAACATGTGGATGCGAAATGTGGTTTAGGCACATTATGGGGCTCAGAATAGAGAGGCATTTGGATTTGGGAGCGCAGAATTCGCTGGATTTCTTTTGGGGGGTGAGGAACTATAGCACTGTTCCAGAGCCTTTGTGCTACCAGTAACGTGGAAGCCCCCTATATCTCCGTTAACAGATGACGAACCTGAGTGGGGACTTACTTTTTTTGTGGATTGAGTTGAAGCTTTTACTGGAAACATTTTACATAACATTTTGGATCACATTTATCCTGCGCTCTACACTGAGCACTTATATCGGGTTTCCATCTCAGTCTCTGAATAACATGATTCGAATAAAACCCTGAGGGATTCATTCACTATAATGAGGCAGAATTGTTACTCTGGACTCGGTTTGGCCTCTGTTCAGCGGTGTCCTTCTTTTCAGAGGTGCACAAAACCGTCGCACGCTTAAAAAGATGGACTCCGCTGAATCATAGGACAGAGAGTCCGCAGTGACTCCATCTGCTTCATTATAGGGAATCTTCCGATGGGAGTTCCATCTAAATCACGTATTTCAGAGATTTACATGGAAAACCAGGTGTAAGAGCTCAGTGTAGCATGCAGGATAAATGCAAACCTTAGCCTTACTGTGATCTTTAGGAGGCAGTATGAACAAATCAAAAGCAGGTCAAAAATTGATTCTATTAATTTTTTATCCTATTTCTCGTTTGGTATAATCAGAAGATTTTATTCTTCGGGCCGGTGCGATTAGAGCTATACTAGATTTATATTGTTTTTTTATGTTTGGCTGCTATCACACATTAAAAAACACTTTTGCCTCACCATATTTTGAGAGATATTACTTTCCTATACAGTATATCTGCAGCCAAAGTCATGAGAGGGCTTGTTTTTTGCGGGACAAGCTGATGTTTTTATTGGTATTATTTATGGGCACATAACATTTTTTAATTGCCTTCTACTTCAATTTTGGGAGGCAGAATGAACAAAATCCAACAATTCAGGAACTGTTTGTTTTATGCCGTTCACTATGTTGTAAAGTTGATAAGGCAGCTTTTCTTCGGGTCAGTACAATTACAGCTATAACACATTTATATAATTGTTTTTGTTTTGGTGCTTTTACACAATAAAAACTATTTTATGGAAAACAAATTGTTTTTGCATCACTATATTCTGAGAGCTTTCATTTTTTTATATTTGCGCTGACAGAGCTGTATTGCGACTTGTTCTTTGCGGGACAAGATGGCTTTTTCAGTTATACCATTTTTATTTCTATTCGAATTTTTGATCACGGTATCCAGTTTTTGTTCAGTGGTATGATGAAAAAGTATAGTTTTTTGCCTCGTTTTTATTTAATTTTTTTTACGCTGTTCACTAAAGGGGTTAACTAGTGTGATAGTTTTATTGGTCAGGGATTTCTGAATGCAGAGATACCAAATATATGTATTTGGTTGTTTTTTTTACATAATATGTGTATTTATTGGTATAATATTTTTTCATTTTTTTTGCTTTATTTTGTATTTTTTATTTTTAATATTTTTTATTTGTTTTACTTTTTTTTTTACTTACCGTAGGTCCTCTATGGGACTTTAACTTTTATTAGTTTGATCGCTTGTATAATGCTGGGACCCTGACTCTAGCGATGTGTCACTTACAGGGCTGCTTGCAGTAGTTTTGATAAAATCACTGTTTTATCTGCTGCAGATCTATCAGTTCTTTGAATGCTGAGCTCTCTATAACCTGGCTGACACCATTGGCAGTCTTCTGTGTACACTGTGCAGAAAGCTGACAATGGTAAGAATGGAGTAATGCAGGACTCGTGAATAGGGAGGACTACCTTACAGCAAAGTTTACTAGTCCTCTACTGATAGTCTCTTGGTGAAAAAACAGTGATGTTATCAAAACTGCAGCAAGCAGCCCAGTAAGTGACACATCATTGAAATCAGGTTCTCCATTTCTACTTTATGCGGCTCTCAGATTAGGTGGTAAAAACCTGTCGACAGATTCCCTTCATTGAGCTTTGCAACCCGATAGGGATTATGGCCAAATCAGAATCCCAAGTGTAGTGAGTAGAGTTGAGCGATACTTTCCGATATCCTAAAGTATCGGAATCGGAATGGTATCGCCGATATCACTAAAAAATCGGCGATACCCGATACCGATACCGGAAGTCCCATGTAAGTCTATGGGAACAAAATATTGCAACTAAAAAAACCCCATTCTTTCCTTGTAAACACTAAATATACACACATAGAATACATATATATATATATATACATGTCATTGTGACATATATATATACATATATGTATAGTTTATACACTTCTACATAGTAAAATATCCTTTGATTCAATTGCCGGGTAAAGCCGGCTTCAGTGAAAAGACAGAAGCACCCGACATGAAATGACACTTGGTGTACATAGGGTTAACCATGTCTTTTCATGTCGTTTGCTATCTGATTTGCACAAACAATTAAATCAGACTATGTGTGCAAAATTTCACACCTGTAGGGGTTAATTAAAGGTGTAAATTCGTTGTAAAAAAAACGGACTTTTTTGCTACGAATTTACACCTTTAATTAACCCCTACAGGTGTGAAATTTTGCACACATAGTCTGATTTAATTGTTTGTGCAAATTAGATAGCAAAGGACATGAAAAGACATGGTTAACCCTATGTACACCAAGTGTCATTTCATGTCGGGTTCTGCATTTTCACAAAAGCCGGCAATTGAATTAGCGGCTATTATACTATGTAGAAGTGTATGAACTACAAATATAAATATATATATATATGTGTCACAAATTCAATGACATGTATATATATATATATGAGGTGTAAAATTGCTGAAAAAAAATGCGTGGGCTCCCGCCCTATTTTCGCAACCAGACAGACAAAGCCAGTGAGTGGGGGCAGATAATAATAGCCCAGAGAGGGACCATTATTTTTGGCCCCCCCCGGCTACTTAACATCTGCCCCCAGACACCCCAGAAAGGGCAAATCTCTAATTAGATTTGCCCTTTCTGGCACTTTGCCCGTCTATTCCCATTGCCCTGTAGCGGTGGCGAATGGGTTAATAAGGGGTTAAAATGACCTTGCAATTGAAAGGTCACTTTAAGCCAGGTTAATAATTGAGAGCTGTCAATTAGACAACTATCAATTATTAATCCTATTGTATGAAAGAAAAATCAAACACACACACTTTAATAAAAAAGAAGTTTAATTAAATAATCACACAGTTTTTGACCATATTTTATTTACCTGCTAAAACCATTTCCTGCAATAAAAATAAAATAAAAAAGCAAAATTATTCTTACCTATCCCATGCACAGTCAGGTCCCACGGTGAAATCCTTCAGAAAGGGTTAATGTTTACTGCAGGGACCGCAGCTAATGCTGCAGCCTCACAGTAAACCCCAAATGAATGAGTTCCTCTCCTGCCTGACAGGAGAGTAAAGGCTGGGTGTCACATAACGATACACCAGCGATCCCGACAACGATATGCACTTGTCAGGATCGCTGGTGTATCGCTACATGATCGCTGCTGAGCTGCCAAACAGGCAGCTCAGGCAGCGATCTGGGACAGCGACACTGCGGGTAACATCGCTTAAGGGCCCGTCTCACATAGCGATATCGCTACCGAGATCGCTGCTGAGTCACTAGTTTTGTGACGCAGCAGCGAGCTCACCAGCGATATCGCTGTGTGTGACATTCAGCGACGATCAGCCCCCCTGCCGGGTATCGCTGATCGTCGCAGAAATGTCAGGACCTTTTTTTGATCGCTGGTTTCCCTCTGACAGGCACGCATCGCTGCGTGTGACAGGCGGGAGACCAGCGATCCGCTGGTAACCAAGGTACACAGCGGGTTTCCAGGCACCGCGCAGCGCTTGGAAACCCGCTGTGTACCTTGGATACCAGCTCCCTGCATCAGGGCGCTGGTATCCAAGGTACACAGCGGGTTTCTAGGCACAGCCCCGCGCCTGGAAACCCGCTGTGTACCTTGGTTACCAGCGGATCGCTGGTCTCCCGCCTGTCACACGCAGCGATGTGTGCCTGTCAGCGGGAAACCAGCGATCAAAAAAAGGTCCTGACATTTCAGCGACGATCAGCGATACCCGGCAGGGGGGCTGATCGTCGCTGAATGTCACACACAGCGATATCGCTGGTGAGCTCGCTGCTGCGTCACAAAACTAGTGACTCAGCAGCGATCTCGGTAGCGATATCGCTATGTGAGACGGGCCCTTAAGTGGAAAGCTTAATTGATTGCTTTCCACTTTCACTTCAGGTCAGCCAGGGACACAATCAGTGACGTCAGAGGGAACTGATTAACAAAAATAGGGGTTCCCTTCGAAAAAAAAATGGCGTGGGGTCCCCCCTATTTTTGTTAACCAGCCAGATGAAGCAGACCGCTGAGGCCTGGTTTTTCAGGCTGGTAAGGATCCAAGATCCATGGACCTTGCCAGCCTGATAATACCAGGCCACAGCAGTCTGCATATCTTGGCTGATTAACAAAAATAGGGATCCCCTCGAAAAAAATTGGCGTGGGGTCCCCCCTATTTTTGTTAACCAGCCAGATGAAGCAGACCGCTGAGGCCTGGATTTTCAGGCTGTTAAGGAGCCAAGATCCATGGACCTTGCCAGCCTGATAATACCAGGCCACAGCAGTCTGCATATCTTGGCTGATTAACAAAAATAGGGGATCCCCTCGAAAAAATTGGCGTGGGGTCCCCCCTATTTTTGTTAACCAGCCAGATGAAGCAGACCGCTGAGGCCTGGTTTTTCAGGCTGGTAAGGATCCAATATCCATGGACCTTGCCAGCCTGATAATACCAGGCCACAGCAGTCTGCATATCTTGGCTGATTAACAAAAATAGGGGATCCCCTCGAAAAAAATTGGCGTGGGATCCCCCTATTTTTGTTAACCAGCCCAGATGAAGCAGACCGCTGAGGCCTGGTTTTTCAGGCTGGTAAGGATCCAATATCCATGGACCTTGCAAGCCTGATAATACCAGGCCACAGCAGTCTGCTTAGCTTGGCTGGTTAACAAAAATAGGGGATCCCCTCGAAAAAAAAACGGCGTGGGGATCCCCCCTATTTTTGTTAACCAGCCAAGTAAAATGCAGACTGCTGCGGCCTGGTATTAAAAGACTGTCAAGGCCCATGGATTTTGGCCCTCAACAGCCTGATAATACCAGGCTACAGCAGCCCCACATTTGGCGCATCAAAAGATGTGCCAATTGTGGCACTTTACCCGGCTCTTCCCACTTGCCCTGTAGCGGTGGCAAGCGGGGTAATAAGGGGTTAATGTCACCGTTGATTGCACGGTGACAATAAGCCCGGTTAATAATGGAGAGGCGTCAATAAGACACCGATCCATTATTAATCCCAAAGTTATTAAATGTATAAAAAAAAGACACAGCAAGAAAAAAGTCTTTTAATGAAATAAAAGAGACAACACAGTTTTCATTTCTTTTATTACACTCTCATTCCTGCGACGCCATCGATCTCCTGTAAAAAAAGAAAAAAAACAAACCAACAGTATACCACCTGTCCGACGCAGTCCATAACGACAGTCCCACGACGATCCAGCTGTGCTACATCGCAATGACAGGCAGAGCCTGTCATCGCGACGCAGCACAGCTGATTACCTGCTTCCCCGGCGGTGACGTCATCGGACTGACTGCTTTACGGCCGGGATTACCCAGCAGTCACTGCAGTTATCGCGAGAAACTGCATGTGACCGCCGGGGAAAGAAGATGGCGGCCATGAAGCAGTCCGGGATGTGACCGCCGGAGATCTTCTGCCAGGTAAGTGCCGCTGACTCCTGACAGACCCGACCGACGGACACTGACAGTGACAGTGACATCCCGATTCCGGTATCCGATAAGACGAAAATATCGGAACTCGGAATCGGAATTCCGATACAGCTAATATCGGCCGATACCCGATATTTGCAGTATCGGAATGCTCAACACTAGTAGTGAGCTTTTTGTGGAGAACTTGCCCCTCTTCAGTACAAAGCAATATAATGGTTGACTGAATGAGATGCCCTTGATAAAGCTCTGCAGGGTAACACTTCTTATTAAGGTTATCCATCTTTTCTATTAGATGGCTGTTGGCTGAATGATGTTTTGGCCAAACGTTTGGCCGATAACCATCTCAGCCGACTCTCCCATACAGAGGAGCTCCCGCTTTCTTTTTTGAGAAAGCCGCTGATTGATACATCTGTAAGAGCTTATATCCTGAAGAACAATTTGATAGGCAGTCAGAAATTGGACATGTGTGAGTGACATTTCTCGCGAATAGTCGGCTGCTGGCCCCACACACCTAAAAAAATCGGCCGAACCAGTTGATATCGGCAGGTCTGGCCAACATTACTTTAGTGGGAATGGAGGGGATTTAGGCTAGGACTACGTCAGGACAGTTTTGTACAAAAAGAAATAGAAGAATAAAAACTTTAACAAGAGATTTCCAAGTGATTTTCATTCTACTCTATAGAGGAAAAAGCAGATACTAATTTTGAAGATTGCTCTGATGTTCCTTTTACTAAACTGCCACAATTGTAAAGACATTTTCAAGCTGCTAAATGCACAGACCATAATATCACAGCGAGAAGTAGCCCTGGCATAAAGCAAACCTATTGTAAGCTAATGTCCAACCCTGTAATGAGTCTTGTGACATACAGTAACTAGAGATATCAGTCAAACCCGAAACGTGCCAAATTACACAGGCTGTAGGCTCATTGTAAGTGGTGGTCTTTGGAATGACATGCCTACATAGATTTCTCTGCAGATTTCTCCATAATCCATCTTGCTGTATTATCCTAGTTATTTTTTCATATGAACTTTAATACAAACAGATTGAAATTAATGATTATTATTTCCAATTACCGTAATTTGTATCTGTGTTTTCTGGATGCTGAAAACATGATACAGAGGAAATAACCACTGGAAAACAATGAATAGTTTGGAAAAGTTTCTATTCCTAATGTTTTCACTGTAATAATGTTATTTCTAAACATTTAAGCCTCCTTTACTGTTTTAATGGTAAAACCTCTGTCCAAGTGCCCTGTGTCTAGTACCCTTGTTTTTCTTTAATGCCAAGCTTTTTCTTCTTACTTTAGAATAAATGCTGACAAATCTGGCATTTTTGGATGAAAAAGTTTCTGAAAGTTTGCATGTGAAATTGCCCAGTAAATATGTCTAATATGTAATCAGTATTTTTCAGTGCCATTTGGTTGCCAATGCCACCTGCCCAGTACCGACTGGCACCATTTACTACTGTATATTGGTGAGATCAAGGACAGGCAAGATTTACCTGCCTAAAGTCTAAGGCTATGTTCACATGTTGCTGTGATTTATATAAAAATTAAAAGCTGCGTTTTACAGCACCAGCAAAAGCTATAAGATTTCAGAATCTCACTGAATAGGAAAACGGCAGCGTGTCACTTCTTTCAGCGTTTTTGCCGTGTTTTTCACCCAGAGAAAGCAATGAGTAAGCGCAAAAAAGCGGCAACACAAGTATCAGGTTTTTGCTGCGTTTTTGGTGCAGAAAACTCAGAATAACAGGCACTTCATTGTATCAGTATGAAAACGCAGCAAAACTTGCTTTTTTAAGCAGGTTCTTTACTGCCAAGAGAGCAGAGTTTGCCTGCAGAAAAAAAAACAAGTGAACATAGCCTATCAAGGGTCCATAACATATTAGATCATTGGTTTTCACTGTCAGTAATATGTCTGGGCTCTGGGAAAGGTTAAACTGGCTTGACTTGAAAGTGGCCTATTTGTGTTTGAGATAGGGAATTTAGATTGTGAGTCCCATAGGTGACAGGGTCTGCTGTGAGTAATCGCAATGTTTGTACAGTATTGCAGATTATGTTGACGCTATGTAATAATAACATGATTATTATATAAATGAAACAGTTGGTTGATTGTGAATTATTATTATAGCATTCCATTGTTACTTTGCATTTAGCTGTTGACCAATCAGCCAGTCGAGAGCTGACTCTCCCATACATAGGAGTGCATGAGAGTCGCTGTCATACTCCTTTCCTAGAGGCTTATCTCCCGGAGAACAAAAGTACTCAGTCTGAAATCCAAGAGGTTGGATCCTTTTCTCCCCAGACAGCATCTGTCAGGGGAGATTCGTAAGACCTCGTACACATAAAGCCCGGGTCTCACATAGCGATACACCAGCGATCCCGACAACGATCAGGATCGCTAGTGTGTCGATACATGTTCGCTGCTGAGCTGCCAAACAGGCAGCGATCAGGACAGCGACACTGCAGGTAACAGCATAGTTACCTGCAGTGTACGTTGGATACCAGCGCCCTGATGCAGGGAGCTGGTAACCAAGGTACACGTCGGGTTTCCAGGCGCTGCGCGGTGCCTGGAAACCTGCTGTGTACCTTGGTTACCAGCTCCCTGCATCAGGGCGCTGGTATCCAAGGTACACAGTGGGTTTCCAGGCACAGCCCGCACCTGGAAACCCGATGTGTAGCTTGGTTACCAGCTGATCGCTGGTCTCCCGCCTGTCACACGCAGCGATGCGTGCCTGTCAGCGGGAGACCAGCGATCAAAAAAATGTCCAGGACATTCAGCGACGATCAGCGATACCCAGCAGGGGGGCTGATCGTCGCTGAATCTCACACACAGCGATATCGCAGGGGAGATCGCTGTTGCGTCACAAAACTAGTGACTCAGCAGCGATCTCGCTAGCGAGATCGCTGTGTGAGACGGGGGCTTTAGACTTTCCGATATCAGTGGGTTCAGAAGACGTTAGTCTAATGTGTACAGGGGCTTAAGAACTAATCCATAGTCCAGGTGTATTGAAGGAATACTAATCTTGTAAAAAGTGCAAATGCTCAGTGATCACATAAACAATGGAAGGAAATGGAATGGAGGATGGACCTTTTTTGCGCTGCCGAAGACACCAGTAATGGATTCAGATGGTGAAGAAGGAGTCCAGGAGGCGATGTGTAGAGAATTGCAGCTTTATTGTTAACGCGTTTCAAAATTCACAGACTTCTTCATCAGGACAAAAGGACCATGGAATACTCATTACGTGTGGAGGAAAGGAAATTAAGCCAGCTAAGGTGGTTTGTCTTGATGAAGAAGTCTGTGAACTTCAAAACGCGTTGAAAATAAAACTGCAATTCTCCACACATCACCTCCTTTAGTCTTTCTTCACCATTTGTGGAAACCATTATTGTTGTATTTGGCAGCGCAAAAAGGTCCATCCTCCATTTAATTTCCTTACAGAATACACTCTTGGATCTGCAGCAGCCATGGTTTTGAGCTTTTATGGAGTACCTGCCAGGTGAGCACAACCTTTTGTTCTTACTTCATCTATTCAGGTAAGACGCTATACAGCTCTGGCAAAAATTAAGAGACCACTTTCAAATGTTTAGTTTGTCTGATTTTTCTCTTTATTGATATATTTTTGAGTAAAATTTAAATTGTTCTTTTAGTCTATAAACTTCTGACAACATGTCACTGAATTTCCAAGCAATAAATGTTGTATTTTTTTTCTTACAAAGAAAAATGATCAAAATTTTAAAAAAACAGTGCTTTCAGAACTCAAATAATGCAAAGAAAACAAGTTCATAATCATTTAGAAACAACAATACTAATGTTTTAACTCAGGAAGAGTTCAGAAATCAATATTTTGTGGAATAACCATGATTTTTAATCACAGCTTTAATGTGTCTTGGCATGCTTGCCACCAATCTTTCACACTGCTTCTGGCGCAGAAAATTAAGCAGTTCTTCTTTTTTTGATGGCTTGTGACTAGGGTTGAGCATTCCGATACTGCAAATATCGGGTATCGGCCGATATTGGCTGTATTGGAATTCCGATTCCGAGTTCCGATATTTTCGTCATATCGGATACCGGAATCGGGATTGTCACTGTCACTGTCAGTGTCCGTCGGTCGGGTCTGTCAGGAGTCAGCGGCACTTACCTGGCAGAAGATCTCCGGCGGTCACATCCTGGACTGCTTGATGGCCGCAATCTTCTTTCCCCGGCGGTCACATGCAGTTTCTCGCGATAACTGCAGTGACTGCTGGGTAATCCCGGCCGTAAAGCAGTCAGTCCGATGACGTCACCGCCGGGGAAGCAGGTAATCAGCTGTGCTGCGTTGCGATGACAGGCTCTGCCTGTCATTGCGATGTAGCAGAGTTGGATCGTCGTGGGACTGTCGTTATGGACTGCGTCGGACAGGTGGTATACTGTTGGTTTGTTTTTTTTTTCTTTTTTACAGGAGATCGATGGCGTCGCAGGAATGAGAGTACAATAAAATTAATGAAAACTGTGTTGTCTCTTTTATTTCATTAAAATACTTTTTTCTTGCTGTGTTTTTTTTTTTACACATTTAATAACTTTGGGATTAATAATGGATCGGTGTCTTATTGACACCTCTCCATTATTAACCGGGCTTATTGTCACCGTGCAATCAACGGTGACATTAACCCCTTATTACCCCGCTTGCCACCGCTACAGGGCAAGTGGGAAGAGCCGGGTAAAGTGCCACAATTGGCACATCTTTTGATGCGCCAAATGTGGGGCTGCTGTAGCCTGGTATTATCAGGCTGTTGAGGGCCAAAATCCATGGGCCTTGACAGTCTTTTAATACCAGGCCGCAGCAGTCTGCATTTTACTTGGCTGGTTAACAAAAATAGGGGGACCCCTACGCCGTTTTTTTTTCGAGGGGATCCCCTATTTTTGTTAACCAGCCAAGCTAAGCAGACTGCTGTGGCCTGGTATTATCAGGCTGGCAAGGTCCATGGATCTTGGCTCCTTACCAGCCTGAAAATCCAGGCCTCAGCGGTCTGCTTCATCTGGCTGGTTAACAAAAATAGGGGGGACCCCACGCCAATTTTTTTCGAGGGGATCCCCTATTTTTGTTAATCAGCCAAGATATGCAGACTGCTGTGGCCTGGTATTATCAGGCTGGCAAGGTCCATGGATCTTGGCTCCT
Source organism: Oophaga sylvatica (assembly GCA_033576555.1). Lineage (NCBI taxonomy): Eukaryota > Metazoa > Chordata > Amphibia > Anura > Dendrobatidae > Oophaga > Oophaga sylvatica. Next base: position 35,734,170 of record JARQOD010000007.1, on the reverse strand, counting down.
TAACAGCCTGAAAATCCAGGCCTCAGCGGTCTGCTTCATCTGGCTGGTTAACGAAAATAGGGGGGACCCCACGCCAATTTTTTTCGAGGGGATCCCCTATTTTTGTTAATCAGCCAAGATATGCAGACTGCTGTGGCCTAGTATTATCAGGCTGGCAAGGTCCATGGATCTTGGCTCCTTAACAGCCTGAAAATCCAGGCCTCAGCGGTCTGCTTCATCTGGCTGGTTAACAAAAATAGGGGGGACCCCACGCCATTTTTTTTTCGAAGGGAACCCCTATTTTTGTTAATCAGTTCCCTCTGACGTCACTGATTGTGTCCCTGGCTGACCTGAAGTGAAAGTGGAAAGCAATCAATTAAGCTTTCCACTTAAGGGCCCGTCTCACATAGCGATATCGCTACCGAGATCGCTGCTGAGTCACTAGTTTTGTGACGCAGCAGCGAGCTCACCAGCGATATCGCTGTGTGTGACATTCAGCGACGATCAGCCCCCCTGCCGGGTATCGCTGATCGTCGCTGAAATGTCAGGACCTTTTTTTGATCGCTGGTTTCCCGCTGACAGGCACACATCGCTGCGTGTGACAGGCGGGAGACCAGCGATCCGCTGGTAACCAAGGTACACAGCGGGTTTCCAGGCGCGGGGCTGTGCCTAGAAACCCGCTGTGTACCTTGGATACCAGCGCCCTGATGCAGGGAGCTGGTATCCAAGGTACACAGCGGGTTTCCAAGCGCTGCGCGGTGCCTGGAAACCCGCTGTGTACCTTGGTTACCAGCGGATCGCTGGTCTCCCGCCTGTCACACGCAGCGATGCGTGCCTGTCAGCGGGAGACCAGCGATCAAAAAAAGGTCCTGACATTTCTGCGACGATCAGCGATACCCGGCAGGGGGCTGATCGTCGCTGAATGTCACACACAGCGATATCGCTGGTGAGCTCGCTGCTGCGTCACAAAACTAGTGACTCAGCAGCGATCTCGGTAGCGATATCGCTATGTGAGACGGGCCCTTAAGCGATGTTACCCGCAGTGTCGCTGTCCCAGATCGCTGCCTGAGCTGCCTGTTTGGCAGCTCAGCAGCGATCATGTAGCGATACACCAGCGATCCTGACAAGTGCATATCGTTGTCGGGATCGCTGGTGTATCGTTATGTGACACCCAGCCTTTACTCTCCTGTCAGGCAGGAGAGGAACTCATTCATTTGGGGTTTACTGTGAGGCTGCAGCATTAGCTGCGGTCCCTGCAGTAAACATTAACCCTTTCTGAAGGATTACACCGTGGGACCTGACTGTGCATGGGATAGGTAAGAATAATTTTGCTTTTTTATTTTATTTTTATTACAGGAAATGGTTTTTGCAGTAAAATAAAAGATGGTCAAAAACATGTGTCTTTATTTCATTAAAATGATTTTTAATTAAAGTGTGTGTGTTTTATTTTTATTTCATGCAATAGGATTAATAATTGATAGTTGTCTAATTGACAGCTCTCAATTATTAACCTGGCTTAAGGTCACCTTTCAATAGCAAGGTGGCTTTAACCCCATATTAACCCATTCGCCACCGCTACAGGGCAATGGGAATAGACGGGCAAAGTGCCAGAAAGGGCGAATCTAATTATAGATTTGTCTTTCCTGGGGTGTCTGGGGGCAGATGTTAGTAGCCGGGGGGGGGCAAAAATAATGGTCCCTCTCTGGGCTATTATTATCTGCCCCCACTCACTGGCTTTGTCTGTCTGGTTGCGAAAATAGGGCGGGAGCCCACGCATTTTTTTTCAGCAATTTTACACCTCATATATATATATATATACATGTCATTGAATTTGTGACACATATATATATATATTTATATTTGTAGTTCATACACTTCTACATAGTATAATAGCCGCTAATTCAATTGCCGGCTTTTGTGAAAATGCAGAACCCGACATGAAATGACACTTGGTGTACATAGGGTTAACCATGTCTTTTCATGTCCTTTGCTATCTAATTTGCACAAACAATTAAATCAGACTATGTGTGCAAAATTTCACACCTGTAGGGGTTAATTAAAGGTGTAAATTCGTAGCAAAAAAGTCCGGTTTTTTTTACAACGAATTTACACCTTTAATTAACCCCTACAGGTGTGAAATTTTGCACACATAGACTGATTTAATTGTTTGTGCAAATCAGATAGCAAACGACATGAAAAGACATGGTTAACCCTATGTACACCAAGTGTCATTTAATGTCGGGTGCTTCTGTCTTTTCACTGAAGCCGGCTTTACCCGGCAATTGAATCAGAGGATATTTTACTATGTAGAAGTGTATAAACTATACATATATGTATATATATATGTCACAATGACATGTATATATATATATGTATTCTATGTGTGTATATTTAGTGTTTACAAGGAAAGAATGGGTTTTTTTAGTTGCGATATTTTGTTCCCATAGACTTACATGGGACTTCCGGTATCGGTATCGGGTATCGCCGATATTTTAGTGATATCGGCGATACCATTCCGATTCCGATACTTTAGGATATCGGAAAGTATCGCTCAACTCTACTTGTGACTGTTCATCATCCTCTTGATTACATTCCAGAGGTTTCAGTGGGGTTCAGGTCTGGAGAATGGGCTGCCCACGACAGGGTTTTGATGTGGTGGTCTCTTAATTTTTGCCAGAGCTGTATTTCCGATGTTGTTTTTCTGCCTTCCCATTCTCATGTAAGATCATGGGCATATAAACCACCTACAATGAGCACCAATCAACAGTATGAGAGGAGCCCGTCATGGACCATTTTCTCTTAGCAATGATCAGGAGAGGGGTATGATCATTTGTTTCTTCTGTCACTATTGTCAACTGAACATCTTTCCTTACATGAGGGGATGAGCGGTCAGCCAATGTATAAACATATGATAAATAGATTAAGCGTTCTGCTGGGAACGTTTACACTGGGCAGTAATTGGAAATCACCCTTTCAATGACATATGCTCAGTCTATTGTCAGCCATAGGTTTCAGCTGAGAACTACATACCTGTTTTGTAGTTTGGAAGTTGAGATACTCCAGGCCACGTTTCCTCGATTGGCGTCCCAATAACCTGCAAGAAGTCATTTTACATTACTAACAGCTCTAATATCCTCTAATGCAGTAAAATTATGGCATTATGGAGACATGACGAGTGTCAGAACACACTGTCATTCTAAAGTATCACTTCATTTTTTTTTTTTAAACATAGCTGAAAATAAAGCTGAAGGAATCCTGCAAAACCTGGAAAGAGCAATTTCCCATAGCACTGTGTTCCTCCAATACATATTTTCAACAGGATAGGTGATACATGTATAATAAGTGCGGGTTTCACCTATGGGACCACCATTAATCACAAGAATGGAGGACCTGTGTCCCCATATAATTGAAGCAATAGTGCACATAAGTGACCAGTGCTTCATTCACAAGGTTATACTGGCTGAAAAAAGACACACGTCCATGAAGTTAAACTTTTCTCCACCAGTTATAGATTATCAATCTTTATCTTATTTATAACTCAAAATACATTTGGTTCTTAGAAAAATATCCAGCCCTTTTTTAAATGCATTTATAATATTTTCCATTACTACCGCTTGCTGGGGGCATTCTACAGTCTGACTGCTCTAACTGTAAAGAACCCTTTCCCATATAACTGGCGGAATCTCCTTTCCTCAACATGTAATGTATATCCCTTGGTCCTCTGTAAGCAGAACTAATAAATCATCTACTAATAAATAGAAAAAAGACACCAAAGAGGCAACCTCATTTGTAAGCTAAGCAAATAAAAGTGTTCTAACCTCTCATTTTAAGAGAGACCTTCTATCTTGGTTAGAGTTGAGCGATACTTTCCGATATCCTAAAGTATCGGAATCGGAATGGTATCGCCGATATCACTAAAATATCGGCGATACCCGATACCGATACCGGAAGTCCCATGTAAGTCTATGGGAACAAAATATCGAAATTAAAAAAAACCCATTCTTGCCTTGTTGGTTAATTGTACATGAAGGAAAACAAGAAAGAGTAATGTAGAATGTATTGGGGGAGGTTGAGGAGACATTAAAGGCATAGATGTTTGACCCAATCTAATGGAATAGCATTAATTTTTTATTTTTAGGAAATACGTTCGGATTGACGAACAAATTGACAATGTTGTTAACCTTTTTTCTATTTTGTCAAATATGTCTGTTTCACAACTTCCATGGTCTTCACCTTTTTAACTTTTCACACACTTTCTCCTTCATAATTTTCAGCAGCATCATCTTTCTCATCAAATTATTCTTCATCTTCACCTTCTTAATCTTCTAAAACTTCTTGCTATTCATCTTTTTGTTAACATTACTTATATTGTTCTTATTAAACAGTTATTATTCTTCATATTCTACTTCTTCATCTTCTTCCTATTCATCCTTTTCATCATATTCTTATTTGTGACAGACATTCCTGTACTTGTAATCTGTAAAACTCTGAATTTTCATCCTTCCGTTCTTGCTGTCACGAAAGATTTTAATTACAACAGTATTTGTCCGCGTTCAGTTTAGCCTGCAGCAGCATCAGGCATTTTCCAGGGGCACCACGAGGAGGAACGGACTCACCCCCATACACTGCTTAGTCTTCTTCTGCTTAGAATTTAGAGCATATATTTTGCTCTTCATTTTGGTCTTATACTTAATGTTCTTCTGCTTTTTGATCTTCTGCTTATTGTTCTTCTGTCTCTTGTTCTGTATCTTGTAGTTTGTCTTAACCTTCTTTGTCCTGTTGGTGATGGTACAAAAGCCAATGGAAGTAACGAGGACCAGCTGACTGTGCTGGAACCCGGAGGGTCAGCAGAAGGAAAAGAGCCAATGGCACAACCGAGGACCAGCTGACGTTACTGGGACAGGGTTACTAAGCAGGAGGTACCTGTGCTCCAAAGCACTACCAAGGACCAGCAGACGTTGCTGGAACTCGGATACCGACATGGAGGCACCTAGGCCAAAGGCACTGCGGAGAACCAGCTGACGGTACTGGAACCCGGATGGGTAGCAGAAGGTACAAGAGCCAATGAAAGTAACGAGGACCAGCTGACTGTGCTGGAACCCGGAGGGTCAGCAGAAGGAAAAGAGCCAATGGCACAACCGAGGACCAGCTGACGTTACTGGGACAGGGTTACTAAGCAGGAGGTACCTGTGCTCCAAAGCACTACCAAGGACCAGCAGACGTTGCTGGAACTCGGATACCGACATGGAGGCACCTAGGCCAAAGGTACTGCGGAGAACCAGCTGACGGTACTGGAACCCGGATGGGTAGCAGAAGGTACCCATGGAAATTAAAGTTGAGGCAGCAGGACTTTTTGCCGTTCACACAGCAGGGGAACAGCTGACATTACTGAACCCCAGTAACACAGGACCAAGTGTAGACTGTGCTAACAGCACTTCCGAGAAACAACTGGCGGTGTTGTAACCCAGGATGAGAAGAGAACAGGGTGGAGGCAGCAGGACTTTTTGCCGTTCACACAGCAGGGGAACAGCTGACATTACTGAACCCCAGTAACACAGGAGCAAGTGTAGACTGTGCTAACAGCACTTCCGAGAAACAACTGGCGGTGTTGTAACCCAGGGATGAGAAGAGAACAGGGTGGAGGCAGCAGGACTTTTTGCCGTTCACACAGCAGGGGAACAGCTGACATTACTGAACCCCAGTAACACGGGAGCAAGTGTAGACTGTGCTAACAGCACTTCCGAGAAACAACTGGCGGTGTTGTAACCCAGGGATGAGAAAGAACAGGGTGGAGGCAGCAGGACTTTTTGCCGTTCACACAGCAGGGGAACAGCTGACATTACTGAACCCCAGTAACACAGGAGCAAGTGTAGACTGTGCTAACAGCACTTCCGAGAAACAACTGGCGGTGTTGTAACCCAGGGATGAGAAGAGAACAGGGATGAGAAGAGAACATGGTGGAGGCAGCAGGACTGTTTGCCGTTCACACAGCAGGGGAACAGCTGACATTACTGAACCCCAGTAACACAGGAGCAAGTGTAGACTGTGCTAACAGCACTTCCGAGAAACAACTGGCGGTGTTGTAACCCAGGGATGAGAAGAGAACAGGGTGGAGGCAGCAGGACTTTTTGCCGTTCACACAGCAGGGGAACAGCTGACATTACTGAACCCCAGTAACACAGGAGCAAGTGTAGACTGTGCTAACAGCACTTCCGAGAAACAACTGGCGGTGTTGTAACCCAGGGATGAGAAGAGAACAGGGTGGAGGCAGCAGGACTTTTTGCCGTTCACACAGCAGGGGAACAGCTGACATTACTGAACCCCAGTAACACGGGAGCAAGTGTAGACTGTGCTAACAGCACTTCCGAGAAACAACTGGCGGTGTTGTAACCCAGGGATGAGAAGAGAACAGGGATGAGAAGAGAACATGGTGGAGGCAGCAGGACTGTTTGCCGTTCACACAGCAGGGGAACAGCTGACATTACTGAACCCCAGTAACACAGGAGCAAGTGTAGACTGTGCTAACAGCACTTCCGAGAAACAACTGGCGGTGTTGTAACCCAGGGATGAGAAGAGAACATGGTGGAGGCAGCAGGACTTTTTGCCGTTCACACAGCAGGGGAACAGCTGACATTACTGAACTCCAGTAACACGGGAGCAAGTGTAGACTGTGCTAACAGCACTTCCGAGAAACAACTGGCGGTGTTGTAACCCAGGGATGAGAAGAGAACAGGGTGGAGGCAGCAGGACTTTTTGCCGTTCACACAGCAGGGGAACAGCTGACATTACTGAACCCCAGTAACACAGGAGCAAGTGTAGACTGTGCTAACAGCACTTCCGAGAAACAACTGGCGGTGTTGTAACCCAGGGATGAGAAGAGAACAGGGATGAGAAGAGAACATGGTGGAGGCAGCAGGACTGTTTGCCGTTCACACAGCAGGGGAACAGCTGACATTACTGAACCCAGTAACACAGGAGCAAGTGTAGACTGTGCTAACAGCACTTCCGAGAAACAACTGGCGGTGTTGTAACCCAGGGATGAGAAGAGAACAGGGTGGAGGCAGCAGGACTTTTTGCCGTTCACACAGCAGGGGAACAGCTGACATTACTGAACCCCAGTAACACAGGAGCAAGTGTAGACTGTGCTAACAGCACTTCCGAGAAACAACTGGCGGTGTTGTAACCCAGGGATGAGAAGAGAACAGGGTGGAGGCAGCAGGACTTTTTGCCGTTCACACAGCAGGGGAACAGCTGACATTACTGAACCCCAGTAACACAGGAGCAAGTGTAGACTGTGCTAACAGCACTTCCAAGCAACAACTGGCGGTGTTGGAGCCCAGGGTCAAGGAGGATGTTTAAATACTAGATCAAGTATTTTCCTTGTTACGTGTCAATTAAAAATGTCTATACTCCAAACAAGAGAAATATAACCTTTAGTACCATAAGATGATGATTTTACTTTAAAAAATATATGTAAATTAATAATTGACAAACATAAACGCATACATTAACATGTTGAAAAGCAATGCAAACCACAATAAAAATCGGTTAAATAATCTGCTATACGGTTTTAAATAAAAGCATACAAGTACATATCAGAATCCATTAATGATGGATAAGTAACAGTATGTACACCATTTTCATTTGCTGAATAATATCACTAAAAAGTTTTTAAAAATATCTAAAATTTCCATCATGTAATACTGATAATATGTGGCAATCATTTATATTAACAAAAAAAACCTTTAAAAAGTGCATAGTGAAAACAGCTATTTATGCCTGACTGTGGACTTGCAAGCATGACAACGGATAGATAAGGTATATATAGATGACACTGCATAGCCACAGATGGTGAATGGCGATGTAATACTGTACCTCAATAAAGTGTGCGTTACTACTACATCCTTTTTTTTATATAGCTTTATAAAAGGGTACGTGCATGTATGCTTGCGCCTTTGTTTGGACGCACAGACTGGCTTCCTGCTGTGACGCGTTGGGTATTGGAGCGTCTGTGCGTCTTATGACGCAGACTAACATTCACGGTGCGCATCGTTCATCATCGCAAGCGTACCGACAACACAAAGGCGTTGTCATGACTGCTTTACTCAGTAAACATGCACCTATGATGAAACATACACGCATGTGCCCTATTACATAACAAGCTACAAGAAAAATGCGTGTGAGGTGTGACACAGCTGTTTTGTTAAGGTACAGTATTATATCGACATTGTACAGGTGTCGCTATTCAGTCTGATAAATAGATATCATTCACCTATTCTATCAGTTGTCGTTCTTTCAGCACCACTTACAGGTATATATTTTGCTATTGTGACTATGCACTATTGACTTTACCAAGGTAATGCATGATTTTTGTTAGCGATTATCATGTTTACATGAAGGACCTTTATGATATGGGCTGTTAGCTTTCTAATCAAATATGTATTTTTTAAAATGACACAAATATAAGTAATGTTGAAGAGGACTATTCCTACATGCATTGTTTGCACAATATTACAGGTGTACATCACGTCCCTTAATCAACATTGGATATTATATTTACTTGTATGCTTTTATTTCAAAGGCAAGAACACTGAAGTATAACCTTCGCACTGCAGCAGTTGTCAAAGTTCAACCCACATTATGCACTTCCAACATTGCAGTATTTGAGTCATCATGATGTGAGTTGGATTTGTCTAAGCTATGGAGTGACAAGGTTGACCATCAGTATCCTATAGCATAAGTAGGCTTTTGTGTTTGCATTTGTTTTCGACATGTGCATATCTGTAATAATATGTCACAATTATTTTGTTACAGATTTGTGACAAAGACAAATCATTTTATGGTTTGAAAGTTGACGTTTCAAATGTTTACAGCTTAGAAATCATGGTGTAGCCTCATATCTATGTGTAGCACTACACACTTTGAGATGTCATGTTTTTTTCACCATGATTAGGTAGCTAGCAGTAATTTTTGCCGGACACACAGCAGGGGAACAGCAGGCGTTACTGAACCCCACAAACACATCAGCGATTGTTTTCATCTGTGCATCTAACACTTCTGAGCAGCAACTGGCGCTGTTGAAGCCCAGGGTCAAGGAGGGTGTAGGCAGAGGCCTAGTATGAGACGTTTGAAGTTGAAGTTGTAGTTAGCAGCAGTAATTTTTGCCAGACACACAGCAGGGGAACAGCAGGCGTTACTGAACCCACAAACACATCAGCGATTGTTTTCATCTGTGCATCTAACACTTCTGAGCAGCAACTAGCGCTGTTGAAGCCCAGGGTCAAGGAGGGTGTAGGCAGAGGCCTAGTATGAGACGTTTGAAGTTGAAGTTGTAGTTAGCAGCAGTAATTTTTGCCAGACACACAGCAGGGGAACAGCAGGCGTTACTGAACCCCACAAACACATCAGCGATTGTTTTCATCTGTGCATCTAACACTTCTGAGCAGCAACTGGCGCTGTTGAAGCCCAGGGTCAAGGAGGGTGTAGGCACAAAATATTGAGTTATTGCCTTGTTACGTGGCCATTGCAAATTATGTACTTCAAACAAGAATAAATGAACTTTTACTACAACAATAAAATGATAAATTTCAATTACAAGAATAGAAAAATATTTATACTTGACAGTCCTCTGTGGTTGATAACGTTTAATGGCTAACTGAAAATATGGTAACAAATTCAAAGCTTTCGAGACTACTCAGGTGTCTTCATCAGGCTAAGAGTAAAGCCAAAAATGAAGAATCACATATTTCTACACACAACAGGACACAGGAATAGCTAAGACAAGTGAGGGAGGGACAAGTGAGGGGAGACCGGCAACAAAAAGGAGAACAAGGATGAATTATCAGCGCCACACAATCACAGATAAATTAATGAATTTACCTGTGGCAAAAGACTTTTGTTTGCCCGGTCATAGCATCATGGATATGGAATTACTGGTATTAAAATATAACTTCAAATATGAGAAACGTACAAAGGTTTCAGAATATAAGCTCATCATGACCTTTGACACTGTTAGTGATGGAATGAATAGATCACATGGATTTATGTCATTCTATATCAATTAAGGAATCTGCGTCTATGCCCTTCCAGGGTCATGAAAACCCAAAAAAATACGCCAATGAGAGGGCAATCAAACTTTCTATCCTTATCTAGGAACTGTTCCAATATTTATGTTCATCCCTGTGAGATAATGACAGTTCTGATACACGTCACTTACTTGTCTTACCTATTGCACTATTCCTGTGTCCTGTTGTGTATAGAAATATGTGATGCTTAATTTTTTTTGTTAGTCTTTCCCTGATGAAGAGACGTGAGTAGCCTTGAAAGCTTGCAATTTGTTTCCATCTTTTCAGTTATCCATTAAAAGGTATCAACCACTGCTGACTCTGAAGTCTAAATATTTTTCTATCTACTGGCTAACACGGTACAAAGATACACATGTTTTCTAATTTCAAGAAGGAAAAATAAAGAAAATACAAATATAAACGCATATATGCACATGCCAAAAAGAAATGGAACAACACAACACCCAAAAAATTGGTAACAAAATATAGTGTTGTAAATTTAAGAATAAAAGTACATTTTTTTTTTTATGAATAATGCTTAAGGAACGCTATGTTAAACCATAACATAGTGAAGACAATGGATTTTGTAATAGTCACTCATCATCATCATCGCAAATTTTATGTGACAGTCACAGACATTTCAATTATTTAAGTTCATAAAATCGTAACTTTCTATAGCATGTATGACATGTCCAGCATGGACTCATCAATGTGATTGATGACACAATAATGTACAATAAAAAATAACCATTTAAAAAAACATTAGGCATTGTTTGTCACAATTTAAGTGTGTGCCTGCAAGTGTAGGTGAAACAAAGGCTACGGATAGCAAAGGTATATTCTATGTCTGTATCAGACAGTGGACAGCCTCTGATGGGTAATGCCGATGTTATACTGTACGTCAATAAAGTCTGCGGCTGAAATCATGCATTTTTTGCTTGTAGAGTGTTGAAGAGGGTAAAAGAATGTCTGGTTGCGCAAAGCTTTATCCGTCAACACTACCTTCCTACTGTCACGCGTAGGGTAGGGTAGCGTGTGGCAATTAGCTGACTATCAAATGTGAGGTTAGGCTGCGTTATTGCGCACTAGGGACGCAAAAAAAAATACAGCAGTAATAATTTAATGTGTAATACTCCACCTATGACAAACAAAAAAATTACGTTCCCTCTTTAACAATGTACAAGACTAACAAGCCTAATGGTTGACGCTGACTTAATTGAGATACAGTATTACATCAACATTGTCCATGAGTAACTATGCACTGTGATACCTATATACCAGTATTAATTTATATCTCTTGTGGTTGTTTCAACAGCACTTGCAGGTATAACTACCTATTGTCAGTATGCATGATGCACTTTCTAGATGTAATAATTTATTATTGGACATTATTACCATGTTTACATGCTGGCCATTTCATATATGGTGTTTGAAGTTACAGTTGGCATCAGTATGTGTATTTTATAATGTCTGTCATAAATAAAACTCGTGATGATGATGATGAGGATTTAATGATTCGTACATCCATTGACTGCATTATCTTACAGGTACAGATAAAGTTCCTTAAAAAGCATTAATTCATAAGTCTGAAATGTACTTTTATGCATTAATTTCAAAATGTGAAGAGTAGACTATGTTTTATTTTTTGTTACCATTTCTAATAGACATGTGCAGATATGCGCTGTGATGACAAATTATTATTTGTCCATATTTGTCATAAAAATTTATCATTCTAGGCGTGCAAAACTTCACAATTTCATGTTTTCAGCATAACAAGCAGGGTGACGGCTCTTCCCTATTTGGAGCATGTTGGTCATGTGTTTTTCTGTCCATGTGTCGGGAACAGGAGACTTCTTGCCGTTGACACAGCAGGGGAACAGCTGGCGTTACTGAACCCCACTAACAGTAGAGCTTGTGTTTTGTTCTGTGGACACGACACTTCTGAGCAGCAACTGGCAGTGTTGGAGCCCAGGGAGTAGAGTTCAGGTGGTAGAAAGATGAACATAACAGGAGACATGGATAACGTTGTGAACCAGTTATTTAATCTGAAAACGGACAGACAAATTCTGCCGAGATCCATGCCTTGTTCATTTTCAGAAAAGTAAGCCGGTCTACATTATCGGAGGATAGTCGCATGCGACGGTCTGTTAGTACACCACCTGCAGCACTAAAGACGCGCTCCGATAATACACTGGCAGCAGGGCAAGCCAGCACCTCCAATGCATACTGGCTAAGCTCTGGCCATGTATCCAGCTTAGAGACCCAAAACTTGAATGGGGAAGAGCCATCTGGGAGTACACTGAGAGGCAAAGCCAAGTAGTCTGTCACCAACTGACGGATACGTTGCCTCCCGCTGACTGGAGCCCTCTCGGATGGTGTAGACATTTGTGGCGCTGCCACAAAACTTTGCCACATTTTTAACATACTGGTCTTTCCCTGTGCAGAGGCACTGCGTGTGCTCCCTCTTGTTGCAGAGCTCTCTACACTGCCTCGACGCACAGAGCTGCTTTGTAAAGCAGTAGCAGCAGCAGTGCTCTCGGCAGTAAGGTAGAACATTAGGGATTGCACCAGTGTGTCTTGGTACTCCCGCATTTTACGCTCCCGGTTCAACGGTGTGATGAGGCTTTTGACGTTGTCCCGGTAGCGAGGGTCTAGGAGGGTGTACACCCAATAATCAGACGTCGTGAGAATGTGGGCGATGCGGCGGTCGTTTCTTAGGCACTGCAGCATGAAATCAACCATGTGCTGCAGACTCCCAACTGGCAAAGAAACGCTGTCCTCTGCAAGAGGCGTTATCTCTGCCTGCTCTGCATCACCCCACCCTCGCTCTACATACTGACTAGAGCGTTGTGTACCTCCCTCTGGAGCGATGTCTTCCTCCTCCATTGACTCCTCCTCCTCATCCTCCTCACAAAGTGAGCCCTGCCCAGCCCTTTGTGAGGAACCACGTTGCGCTGACTTTCCAGAAGGTGATGGAATTTGTGACTCCTCATCCTCCACCTCTTCCAAAACCTCATCCCTTATTGCTTGCAGTGTTTTTTGAAGCAGGCAGATAAGGGGGACAGTCAGGCTGACTAGTGCATCATCTGCACTCGCCATCCGCGTTGACTCATCAAACGCACGCAAAACGTGGCACATGTCCTTCATAGTGGCCCACTCATTAATGGTGAAGTGTGGACGGCGCAAATTGCGTGTTGATTGCGCCTGATGCAGCTGATACTCCATAACTGCTGGCTGCTGCTCACACAACCGCTCCAACATATGTAACGTTGAATTCCACCTGGTGGATACGTCACATATGATGCGATGTTCAGGAAGACGCAATCTGCGTTGCAGAGCTGCAATGCGCGATCTGGCCATGCTGGAACGTCGCAAGTGAGCGCACTCTAGGCGGACCTTGTGCAGCAGTGCATCAAGATCCGGATAGTCCCTCAAAAAACTCTGCACGACCAAGTTGAGCACATGTGCCAGACATGGTATGTGAGTGAGGTTGCCAAGGCCCAGAGCTGCCACCAGATTTCGGCCATTGTCACACACTACCAAGCCTGGCTGGAGATTCGCTGGCAAAAACCACACGTCGCTCTCCTGCTTGATGGCATTCCAGACCTCCTGCGCTGTGTGGCTTCGATTCCCCATGGGAATTAATTTCAGAACGGCCTGTTGCCGTTTGGCCACGGCTGTGCTCATATCGGTCGCATCAGGTAAGCGTCCACGGATCCATGTGGAGGTAGACCGTGACGGCTCCTGCAGCGATGATTCTGAGGAACTGGAGTAGGAGGAGGAGTCAATGTGGACAGACTTGATTCCGGCAATCCTTGGAGTTGGCAGAACACGTACAGCGCCACTCGCAAGATCTGTACCCGGCTCCACAACATTCACCCAATGGGCAGTGAGTGAAAGGTATCGTCCCTGGCCATGGGTACTGGTCCACGCATCGGTGGTCAGGTGGACCTTGCTACTGACGGCGTTTAGTAGCGCATGTTTAATTTTTGCCTCAACATGCTTTTGCAGACCAGGGACGGCTTGCCTGCTGAAATAAAATCGGCTGGGCACATTGTATTGTGGGACTGCCAATGCCATTAATTCACGGAAACTGTCAGTCTCCACCAGCCTGAATGACAGCATTTCAAGGGACAGGAGTTTTGCAATGCCAGCATTCAGAGCCTGTGCTCGTGGATGGTTTGCCGAGTATGGCCGTCTTTTATCCCATGCCTGTGCTACCGATGGCTGTTTTGTGGCCTGGGTGTGTGAGGTTGACAGGGAACTTGCAGCTGTGGGTGGAATAACACTGTGTCTCTGGACAACAGTGACAGAGGTTCTTCCATGGCGATCCTTTGAGGAAGCCTTACCAGCTGTGTGTGAACTGGAGGAAGAGGCTACAACAGGAGCTGAAGATGTAGGTGCTGCTGTAGGTTGGCCTACATCTCCAGTGTGTCTTTGTAACTCAACAAAGTGCTTTGACCGCACATGTTTCCACATATTTGTTGTATTAAGGTTACTGACACTTTTACCTCTTTTAATTTTTTGATTACACAGCTTGCATTTTACATAGCAAATATCATCTGCAACTGTATCAAAAAGGACCACGCAGAGCAAGTCCTGGGAGCGCCCGGTTTGGCTGTTGTAAGAGAACTGCTCCGAACGGGTGCCAAACTGGAGGCTACAGGCAAGCGAGTCTGCAGCCTACCTCTCCCTACTGTTTGGACCGTTGGTGCAATCTCTTCCTCAGAGCTGCTCCCACCACCTTCCTGTTCCTCACGCCATGTTGGGTCTTGGACCTCATCATCTCCACCACTACCCTCTTCCAACACCTGCTGTTGTTGGGTGGTCTGGCCAGCACCATGCTCAACAGAAACTGGCAACTGAGTCTCATCATCATCAGATGCGTTCTGCGGTGTGCTGACCATCGGCACTGGCTCACCCGCCTCTTCAGATTCAGAGAGACACAGCTGTTGCGCATCACTGCATACTGCCTCTTCTTCACATTCCAGAATGCTGCTTGGCTGGGCCCCTGTTTCCAAGCCAAAAGATTCTGAGAACAGAAGCAGAGACTCAGCTGGCTCCTGTACAGAGCTCTCTGACTGCCTGGGCAATTTGGCAGGCGGTGAAGAGACTGATGGTTGTTCAACAGTGCTGTGGTCCTGAGAGGAGGTGGAAGGTATTGAAGTCGATGCATTGGCTGCCATCCAACCAACAACGGCTTCAATTTGTTCTTCACGCAGCAGGGGGGTACGCTGAGCTCCTACAAAAGTGCGCATAAAGGAACGCTCACGGGGAAAACTGGTGGATGCTGTGTCACTGGGTGCGGCAGCAGCCACAGAATCCCCACGTCCTCTCCCTGCTGCAAATCCACGGCCTCGACCACGACCACGTGCCTTACTCACTGACTTCTTCATCTTGGTAGATTGATAAAGAAAGTCAGAAAAGTTAAGGCCTAAGTGTGGTTATTCCTCACAGACTACAGTGAACCCTGCAGACAACTGTTCAGTATCTGTGAAAGGCCCCTTTGTGTACTTCTATAGTGTTTGCAACCAATGTATTGTATACGGATGGAAGCGCGTCACACTAATAGATTAGATTTTTTTCCACTAAAATGGAGCAGCACCAATTAGAGAAAAATGTGAAGGATGAGGCAGTGACACACGCTCAGCAGACTACAACCGGCAGTGGTTGAAGTACAAACTGGAGCGTAATCTGCACTCACAAAATGAAAAGCTCACAGACTACAGTGAACACTGAAACACAACTATTCACTATCTGTGAAAAGCTCCTTTGTGTACTTCTATAGTGTTTGCAACCAATGTATTGTATACGGATGGAAGCGCGTCACACTAATAGATTAGATTTTTTTCCACTAAAATGGAGCAGCACCAATTAGAGAAAAATGTGAAGGATGAGGCAGTGACACACGCTCAGCAGACTACAACCGGCAGTGGTTGAAGTACAAACTGGAGCGTAATCTGCACTCACAAAATGAAAAGCTCACAGACTACAGTGAACACTGAAACACAACTATTCACTATCTGTGAAAAGCTCCTTTGTGTACTTCTATAGTGTTTGCAACCAATGTATTGTATACGGATGGAAGCGCGTCACACTAATAGATTAGATTTTTTTCCACTAAAATGGAGCAGCACCAATTAGAGAAAAATGTGAAGGATGAGGCAGTGACACACGCTCAGCAGACTACAACCGGCAGTGGTTGAAGTACAAACTGGAGCGTAATCTGCACTCACAAAATGAAAAGCTCACAGACTACAGTGAACACTGAAACACAACTATTCACTATCTGTGAAAAGCTCCTTTGTGTACTTCTATAGTGTTTGCAACCAATGTATTGTATACGGATGGAAGCGCGTCACACTAATAGATTAGATTTTTTTCCACTAAAATGGAGCAGCACCAATTAGAGAAAAATGTGAAGGATGAGGCAGTGACACACGCTCAGCAGACTACAACCGGCAGTGGTTGAAGTACAAACTGGAGCGTAATCTGCACTCACAAAATGAAAAGCTCACAGACTACAGTGAACACTGAAACACAACTATTCACTATCTGTGAAAAGCTCCTTTGTGTACTTCTATAGTGTTTGCAACCAATGTATTGTATACGGATGGAAGCGCGTCACACTAATAGATTAGATTTTTTTCCACTAAAATGGAGCAGCACCAATTAGAGAAAAATGTGAAGGATGAGGCAGTGACACACGCTCAGCAGACTACAACCGGCAGTGGTTGAAGTACAAACTGGAGCGTAATCTGCACTCACAAAATGAAAAGCTCACAGACTACAGTGAACACTGAAACACAACTATTCACTATCTGTGAAAAGCTCCTTTGTGTACTTCTATAGTGTTTGCAACCAATGTATTGTATACGGATGGAAGCGCGTCACACTAATAGATTAGATTTTTTTCCACTAAAATGGAGCAGCACCAATTAGAGAAAAATGTGAAGGATGAGGCAGTGACACACGCTCAGCAGACTACAACCGGCAGTGGTTGAAGTACAAACTGGAGCGTAATCTGCACTCACAAAATGAAAAGCTCACAGACTACAGTGAACACTGAAACACAACTATTCACTATCTGTGAAAAGCTCCTTTGTGTACTTCTATAGTGTTTGCAACCAATGTATTGTATACGGATGGAAGCGCGTCACACTAATAGATTAGATTTTTTTCCACTAAAATGGAGCAGCACCAATTAGAGAAAAATGTGAAGGATGAGGCAGTGACACACGCTCAGCAGACTACAACCGGCAGTGGTTGAAGAACTAACTGGAGCGTGATCTGCACTCAAAAAATCAAAACCTCACAGACTGCAGTGAACACTGAAACACAACTATTCACTATCTGTGAAAAGCTCCTTTGTGTACTTCTATAGTGTTTGCAACCAATGTATTGTATACGGATGGAAGCGCGTCACACTAATAGATTTGATTTTTTTCTAATATAATGGAGCTGCACCAATTCCACTAAATAAAATAAAAAAAAAAAGAGTCAGTGACACGTGCAGATGCCTACAAACAGCGGTGGATGCAGAGCAAACTGCAGCGTCACCTGCACTGTCACACACACACCTTGCACAGAGCTGTTAAAACAACACTGGCAAAATGAAGCTTTACACAGCGGTTGGTAAACTAGCCTGCCTCAAGCACAGTAGTACACAAAATCGCAATATCTAACTGTCCCTCAGAGTGAGCAGAGTAGCGTTCTGTCCCTTACTGAGTTCACAGCACAGTGACGCTAAAATGGCGGCGGCGCCTTTTATAGTGCATTCTGACATCATTTCAGCAGCCAATCACAGCCATGCCATTAGTTAAGATGACCGCAGCATTACAGGATGTGCCCACACTTCGTAGGATTCCTCATTGGCTGACTAAAATCACATTGCCTCTCAAAGAATTATGGGAACTTCCGATTCCAGTATACGATATTGAAAAAGTATCGGAATTAAGTATCGGAATTCCGATAACGCGAATATCGGCCGATACCCGATACTTGCGGTATCGGAATGCTCAACACTAATCTTGCTTAATAATTAATTGCTGTCTTTGAACTAAATCTAGTTTTTCAATATTCTTTTTACAATGATGAGTCTAAAACTGGATCCCATATTCAAGATGTGGCCTTTCAAGTGATTTATAGAGGAGTAATAATACATTGGGATCACAGGATTTTTTTTCTCTCTTTTTATACACCCTAAAGTAATATGTCTATGGAAGTATCAAACATGGAATTCCCTTAAGAGAAAAGGGAGAGACAGAAGCGCTTCGGCAGAGCGCGATTGAAGTAAAAGAGCCAGGTGATAAACGTGTTTCGGCTGTGTCCAGCCTCCCTCACGAGTCCAACACCTGAGGAAGCCTGGATAGAACCGAAACACATTGTGTTTTTAATACATTTTAATTTTATGTTGCTTAAAGGACAATTTCTACAAAGCACGGAATATTAATCTAACCTAGTTTTTATGGTGGACACGTGGATAGGGAAAATACTTTTTCTTACAGCACTATCACTGAGAATTTACCTATTTTGCCAAATCAGTGCACATTACTAAAGTGGTTTCTCATAAAACAGACATGTAATTGTTGTACCAAAATGGAAATAATGTAGTCATCTAGAAGAAGGAAACGATCCAGAGATACTAAATAAGGTTTCTAGCCCTTAAGCCTCGTGTTTTATTACTACTAGATACAAAACTGACTGATTGACTGTCAATAAATTTTGCTGGATTCCTTTCACGTTTGCAGCCAACAAGGATATATGAAACTTAGAAAAGGAAAACATTTGACTTTTTGGTAAGGTCAGTCATCGAGGCTTGATGAAGACAAATGATCCCTTTCTGAGACCAAGAATATACACTCAGTGATCAAAGAGTACACCCTGTGATGAAGGACCTGATGCTGTCTGTGTGGAAAGACCAAGGAAAGGTCAAGCAGTAACTAAAACATTGAAATTGATGCTACATGAACAAACAGCAGGAATCTCTTCTTCCTCTCCACAAGTCAATGCTGCAAATCTAAAAATGTCAGCGTAGAGGACATAGAAGCATTTTAGTATGTTTTATTAAAATTGACAATAATATACATATTCTGGAAATATAGTACCTTTTATCACATGTAAGTAGCAAATTAAATTAATATTTTTATTTTCATATATTACATTTTAACCTATAAATGAAAAAAAAAACTAATCAAACTTTAAAACTAGGGTAGGCAAATGATGAGTTTCGATGAATTTTTGAAACAGAAACCCTCCAAAGGTACAGTCATGACCTAAAGTGTTGGCACCCTTGAAAATATTACAGAAAATGAATTATTTCTCCCAGAAAATTATTGCAGTTACATGTTACCCCTAGCCAGTACGTTGACTGCTACTACCCACCGGACTGAGGAAACGAGCAAGCCAAAGCCAGCTTAAAAGGGGCTCCTGAGCATGGCATTTCTTCAGGCAATGTGCTGACGATAACACATGGGTGGTTTGCACGCTGTGCTGTCAGTGCCTAAAGTGAGGCATAAATCTCCTGAACCTGAGCACCATCTGCTAGACCTGGCATCTCAATTCCAAGCATGAGGTGCAGTGGAGTACACACCTTAAAAAACATGACAGATCTGAGCCTCCCTCTTCTGCTGTAGTCTTGACTTCTATCTCCCGCTCACGATCAACAGGGCCACCTGCCTCCCCGCAAAGAGAGGATGTGACAGCATCACCGTTACCACCGGTGTCACCGAGCATCTCCACATCATCCTATGGAAGTGTTCAGCTCTCCATACCCCAAACTCTCGAGAGAAAGAGGAAATACGCCCTATCCACCCATAAACCATGGTCCTGAATGACAGCATTTCCAAATTCCTGTCCTTTGAAATGCTGCCATTGTGGCCAGTGGACACAAATAATTTAAAAAAACTGATGGCGGTGGCTATCACGCAGTACATTGTGCTCAACTGTCACTACTTTTCCAAGTGGGCCAATGCCATCAGTGGCAAGGTCGACATAGCCAGCGAAATGTGGACACGTAAGCACGTTATATCTCCATAACTGCCCACTGGGTAAATGTAGTGGCGGCTGGGACAGATGCAGAAGGCATTCTTGTGCATGTTCTACCACTATCGATGACTGCTGGACGTTTCTCTGTCCATATTGCCTCCCACTAAGGATCCTCCACTGCCTCCTCATCCAGTCACAGTAAGACCTGCACCACCAACTTCAGCACAGCCATGGTAAAATGACAGAAGGCTGTTCTGAAATTCATCTGTTTGGGGGACAAATCTCACACCGTGCAGGAGCTATGGACAGGAGTCAAACAGCAGACAGATGAGTGGTTGGTGCCGGTGAACCTCAAGCCAACCTGGTGGTGTGCGATAACAGGCGAAATCTTGTAGCATATATGGGCCTAGCCAGTTTCTTGCACATCTCTTGCTTGTTGCATGTGCTGAATTTGGTGGTGCAGAGCTTCCTTAAAAATTACCCACATATTACTCACATATGTCAGAGCTGCTGCTGAAAGTGCGGGAAGTGTGTCTGTGCTTTCAGCATTCTCACCCTGCTGCTCGCCTGTCTGCGCTGCAGTCACATCTGCTTTTCCTCATATGCGACATACCAACAAGGTGGAACACCACCTTACATATGCTGGAGAGACTATGCGAGCAGTAGCATACAAAAGTGGAGTTTTAGCTGCAGCATGCACGGGTGAGTTGCCCTGCAGAAGAACACCACTTCATCACTAATGAGTGGGTCTAGAATGCAGGACATGTGTGCTGTGTTGCGCTGCTTCCAATAATCCACCAACATGGCCAGAGCTAATGACGCTATCATGAGTGTTACTATACCAATTCTATGCCTGCTGGAGAAAACACTTCAGGCGATGCTGGATGTAGTGGTGGCACAGGAGGAAGAGGAGCAGGAGGAACAGGGACCATTTACACTGTTATCAGGCCTGTCGTCCACACATGGCTTGGAGAGTGGCTCTCTGTACCAACTGCGACCAGGTACATAACTGTCCAGCCAGGGGATGGGACAGTTTGGGAGGAGGATGAGGGACAACAGTGCGTACAACAGGGTGGCACTCAAAGCAGCTCACTGGTTTGTGGCTGGGGGGATACAGAAGACCCAGACTATACACCTCCCACCAAGGACAGCTTGTCGTTGCCTCTGGGCAGCCTGGAACACATGAGCCAATACATGCTGCAGTGCCTGCGTAACGACCGCTGAGATGCCCGGATTGTTACCACTGCTGATTTCTGGGTACCCACCATGCTGGATCCCTGCTAAAAGGACAACGTACTATCATTACATCAGTCACTCGAGCGGGATCGCAAAATGCATGAATACAAGTGCACACTGGTAGAGGCACTACTAACACATTCCTACCTAACAGCGAGGGCTCAATGGAAGAACAAGGCGGAGAAGGAAGAAGAAGTCGCCAACACAGGTGGCAGGGTTAGCATTGTCAAAATGTGGCAAAACGTCCTCAGCATACCACAACATCCGGTACCACCATCCAATACGTTACGTATTAGCAGGAGCCAGCATTACAACAACATAGTGGAAGAGTAGATATCCACACGTCTGCAATTACTAAGTGATGGGTTTGCCCCATTTAACTTCTGGGTCTCCAAATTGGACACATGGCCTGAACTTGCCCTTTATGCATTGGAGGTGCTGGCCTACCCTGCAGCAAGTGTACTGACGGAACATGTGTTTAGCACGGCAGGGGGTGTGATCACAGACAGGTGCATCAGCCTGTCTACAATGAACTTAGGGAAGCTAACATTCATTAAAATGAACCAGGCCTGGATCCCACAGGAATTGTCAACACCTTTGGCTAACTAGACAACTATACCAATACCAGCCACACCCAGCCATTGTTATACTCTATTTGCCATTCATTTAATTTTGGGGTCTCCCCAAATGACAAAAAAATCAAAAAACAAAACTAAAAACAAAAAGAACACAAAAGCAGTGTTGAATACTTCTTTCATTTTTGTTTCTTTTTTTCATTCTATGTTCTTTTAAGTCAGTTCCCTAAAAGAAAAAAAAAAAAAACAATACACAAACTGTGCAGGATAGCTCCTCCCCTGCCTCTTCTATCTTCATCTCCTCCAACACTTGGACCTCCGCTTCCTGGTTCGAGAACGTTATTTTTTATTTTTTTTATTCTATGTTTTTTGAGTCAGTTCTCTAAAAAATACAAACACACCCCCCCCCCAAAAAAAAACAAGTGTTGTATACCTCCTCCCCTGCCTCTTCCACATACACAGTCACATCCACCTCCACTTAGACCTCCACCTCCTGGTTCAAGATTATTATTTTTAATCTTTTTTATTCTGTTATTTTTATTTATTTCTCTATCCACATTTGTTTGAAGGGCAATTGACCTGCTCTTACCCCCATTTTGCTTCCTTTTTCAGCCCCTAGTCCTTATTACGACCATTTACCAGCACCAAAGTTCGGGTCACAATTGACCTATATGGGTTTGGATCCAGGGTCAAGTTCTGGTACCTGGACCGAACTTTGGACTCAAGTTCGGCCTAACCCAAACTTCCACAGGGTCGCTCATACATAAGCTCTACATAACACCAAAGTAGTTCTAAGCGGTTGGTAAGCTACTATGAGTATATAGGATGGATGTCCAGACCCATACCCACTAGACTACCATGTAGATCCTCACCCACGAGACTACCATGCAGATCAGCACCTAATAGACTACCATGTGGATCAGCACCCATTAGACTACCATGTGGATCAGCACCCAATAGACTACCATGTGGATCAGCACCCATTAGACTACCATGTGGATCAGCACCCATTAGACTACCATATGGATTAGCACATAATAGACTATCATGTGGATCAGCACCCAATAGACTACCATGTGGATCAGCACCCATTAGACTACCATGTGGATTAGCACATAATAGACTATCATGTGGATCAGCACCCAATAGAATACCATTTGGATCAGCACAATTTAGATTGCCATGTGGATCAGCACACAATAGACTTCCATGTGGATCACCACCTAATAGACTACCATGTGGATCAGCATCCATTAGACTACCATGTGGATCAGCACCCATTAGACTACCATGTGGATTAGCACATAATAGACTACCATGTGGATCAGCATCCATTAGACTACCATGTGGATCAGCACCCATTAGACTACCATGTGGATTAGCACATAATAGACTATCATGTGGATCAGCACCCATTAGAATACCATTTGGATCAGCACAATTTAGATTGCCATGTGGACCAGCACACAATAGACTTCCATGTGGATCAGCACCCAATAGACTACCATGTGGGTCATCATCTAATATACTACTATTTGGATCAGCAGTGCTGATTCAGCACCCATTAGACTACCATGTGGATCAGAATCCATTCAGAATCCATTAGACTACCATGTGGATCAGCTCCCATTAGACTACAATGTGGATCAGAATCCATTAGACTACATGTGGATCAGCACCTATTAGACTACCATGTGGGTCACCATCCACTTCCAGAATGTAATGGAACAAAGCTAAAAAAAATACTTTTAGTAACAAGTAAAAAAATGTTTTTATTTTTACAGAAAATGGTGCACACAGGAGCACAACTACAGTAGGTGCAGGGGTTTAAATTGCACCTGGAGTCTAGGGGGGCAAAAGGTCACTTTGACGCATATGGAAAGTCTATTAATATTAAAAGGGGTTGTCCAGGACTATTTTATTTTTTTACTATGGGCCTAAACACTAATAGGCAGGTAGTTGCTAACAGAGGTAAGTAGCTGCCTGTTCTACCGGGAGCTGGCTCAGAGCGGTCACAGACCATTCCCTTTGGCAATTCAGCTGCTCCACATCAACAGAGCAGCTCTTGCTCCTCTGGGTTGCTTTGTCGATGTCATGCTGATTGACAGCCAGTTTCCAGCAGTTGGCAGCGGGGAGATGGCTGTCAATCAGCATCACGTCAGTAGTCACGTCCCTTCAACTGAGCAGAGTGGAAGTTTCTGCTCTATCGATGTGACATGAGCCACTGAGTCACTGGCATGAGTGGTCTGTGAGATCGGCTGTGAGCAACTACCTGCCTGTGAGTTCTCAGGCCCATAAGAAAACACAAATAGTGCTGGATAACCCCATTAAATACTTGCAATAGTTGGGTTCCTGTTGGAGATTTTGCATCAGGGTCTAACAAGCTTCATGTTATCCCACTGTGTGTACATGCCGTAGTTCTAAGGTATTGTAAACGCAATATCATGGCAATAATACAATCTCTATATTAGAAGCTCAGTCACACTTTGTGTTTATCTGGCACATTGACGGATCCTAATATACTTACAATTGTAAAACCTAGGGAGAAAAATAAAAAACTCCAAAAAAGTATCAGCTTATAATTGGTAAATGTATTGTGCATTTTGTAATAGTTGTCTACTTACCGACCAAATCTTTTCAAGTTGCTCAAAGGCATCTGACACACCAGAGAATGCTGGGTATCCCTGAAGCATCTCTATGAATATACAGCCAGCACCCCTGGAATGAACACAGAGGAAAGAGATTTTCAGCCTCTTTGATGGGTCACAGGCTGCATTTCTCTAAAGATTACAAGTCTTTTCTCGTTAGTTTTTTGAGTTCTGTTTTTTCTTTTTTTTTCTAAATTAATGGCATACTAATAAAGTTTAATCTGGTTGTTAAAAATAGACATGAAATTACATCATTAAAATTCATTACCTGTAGACAAGATTACAGTGAAATTACAAGTTATTAAAGGCATTTTACTATGATAAGATGTAGTGATGAGCAAGTATACTCGTTGCATGGGTTTTCCCGAGCACGCTCAGGTGATCTCTGAGTATTTGGAAGTGCTCGGAGATTTAGTTTCTGTTGCTGTAGCTGCATGATTTGCGGCTTTTTGACAGCCTGAATACATGTGGGGATTCCTTAACAAACAGGCATTCCTCACATGTATTCAGCCTGTCCAGTAACCATAAATCATGCAGCTGCGGCAACAGAAACTGAATCTCCGAGCACTTCCAAATACTCGGAGACCACCCGAGCAACGAGTATACTCGCTCATCACTAATAAGATGTTCTTAGTTAAGTTAATAGAATGTGTCATCAGAAAATGACCTATTGTCTCAATCACGTTTATGTGTTAAATTTATTTTTTTTAATGTACAAACATTTTTACATTTTCATATTCTGATTTTTATTAAAAAATAAAAATTAGAAATCTTGCAATTTTCACACTGACCTCTAAGGCAGTTTTAGATACTACCTGTCCTTTCAGGAAGAGTTTACTGCAATTTCCTTATCATCAGAGGCAAGAAACACCTCTGTACACAGCAAATAACACAGGATCCGCCATTCATAATAGGGGATGTCACAGCTCCCCTGCTCCTCCTCCCTTCACAATGACATTTGCACACGCTCATTAGATATTTCAATACAAAAGACAGGATGAGACTTTGTTCATTTTGGCTAATGTACATGTGTTGTTTCCTGAAACAAAAGGAAATTAAAGGCACAAAAAGCCCCAGTGGCCAGTGTGAAAATTGGAAGATTTCTCATTTATATTTTTAGTAATGTTTGGGACATGGGAAAAAAAATATTCCTAGAATTTTAAAAAAAAATAACAAAAAATAATTTAAACATATAAGCCTAGTAGAGATCTCAAGTCATGGACTTATAGTAGTAAGCATTCTACACTTCAAAATACATAAACCAACATAATCCAATATGGCTGACCATAAGATAAGAAGCGATTCTAAATGAGTTAAGACAATAAATATTTTGATTAGTTATCAAGAATTAAAAACAATTAAAAAGACAGGGCAAAGGAGCCTCCAAGAAAGAGAGGGGACAAAAGGCAGCAATTTATGATATACCATAAATCAAAACGATAGAAGAAAGGGGGGAAGGTGGGACTGGCTAATGAGGGTGTAAACCAATATCAGGGAAATCAATATGTTCAGAGAATAATGGCAACAGAACCTCAGTGGGCACTAAGTAAAAGGCTTTATGCCATAATGTATCATTCAAAACCATGTAGTATAACGTATTGCCTAATGGAGAGTGGTACAGGGGTCAGTAAGACTGAGGTTGGCTGTGTTCCCCTCACACCCTAAATAGTTAATAACTAAGAAAAATATTAATTGTCTTAACTCAGTTAGAATCACTTTTTATCTTATGGTGGTCAGCCATATTGGATTATATTGGTTAATGGACTTATTTCATGAAGATTGACACCATTTACACAATATATTGACATGAATTCTATGGGACTGAGCGCGATACAATATAGTTTTCATATATTAACATTAGCCTCATCAGGCAAAGAGCAGAATTAAATTAAGAAGTGATAAAACCTGTTCTGTACCAGAGTGGGGCAGATTTATTAAGCAAACTGAGAAACATTTCTGGTGCTCACATTGTGAGACACTTTTTTTTTTAACTCTTTTACACTCTTTCCACTTCACCCAACAAGAAAGTGTGATTTCATTGGAAACTGATCTTCAGATACAAGTCTAAAGTAAGTCAACCAAGGGATGGTATAAAGTTAGAAAAAGGAATTTCAAGATATGCCACATTCATCAGTCAGCATGAGCCACTGTAATAAATTTGGAGCGTATAAACTTATTCTAAGCTACTTAACTTAGAAATAGTAAATTTGCTCAGAAAACCTTTAGGAGGTAACAATTTTAGGGACTTTGTTATTTATATATTGCAAGAGGGGTCCTAAAACATAACTGAACATATGAATATTTTACTTAACCACAATATGGCCATTCATATTACACATACACACATGGTCAAAATTGTTGGTACCCCTCATTTAAGTGACAGAAAAATACACAATGGTCACAGAAATAACTTGAATCTGACAAAAGTAATAATAAATTAAACTTCTATCAAAATGAGCAAATGAAATTCAGATATTGCTTTTCAACCGTGCTTGCACATAATTTTTAAAAAAATAAAACTCATGAAATAGGCCGGGACAGAAATGATGGTACCCGTAACTTAATATTTTGCTGCACAACCTTTAGAGGCAATCACTGCAATCAAACGATTCCTGTAACTGTCAATGAGACTTCTGCACCTCTCGACAGGTATTTTGGCCCACTCCTCAAGAGCAAACTGCTCCAGTTGTCTCGTGTTTCAAGGTTGCCTTTTCCAGATGGCATGTTTCAGCTCTTTCCAAAGATGACCAAAGATAGGATTTAGGTCAGGGCTCATACAAGGCCACTTCAGAATAGTCCAATGTTTTCCTCTTAGCCATTCTTGGGTGTTTTTAGCTGTGTGTTTTGAGTCATTATCCTGTTGCAAGACCCATGACCTGCGACTGAGACCAAGCTTTCTGACACTGGGCAGCACATTTCTCTCTAGAATCCCTTGATAGTCTTGACAGTTCATTGTACCCTGCACAGATTCTAGACACCCTGTGCCAGATGTAGGAAAGCAGCCCCAAAACATAACAGAGCCTCCTCCATGTTTCACAGTAGGGACAGTGTTCTTTTCTTGATATGCTTCATTTTTCTGTCTGTGAACATAGAGCTGATGTGACTTGCCAAAAAGTTCAATTTTTGTCTCATCCGTCCATAGGACATTCTGCCAGAAACTTTGTGGCTTGTCAACATGTAGTTTGGCAAATTACAGTCTGGCTTTTTTATGATTTTTTTCAACAATGGTGTCCTATTGTTTGTCTCCCATGAAGTCCACTTTGGCTCATACAGCGACGGATGGTGCGATCTGACACTGATGTTCCTTGAGCTTGAAGTTGACCTTTAATCTGTTTAGAAGTTTTTCTGGGCTCTTTTGTTACCATTTGTATTATTCGTCTCTTTGATTTGTCATCAATTTTCCTCCTGCGGCCACGTCCAGGGAGGTTGACTACAGTCCCATGGAGCTTAAATTTCTGAATAATATGTGCAACTGTAGTCACAGGATCATCAAGCTGCTTGGAGATGGTCTTATAACTTTTACCTTTAACATGTTTGTCTATAATTTTCTTTCTAATCTCCTGAGACAACTCTTTCCTTCGCTTTCTCTGGTCCATGTTGAGTGTGATACACACCATGTCACTAAACAGCACAGTGAGTATCTGTAGCCCTCTTTACAGGCCCACGCACTGATTCCAAGATTGTAGACACCTGTGATGCTAATTAGTGGACACGCCTTGATTTGCCATGTCCCTTTTGTCACATTATTTTTAGGGTTACCATCATTTCTGTCCAGGCCTATTTCATGAGTTTTATTTTTTTTTTAATTTTGTGGAAGCATAGTTGAAAAGCAATGTCTGACTTTCATTTGTTCATTTTCATAGTTTTTTGATTTATCATAACTTTTGTCAGATTCAAGTTATTTCTGTCACCATTGTGGGTTTTTCTGTCATTAAAAGAGGGGTACCAACAATTTTGACCACGTGTGTATGTCCTAGGCTCATTCCTTTTAGCCCATCTGAACAGATGTTAGTCCCGATAACAGCTCCCGATAACATTTGATGGGGGAGAGTTGGGACACCCATGCACGCTAGATAGTCGGCAGGTTTGTCAATTTAATCTAATGTGTATAGAGGTATTATGACTAGAGTTGAGCGAATATCTTCGGTTCCCGGCTTATTGTCACATCACATGCAAGGAGAGCCTGTGAGTTGGGCTCCCCATGCATGTGCTGTGACAGTGACACAGCCACGACACATGCAGCTGCGGCGGCGATCAGCTGTTCAGCCGGCGCAATCCAGGAAGCAGGGTTCCTGCTGTAGCTTATAGCTTGCCGAAAAAGCGGGGAACCGAAGATATTCGCTCAGCTATAATTAAGACTTCCTTGGCTTAACAGTTTGATACCTTTACTAGTTGGATTCTGTCATCAGAGGATCTTGTGGATGCAGTACAATTATCATCTACTTGAAATGACCCTTCACAATTTATGAATTCTTGTAGAACAAATGTGATAAATAAAAAGTATAGTGAGGGTTAACAGCAGAAGGTCCCTAGCACCTTTATTACCAAAGTGGTCCTTTCCCTTCCACTCTGCAGCTGCTCTGTATTCTGTGCCTTCCTCCACTCCCAGGATGAAACAGTTTGTGCTATCTTTCATCCTTCTTGCACACTTTATATTTGCAGGGAGAGCAAGCACTGGAAAGCTCAGAACATCATTTAGATTCTGACGATACGTCTCGCCTTCGGTTTCATTTTGCGCTTCCCCACTTTGTGTCTATGTATGATCTCTATGTCCTCCTGCCCTTCAGTCTGTATCTGTATTCTGGGGCAGAAACATTAAAAAACATTACATTTAGAAACCTTAGAAGTACACTGAATGGGCCAAATTTATCAGTCGTCATGGTGGATGATAAATTTGGCACATCTTTAGACCCCTTTATCTAATGTTATGCTACCTCTTCGTTGGCTTACATTACACATGTATTTCTTTTATGTGTAAGAAATAATACTGCACGGTACATATGGCGTTCATATACAGTGGTATGTAAAAGTTTGGCCATCCCTGGTCAAATTACTGTTATTGTGAACAGCTAAGCAAGTTGAAGATGAAATAATCTCTAAATGCCTAAATTTAAAGATGACACATTTCCTTTGTATTTAGGCAATATTACACACATATATATGTGGTCTGTACTGTATATATATATATATATATATATATATATATATATACAGTACAGACCAAAAGTATGGACACACCATCTCATTCAAAGATTTTTCTGTATTTTAATGGCTATGAAAATTGTAGAATCACACTGAAGGCATCAAAACTATGAATTAACACATGTGGAATTATACATTACACTTTACAAAAAAGTGTGAAACAACTGAAAATATGTCTTATATTCTAGGTTCTTCAAAGTAGCCACCTCTTGCTTTCATTACTGCTTTGCACGCAGAAAAAGGTGAACGGATGGATTCTACATGCCTGGTTCCCACCCTGAAGCATGGAGGAGGAGGTGTGATGGTGTGGGGGTGCTTTGCTGGTGACACTGTTGGGGATTTATTCAAAATTGAAGGCATAGTGAACCAGCATGGCTACCACAGCATCTTGCAGCGGCATGCTATTCCATCCGGTTTGCGTTTAGTTGGAACATCATTTATTTTTCAACAGGACAATGACCCCAAACACACCTCCAGACTGTGTAAGGGCTATTTGACCAAGAAGTAGAGTGTTGGGGTGTTACGCCAGATGACCTGGCCTCAACAGTCACCAGACCTGAACCCAATCGAGATGGTTTGGGGTGAGCTGGACCGCTCACCGCTTCAATTTTGAATAAATCCCAACAGTGTCACCAGCAAAGCACCCCCACACCATCACACCACCTCCTCCATGCTTCACGGTGGGAACCAGGCATGTAGAGTCCAGCCTTTCACCTTTTCTGCATGCAAAGCAGTAATCAAAGCAAAAGGTGG
>JARQOD010000007.1:35562322-35703626 GCA_033576555.1 Oophaga sylvatica | reverse complement strand
CTTGGAGGCGGTTGTGTAAGGAACGAATAAGTGTGGAGGAAATTAGGAGTTTTGGGAGGATTGAAGATTACGTGAGGGAAGATATTGGGAGATTAGTTCAGAGATATAGGGAGGGGGAAAGGTTGTAGATGGCATTTTTTGCATTTTCACTGCACTTTGAATTTTCTTCCCGTTTTCCAGAACACGATATGTTAAAACCAATGGTGTCGTTCAAAAGTACAACTCGTCTCGCAAAAAACAAGCCCTCACATGGCCATATTGCCAAAAAATAAAAAAGTTATGACTCTTGGAAAAAGGGGAGCAAAAAAACAAAAACGAAAAACGCTCCGGTCATGAAGGGGTTAAGGGCAATGGCACCAAATACTAATGAAATATATGTAAACTTTTGACTTTGCAGTAAGTAATAAAAATGCATTAAAAATTCTCTCTCTCATTATTCTGGCATTTGTCAAATATTAATAATTATGGTAATCCTAAATGGCCTAAAAAGGGAAAGGTTTATTCTGATTTCATGTCAGATATTGAGAAAAACATGCAGATGTGTCTTTTTATATAGTGTATGTAAACTTCTGGTTTCAACTGTAGATCTATGGTCTGCAGATGAAGGCTGGCTATCAGGCTGCCAAGAAAACAGTCAGTGGTATGAGAGTGAATAATGATACTGAAGAATGCAGAGTTGCACTGATTGAAGAATATAACAAGTTGCACACAACAAATGAAGAACAGAAACAGTTTCTGCTGTTGGTAGTCAAGGAGTATCGAGAATGATATGGAGATAACACAAAAAAGATACTCATGAACTACAAATAATAAGTGATGGTATCGATACCACAAGTATTTAACTGTCAGGTAACAAAAGTAACTGTTTTTGTTGAGAAATAAACATGATTTGTAATTGATGATCATAAAAGTTAATTTTTACCAAGATATGTTCAAACGACTAAATACCTTGATTGGTAGGGACTTGTAAAATTGAAATTTTTAAAATGTTTGTAGTTTATTTAGTTTTTTTTTTACCCAAATGATTCATTTCAGAGGGTGCCCCATAAAAAAACTTGAAAATATATTTTTTTGCTTGCACTAAGGATCACCCTATTGTGCATCCTATGTCATCAGTAAGGAGGCATGACCGTCAAACGGAGCCGGAGAGTGCCGAGGAAATTCAAAGGTCAAGTGGTCATGCGCAGATGTACTACAGGTTGAAAAATGAGCACACATTCACAGAAGTGCTGAAGAAAAGAAAGTGAGGAAATAGGCTGCCTAAAAAATAAGAGGTGAGTGACAGGCAAATGGGACAAAGAAAGGGAAACCAAACAAAAGAAGATAAGGAGAAAAATGAGATAATAAAAGGAAAAAGCCAATATGAAGAAAAAGGGGAGAAAAAGAGGAAAGAAAAAAGAAAGGAAAAAGAGGAAGAAAAATAATAAGAATAAGAAAGGATTGGTAGTGTATATGTATTATTCAATCTATAATGAAGAGTAGAAAAAGAATCTGGTTAATATGCATAGCAAGATAAATATGAACTATGGGTGTATGCATATATGCATAATGATCACATCTAATGTAATATTTCACATTCTCTACTTAATCCCAGGGGTTCCAATGTTTGGAGAACATGGATCCAGTAAGGCCTCTTTCACATCTCCAGCGGGCGCCTGACGGCGCCCCCGGCATTTTGCCGCAGCGCCGCATCTGAAAATCTGATGCGCCGCATGCGGCTTTTTTCGCATTGACATGCATTAGCGCCGGATGGCGCCGCATGTCAATGCGTTGCATGCGGTTTTGTCCGGATGCGGCGCAAATGTACATTGCGGCGTCCGGAAAAAACGCTGCATGTAATGTTTTTTGTTTTTGCCGGATGGTTTCTTATCTCTCCAAGCATCAGAAATCATCCGGCAAAAAACCGCATGCGGCCGCCGGAAGTGTGAAAGGTTTTCACATGCGGCGCTGCGGCAAAATGCCGGGGGAGCCGCAAGGCGCCCGCCGGAAATGTGAAACTAGCCTAAGCCTCTCTTTCTTTTAGTTTTCCAATTCTGTCACTTCGCCTCTACAGTATTTTGTACAAACTTGTTTGTTTATGAAAGTAACACACTTTGACATGATTTATATTTTATTTATCATTCATTTCAAATTCAGATGTACTTTGAAAAAGGCTGAAAATAATCGAAACGTTGTTTTTTTCTGTTTTCATGGGTCGGTTCAAGTTATAATAATAATTTTTCTGAGCCTTATATTACTGCTGAGAGCACTGTGCAGCACAGAACTATCGTGAAACCTGCGTCCCTTGCTGCACAACTTGGTTGGCACCTGAATGGCGAGGCCAGCATCACTGCTTGAGAACTGATATACTGTATACTATAGAAACTTAATTTTCTGCATCTGACTTGAAAATAATTGTGCCAATTTGTGAGTTGCAAGAAAAATGAGATTTTTATATGTAGAATCAAGGTATGTGCATACATTGAGTATTTACAGCAGATTTGGTTTACAAAAACCACATGTGGCAGGAAAAACACTGTATAAAATATACATCTTTTTGCATTTGTTTTTATTTGCGTTTTTTCCATTTTTTCCCATTGCAATGTGTGTACAAGCCCTTTGATACACTTATTTCATCAGCCTTAACATAACAGAAATATTTACAGTACAACATTTTTTTTTAGAATCTGGCAGTGGTTATCTCTCTGTTTCTACCGAGAACGTATGCACACTCATACAGCAGACCCCTCATTAAAGAAACACTGTTCACGTTTCTTTTTTTTAAACTCGTGAACCTCAATTTTGAAAGTGGTCCATGCAGCTAGTTCATAGTCGTGTAACTTAACATCAAACATTGAATCTTTAAGATAATAAAAGATGGCAGCACTCCAACAGAATAAATTGTGACCTTATTTTATTCACTAAGACACATTAATGTAACGTGTCCACCCTGCAGGGTCTTTGTTAAGCGAGTACAAAGCACATAATATCAAGTATATATAATACTAAACTGTATTCTCTCTCCCTCTCCCTTTCCCCCTCTATCTCGACTTCTCTCATTTTCTAAGCAATTACATTTCTTCCAGCATTGAGATCAAATCAAATTTTGGGGGAATATTCAACGGAGTCGGCAAATTCAAATTTCAAATGATTCTCTCATGTCTACTGTTATGCCTATACGGAAGTGTAGTCCTCATTCATGTGACAGTACCAGAAATCGTTATACACCACTTATCTTAAATTCACTATTTAAGTCTTTTAGAGTCTACAGTGCCTTATTCATGAATCAACTAGAGCTCCAGTCTTTTTAACTACTTCTCTGTTTCTTAAATCATCAGTGATCTCAAACCTACTCTTTCAACTTTCCATTCGTTCTTTGCCGTCCCCGCTGCCTTTACTGTTAGAGGGAGAATTAACTTTTATGACTACAGTGTCAATTCATAGGGCATTAAAAAAACAGTTCCAAAGCTGGAGAAGCAGGAAAATCTAGAGGTTTGTGTACCAATATAGCATACTTTTCTTTATTACAACAGGAAGGCAAACATTATTCTGCAGAATTTAGTCCTGAAAATGATGATGAAGCCTCTAGTACAAGTACCGATGATTTCCAGGATCAAAACAGTGAAGAAGAAACATCTGATCAAGACAAAAGGGTATGTATTATACAACAAAATATTTACACATTTACACACCTAAGGTACATAAAAGGACAGAAACATTGATTCAGATTCAGTTGTTTTTAGGGTAAGTGATAAATGTCATTTGTTAAATCTATACAGGGTGGGCCATTTATATGGATACACCTAACTAAAATGGGAATGGTTGGTGATATAAACTTCCTGTTTGTGGCACATAAGTTTATGAGAGGGGGGAAAACGTTTCAAGATGGGTGGTGACCATGGCGGCCATTTTGAAGTCGGCCATTTTGGATCCAACTTTTTTTCCAATGGGAAGAGGGTCATGTGACACATTAAACTTATTGAGAATTTCACAAGAAAAACAATGGTGTGCTTGGTTTTAACGTAACTTTATTCTTTCATGAGTAATTTACAAGTTTATGACCACTTATAAAATGTGTTCAAAGTGCTGCCCATTGTGTTGGATTGTCAATGCAACCCTCTTCTCCCACTCTTGACACACTGATAGCAACACCACAGAAGAAATGCTAGCACAGGCTTCCAGTATCCGTTGTTTCAGATGCTGCACATCTCGTATCTTTACAACATAGACAGTTGCCTTCAGATAGGAGATGTGAGTGGATGTGATAAGCCACAGATCACAGGGGGAGCACTATGGGGGACTTAACCCTTACCTCTCCTGCACAGGACATACAACAGTACAAGCTGGGAGCAAAGAGGGAGGTAGGGTTAACTATCACATACTCTGGCTGTGAGTGTCAGCGGGCGGGCCACACAAACACTCAGGGGCTGGATGTGGCACTCGGGGCCCTGCAGTTTGCTCAGGCCTGTGCCAACTCATTATACTCTCTATACATGAGCCTGAAGTCGCTGTTACCATGAAAGCCTATAGTGCCCCGTTCAGATGCTCCATAGGCTTACATTGTAAAAGTCACTGCCGGGTCATGCAGAGTGTAGTGTGACCCGAAGGAATCTGAAAAGCTGTGATGTCAGTCAGAAGAGTGGCACAGGACACCATAGAGATCGTCCCACATTTGCAACCAATTCAAAGGATTAGTAATAAGTGTCTAATCGCTGGAGATTGTGCCTTTGTGACCCCAATCATTCAGAAAAATGTGGGAATTGTGCCCCCAATTTGAATTAAATGGAAAGCCTGTTCAAAAATACACTTTTGTACCAATGTTTTAGAAGTTGTCAA
Source organism: Oophaga sylvatica (assembly GCA_033576555.1). Lineage (NCBI taxonomy): Eukaryota > Metazoa > Chordata > Amphibia > Anura > Dendrobatidae > Oophaga > Oophaga sylvatica. The sequence goes on along the minus strand of JARQOD010000007.1, from coordinate 35,698,811 downwards.
AGCCCAGTATCCATCATGATCATTTAATAATTAGTTTATAAGGGAAATAACGTATCATGAACCATTGGTTAATGTCAATGTCCACTTTTAGAGTAGTTTTCCAATTCTCTGGAGCCCTGTAAAGCTATCAGGTGAAAACTACAAGGCTGTACCCTCACGTGCCGGTATCTCCCAGAAGTGACGGAAAGTGTATCAAAAATACATGGTCATTTGCCGTAAAAATACAATTGTTTTGTACTGACAAGTGTGAATAAACCATAAAGTAAATTTAATTAAAATCTTAACTAAACACAATGATTAACACAAACAAAGTCTTATAATTTGTTCTATCACACTCGTTTCTTATTAGATACAAGCAGAGGCTTCTAGCACGAACACACCAGACAAGGAGCAGCCGGATTCGTCCATACTGGTATATTAGGGCAGGGGTCTTCTTCATATGTTTACACAGACAATCTGAGTAACAACAGTCATTTCCTTACAGTATGGGACTCGATTTGTAATCTGATCCTTGCTCTCACCATTTCTACTGAAAACCACCTAAATAGCTTCATATTAATGCTTTGATGTATCGTACTTATTTGCGCAGTATTGCATGGCTGTAATATATTCATTGCTTCTGATATTGGGAGATGAGATGTATTAACATGCAAGTCTTTCCTGCTTCCTTTTGCCAATGTAAGATACAGTATGTATCATCTACTTATAAGGAGAGTGGGGTGATTTGTGGGGATTTCTAATATATCTAAAAGCTACCTCAAGATGAATAGGGCCTTAAAAAATATATTTTGGGAATTTTCATGAAAGTTTCTAAAGTTGCTATTGAACTTATAAACCTTACTACATGGTAAAAATAATGCCCACATAAAAAGATAGATGGGAAAATCTTAGTTTTTTACTTTTTTATGTTTTTCACTATCTATTTTAGAAACAGATTTCTAATTCTGAAAATGCTAATTTTTTCCACATTTTCTGTAAAATTTAGATTATTTTTAGAAATAAGCACAACAAACCGCAACCTAAATTTCCAACCAAAATAAAGTGCAGTGTGGACCAAAAAACATTCTCAGAATCACTTGGAAAAAGAGTTCTAAAGTTATTACCATATCTCAGATTAGATTAGTTTTAATCAGCCATTAAGTGCTTTTAACAGCTCAGCTGTTAACCTGTTACATGCTGCTGTCAATCTCTGAAAGTGGCATTTAACACACGTCAGCAGTGGGTGGGGAGCGTCATTCCACGCACTCATCGGCGCCCGTGACGTGATCACATGTCACCTTTGGGTTGCTGTGACAGTTGGGGTCTGCTGAAGAACTCCCTGCTTGTCATGACAATTCTTCTGTGAAAGCCGGTGATTGGCCTGGGTCCTATTAGCGTATGGCATCCGATGATTTTCTCATGCGAGAGCACTGAATGTGATATGCTAATGGCACTCGGCCCCTGCTCTGCTGCGAGTGAGAGTCGAGTGTCAGTGCTCTGTGCTCTTATCCTCTCACATCAGAGAATCGGAGCACAGCTGCGGAGGAGACGGGGAAAATTTCTCCATCTCCTCCATTTACAGCATCGGCGGTTATCGCACTGAACTTGAGTGATAACCGAGTGCAGTGCGTTGTTTCACACGCACCCATACACTTATATGGGTGTGCACGATCCAATTTTCGGGTGCAATCGCAGCATGCCAAGTCGACCTGAGAAAATAATCACAGATGTGAGCTGACACATAGAGAAACATTGGGGCAAGTGACATCCGATTTTTAATTTTTAGCCGGCATTCATAAGAGATCTTGATTTTCTCTATACATAGCAGTGATAATGCACTGAAACGTATAGCACAAGCAATCAGATGATTGCATCTTCAAGTCCCCTAAGGGGATTATTAAATACAGAAAGAAGTAAAAAAAGTTTTTAAAAATATGAAAAATGGAAAAAAAACCACAAAAGTTCAAATCACCTCCTTTTGCCTCACTAAAAATAAAACAATTAAAAATTACACACATTTGGTATTGCTGCATTCATAAAATTCCGATCTTGATCTATCAAAATATAAAATAGATTAATACGATCGGTAAACGGCATAATGAGAAAAAAATAAATAAAAACGCCAAAATGATGTTTTCTTGGCCCTAGCAACATTACAATAAAATCCAGTAAGAGGTGATCAAAACATTATATCTACTCCAAAACTATCAGTAAAAACGTCAGCTCAGGGAGCAAAAGATAATCCATCACCCAGCCCCAGATCTTGAAAAATGAAAGCATTGAAGGTCTTGGAAAATAACTACACAAGCAAAAAATTTTTTTACAAGTTTCCAATTTTTTTTCACCACTTAAATAAAAACAAAACCTATACATGTTTGGTACCTCCATAATCGTACTGACCTGGAAAATTGTATTGCTTCATCAGTTTAACCATATAGTGAATATGGTAAATAAAAAAAAACAATTGTTGAATTGCACTTTTTTGAAATTTCAGTGCAACTGAAATTGTTTTCCTGCTTTTCTGTGTATCACATAATAAAATGAATTCTGCCATTCAAAAGTACAACTCGTCCCCCAAAAAACGAGCTCTCATACGGGTGCACGTACGTGGACAGAAAAATACAAAAGTTATGGCTCTTGGTAGAAGTAGTGGGAAAAAACTGAAAATCGCCCGGTCATGAAGGTTGAAGAGTTTAAAGGGATTGTCCACTTCTGGATAAACCCTTACTAAGGGGTCCAGGGATCTTAAAAAATAAAAAAAATGATACTGATCGGATGTAGATTCAAGTAGACCAGAAGGTAATGTAGCACTGACTACAGCACTAGTCCAGGAGGTGAATTTCAATTTTTTTTTCATTTTTTTTATGCGGTAGGTTGTAAAAATTTTATCTCATCAATTCTTTATTAGCAGGAAATTGATGAAGATAAAGCAGACCAACAAATAACAAATTTGCATGACACAGACCAAAGGATAAAAAATGAGTTTGAAACAGACCAAAATACAGAAGAAGAGAACCACCAATCCTCAACAGGTAAAGATTCATTATTTTATTTCTTGCTCTGTTCTTCTCATCGGGACGCATATTTAATTGTACTAGTGATATGCAGGGTTTTCATCTTGATCTTTGTTTTGTTTTTTTTCCGGATGTTAGCAGCATGTCTTATAAATGTAATGTTGATTTTTAATGCAGACTTCACTTTTTATAATGTAAAGGCTAAAATCTGCTTCAGCAAAACCCATTATTTTTTACATGCAGGTTTATTGTGGATTTGCGGCAAAAGTTGCAGCAGAAAATATATCAATCTTAAGAGATACATCATTACAAATAGTTTTTTTAAGCTACATTATTTTAGCATAAACTCCTTGATTAAATAACAACTTTACCACATAAAATGAACAAATTAAATGAGTATTTCGGCTTCTGTCCACCTACAGTGTGTTAGTCATATGCATACACATGAAAAATGCATTGAACTTACACAAACTTCTAAAATAAATATATTGCGATTTATAAGTCTCCCTATCTTGGCATCCTTAATATCATGTCACTCTGCGCAAGGAGAAACGTTACCCTGGATCCCGGCCAGACGCCTCTCACCCAGGCAAACCAGATCTCACACTTTGCACTGACGAGGGGCAGTACCCCCAAAACACAGTGTCTGCAAATTGAGCTTCTGGTTTTGGCTTTTATCCCAAGTCATGTGACAAGGCTCGTTAAAGGGTCGATACTGACTTTTAGTTTTGCTACTTCCTATAGGTGGCACTAGAGTTCTAGTCCTCTTCCTCTCTGAAAAGACAATTTTCATATTTCCCAGAAGAGCATTTTGGCTTAAAAGTCTCCTCATCTTGACATGCTTGAATTGTCACTCTCCGCAAGAAGAAACTTTACCCCTTGGATGCCAAAATAAATATAGAAATAAAATATCAAAGAGGTATGTCCACAAATTAAACATTATCCCCTCTAGAGGATAACTTTCTGATCATTGGGCGTCCAATCACGCTTCTCAGGATAATTAAGATTGCTGGGGGTCCACATTATTTGAGGCAGGAGTCTGCTGGAGTCCTGGGTTCAAATCCCACCAAGTACAACATCTGCAAGGACTTTGTATGTTCTCCCTGTGTTTGCGTGGGTTTCCACCGGGTTCTCCGATTTCCTCCCACATTCCAAAGACATAGTGATAGGGAATTTAGATTGTGAGCCCTATTTGGGACACCAATGGTAATGTGTGCAAAAACTGTAAAGCGCTGCGGAATATGTTGGCGCTATGTAAAGAGAATTATTATTATTATTATTGGGAGCGGGCCATATTGTTCAATTTGGGCTGGGGTTTCAAAGCAACTTTGGCTGTGACAGATGTCACAAAGCTAAAGTTCACTCTGTGTAACTGCTACAAGTTAATGGCATCCCGTCGCGATGTCCACAGCCCCTATATACAGTATGATGATCCCACAGCCCCCATTTACACAGTATGATGGCCCCACAGCTCCTCTATATACAATACGATGGCTACATAGTCCACTATACACATTAAGATGGTCCCATACCTCCCTATTTACAGTATGATGCCCCCATAACTTCCTATATACAGTATGATGCCCCTACAGCTTCCTACATAAAGTATGATGTCCCTACAGCTTCCTATATACAGTATGGTGACCCCCCCAGCACCCGCAATACAGTATGATGTTCCCACAGCTTCCTATATACAGTATGATGCTCCTACAGCTTCCTATATACAGTATGGTGACCCCACAGCTCCCCCATATACAGTATGATGTCCCCACAAAGGCTAAACAGTAACTTTTGCTCTGTATAGCTTCTACAATGAGGTGTCATACAAATAAATAGCATTGCAATGCGATGCCTCACAGTTACTTACATACAGTATAATGTCCCATAGCTCCCCATACACAGTATGATATCCCCACAGCTCCCTATATACAGTATGATCGCTCCTACAGCTCCTTATATACAGTATGATGGCTCCTACAGCTCCTTATATAGTATATGGCTCCTACAGCTCCTTATAAGTATATGGCTCCTACAGCTCCTTATATATAGTATTATGGCTCCTACAGCTCCTTATATACAGTATGATGGTGCTCCTATACAGCTCCTTATATATAGTATTATGGCTCCTACAGCTCCTTATATACAGTATGATGGCTCCTACTGCTCCTTATATACAGTATGATGGCTCCTACAGCTCCTTATATACAGTATGATGGCTCCTACAGCTCCTTATATACAGTATGATGGCTCCTACAGCTCCTTATATAAGTATTATGGCTCCTACAGTTCCTTATATATAGTATTATGGCTCCTACAGCTCCTTATATACAGTATGATGGCTCCTACTGCTCCTTATATACAGTATGATGGCTCCTACAGCTCCTTATATACAGTATGACGGACGCGGCCCCCACAGCTCCCTATATACAGTATGATGGCTACTACAGCTCCTTATATACAGTATGATGGCTCCTACAACTCCTTATTATAGTATCATGGCTCCTACAGCTCCTTATATACAGTATGATGGCTCCTACAGTCCCTATATACAGTATGATGGCTCCTACAGTCCCCTATATACAGTATGACGGACGGCGGCCCCCACAGCTCCCTATATACAGTATGATGGCTCCTACAGCTCCTATATACAGTATGAGGCTCCTACTGCTCCTTATATACAGTATGATGGCTCCTACGCTCCTTATATACAGTATGATGGCTCCATTACAGCTCCTTATATACAGTATGATGGCTCCTACAGCTCCTTATATACAGTACGATGGCTCCTACAGCTCCTATATATATAGTATTATGGCTCCTACAGTTCCTTATATATATGTATTATGGCTCCTACAGCTCCTTATATACAGTATGATGGCTCCTACTGCTCCTTATATACAGTATGATGGCTCCTACAGCTCCTTATATACAGTATGACGGACGGCGGCCCCCACAGCTCCCTATATACAGTATGATGGCTACTACAGCTCCTTATATACAGTATGATGGCTCCTACAACTCCTTATATATAGTATTATGGCTCCTACAGCTCCTTATATACAGTATGATGGCTCCTACAGCTCCTTATATACAGCATAATGGCTCCTACAGCTCCTTATATATAGTATTATGGCTCCTACATCTCCTTATATACAGTATGATGGCTCCTACAGCTCCTTATATATAGTATTATGGCTCCTACAGCTCCTTATATACAGTATGATGGCTCCTACAGCTCCTTATATATAGTATTATGGCTCCTACAGCTCCTTATATACAGTATGATGGCTCCTACTGCTCCTTATATACAGTATGATGGCTCCTACAGCTCCTTATATACAGTATGATGGCTCCTACAGCTCCTTATATACAGTATGATGGCTCCTACAGCTCTTTATATATAGTATTATGGCTCCTACAGCTCCTTATATATAGTTTATGGCTCCTACAGCTCCTTATATACAGTATGATGGCTTCTACTGCTCCTTATATACAGTATGATGGCTCCTACAGCTCCTTATATACAGTATGACGGACGGCGGCCCCCACAGCTCCCTATATACAGTATGATGGCTCCTACAGCTCCTTATATACAGTATGATGGCTCCTACAGCTCCTTATATATAGTATTATGGCTCCTACAGCTCCTTATATACAGTATGATGGCTCCTACAGTCCCCTATATACAGTATGATGGCTCCTACAGTCCCTATATACAGTATGTCGAACGGCGGCCCCCACAGCTCCCTATATACAGTATGATGGCTCCTACAGCTCCTTATATACAGTATGATGGCTCCTACAGCTCCTTATATACAGTATTATGGCTCCTACAGCTCCTTATATACAGTGTGATGGCTCCTACAGCTCCTTATATACAGCATAATGGCTCCTACAGCTCCTTATATATAGTATTATGGCTCCTACAGCTCCTTATATACAGTATGATGGCTCCTACAGCTCCTTATATACAGTATGATGGCTCCTACAGCTCCTTTATATAGTATTATGGCTCCTACAGCTCCTTATATACAGCATGATGGCTCCTACAGCTCCTTATATACAGTATTATGGCTCCTACAGCTCCTTATATACAGTATGATGGCTCCTACAGCTCCTTATATACAGCATAATGGCTCCTACAGCTCCTTATATATAGTATGATGGCTCCTACAGCTCCTTATATACAGTATGATGGCTCCTACAGCTCCTTATATACAGTATTATGGCTCCTACAGCTCCTTATATACAGTATGATCGCTCCTACAGCTCCTTATATACAGTATGATGGCTCCTACAGCTCCTTATATATAGTATTATGGCTCCTACAGCTCCTTATATACAGTATGATGGCTCCTACAGCTCCTTATATATAGTATTATGGCTCCTACAGCTCCTTATATACAGTATGATGGCTCCTACTGCTCCTTATATACAGTATGATGGCTCCTACAGCTCCTTATATACAGTATGATGGCTTCTAAAGCTCCTTATATACAGAATGATGGCTCCTACAGCTCCTTATATACATTATGATGGCTCCTACAGCTCCTTATATATAGTATTATGGCTCCTACAGCTCCTTATATACAGTATTATGGCTCCTACAGCTCCTTATATACAGTATGATGGCTTCTACTGTTCCTTATATACAGTATGATGGCTCCTACAGCTCCTTATGTACAGTATGACGGACGTCGGCCCCCACAGCTCCCTATATACAGTATGATGGCTCCTACAGCTCCTTATATACAGTATGATGGCTCCTACAGCTCCTTATATATAGTATTATGGCTCCTACAGCTCCTTATATACAGTATGATGGCTCCTACAGTCCCCTATATACAGTATGATGGCTCCTACAGTCCCCTATATACAGTATGACGGACGGCGGCCCCCACAGCTCCCTATATACAGTATGATGGCTCCTACAGCTCCTTATATACAGTATGATGGCTCCTACAGCTCCTTATATACAGTATTATGGCTCCTACAGCTCCTTATATACAGTATGATGGCTCCTACAGCTCCTTATATACAGCATAATGGCTCCTACAGCTCCTTATATATAGTATTATGGCTCCTACAGCTCCTTATATACAGTATGATGGCTCCTACAGCTCCTTATATACAGTATGATGGCTCCTACAGCTCCTTTATATAGTATTATGGCTCCTACAGCTCCTTATATACAGCATGATGGCTCCTACAGCTCCTTATATACAGTATTATGGCTCCTACAGCTCCTTATATACAGTATGATGGCTCCTACTGCTCCTTATATACAGTATGATGGCTCCTACAGCTCCTTTTATACAGTATGATGGCTCCTACAGCTCCTTATATATAGTATTATGGCTCCTACAGCTCCTTTTATACAGTATGATGCAGTGGCGTAACTAGAAATGGCGGGGCCCCACAGCAAAATTTTGAACGGGGCCCCCTCTCCCAAACGGGCGGTGGGGGGCGGGGTTCTGATAGTGGGCGGAGCCAATAGCAGTGGGCGGAGCAAATCACAGCAATTCTCTAGGCCCAAAATATACTCTTCAGTCTCATAACGGCCAGCTTTTTGCCCAAATCAGAGCTGTATTTAAAGCAGACATTATGGAAACACAATATAATATAATGGACTGGTAGCAATGCAGCCCCTTATGCTACCATTACTAGTAACCATGTCCCGCATAACTATTAATGCAGGCACATTATGCCCCCATAACTAGTAATAAGCCCTCTTATTCTCCCATCAGTAGTAATGTGCCCCTCAAGTAGTAATGCAGCCAAGAATGCAGAGTTATCACTCACACAGTATGTGCCCCCGTTAATCTTCGGTGGTATCTTCAGCTCCACAGTGGAGCACACTCACCACCAGTCTTCACCCTTCTGGGCGCCGCCGACGAGTGACGTCAGCAGCGTGATCACATGACATGATCACGCTGCAGACGTCGCTCTGACCCGGCGGTCAGAGCTTCAATTGTACTGGCGTCTGTATAGACACCAGTGCAATTGATTCCTGGGAGACGGCACGCAGCAGCTTCTCTGCGCCGGCTGTCAGCATGACAGCCAGCACAGGGAACCGCCGACTCTCAGGCCATGGGCAGCGGAACACAGCCGCAGGGGAGACAGCTGCAGCAGGGACGGGCCCCCTGCTAGCCCGGGCCCTATGGCAGCTGCTTCCCCTGCTTCCACGATAGTTCCGCCCCTGGTATGATGGCTCCTACAGCTCCTTATATACAGTATGATGGTTCCTACAGCTCCTTATATACAGTATGATGGCTCCTACAGCTCCTTATATATAGTATTATGGCTCCTACAGCTCCTTATATATAGTATTATGGCTCCTACAGCTCCTTATATATAGTATTATGGCTCCTACAGCTCCTTATATACAGTATGATGGCTCCTACAGCTCCTTATATATAGTATTATGGCTCCTACAGCTCCTTATATACAGTATGATGGCTCCTACTGCTCCTTATAACAGTATTATGGCTCCTACAGCTCCTTATATACAGTATGATGGCTCCTACAGCTCCTTATATACAGTATGATGGCTCCTACAGCTCCTTATATACAGTATGATGGCTCCTACAGCTCCTTATATACAGTGTAATGGCTCCTACAGCTCCTTATATATAGTATTATGGCTCCTACAGCTCCTTATATACAGTATGATGGCTCCTACTGCTCCTTATATACAGTATGATGGCTCCTACAGCTCCTTATATACAGTATGATGGCTCCTACAGCTCCTTATATACAGTATGATGGCTCCTACAGCTCCTTATATACAGTATGATGGCTCCTACAGCTCCTTATATTCAGTGTAATGGCTCCTACAGCTCCTTATATATAGTATTATGCCTTCTACAGCTCCTCATATACAGTATGATGGATGGTGCCCCCCACAGCTCCCTAAATACGGTATGATGGCACCAAAGGCAGACAGACAGTGCTTACCTCCTCCTGTGCAGCTCGTTGCCCATCCGTCTGTATTACTTGGAGATCCTCTGTGATGAGTACAGGCATCAGGTGCGCTGTGTGACGCAATTCAGCGTGCTGCGTGGCCACATGTTTTATTCTAGCTACTATAGTGCCAAAACCACCAAACCCAGCCCGCCTCTGGCAATGGGCAGCAAGAAATTGTTTGACAGCCGCATGTGGCTTGCAGGTTGTGTGTTTGAGATCCCTGATTTAAGACATGACTTTTAATTGTGGGAATACTACGTTAAATAAATCAAGACATTTGATTTTTAATGAGATAAAAAAAAAAACAATTTACAGTTCCTCATATTTCTGTTATCAATATTTTGTATTTATAACCAGATGGTACAGACATCAGACCAAAACCAACAGAGGCGAAATCACATCAAGAAAGAGCGTCTTCTGGACAGGAGACAATTAAGTTACAAGAAGGGAGAGACATTAATCCTCCAGCCCCATCTACTGGTCAGAATCAGGACAACAGCAAGTCTGTACAAGCTATGAAAGGTATGGAAATAGCGCCAGTGGTGGTTTCAGTTTTGCACATATTTGCTATATAAAGTTTTTTACTTAATTTTAAAAATAGTTTAGTATTAACAATAGGAAAATATATAGTTTCTTAGTGGCTGAATTCTTAGTTCTTAATCATGTTTTCAACAATTGTATTTGTCCCACGCATTACTGCCATGTGCGGGGCTAGCATGTCTTGGCCTTAGAATGTGATTAAACTCAGTCAGCCCAGGCCGTACTTTAATCATGCATTTGTTGTTAGTTAAAGGGTTTCTGCTACCTTTTATACTTTGTATCCTGTGTACAGGATAAGCCATACAAAACTGATGCAGGGGTCCAATACTAGATTCAGCTTTCTCTTGCAGTGCCATAGAGAATGAATGGAGAAGGGTTGCACATGTTCGGCCTCCATTCCATTCAAATGGGGTTCTGCAGGGTCCTGTTCTTGTATCAGTGTGGGTTCTGCTTGGCACAAATCCTAAAGGATATATGAAAGAGAATCTGTCACCAGGTTTCTTACACCTAATCTAAGAATAGCGTAATGTAGAGACAGAGACCCTGATTCCAGCTATGCCACTTACTGGACTGCTTGCTAGTGTTTTGATAAAATCACTGTTTTATAAGAATGAGATTATCACCAGAGGGCTAGTAAACCTGCTGCCATTTAGCTCTCCATATTCATGAGCGCTGATTTACCCTGTCCAGGGCCCAGACAAAGTATTTTGGTGCCCTAGGCAGGTGAAGCCAATGGTGCCCCCCTTCCCAAAGGAATTGCTCAAGACTAAGGTAACAGGACCTCTAATGCACATACCCCTTTCCCTCTAATGGGTTAAGTAGCAAACTCTGATGACCTCTTCCACTAGAATTGTTACATTTTTCACAAAGAAATATTATCAAAAGTAAAAAATAGTGGTATACTTTAGGGATGTGACTTGACATAGAGAGCAATTTCAAAGTTAGATACAGAATCATTCATTTTTTGCAAACCATTTGCCATCATCACAAAAATATATGAAAACCCTAAAACCAGAACTAGGTTAATAAAAATAGACTGAGTGATAGAGCAGTATGGTGCTAGACCCGTGAGAGGGAAAAACCTAGTGCAATACCGATAGTCCCCAGAAAATAAACAACTAGATGTGAATAAGGGCTGAACAAGGTAGTACAAGACAATTATCTAATAATAAAATAGCTGGTAAATGCGATGTGCATGTAGCAAAGGGAATTGCACAGAGAGCAAAATAACAATGAAAAGGTCTAAAAAATATATAATTTTAAAAGTAAATTGCTGAGTGAGACTGTCCCGGCCGGTGACAGCTCAAAAGTCAAATGTTGAGTGATCAATAAAAGTAAACCTGCAAGGGCAGGTGTTACCTGAATGCCCCGATGGGCCTGTTGCTTGTAGAAAGTCCTTTTTTCAGCCTCCTATGGCCTGTCTTAAATCGATGAATCCAGAGAGTGAAAACTGACCTCCTAGGACCTCCGTGGAATGCCGGCGGCAGCAGGTTGATCCTAACTGAAGTCAGGGCACAGTGAAGGACCTGCCGTGACGCGTCAGATCACGTGGGGCCGCGCGATCCTCTGGAGGAAAGAGTGCCAGCTGTCCTGCTGACACAAATAAATGGAAAATCCAGTAACAGCCTCCGATGTCCGTGGTGAAGAATCCGGTGAGTGGTGGCGCTGTGTCCCGGTCTGTAGGAGCGCACTTGAAGCGCAGAAGTGTACAGGACCTGCCGTGATGAAACTGCTCACGTGATTAGACGTGAATAGCAGTGGAAGAGAAAGTACGGATGGTAGAAAGGACCAAACAGATTCCTACGCGTTTCGGAAACACGGTTTCCTTCTTCAGATCCCTGAAGATCCCTGAAGAAGGAAACCGTGTTTCCGAAACGCGCAGGAATCTGTTTGGTCCTTTCTTTATTTGTGTCAGCAGGACAGCTGGCACTCTCTCCTCCAGAGAAAAATTATATATTTTTTAGACCTTTTCATTGTTATTTTGCTCTCTGTGCAATTCCCTTTGCTACATGCACATCGCATTTACCAGCTATTTTATTATGAGATAATTGTCTTGTACTACCTTGTTCAGCCCTTATTCACATCTAGTTGTTTATTTTCTGGGGACTATCGGTATTGCACTAGGTTTTTCCCTCTCACAGGGTCTAGCACCATACTGCTCTATCACTCAGTCTATTTTTATTAACCTAGTTCTGGTTTTAGGGTTTTCATATATTTTTGTGTTTTTATAATATATACATTTTTTACATTTACTTGTGTGGGCTGTTTCTGTATGTGCGCAAACTATTCCATTTATATTCATGATTATTTTATTGGCATCTTATTGTGGTAGTGCTATTGTTTGCAGCACTCAGAAACTTACTAACTGAAGCGCCGCTGATATATTTGATATTTCTGACCATTGGCCATCATCCCTTACGTCCTACTGTATATTTTAAATAAGAACCCAAAGATAGGTATGGAAAGGAATAAAGCATATCTATAATCGGTGCTGTGTGGTTTCAATTAAGGTGTCCAGCATTTGATAAATATCCTAATGGAAAATAAACAGACCCCCATTATAAATAAAAGCATACATCTGATGTTTATTCATCCGTCACGCAACAAATACAGCTTGCACAAAACTGACAGTGGTCTTGGTGATGTACGAGGGTTCTGGTGACATATTCATGTAGTGATACCTGTTCTGGTGCTGTATTCATGTAGTGATGATGATTCTAGTGATATATTCATCACCAGAACCATCATCAGTACATGAATACGAAGCCAAAATCATCATCAGTACATAATTGGAGCACCATAGCCATCAATAGGACATGAATATGGCATCAGAATGTCACGCGGTCTTATGATATGTGTACGATGTCAGTAAACTATTCTTAAAAGAACAACACTCTATACAACATATAGATTAGCAACATCAGCATGTAAATATAGAATAGATTTACCTGACATGATATCCGTTGAACTCAGGGTTAATCTTGAGGACTTGATACACTGTCACAGGAAAGAGGAGGACCGGGGGTCTAACCTGACCCTAAACTGGGGTCCTAACTAATCCCTCACCTTGGAGGTACTGATAATGGTTCAGAGGTCCAAGTCTCCAGCCTAACCCTGTATCCTATCAGTCCCTGAACCCTGTAATCAGTCCTAAGAAGGATTCTGATTACCACCAAAGGGATATGGGCTGATCTCTGCTAAATACACAGATTAGACATATAAGACAGACTGGAGAAAACACAGACTTGCATACACACTCAAACACAGAAGGAACATAAATGATCTGGGATATTAAACTCTAAGCAAGGTGAGCTTAAAACAACTAAGGAGCTCTTTAACTTAAGTCTATACAGATACAATCCTATCTGTGGTCTGCATGAAGAATTTCACTGGCAACTCCCAACACAGACAACCAGAGATTTAAAGGAAACCAATCAACAAATAATTAATTGCAGCCGGAAGAAACTGCACCCAGTCCCAGAACTGAGCACAGACAGAATTAACTCCCTAACTGCCAAACACAAAGAAACAGCAACTCAGCTGTGAGAAGTCAGATTGTGCAACCGCGACGATCTTCGTGGCGATGCACACATGACAGTACCCCCCCTTCTACGAGGGGCCTCCGGACCCTCAGGGCCAGGTTTGCCCGGGTGAGTTCTGTGGAAGGTCCGCACCAAACGATCTGCGTTAATGTCAGACGCAGGAACCCACGTCCTCTCCTCTGGACCATACCCCTTCCAATGCACCAAGTACTGAAGGGACCGGCGATTCAGACGTGAGTCAATGATCTTTGACACTTGAAACTCCAAGTTACCATTGACCACCACTGGAGGAGGAGGTAGAGGTGATGGTATGACTGGTGCCACGTACCTCTTAAGTAATGACTTGTGGAACACATTATGAATTTTAAACGTAGGAGGGAGGTCCAGACGAAATGCCACAGGATTAATTATGGAACTGATCCTGTACGGCCCGATGAATCTGGGGCCCAGCTTCCAGGAGGGAACTTTAAGTTTTATATTCCTGGTAGACAACCATACCAGATCGTTCACATTAAGATCTGGACCAGAAACTCTCCTCCTATCAGCCATACGTTTATAACGGTTCCCCATAGCACTCAGATTATTCAATACACCTCTCCACACTGAAGCAAGTGACGACGAGAAACGCTCCTCCTCAGGAACCCCAGAAGGGCCCCCCCCATTGAATGTACAAAACTGGGGATGAAAACCATATGCCCCAAAAAACGGGGACTTACCAGTGGACTCGCTCCGCCTGTTGTTAAGAGCGAACTCTGCCAGAGGCAAGAAAGAAGACCAGTCCTCCTGGTTCTCTGAGACAAAACACCGAAGATAAGTCTCTAGGCTTTGATTCAGACGCTCTGTCTGACCATTGGTCTGCGGATGAAAAGCCGAGGAAAATGACAATTGCATCCCCCGACGTAAACAAAATGCCCTCCAAAACTTGGACACAAACTGAGACCCCCTATCTGACACCACATCAGAAGGCAACCCATGAAGTCTCACAATCTCCCCAATGAACACCTGCGCCAGAGTTTTAGCATTAGGGAGGGCAGGAAGAGCAATGAAATGTGCCATCTTACTGAACCTGTCAACAACCACCAGTATGACAGTCTTCCCTGACGACTGAGGAAGGTCCGTGATGAAGTCCATAGACAAATGAGTCCATGGACGCTCCGGAAGTTTCAAGGGTAAGAGGGTCCCAGACGGACGGGTATGAGGGGTCTTAGAGCGAGCACAAACCCCACAGGACGCGACAAAAGTTAAAACATCTTTATTAACGTTAGGCCACCAAAACCGGCGAGAAAGGAGATCTAAAGTAGCCTTACTCCCTGGATGTCCTGCTAAAGCAGAATTATGATGTGCCTCAATAACCTTTTGTCTCAACTGATTTGGGACAAACAGTCTCCCTGGAGGTCCTGCAGGGGCGTCCCCCTGAGCCTCTAACACCTCCTCCTCAAGCTCAGAACATACAGCCGACACTACCACCCCCTCCTGAAGGATAGGAATCGGGTCATCCATTTTCCCGGCCCCTGGGAAACTGCGAGACAAGGCATCCGCCTTAACATTCTTAGATCCAGGGCGATAAGTGACAACAAAATTAAACCTGGTAAAAAACAACGACCATCGAGCTTGTCTGGAATTCAGACGCTTAGCAGATTCCAAATACAGCAGGTTCTTGTGATCAGTAATGACGGTGACCGGGTGGACTGCCCCCTCCAAAAAGTGACGCCATTCTTCAAAAGCCAACTTAATGGCCAAAAGTTCCCTATTGCCGATATCATAATTCCTTTCGGCGGACGACAATTTTTTAGAAAAGAAAGCGCACGGATGCCATTTACCAGGGGACGGACCCTGGGACAATATTGCACCCACCCCTACGTCAGACGCGTCCACCTCCACAACGAACGGCTGTGATGCATCTGGTTGGATGAGAACGGGTGCCGAAGCAAAACATTTTTTCAAAGAGGAAAAAGCTTGGCAAGCTTTGTCCGACCATTTAGAAAAATCCGTCCCTTTTCTTGTCATGTCAGTGAGAGGTTTGACAACAGATGAGAAATTACAAATAAATTTCCGGTAGTAGTTAGCAAACCCCAGAAAACGCTGCAGAGCCTTAAGATCCTCTGGCTGATCCCATTCAAGCACTGCTCTCACCTTTTCAGGGTCCATACGGAAACCGGAGGCTGACACCAAGAAACCCAAAAACTGAAGTTCCTGTACGGCGAATACACACTTTTCCAGTTTGGCGTATAGTTTATTGTCTCGCAAGATCTGCAACACCTGTCTCACATGCTCCTGGTGAGACACAAGATCTGGTGAGTAAATTAAAATGTCATCCAAATATACGACCACAAACAGCCCCACCAGATGACGAAAAATGTCATTAACAAAATGTTGGAATACTGCTGGTGCAGTAGTCAGACCAAAAGGCATGACAAGGTTCCCATAATGTCCCTCCGGCGTGTTAAACGCCGTTTTCCACTCATCCCCCTCTTTTATCCTAATCAGATTATACGCCCCCCTGAGATCCAATTTAGAGAACCATTTGGCGCCAACAATTTGATTGAAGAGATCAGGAATCAGAGGGAGTGGATACGGATCTCGAACAGTAATCCGATTAAGTTCGCGGAAATCCAAGCAAGGGCGTAGGCCTCCATCTTTTTTCTTCACAAAGAAGAACCCCGCGGCCACTGGGGAAGATGAAGGTCTAATATGCCCTTTGGCCAGACTTTCCGAAATATAATTTTTCATAGCCTGCCTCTCAGGACCAGAAAGGTTATATAACCTAGCTTTAGGTAACTTAGCATCAGGAAGTAAATTAATAGAGCAGTCATACACGCGATGAGGAGGCAACTCCTGACACCCCTCCTCAGAGAACACATCCCCAAAGTCCTCCAAAAAAGGAGGCAAAGTACTAGGCACGACCGCACTGATGACTGTGTTCATGCAGTTACTTTTGCAAAACTCCCCCCATTGGCTTATATCTCTGGACTGCCAATTAATCACAGGGTTATGTTTAACCAACCAAGGAAGTCCCAACACAATAGGAGTAGGTAGACCCTCCAACACATAACAAGATAATAGTTCCCTATGTATTGCCCCTACCCGAAGGTCAATGTTATGAACCTCATGAACAAAGCTACCTTGGCCGAGAGGCCTGGCGTCAATGGAGAATATAGGGATCGGTTTGACCAATACACTCAGATGCATACCTTGAGCCTGAGCAAACTGAGCGTCAACCAGATTAGCCCCGGACCCACTATCAAGAAGAACAGAAAATCTCTCCACTCTCGTACCAACCACCACCTCCACTGGTACAAGGAACTGAGAAGAACTAGCGGACGAAATACATACTCCCAGGTTGTCGTCCACCACACAACCTGGGATTAACAGTTTTCCGGCGACTTTTTGCTCAACAAGGCACGGGATGGACATCCCCCAACAAAATGTCCCTCTTTCCCGCAGAAGAAACACCTTCTAGTCCTGCGGCGTACCGCCAATCCCCTCCTACGAAATGATGTCCCTCCCAACTGCATAGGCTCCTCCGAACAGACAAGGGGAACCTCAACATAAGGGACTTTAGTAGTAGGTGGAGTAACAACGGGGGGCGGAGTTACCTCGCACCTCTCCCGGAGCCATCTATCAGTACGGATAGCTAGGGCCATAGCAGCCTCCAGTGATGGAGGAGAATCATACTGAGCCAAAACGTCCTTTAATTTGTCAGAAAGCCCATGACAAAACTGGCTCCTAAGAGCTGGGTCATTCCACTGAGTATCTGTGGCCCATCTACGGAACTCAGAAGCAAATTCCTCCGCCGGACGATCTCCCTGCTGTATCTTACGTAATTTTGTCTCAGCAAGAGAGACCCGATCTGGGTCATCATATACCAAACCCAGGGCAGTAAAAAATCGATCTACTGACTGTAGAGCCGGGGATCCCGAAGGAAGGGAGAAGGCCCAGGATTGAGGGTCCCCTTGTAGGAGCGAGATAACAATTCCCACTCTCTGCTCTTCACTCCCTGATGATCGAGGCCGAAGCCGAAAATACAATTTACATGCTTCCCTGAAGGTAAAAAATTTGTCTCGCCC
Organism: Oophaga sylvatica; assembly: GCA_033576555.1. Classification (NCBI taxonomy): domain Eukaryota; kingdom Metazoa; phylum Chordata; class Amphibia; order Anura; family Dendrobatidae; genus Oophaga; species Oophaga sylvatica. The sequence continues at coordinate 35,680,703 of JARQOD010000007.1, read as the reverse complement.
ACCAGTGAACCTGTCCGGGAGAGCTACTTTAGGTTCAAATCTGGTTTGCTCCGAGGGAGACAAAACTTTGGACTTAATGTCCGTCAGCTCTATGGATAATCCCTGCAACTGCAGAGCCAGCTGGGCTACTGGATCCATGGCAACTGGGAATAATTTTATGGGCCAGTGAAAATGTCACGCGGTCTTATGATATGTGTACGATGTCAGTAAACTATTCTTAAAAGAACAACACTCTATACAACATATAGATTAGCAACATCAGCATGTAAATATAGAATAGATTTACCTGACACGATATCCGTTGAACTCAGGGTTAATCTTGAGGACTTGATACACTGTCACAGGAAAGAGGAGGACCGGGGGTCTAACCTGACCCTAAACTGGGGTCCTAACTAATCCCTCACCTTGGAGGTACTGATAATGGTTCAGAGGTCCAAGTCTCCAGCCTAACCCTGTATCCTATCAGTCCCTGAACTCTGTAATCAGTCCTAAGAAGGATTCTGATTACCACCAAAGGGATATGGGCTGATCTCTGCTAAATACACAGATTAGACATATAAGACAGACTCGAGAAAACACAGACTTGCATACACACTCAAACACAGAAGGAACATAAATGATCTGGGATATTAAACTCTAAGCAAGGTGAGCTTAAAACAACTAAGGAGCTCTTTAACTTAAGTCTATACAGATACAATCCTATCTGTGGTCTGCATGAAGAATTTCACTGGCAACTCCCAACACAGACAACCAGAGATTTAAAGGAAACCAATCAACAAATAATTAATTGCAGCCGGAAGAAACTGCACCCAGTCCCAGAACTGAGCACAGACAGAATTAACTTCCTAACTGCCAAACACAAAGAAACAGCAACTCAGCTGTGAGAAGTCAGAATGTGCAACCGCGACGATCTTCGTGGCGATGCACACATGACACAGAAACATCATCAGTAAATAAATACATCACCAGAACCACCATCCAGGGCCAGACATATCATTGGTGCAACCTTTACAGCCTCACAGGGACCAAGAGCTAAGGTTGCCCACTTCCACCTTCAAAATCAGCAGGCAGCTTCTGTCCCAGACTTCTGTCCTTTTGGCACAGGAGCCCTCTTCCATCTGTGTCCGCCACTGCCATCATCAGTACATGAATGTCACCAGAACCACCATCTGTACATGAATACATCACCAGAACCACGATTAGTACATAAATGCATCACTAGATCCACCATCAGTACGTGAATACATCAACAGGCCCACCAACAGTACTTGACAAAATCACCAGAACCACTATCAGTAAATTAATACGTCACCAGAACCTCCATAAGTACTTGAATATGTCACTAGAACCACCATAAGTACATGAATACATGACAAGAACAAAGAGTACTTGAATACAAGAACCAAGCTTAGTACAACAATGAATTGTAATATCAAGTCAACCCCATAAACAATTGTATCACATGAAGCTACAACTCCCAATATGTCCTTAACAATGTAAGGAGATACTAGGAGTTGTTATTAACAGCCATCATCAGACGGGCACCGTACCGACAAAGTACTGCAGAAATTAGTCAGTATCAACAAATAAACATTTCTTACGGTACACCTCATCTCCTGGATCGAATACCAACTTCCCAATGTACATACTCACAATTTTCAGGATCGACATTTAACATGCAATCTGCCCTTTTAACATGGTACAATTCTACAACCTCTGCTTGCTGGATCTGACTTTTTACTACTGTGCAACCTTCCCTTTTAAATGGTACAATCTCTACAACCTCTGCTTGCTGGGATCTGACTTTTACTACTGTGCAACCTTTCCCTTTTAAATGGTACAATCTCTACAACCTCTGCTTGCTGGGATCTGACTTTTACTACTGTGCAACCTTTCCCTTTTAAATGGTACAATCTCTACAACCTCTGCTTGCTGGGATCTGACTTTTACTACTGTGCAACCTTTCCCTTTTAAATGGTACAATCTCTACAACCTCTGCTTGCTGGGATCTGACTTTTACTACTGTGCAACCTTTCCCTTTTAAATGGTACAATCTCTACAACCTCTGCTTGCTGGGATCTGACTTTTACTACTGTGCAACCTTTCCCTTTTAAATGGTACAATCTCTACAACCTCTGCTTGCTGGGATCTGACTTTTACTACTGTGCAACCTTTCCCTTTTAAATGGTACAATCTCTACAACCTCTGCTTGCTGGGATCTGACTTTTACTACTGTGCAACCTTTCCCTTTTAAATGGTACAATCTCTACAACCTCTGCTTGCTGGGATCTGACTTTTACTACTGTGCAACCTTTCCCTTTTAAATGGTACAATCTCTACAACCTCTGCTTGCTGGGATCTGACTTTTACTACTGTGCAACCTTTCCCTTTTAAATGGTACAATCTCTACAACCTCTGCTTGCTGGGATCTGACTTTTACTACTGTGCAACCTTTCCCTTTTAAATGGTACAATCTCTACAACCTCTGCTTGCTGGGATCTGACTTTTACTACTGTGCAACCTTTCCCTTTTAAATGGTACAATCTCTACAACCTCTGCTTGCTGGGATCTGACTTTTACTACTGTGCAACCTTTCCCTTTTAAATGGTACAATCTCTACAACCTCTGCTTGCTGGGATCTGACTTTTACTACTGTGCAACCTTTCCCTTTTAAATGGTACAATCTCTACAACCTCTGCTTGCTGGGATCTGACTTTTACTACTGTGCAACCTTTCCCTTTTAAATGGTACAATCTCTACAACCTCTGCTTGCTGGGATCTGACTTTTACTACTGTGCAACCTTTCCCTTTTAAATGGTACAATCTCTACAACCTCTGCTTGCTGGGATCTGACTTTTACTACTGTGCAACCTTTCCCTTTTAAATGGTACAATCTCTACAACCTCTGCTTGCTGGGATCTGACTTTTACTACTGTGCAACCTTTCCCTTTTAAATGGTACAATCTCTACAACCTCTGCTTGCTGGGATCTGACTTTTACTACTGTGCAACCTTTCCCTTTTAAATGGTACAATCTCTACAACCTCTGCTTGCTGGGATCTGACTTTTACTACTGTGCAACCTTTCCCTTTTAAATGGTACAATCTCTACAACCTCTGCTTGCGGGGATCTGACTTTTACTACTGTGCAACCTTTCCCTTTTAAATGGTACAATCTGTACAACCTCTGCTTGCTGGGATCTGACTTTTACTACTGTGCAACCTTTCCCTGTTTAGCAATTTGTCAATTCAATACTTACTGCTGTATAGCCATGCTGTGGCCAGTAGAGATGCTATCAGGTGCAAGGTGTTACCAGCATATGGATGCAGCCAGGCCCTGTGCCTTTGATTGTGTATCCTCCCCTGGTGTGCTGGGCAGCTGCTAATTTATCCCAAAGCAGCTACCACAACTCCTATCACCTGATCCTCTACTCAGTCCTATATATTCAGTAGCAGTCTAAGGGGGGCACGCGTGTGGGGTCTGGCACGCGTCTCCCTGCAGCAGAAGTATCACTGCAGCAAAAGTATCATGAAGCTGCAGTTATTTAACAGCAGTTAGTCACGGCAGGAGTCAGGACCCCACACTATGTCTCTTTTGGGTATGTCTGCTGAGTAAGCACTTCCAATTACTTGTACCTGGCTTTTCTATTTACCCATCTTAAGGGTATGCCACACTAAACAATATCGCTAACGGGATCGCTAAAAAACGTCACTATTTAGCGATCCCGTTAGGATATTGTTCAGTGCGGCAGCTTCCAGCGACGAGCTTCCTGCTGTGATCTCGCTCGTCGCTGGAATCGTTCGGACCCTATTTTCTCGTCGGCGCTCCCGCTGGGTAAGTATCTTATCGCTGTGTGGCACCTTTTCTTAGCGTTTAGCGGTACTTTTGTACGCTAAAGTCGTTAAGAAGATGCGCTAACGGCGATAGCGTCGTTATTATATCGCTAAATGGGGCCGCATGTTAGCGATATAGAACAATCCGCTAGCGATCGCATTAGTATGCGTCGTTATTGTGATCGCTAGCGGATTGTTTAGTGTGGCAGTACCTTTACTCTTTCACCATGTTTACATATGCCTTCACAGTGTTTGCTCCGTTAATCCTCTCTCTCCTTTGCTATCCCCAAACCCCAGCACCCTCTAATCAAATAATCATCTCCCCTTCCCTCCTTCCTCCCCACCTGTCCTCCTCTGCTGACCTGCTCCTCAACCTCAAATCTGTCCTAATAAAACACAAAACAAGCTTCCCTCTCTCCTTCTCCCATCTGCTCTCCCTTTCTCTGCTCCTCCTCACTGCTGGTGACATATCTCCCAATCCTGGACCTCCACAGTTCATACCCACCATTAGTACTCCTTCCTACCGCTCCCTATCTAATAGGAACTACCGCAATCTTTCCAACGTAAAACCTGTGCCATTGACACCCACCCCCCTGCTTCCTCTCTCTGGAGCACTCTGGAATGCCCGCTCCATCTGCAATAAGCTTCATGTGATTCATGACCTCTTTCTCTCTCGCAATCTTGCTTTCCTCGCCCTCACAGAAACATGGCTGACACCCTCTGACACCGCCTCCCATGCTGCGCTGTGTTACGGTGGCCTCCAATTCACCCACACTCCTCGCCCTGGAAACAGACATGGTGGAGGAGTGGGTGTTCTCCTTTCCTCTAACTGCAACTTTAACCCAATCCCACCTCTTCCCTCCCTAATCCTCCCTTCCTTTGAAGTCCACTCTGTCCGCATCTACTCTCCCTCCACCTCCAAGTGGCCGTCATATACCGACCTCCAGGCCCGACCACTGCCTTCATCGACCAATTCACTACCTGGCTTCACTTTCTCTCCACTGACATCCCCACCATCATCATGGGTGACTTCAACATCCCCACTGATACCCTTCAGTCAGCAGCCTCCAAACTTCTGTCCCTTACTTCATCCTTTGGATTTACTCAGTGGTCCTCCTCAGCCACCCACACGGATGGTCATACATTAGACTTGGTCTTCACCCGCCTCTGCTCTCTATCTAACTTCACCACCTCCCCTCTCCCTCTATCCGACCACCATCTACTCACTTTCTCATCCCTGTCCTCCTCTCCTGTCACCCATGTCCAGCAACACGTGCACCCCCGCAGACACCTTGCACACCTAGACATCCACACACTCTCTGACTCTATTCTTTCACTGGCATCAATATCCTCACTCCACGATACAGACAGTGCCACTGCTTTCTACAATGCCACTCTCACATCGGCTATTGACACGGTCGCCCCTCTCGTTCATGGCAGAGTGCGACGTACCAACAGACAACCCTGGCACAATAACACCACTAAAAAGCTCCGGCAAGTGTCCAGGATTACAGAGCGGCGTTGGAAAAAAACAAATTCGCAAGACGACTTCACTGCATTCAAACAAGCAACACTCTCTTTCAAATCTGCCCTCACCTCTGCTAAACAGGCCTACTTCACAACCCTCGTGTCTTCCCTATCCTACAACCCCAAACAGTTATTCAAAACTTTTAACTCCCTCCTCCGCCCACCACTGCCCCCTCCTACCTCCCTCATCTCTGCTGAGGACTTTGCCACACACTTCAAAACTAAGATCGACCAAACAAGGCAAGTCTTCATTGTTCAACCACCTCAACCACTTTGTATACCAGACCAATGCCCCAACCCCATAACCTCCCTCTCCAACATAACTGAAGGGGAGCTTAATTGTCTTCTCTCCAAATCGCACCTCACAACCTGTGCACTTGACCCCATCCCAACCCACCTCCTCCCCAACCTCACCACCACTATTATTCCATCCCTAACCCACCTCTTCAACCTATCACTAACTTCCGGTACCTTCCCTTCTGCTTTCAAGCATGCCACAATCACGCCTATCCTTAAAAAGCCAACCCTCGACCCAACCGCTATGTCCAGCTATCGCCCAATATCGCTGCTCCCATTCGCTTCCAAACTCCTGGAGCTGCATGTCCACGCTGAGCTTTCCTACCACTTCTCTTCTAACTTGCTCTTTGACACTCTACAATCTGGTTTCCGCCCCCATCACTCCACTGAGACAGCCCTGACCATAATTACTAATGACCTACTTACAGCCAAAGCAAACGGACAATACTCTATACTCCTGCTTCTTGACCTGTCCTCTGCTTTTGACACAGTTGACCACTGCCTTCTACTACAGATTCTTTCCTCCTTTGGCGTCAAAGACCTCGCCCTATCCTGGATCTCCTCATACCTTTCCAACCGCACATTCAGCGTCTCCCACTCCCACACTACCTCCTCGTCCAACCCTCTCTCTGTTGGAGTCCCCCAAGGCTCTGTTCTAGGACCCCTACTCTTCTCAATCTATACACTTGGCCTGGGCAACTCATAAAGTCCGCGGATTCCAGTACCACCTTTACGCTGATGACACTCAGATCTACCTCTCTGGCCCAGACATCACCTCTCTGCTATCCAGAATCCCGGAGTGTCTATCAGCCATATCCTCCTTCTTCTCCTCCCGCTTCCTCAAACTCAATGTGGACAAATCTGAACTCATAATCTTTCCCCCATCCCACAGATCTTCCTTACCTGACCTATCTATCACAATTAACGACATCACGCTTTCCCCCGTACCAGAAGTCTGCTGCCTCGGAGTAACCCTTGACTCTGCCCTGTCCTTCAAACCGCACATCCAAGCTCTTTCTACCTCCTGTCGCCTTCAGCTCAAAAATATTTCAAGAATCCGTCCTTTCCTCAACCCTCAATCTACTAAAATGATTGTGCACGCCCTCATCATCTCCCGCCTCGACTACTGCAACACCCTTTTCTCTGGCCTCCCTGCTAACACCCTCGCACCTCTCCAGTCCATCCTTAACTCTGCTGCACGACTAATTCACCTCTCTCCTCGCTACTCCTCCGCTTCTCCCCTCTGCAAATCTCTTCACTGGCTCCCATTCCCTCAGCGTATCCAGTTCAAATTACTAATACTGACCTACAAGGCCATCTATAATCTGTCTCCTCCTTATATCTCTGAACTAATCTCCCGATATTTTCCCTCACGTAATCTCCGATCCTCCCAAGACATCCTTCTCTCCTCCACACTTATTCGCTCCTCACCCAACCGCCTCCAAGACTTCTCCCGAATATCCCCCATCCTCTGGAATTCTTTGCCCCAACACGTCCGACTATCAAACACATTCGGATCCTTCAGACGGAACCTGAAAACCCATCTCTTCAGGAAAGCCTACAGCCTGCAATGACCCTGCTACCTCCTCACCACTACCGGAGATATTGCCTCAACCAACACCGGAACTGCTGCAACCCCCCGACCTACTGTCTCCTGCCTCACAATCCTGTAGAATGTAAGCCCGAAAGGGCAGGGTCCTCTCCCCTCTGTATCAGTCTGTCATTGTTAGTTTGTTTACTGTAAGTGATATCTGTAATTTGTATGTAACCCCTTCTCATGTACAGCACCATGGAATCAATGGTGCTATAGAAATAAATAATAATAATAATAACATGTAGGTGCTTTATAGATTACACCTTCTATGGAGTTGTCTTTCTTTTTATCTCCATCATGTCTAGATCCCATGATGACTTTTCACATCCAGAGCTGGTCTCTGCAGACCTCCCTCTTCTCCATTCTTTTGCAGCACATCCCAAAACAGTGCCCTTAAAAACAAGAGTGTTATTAACCCCTTAACCCTCAAGGGTGGTTTGCACGTTAATGAACGGGCTAATTTTTACAATTCTGACCACTGTCTCTTTATGAGGCTATAACTCTGGAACGCTTCAACAAATCTTCGCGATTCTGAAATTGTTTTCTCATGACATATTGTACTTCATGATAGTGGTAAAATTTCTTCGATATAACTTTCGTTTATTTATGAAAAAAATGGAAATATGGCGAAAATTTTGAAAATTTTGCAATTTTCAAACTTTGAATTTTTATTCCCTTTAAACAGAGAAATTTGTCACACAAAATAGTAACTAAATAACATTTCCCACATGTCTACTTTACATCAGCACAATTTTGGAACCAAAATTTTTTTTTGTTACGAAGTTATAAGGGTTAAAAGTTGACCAGCAATTTCTCATTTTTTCAACAAATTGTATAAAACCATTTTTTTAGGGACCACCTCACATTTGAAATCACTTTGAGGGGTCTATATGGCAGAAAATACCCAAAAGTGACACCACCCCTCAAGGTACTCAAAACCACATTCAAGAAGTTTATTAACTCTTCAGGTGCTTCACAGGAGCTGAAGCAACATGGAAGGAAAAAATGAACATTTAACTTTTTAGTCACAAAAATTATATTTTACAAACTTTTTTTTATTTTAACGAGTAAAAGGTGAAAATGGACAGAAAAAGTTGTGCAATTTCTCCTGAGTATGCCGATATCCAATATGTGGGGGAAAACCACTGACTGGGCGCACGGCAGGGCTCAGAAGGGAAGGAGCGCCATTTGACTTTTTCAAACCAAAATTGTCTGGAATTGAGATTGGACGCCATGTCGCATTTGGAGAGCCCCTAATGTGCCTAAACAGTGGAAACCCCCACAAGTGACACCATTTTGGAAACTATACCCCTAAGGAACTTATCTAGATCTGTTGTGAGCACTTTGAACCCCCAAGTGTTTCACTAAAGTTTATAATGCCTGGGTGTGAAAAAAAAAATTTTTAGTCCCCAATTTTGGATTTTTCCAAAGAAAATTGGACCCCAAAAGTTGTTGTCCAATTTGTCCTGAGTACGCTCATACCCCATATGTGGGGGGCAAAACTGTTTGGGTGCATGGCAGGGCTCGGAACGGAAGTAATGACGTTTTGGAATGCAGACTTTGATGGGTGTCATGTTCAGTTTGCAGAGCCCCTGATGTGCCTAAACAGTGGAAACCCCCCACAAGTGACCCCATTTTGGAAACCAGACCCCCTAAGGAACTTATCTAGATCTGTGGTGAGAACTTTGAACCCCCAAGTGCTTCACACAAGTTTATAATGCCCGGGCATAAAAATAAAAAATACAATTTTTTTCCCACAAAAATGATATTTAAGTCTCCAATTTTTTATTTTCCCAAGGATAACAGGAGAAATTGGACCACAAAATTTGTTGTCCAATTTGTCCTGAGTACACTGATACCCCATATGTGGGGGGGAACCACTGTTTGGGCACACGGCAGAGCTTGGAAGGGAAGGAGCGCCATTTGACTTTTTCAAACCAAAATTGGCTGGAATCAAGATTGGACGCCATGTCGCATTTGGATAGCCCCTGATGTGCCAAAACAGTGGGAACCCCACAAGTGACCCCATTTTAGAAACTAGACCCCCTAAGGAACTTACCTAGATCTGTGGTGAGCACTTTGAACCCCCAAGTGCTTCACACAAGTTTATAACATAGAGCCGTAAAATTAAAAAATATTTTTTCCACAAAAATGATCTTTTCACCCCAATTTTTATTTTCCCAAGGGTAACAAGACCTCAAAAGTTATTGAGCTATTTATCCTGAGTACACTGATACCCAATATGTGGGGATAAACCACTGTTTGGGTGCATGGCAGAGCTTGGAAGGGAAGGAGCACCGTTTGACTTTTTCAACGCAGAATTAGCTGGATGCCATGTCGCGTTTGGAGAGCCCCTGATGTGCCTAAACAGTGGAAACCCCCCACAAGTGACACCATTTTGGAAACTAGACCCTCTAAGGAACTTATCTAGATCTGTTGTGAGCACATTCAACCCTGAAGTGTTTCACTAAAGTTTATAATGCCTGGGTGTGAAAAAAAAAATTCCACAAAAATGATTTTTTAGTCCCCAATTTTTGAATTTTCTCAAGGAAATTGGACCCCAAAGTTGTTGTCCAATTTGTCCTGAGTACGCTGATACCCCATATCAAACAATTTGGGCGCACGGCAGGGCTCAGAAAGGAAGTAATGACGTTTTGGAATGCAGACTTTGATGGGTGTCATGTTAAGTTTGCAGAGCCCCTGATGTGCCTAAACAGTGGAAACCCCCAACACGTGACTCCATTTTGGAAATTAGACCCCCTAAGGAACTTAACTAGATGTGTGGTGAGCACTTTGATCCCCCAAGTACTTCACACAAGTTTATAATGCCCGGGCATGAAAATAAAAAATCCTATTTTTTTCCCACAAAAATGTCTTTTAGTCAGCAATTTTTTATTTTTCCAAGGGTAACAGGAGAAATTGGACCCCAAAAGTTGTTGTCCAATTTGTCCTGAGTACGCTGATACCCCATATGTGGGAGAAAACTACTGTGTGGGTACATGTCGGGGCTCGGAATAGAAGTAGTGTCGTTTAGTAATGCAGACTTTGATGGAATGGTCTGCGGGTATCATGTCGTGTTTGGAGAGCTCCTGATGTGCCTAAACAGTGGAAACCCCCACAAGTAACCCCATTTTGGAAACTAGATCCCCAATTGAACTTATCTAGATGTGTGGTGAGCACTTTGAACCCCCAAGTGCTTCACAGAAGTTTGTAACGCCCGGGCGTGAAAATAAAAAAATCATATTTTTTCCACAAACATGATCTTTTAGTCCCCAGTTTTTTATTTTCCCAAGGGTAACAGGAGAAATTGGACCCCAAAAGTTGTTCAATTTGTCCTGAGTACGATAATACCCTATATGTGGGAGAAAACTACTGTATGGGCGCACGTCGGGGCTCGGAAGGGAAGTAGTGACGTTTTGCATTGCAGACTTTGATGGAATAGTCTGCGGGCTTCATGTTGCGTTTGGAGAGCCCCTGATGTGCCTAAACATTGGAAAACCCCCACAAGTGACCCCATTTTGGAAACTAGACCCCCAAAGGAACTTATCTAGATGTGTGGTGAGAACTTTGAACCCCCAAGTGCTTCACAGAAGTTTATAACGCCCGGGCGTGAAAATAAAAAAATCATATTTTTTTCCACAAACATGATCTTTTAGTCCCCAGTTTTTTATTTTCCCAAGGGTAACAGGAGAAATTGGACCCCAAAAGTTGTTCAATTTGTCCTGAGTACGATAATACCCTATATGTGGGAGAAAACTACTGTATGGGCGCACGTCGGGGCTCGGAAGGGAAGTAGTGACGTTTTGCATTGCAGACTTTGATGGAATAGTCTGCGGGCTTCATGTCGCGTTTGGAGAGCCCCTGATATGCCTAAACATTGGAAAACCCCCACAAGTGACCCCATTTTGGAAACTAGACCCCCAAAGGAACTTATCTAGATGTGTGGTGAGAACTTTGAACCCCCAGGTGCTTCACAGAAGTTTATAACGTAGAGCCATAAAAATAAAAAATATTTTTTTACACAAAAATGATATTTTCGCCTCCAATTTTTTATTTTTCCAAGGGTAACAGAAGAAATTGGACCCCAAGAGTTATTGTGCAATTTGTCCTGAGTACGCTGATACCCCATATGTGGGGGTAAACTACTGTTTGGGTGCATGGCAGAGCTCAGAAGGGAAGGAGCACCGTTTGACTTTTTCAACGCAGAATTGTCTGGAATTGAGATCAGACGCCATGTCACGTTTGGAGAGCCCTGATGTGCCTAAACAGTGGAAACCCCCCAATTCTAAATCCAACCCTAACCCAACACACCCCTAACCCTAATCCCATCCCTAACCACAAACCTAACCCTAACACACCCCTAATCCCAACCCTAACCCTAACTTTAACCCCAACCCTAATGGGAAAATGGAAATAAATACATATTTTTTAATTTTATTATTTTTCCCTAACTAAGGGGGTGTTAAAGGGGGTTTGATTTACTATTTATAGCGGTTTTATGTTTGGCAGCTGTCACACGCTAAAAGTCATCACATTTTGAGAGCTATAATTTTTTCTTATTTTGGCTAACAGAGTCATGTGAGGTCTTATTTTTTGTAGGACGAGTTGACGTTTTTATTGGTACCATTTTCGGGCACATGACACTTTTTGATCGCTTTTTATTACGATTTTTGGGAGGCAGAATGAACAAAAGCCAGCAATTCATGAATTTCTTTTGGGGGGGGCATTTATACCGTTCCGCATGTGGTAAAATTGATAAAGCAGTTTTATTCTTCGGGTTAGTATGATTATGGCGATACCTCTTTTATATAATTTTTTTATGTTTTGGCGCTTTTATACAATAAAAACAATTATACATAAAAAATTATTATTTTTGCATCGCTTTATTCTGCGAGCTATAACTTTTTAGTTTTTTCGCTGATGATGCTGTATGGCAGCTCGTTTTTGCGGGACAAGATGACGTTTTCAGCGGTACCATATTTATTTATATCTGTATTTTTGATTGCGTTTTATTCCACACTTTGTTCGGCGGTATGATGATAAATCATTGGTTTTTTGCCTTGTTTTTTCTTTTTAAGGGGTTCACTAAAGGGGTTAACTAGTGGGACAATTTATAGTTCAGGTCGTTACTGACACGGCGATACTAAATATGTGTACTTTTATTATTGTTTTTTTTTATTTACAGAAAGAAATGAATTTATTATGGAATTTTTTTATTTTTTTTTTTCATTATTTAGGATTTTTTTTTTACACATGTTAATTTTATTTTTTTTACTTTTTTACTTTGTCCCAGGGTGGGATATCACTGTATAGTGTCAGATACTGCATGTATCACTGTACAGTACTTATCAGACTGCAGAGTGAATAGTGAATCTGTCAGGCAGTTTGTATGAAGCCACAGTTTGTAATCGCTCTTCTTCAGTATAATCTTCTAAGCTGATTTATGACCAAAACAAAGTTCAACATTCAACTGGTCATAAATCAGCTTAGAAGATTGCTCAAGAGAACTGAGATAAGTGTTATGGACCTTGCTGTCAGAACAAGCCTGGATTAATGGTTAACTCATTCTGCAGCCTGATATGTATACTGATGCATAGTAAGAGAGTAAGTAGCTGCATGAGGCAACTTTTTAATGACACCTTAAGTCAAAGATGCTTTTTAGTTAAAAACTGTAAAAGTATGAAGAACGCTGCTGGCATTTAACATACCTGTCCTGGAATTTCCTTTAGCAGGCTCTGAAAAACAACCAAACCAAAAACCTAAGAATTCAGAAATTACAAAGACCCAGAATCCAAAGCTCAGGAGTAAAATGAGATTAACCCTGAAATGTGAGTAAACTTGCTGTAGTCATTTGTCATTTTTATATCTGTTTTTTTCTATTAAGATATATCCGAATGCTATAAGTGATGAGCGAGTATACTCGTTGTTCAGATTTTCCTGAGCATGCTCGGGTGATCTCCGAGCATTTGGAAGTGCTCAGAGATTTAGTTTCTGTTGCCGCAGCTGCGTGATTTATGGCTGCTGGATAACTTGAATACATGTGAGGAATGCCTGTTTGTTAGGCAATTCCCACATGTATTCAGGCTGTCAAATAGTCACAAATATTGCAGCTGTGGCAACAGAAACTAAATCTCCGAGCACTTCTATCTATGTAACCCAGGAGGTTGGGCCAAAATTAACTGAAAATCCTCTCCCCAACACAAACCTGAAATGTTAGACTACCATGCTTCCTTTATCAAAGGTAGTTCTGTTACACATTGGATAAAGGGAATGTTTTTGGCTGGCTTTCACTACCCCCCACAAACTAATTATATGGACATAAAATTATTCCAAAGACAAGTCCAGCGGTACCTTCACATCAGGGCCGGCGTCAGCACCCGGCCTACCTGGGCAAGTGCCGGGGCCCTGAGCAGGCGGGGGGGCCCACTCGCCGTCGGGCACCCCGGCACCCGTTAGCGGATGAGAGCAGTACCAGCGCCGCCACTGGGCCCCACGCTTGCTCAGGGCCCTGGCAGCAGCCGGCACAATACTTACCTCTCCCCGTGCCTCTGCTGCCGCAGCTCCGGGCTCCAGGGGGCGCTTGCAGGGCGCCTGCGCTTCTTCTCACAGCAGCGCCGCTGAATGACGTCATCATTCAGCGGCCGGCTATGGCAGAGAGAGCGCGGACGCCGGACAGATGAGATGTGAGGTGTATGTGTCTGTGTGTATCAGTGTGTGTGTATATAGTGGGGTGCTTTGTGTGTGTGTATGTGAGAGAGTGCTGCGGTGCTGTCTGTGTGTGGTGCTGTATGTGTGATGGTGGTGGGGGGAGGCAGTGATGGTGGTGAGGAGGCAATGATAATGATGGTGGGTAGGCAATGATGATGATGATGGGGAGACAATGATGATGATGATGATGGGGAGCCAATGATGATGATGATAATGATGGGGAGGCAATGATGATGATGATGGGAGACAATGATGATGATGATGGGCTGGCAATGATGATGAGGGGAGGCAATGATGATGATAATGGGCAGGCAATGATGATGATAATGGGGAGTCTTTCCACAGCGCCCTTTCCTGAGCCGTAACAGTGCAGAATGCAGCACAGTGCAGAGGAGAGCTCCATATTTTGTATGGAGCATTATATGGGGACCAGTATCCTGTATGGAGCAATTTGTGTGGTCCAGTATTCTGTATGGAGCATTATATTGGGTCCAGTATTCTGTATGGAGCATTATATTGGGTCCAGTATTCTGTATGGAGCATTATATGGGGGAAGGGGTGGTGACATCCTGCATGGGGTATTATATGGGTGATGAGGGGGAGACTATATGGTGCCCATAATATTGTATGGATGACTGTACTGTCCAGTCTGTTCTGTGCGCTGTGAGGATTTGGCGGTTTCTGAGCTATTGTAGAATTTACAATAGATATCACTCATGTAATGGAAGAAGTGAAGTATTTGGCATTGTACTATACCTATATTTCTCTGCAGTATCTGTGCATCATGAATCGTGGTCTGTGTTAAAGGGGCCCACTGAGACTCTTTCGCCCGGGGCCCATAAAAACCTGGAGCCGGCCCTGCTTCACGTGACTAGTCCTTTCCTAAATTACGGACAAATCAGAGTTTGAATAATTATGCAAATGAGGCTGAAGAACTATTTGTAGATCTGATGCCTCTGTCACTCCAGCTCTATTCACCACCCAGCACCACCTCCTTCTGCTTGACGGACAGCTCCTTTGCCTGAAGTTATACAGCATACAGGTTGTCAGCCAAGCAAGAGGAGATGGCGCCGGGTGGGGAATAGAGCTTGAGTGACAGAGGGTCCAGATCTTCAAGTATTTCTTCAGGCTCATTTGCATGTTAATTCCAATGCTAATTTCTCAGTAATGGAGGAGCGGACTGGCCATGTTAGGCTAAGTGCAGACGGTGCGGATTGGGCTGCGGATTTTTCCGCTCAGATATTTGTAAATCCGCAGGTAAAATGACCTGGGTTTTACCTGCGGATTTACTGCTGATTTAATGCGGATTTGAAGCGGATTTGCCGCGTTTTTTGTGCGGATTTCCCCAGCGGTTTCAGACCTGCGGATTTCTATTTAGCTCAGGTCTGACAACGCTGCGGAACTGCGCAAAAGAAGTGACATGCTGCAGATTTAAATCCGCACCCAATTCCACGCGGAAAATTCCGCAGCATGTGCACTGCTTTTTTGTTAACATTGAATCCAATGATCCGCAGCAGAATCCGCAACATGTGCACATAGCCTAAAGGTATTGCTGGACTTGTCTGTGAAAAAAATACCTGCTCATATGAACAGTTTGGGGGTGAAATCCTGCTGACAGATTCCCTTTAGGATATGCTCACATGAGCAATGATTTTCTCATGCAAGAGAATCTGGCTGACTATGCTAATGATGCTTGGCTCAAACTCTGTCAGAGTGTGATCCGAGTGTCATCTTAGTGTGATCTGATTCTCTCTCATGAGAGAATCGAAGCACAGGTTCAGAGAAGATGGAAAGCTTAATTTCTCCATCTTCTTCATTGTCTCTGTGAGCGTACATCGGACTGCACTTGGATGACATCCGAGTGCAGTCTGATGTTTCACATGCACTCATAGACTTGTGCGGTGCTCGTAATCCAAATATCAGATGTACCGAATCGGCATGAGAAAATAATGGAAGATCTTCACTGCCCCAAAGTATAACTTTGGGCTGAGTGCTACCCGATAAAGCATCAGAGAGCATTTGGTCGTGTTATACGACTTTGTGAGCGAGCCCTTAAAGTGTTTTTTAAAGGAATCTAAACCGATATGTTCTTAGTGTTAAAGAAGTGGAGAAAGAACCCATTAAGAGGAAAGAGAATGTGCCTGTCATTCCACAAGATACAGAAGTTATCCAGGACGACAGCCTCTTAGAAAAGCAGCAATTCACAGAAGAAGAGGAGACTGCACTTCTACAGGAAATCACCAACACAGTGGTCTGTAACCTGTCAGCTTTCATTACTCCATATTCTCTGTAATCTTCCATTTTTCCTCTTAGGCTACTTTCACACATCCGTTTTTTGCCGTCAGGCGTGATCCGGCTTTTTTTTACAAAAACGGATCCGTTTTTGCTACCGCCAGATCCGTTTTTTTCTCAGAGACTTGCATTAGCGCCGGATCGCGCCGCATTTCCTTTCGTTCTGTCCGTTTTTTTTCCGGATCCGTCAAAAATTTCAATTCCGGCGGCCGTACACATCGCGTCTAGGAACGATTTTTTGTTTCCGGCGAAAAAAACGGTCAGCACGCTACCGACTCATGGGTACAATGCAAGTCTATGGGCGAATCCAGCGACCGGATCAGTCTTTTGCCTGATCCGGCCACCGCATTCCGTTTTTCTGATCTGAGCATGCCCAGATCATATCTCTCTCTCTCTGTCTCGACGGATCCGTCTAACAACCTGATCTGGAGCGCTTAGTTACCTGCTGTTTACCCTGGATACCAGCGTGCTCGCTGGTCCTGATCGGTGGTGAGTCTGCCCATGTGACAGCTCACCAGGGATCAGCTAACGATGTCCCAGCGATCCCATCCACGTCAGATCGTTGGTGGGATCACTGGGACATTGAAGCGTGTAACGGGGCCCTAATGCTTTCCCTTCCTCTCATACTCCATTTGTAGTTTCCTGCCCTCTGCTACCTTTTTGGGCCGCTCTTATCACTGTTTCACATGATGTGGCTCCCCAGCCTTAAGAACTGGGCTTACTAATGAGAACAGATGGGTTATAGGTCTGATGCATGCTGCAGCAGACACCCTGATGCTTTCCTTGGGCTGGGGAAACACATGTAATAATATAGTGATGAGAACAGCACAATCAGGTTGCACGGAACAGAAAATTACCAGGTGAGTATGGGTGGAGGGAGAGCACTGCTGTTGAGCTGGGGGTAGACTATGGCAGATAAACCTTCAGCTGTATAGCTTATTCCACAGAGCATGGTGGTAAACTATAACTATCAAAGATAAGGAAAACATCACAGTGGGTGTCACACAGAGTACAAATGATGGAATGACATTACAAACTGGCGCACAACACAAGACAACGTGTTTTTAAGGGGGCTGGCTTGCATAACAAACAATGAGGAAGCCATGCCTCCTGATCTGAGTGCTTAGAAGGAGGTGTTATCAGGGGGATGCCTCGTACTAGAAGCTAGTAGCAAACTATGCCCCCTCGATCTGTAACGTACATCCAGCAATAGAGGGGGAGCACTCAGGAGCTACGTCTTCATCATAGTGAATAATTATAAATAGCACATACTGTGACAATTGAAACAATACTATAGATGTCAGCCTTTTTTGGTTTTGAAGTTCTGTTGATGTGAATACCCCATTGGCCTCTGACTTCTGCAAGTGTTTCATTGACATGCTGAATAATTTGGCATGTTGATCATTTTACCAGTGCTTTCACTTATTTCTGTTTTGATATGGCTAATATTACTGATGTCTACAGTCATGGCCAAAAGTTTTGAGAATGACACAAATATTATATTTTCACATGATCTGCTGCTGCCTCTGGGTTTTTTTTATGTGTGTTTGACAGATATTTTTATCACAGACAGAAATATAATTGCAAACATATGAGTAACAAAAGCTTATATTGACAGTTAGAATGAGTTAATGCAGCAAGTCATATTTGCAGTGTTGACCCTTCTTCTTCAGGACCTCTGCAATTCTCCCTGGCATGCTCTCAATCAACTTCTGGCCCAAATCCTGACTGATAGCAGTCCATTCTTGCACAATCAATACTTTCACTTTGTCAGAATTTTTAGGTTTTTGTTTGTCCACCCGTCTCTTGATGATTGACCACAAGTTCTCAATGGGATTAAGATCTGGGGAGTTTCCAGGCCATGGACCCAAAATCTCTATGCTTTGTTCCCTGAGCCATTTAGTTATCACCTTTGCTTTATGGCAAGGTGCTCCATCATGCTGGAAAAGGCATTGTTGATCGCCAAACTGCTCTTGGAGGGTTGGGAGAAGTTGCTCTTGGAGGACATTCTGGTACCATTTTTTATTCATGGCTGTGTTTTTAGGCAAGACTGTGAGAGAGCCGATTCCCTTGGCTGAGAAGCAACCCCACACATGAATGGTTTCAGGATGCTTAACAGTTGGCATGAGACAAGACTGGTGGTAGCGCTCACCTTGTCTTCTCCGAATGAGGCATTTTCCTGATGTCCCAAACAATCGAAAAGGGGATTCATCAGAGAAAATAACTTTACCCCAGTCCTCAGCAGTCCACTGCCTGTACCTTTTGCAGAATATCAGTCTGTCCATGATGTTTTTTCTGGAGAGAAGTGGCTTCTTTGCTGCCCTCCTTGAGACCAGACCTTGCTCCAAGAGTCTCCGCCTCACAGTGCGTGCAGATGCACTCACACCTGCCTGCTGCCATTCCTGAGCAAGCTCTGCACTGCTGGTAGCCCGATCCCGCAGCTGAAACACTTTTAAGAGACGGTTCTGGCGCTTGCTGGTCTTTCTTGGGCGCCCAGGAGCCTTTTTGGCAACAATGGAACCTCTCTCCTTGAAGTTCTTGATGATGCGATAGATTGTTGACTGAGGTCCAATCTTTCTAGCTTTGATACTCTTCCCTGTTAGGCCATTTTTGTGCATTGCAATGATGACTGCACATGTTTCTTTAGAGATAACCATGGTTAACAGAAGAGAAACAATGATGCCAAGCACCAGCCTCCTTTTAAAGTGTCCAGTGGTGTCATTCTTACTTAATCATGACAGATTGATCTCCAGCCATGTCCTCATCAACACCCACACCTGTGTTAATGGAGCAATCACTGAAAAGAGGTTAGCTGGTCCTTTTAAGGCAGGGCTGCAATGATGTTGAAATGTGTTTTGGGGGATAAAGTTCATTTTCTAGCCAAATATTGACTTTGCAAGTAATTGCTGTTAAGCTGATCACTCTTTATAACATTCTGGAGTATATGCAAATTGCCATTAGAAAAAGTGAAGCAGTAGACTTTGTAAAAATTAATATTTGTGTCATTCTCAAAACTTTTGGCCATGACTGTAGACAAAAGACACTACAAAGAGGAAGGGAAAGAAAAAAGCCAAAAGTGAGAAGGCACAAAAACCAGAGAAAGATCAAGCTTCACCGGCCAAGAAAGTCAGTAAGAAACCTGGAGCAGAACAAGGAAAAGCTGCTTTTGTTGTCGGTAAGGGATTTGTAAAAACACTGTGATATTCCACAGTGGACATCATAAGATGTGGGTATTATGGCTTTCATTTATCTAAGTGAAAATTAAATAACAAATTCTATTTTTTTCTAATGTTTGGTAGTTGGACGAAAGAGAAGTTCCAAACTCATCCAGTCTTGTGTGTCACAGTCTTGCAAATAGCTCTCGTCCAGAAGAAAGCTGACTCTCTAGTTCCACTTATTTGGGTTGGCTACAATGTCTGACCCTGCCACATGACATGAGTATACTTAGCCAAGCTGGTTCTGTGGTTCATAATTTGGAAACTGCTGTCGTCCTCCTATATGAGAATCAGTACTGGCCCCAACACAGAGTCTTCACTTTCAGCTAGGTCACACCATGTTTTTGCATCCTAAGTTTCTGTGTGGTGTTTTTCAAATAGTTAAAATGTTACCTTAAAAACATCTAATATAATCCGGTTACATCCTATGCCCTTGACTTCTATTGGCCAAAAGCTGGACTGTGTTCTTTTAAATGATAGGAAAAAGACCCAGTATCTTTTTTGTGTCATTTCACATTCTGTCGAAAAATGAACACTGTATGCTTCATCAGGACACAAAAACATGTTTTGATCTGGCACTTATTTTATTTTTCAGTACGGTTTTAATAAGTATCAGCAAAATGTTCCAGAATCAAAGGCAAAAACAGCCATGTTCAACACTAAGGGCCCAATTCATCAAGCCGTCATTGGTCACGCCGATCTTGATGAGGAGGAGTACTGGAGTCAGACTCTTCCCATTCATGTAGAGGCATATGCCTCTTCTTGAATAATCCATGTCGGACAAGTGTTGCACACTTCTGTGTGTGCCTTGCCACAAATCCTACTCCAATCCCTGCTCAAATTCAGGATGAGCAGCGGTCGCCACTTCCTTGCCTCACCCCAGCTCAGCCAACTCTGCCAAAGCTGGGCAAAAGTGGCATTGACTTCTGCCAAAATTATGAGACTTTTCAAAGCTTTTTAAGCCACTGGCATAAGAGGTTTGAAGAATTAGACCCAGATACTATATAGAAATTGGGGCACTCACTAATCCTTTAGTTTTCTACTCACTACTCCAACAACATATGTGTAGTAGTGGAGACAAACACGGGCACTGAGCCGTTTCAATGCCTCCTATATCATGGCCCTAGCAGCATTCGAGGCCCCCAATATTCGATGAGTAGAGGTCCCCTGTTGATCATCAGACTCACTTACTCACTTCATTGCTTATCCAGGTGTAATACTACACAAATGATTGTGGCTGTGCTTTCTACCAAGTCCCACTCACGTGCAGTAAGGATAGACCATTAAGGGTATAGATAGACCAATAAGTCTCAGAAAGCCCCTGT
This sequence comes from Oophaga sylvatica, assembly GCA_033576555.1. NCBI lineage: Eukaryota > Metazoa > Chordata > Amphibia > Anura > Dendrobatidae > Oophaga > Oophaga sylvatica. The sequence goes on along the minus strand of JARQOD010000007.1, from coordinate 35,659,913 downwards.
ATGGTTCCACATGCATATTGCTATTTTCTGTTCTAAACTTTTTATCGAATATATAAATAGTACATTTCAAGAATGACATAACATCAGTAATAACTGTAAATAGTAACTTTGCATGGATAGATTGATGTCTGGTGTAATTCATTCAGCAGAGGAAACAACAAATGAAGAGTATTACTTTATACTCTACGACAACACCAAAACAGAGTCAAGTTCTTAGGGGGTGTCTGCATGCACAGGGTACAATCAGGTATAACGAGATGTAATGTGGGGGAAGGGGTAAGGGAGAGAGGGAGAAGAAAAAGGAAGAAGAAAGCAAAAAGAGAGGACTGTGGTTTCATCCCAACAGAACTCATAAGGCAATGAATAAAGTATATATTTAAAGGAAACTATAAACGCATGTCAGGGCAACATGGAAGATAGTAATCATAAGTAAGAATATTTGATCCATGGAGTCCAGGTCTGAATAACTTTTTCATGTTTATCCAATAAAATGCTGGACAAGTTCTCATTTATCATAAATCCGTCCATTATGGACTTGCATTCCTATAGGGGAACAGATCATTTCTTCCATAAATGTGCAATGGTTGATTTGGCGGCCAGAAACAAAAAAGTGAGGAGTTGAAATTGTGCATGAGTGAAGTCTGCACACTGTAATGTAGGGGGCAAACCTGAGATTGCAGAGTTATGTGACATTGAAGCACCACTGCCACCTTATTTTTTATAGTGGTTCTACTAATGTAAAATCCCTGCCCCTAATATTATACTCCCCACCCGCCATCTTCAGCTTTTCCCAGCACCGCTCTGGTCCTGCGCCGCCATCTTGTGACCACAGCTTCTGACTGACCGGAAGTCAGAGGTAACAGTCACAAGCTCTCAGTGTAAGTCTATGAGAGCCAGAACTAGGCCAGAACAAGGCTCTCATAGACTTGCACTGAAAAGTGACCTCTAGCTCGCCCAGCAAATACTGCAGCAATCCTGCAAGACAGTAACTGCTGGAAACCAACCAGAGGTGTGGATAACAACAGACGGTGAGTATAAGGCTGGAATCACACACAACTACAAAAAAACGGACCGTTTTAGTCGGTCGATTGTGGGATCAAAATGCAAACATCACACATCCTTCTGGCATCCGATTTTCCTTCAAAAATGCGATTTAGTCGCATGTGTGTACCTTGTAACATGCGATTTTCTTCCGACTTGCGAGAATTTCTCGCAGGCTTGCAAAACTGACATATAATGGATCCAAAAGAATAGTATTTAAATCACAAAATAAAGAATAGATATATACACATAGAACACATATATATATATATATGTCATTGTGACACATACATATACATATATTTATAGTTCCTAGACTTCTACATACTGTACTAGCTGCTAATTCAATTGCCGGCTTTTGTGAAATCACAGAAGCCGACATGAAATGATACATTGTTTCCACACATTCGTTGTAAAAAAAAAAGGATTTTTATGCTACGAATTTACACCTTTAATTAACCCCTACAGGTGTGAAATTTGGCACACATATACTTATGTAATTGTAAGTTCAAAACATATATCAAAATACATGAAATGACATGGTTAACTGTGTCTAAACAATGTATCATTTCATGTCGGCTTCTGTGATTTCACAAAAGCCGGCAATTGAATTAGCAGCTATTACAGTATGTAGAAGTCTAGGAACTATAAATATATATATATATATATATATATATATACACATGTCACAATGACATATATATATATATATATATATATATATATATATGTATTCCATGTGTGTATATCTATTCTTTCTAGTCTTTATTAAAGCTGTCAGTGTGATTTTACAGTATAGGCGGGGATGAATTGCCGGCTTTTCTAAAGGACACCGATGCGATTTAATCGCAAGTCACACATGCAGTCCGTTTGTAATCCGATTTTTCATCGCTCCCATAGACTTGCATTGGCGATAGTCGACCCACAATCGGTGACAATCGCAGCATGCTGCGATTGCACTCGGACGTTTAAAACGGACCACAAAAAATCTGATACTGGGAGCTGCTCCATAGATTAACATAGGGCAGACTGCAATACGATTTTTCATCGCATTGCAGTCGACCGATTTTGTCGCCAGTGTGACTCCAGCCTAAGACTAAATGCAGGGACCTTACATTAGTAGCATCACTCCAAAGCTACAATACAAATAAAACATTGGAGTGGTGCTTTAAAGAGAGTTTGAATGATACCATAGATTCTGGACCAAAATCTGGTTAGTGTAGGGCATGTGCACCAGGTATGGATATGGGAGCCAGGTTACATTGTGAGCAATCTGGGTGCATATTGCTATTTCAGCCTCATTATTTCACATATTGCCATGTTTTGTGTTTGATTTCTATTTTACCTTTTTGTAATTTACAGGCCAGCCCAAAAATAAAAAAGGTGAAAGCAAAATATCTTCTCCTCCAAAGAAAACATCAGAGAAAGCAAAGGTGGAAGAAATCATTCATGAAACTCAGGAATCACCTGAAGAGATACGAGAAGAGGAGGAAATTGATACAGAAAAAGAAAGTGAAGACTCTTATGTTGTCATTGAATATCATGAGAGAAGCCCGACACCAACACAGTCCAGTGATATTCAATCTGAGCCAGACACGGGTGTAACACACCAGCCATCCGAAGAGATATCAGGGCATGCAGCTGACAAACAGCGAACTGCAACACTTGAAGTACCAGGTCAAGCCAATGAAGAGGAGCATGCCTATAGTGAAACATCAGAGGTACCTTTGCTTTTCAAAAAATGAATGAAATACCATGTTATATCAGTAGCATGCCTTCACTGCAGGTCCATGGCTATGCTGAGATTCTTCTAAATCTTGCTAGGTGTATGATTTACAGATGTACAGTTGCTTCAGTATCTTGCGAAATAAATCACCCCCTTGTCATTTTTTTATGTTCTGCTACCTCACACATATATGTTGTTAGATATTTGTCAGCATTGTCTATTATTATTAGGAGGTACAATGTCTTTCATTTATCTGTTTATATTCTGTCACCTCAATACAACATACTATCACATTATATCATCTCAAACTTTTCCTCCTGCTCTTAGGTGGCTGTGGACTCAATGAAACATGAAAACAACCAATCACTGCTGGATTTAAAGCTGTAGGAAAGATATTAAATAGTGATGAGCGCGTGTGCTCATTGCTCTGGTTTTACCGAGCACGCTCCGGTGATCTCTGAGTATTTCAGCATGCTCGGAGATTTAGTGTTTGTCGAGGCAGCTGCATGATTTGCAACTGCTAGACAACCTGAATACATGTGTGGAATTCCTAACAAACAGGCAACCCCACATGTATTCAACCTGTCAAGCAGCCGCAAATCATGCAGCTGCGTCGACAAACACTAAATCTCCGAGCACGTTGAAATACTCGGAGATCACCCGAGCAACGATGCTACTCGCTCATCACTAATAGTAAAGTGAATGAATTTATAAAATGAGAATTATTACAGCAGGAGGATTAGAAGTTGATTTAGAATAAAAGACTTAGGCACTGATTCATCAAGAATAACGTTTTGTTAGCCAGACTTGACGAAGTGCGCACCTCAGTAAGAGGCGCGGAATAAATTAAAAGGTGTGCGCCTCAAAATGAACTTACATCTTCTAGCTGCAGTGCTCCAGAGTAAGAAATGTTCCCAGTCAGCATCACAATTTACACCACTTTTTTGGTATAAATTATTAGGACTTTGTCAAGCTCATTCAGCTATGTTCCCTTCTGGCCGAGTTTCATCTACTTTTCAAAAAGTTGGCGGAACAGGAAGAGACAAAAAATGGCAAAAATTGCAAAATGTTGTGTCGCTACAAGTTGTGCAAAAATATTTCACTATTTCAAGCAATTTTATCCCACAAAACCGGTGAAAAGTGTTGTGATTTGGTAACTGAGGAGGACAGGAGCAAAACAGCAAGGCAGCCGAACACCTGAGAGGTTGGGAACTAATGGGTTGCAGATCCCTAAACTAACCGCACAACTAGAAGCAGCCGTTGAGCGTACCTACGGTGATCCTAGACGCCTCGGCACAGTCGGAGAGCTAGCTACACCTAAAGATAGAAACAGGAAAGCTAACTGCCCCGGAGTAGAGCCCCAAAGAAATAGGCAGCCCCCAAACATATAATGGCGGTTAGACAAGACGAAACACAAACGCAGGCAGAAAATAGAGTGAGCAAACGCAGGGGCCAAACACTGACAAAATAGGACAGGAAAGAACAGAATACTATCTGCAACCCAGCAAAACCCTAGCAAAACTTCCAACACTTCTGATTACAAAAATGCCGAGATCACTCGATCTCGCCACCCACTAAATCAGATCTCAGAGTGAACAAGGCTAACCCGCAGCCACTCAAAAATCAGGGAAAGAGCAATTGAACAAATAACAGTGGCTACAGAAAACAGAGAGAAGCACAGGAGGGGACCCGGCTAACCTCCACAAAGGTGCAGACAAAAATGGAAATAGCAAACACAATAGATATAAGCAGAAAATATCTTATCTGAAAGTAGCAGACGCAGGCAAGACACTAGCAGACTTCTAAATGAACCAGGAAACAACAATTGATCACCGGCGAGGATCATGGGAAGGCAGCTCCCTGATATCAGTCCAGTCAGTGACTCCTGATTGCCAAGTATTGCTGCCAGCTGAGGAGGCCCAGTCATTCGATACAGCTTCAGTACCGACAGCAACCACCAGAGGGAGCCTCCGCTCATAAATTGTCTCCAATACATTCACAACAGAAAAGTGTTTGATGAATCACTTTCTTAAAGGGAACCTGTCATGTAGAATAATGTTATTAACCTGCTGGTATGGATTTAATCTGAAGGTTAATATCGTTCTGACAATGTGCGGCACCGGCACTGAGAGCACCACTGACGGGAGGAAATTAACTTTATTTCCCCCAATAGTGTTCGGCTTACAGGCAAAGGGGTGGTGCCCGCATGGTTTCAGTCACCACTCTGTATAGATATTGGTTGCTGTAACTGTGCCAACAGCACTGACATCCGACCCTAAGGCTGAACTACTGTCAGTCAGTGCCGGGGACACGGCTACAGCCACCACTCTTTATGCAATGAGCGATGACTGACACCGTGCCGACACCACCACTATGACTGGAAGCTGAACACTGGGGGGAATAAAGTTCATTTCATCCTGGTAGTGGGGTCTCAGTGCCGACACCGCACAGTGTCATAACGCTATTAACCTGCAGATTAACCCCATAATAGCGTTATTTTGCATGACAGGTTACCTCTAACCCCTTATCGAAAATGTGATAGAATTCTTGTGCAAATACTTTGCACACTGGTGGATTATGACCTGAATTCTACATTGTCTTCCAAGTATTCTAAGAGAAAAAAATTTCAGATATAGATTTACCTGACCTACAAAGAAGCAAAACAAAGAAAACCACATCAGTTAGGACAAACAGGTTAGATTAAATGCAAAATGGAATGAATACACGTGTTCTGCTTACCTTGATTTGAAGTTGTCCAAGGATAACCTATTTCAGCAATTACAAAGGAGGAATAGCCTGGCTGGAGGACAACACTTCATTTTCCTACCTAAAAAAATCAGATTATCTTGTAGTAATAAAAATGCACTCTGAGTGTAAAGCCTCTCAGCTTTCTGACACATGATGATTGCACATTGTCTACAATTAAGGGTTTGAAAATGTGATGGAATTGTTGAGCAAATGCTCACCACTTGGTTGGAGTACGTCCTGAGTTCCACAATAACTTTCAAGGATTCCAAGAGTCACGTAAAATCTTCCAAATAAGAATTTTCCTCACAAACAAAAAAAAAAAGCAAAAGAAAATACATATCAGTCAGGCAAACAGGGTAGATTAAATCCAAAATGGAATTTTGCATTTGTTCTACTTCCCTTGATTTGTAGTTTTCCATGGAAAATACATTTTAGCAACTACAAAGGCGGAAAAGCCTGAATCGAGGACGATACTTAATTTTCCTAATGAAAAAAACAGGTTATCTTATAATAAAAATGCAATCTCAGTGGAAAGCCTCTCAGCTTTCTGACACATGATGATTGCACATTGTCTACTTTTAAAGCTTTGAAAATGTGATAGAATTCTTGTGCAAATGCATACCATCCAGTTGGAGTATGACCTGAGTTCTGCAATGTCTTCCAAGGATTCAAAGTGTGCAGATAAAGTTTCAGATATAGATTTTTCTGACCTACAAAAAGCAAAACAAAAAAACAAAGCAGTTAGGACAAAAAAGGGTAGATTAAATCCAATATGGAATTAATTCATTTGTTCAACTTACCTTGATTTGGAGTTTTCTAAGGATAAGAAATTCCAGCAACTACAAAAAGAGAATAGCTCAAATCGAGGACAATGCTTAATTTTCTAAGCTAAAAAAGACAGGTTATCTTGTAGTAATAAAAATGCAATCTCAATGTAAAGCCTTTCAGCTTTCGGACACATGATGATTAGGGTTGAGCATTCCGATACTGCAAATATCGGGTATCGGCCGATATTGGCTGTATCGGAATTCCGATTCCGAGTTCCGATATTTTCGTCATATCGGATACCGGAATCGGAATGTCACTGTCACTGTCAGTGTCCGTCGGTCGGGTCTGTCAGGAGTCAGCGGCACTTACCTGGCAGAAGATCTCCGGCGGTCACGTCCTGCATTGCTTCATGGCCGCCATCTTCTTTCCCCGGCGGTCACATGCAGTTTCTCGCGATAACTGCAGTGACTGCTGGGTAATCCCGGCCGTAAAGCAGTCAGTCCGATGACGTCACCGCCGGGGAAGCAGGTAATCAGCTGTGCTGCGCCGGGATGTCAGGCTCTGCCTGTCATTGCGATGTAGCAGAGTTGGATCGTCGTGGGACTGTCGTTATGGACTGCGTCGGACAGGTGGTATACTGTTGGTTTTTTTTTTTTTCTTTTTTTACAGGAGATCGATGGCGTCGCAGGAATGAGAGTACAATAAAATTAATGAAAACTGTGTTGTCTCTTTTATTTCATTAAAAGACTTTTTTCTTGCTTTGTCTTTTTTTTAAACATTTAAAAACTTTGGGATTAATAATGGATCGGTGTCTTATTGACACCTCTCCATTATTAACCGGGCTTATTGTCACCGTGCAATCAACTGTGACATTAACCCCTTATTACCCCGCTTGCCACCGCTACAGGGCAAGTGGGAAGAGCCGGGTAAAGTGCCACAATTGGCACATCTTTTGATGCGCCAAATGTGGGGCTGCTGTAGCCTGGTATTATCAGGCTGTTGAGGGCCAAAATCCATGGGCCTTGACAGTCTTTTAATACCAGGCCGCAGCAGTCTGCATTTTACTTGGCTGGTTAACAAAAATAGGGGGGATCCCACGCCGTTTTTTTTTCGAGGGGATCCCCTATTTTTGTTAACCAGCCAAGCTAAGCAGACTGCTGTGGCTGGTATTATCAGGCTGGCAAGGTCCATGGATATTGGATCCTTACCAGCCTGAAAAACCAGGCCTCAGCGGTCTGCTTCATCTGGCTGGTTAACAAAAATAGGGGGGACCCCACGCCAATTTTTTTCGAGGGGATCCCCTATTTTTGTTAATCAGCCAAGATATGCAGACTGCTGTGGCCTGGTATTATCAGGCTGGCAAGGTCCATGGATCTTGGCTCCTTAACAGCCTGAAAATCCAGGCCTCAGCGGTCTGCTTCATCTGGCTGGTTAACAAAAATAGGGGGGACCCCACGCCAATTTTTTTCGAGGGGATCCCCTATTTTTGTTAATCAGCCAAGATATGCAGACTGCTGTGGCCTAGTATTATCAGGCTGGCAAGGTCCATGGATCTTGGCTCCTTAACAGCCTGAAAATCCAGGCCTCAGCGGTCTGCTTCATCTGGCTGGTTAACAAAAATAGGGGGGACCCCACGCCATTTTTTTTTCGAAGGGAACCCCTATTTTTGTTAATCAGTTCCCTCTGACGTCACTGATTGTGTCCCTGGCTGACCTGAAGTGAAAGTGGAAAGCAATCAATTAAGCTTTCCACTTAAGGGCCCGTCTCACATAGCGATATCGCTACCGAGATCGCTGCTGAGTCACTAGTTTTGTGACGCAGCAGCGAGCTCACCAGCGATATCGCTGTGTGTGACATTCAGCGACGATCAGCCCCCCTGCCGGGTATCGCTGATCGTCGCTGAAATGTCAGGACCTTTTTTTGATCGCTGGTTTCCCGCTGACAGGCACACATCGCTGCGTGTGACAGGCGGGAGACCAGCGATCCGCTGGTAACCAAGGTACACAGCGGGTTTCCAGGCGCGGGGCTGTGCCTAGAAACCCGCTGTGTACCTTGGATACCAGCGCCCTGATGCAGGGAGCTGGTATCCAAGGTACACAGCGGGTTTCCAAGCGCTGCGCGGTGCCTGGAAACCCGCTGTGTACCTTGGTTACCAGCGGATCGCTGGTCTCCCGCCTGTCACACGCAGCGATGTGTGCCTGTCAGAGGGAAACCAGCGATCAAAAAAAGGTCCTGACATTTCTGCGACGATCAGCGATACCCGGCAGGGGGGCTGATCGTCGCTGAATGTCACACACAGCGATATCGCTGGTGAGCTCGCTGCTGCGTCACAAAACTAGTGACTCAGCAGCGATCTCGTAGCGATATCGCTATGTGAGACGGGCCCTTAAGCGATGTTACCCGCAGTGTCGCTGTCCCAGATCGCTGCCTGAGCTGCCTGTTTGGCAGCTCAGCAGCGATCATGTAGCGATACACCAGCGATCCTGACAAGTGCATATCGTTGTCGGGATCGCTGGTGTATCGTTATGTGACACCCAGCCTTTACTCTCCTGTCAGGCAGGAGAGGAACTCATTCATTTGGGGTTTACTGTGAGGCTGCAGCATTAGCTGCGGTCCCTGCAGTAAACATTAACCCTTTCTGAAGGATTACACCGTGGGACCTGACTGTGCATGGGATAGGTAAGAATAATTTTGCTTTTTTATTTTATTTTTATTACAGGAAATGGTTTTTGCAGTAAAATAAAAGATGGTCAAAAACATGTGTCTTTATTTCATTAAAATGATTTTTAATTAAAGTGTGTGTGTTTTATTTTTATTTCATGCAATAGGATTAATAATTGATAGTTGTCTAATTGACAGCTCTCAATTATTAACCTGGCTTAAGGTCACCTTTCAATAGCAAGGTGGCTTTAACCCCATATTAACCCATTCGCCACCGCTACAGGGCAATGGGAATAGACGGGCAAAGTGCCAAAAAGGGCGAATCTAATTATAGATTTGTCTTTCCTGGGGTGTCTGGGGGCAGATGTTAGTAGCCGGGGGGGGCAAAAATAATGGTCCCTCTCTGGGCTATTATTATCTGCCCCCACTCACTGGCTTTGTCTGTCTGGTTGCGAAAATAGGGCGGGAGCCCACGCATTTTTTTTCAGCAATTTTACACCTCATATATATATATACATGTCATTGAATTTGTGACACATATATATATATATATTTATATTTGTAGTTCATACACTTCTACATAGTATAATAGCCGCTAATTCAATTGCCGGCTTTTGTGAAAATGCAGAACCCGACATGAAATGACACTTGGTGTACATAGGGTTAACCATGTCTTTTCATGTCCTTTGCTATCTAATTTGCACAAACAATTAAATCAGACTATGTGTGCAAAATTTCACACCTGTAGGGGTTAATTAAAGGTGTAAATTCGTAGCAAAAAAGTCCGTTTTTTTTACAACGAATTTACACCTTTAATTAACCCCTACAGGTGTGAAATTTTGCACACATAGACTGATTTAATTGTTTGTGCAAATCAGATAGCAAACGACATGAAAAGACATGGTTAACCCTATGTACACCAAGTGTCATTTCATGTCGGGTGCTTCTGTCTTTTCACTGAAGCCGGCTTTACCCGGCAATTGAATCAGAGGATATTTTACTATGTAGAAGTGTATAAACTATACATATATGTATATATATGTCACAATGACATGTATATATATATATATGTATTCTATGTGTGTATATTTAGTGTTTACAAGGAAAGAATGGGGTTTTTTTAGTTGCGATATTTTGTTCCATAGACTTACATGGGACTTCCGGTATCGGTATCGGGTATCGCCGATATTTTAGTGATATCGGCGATACCATTCCGATTCCGATACTTTAGGATATCGGAAAGTATCGCTCAACTCTAATGATGATTGCATATAAACTACAATTAAAGATTTGAAAATGTGGAGTTTTAGAGCAAATGCTTACCACCCAGTTGGAGTATGTCCTGAGTTCTACAATTACTTCCAAGGATTCCAAGAGTCCAAAAAAAACTTCCAAATAAGAATTTACCTTACCACCAAAAAAAAGCCAAACAAAAAACCATATCAGTTAGGACAAACAGGGTAGATTAAATGCAAAATGGAATTAATACAGTGTTCTGCTTACCTTGATTTGTAGTTGTCCAAGGATAACCTATTTCAGCAATTACAAAGGAGGAATAGCCTGGCTGGAGGAGAAAACTTCATTTTCCTACCTAAAAAAAACAGATTATCTTGTAGTAATAAAAATGCAATCTCAGTGTAAAGCCTAAAAGTTTGGTGCAGCCAAAAGAAATATATGTGAATATACATGTTATTAAACTGATAACATACAATTAATAAAAGACTAGTGTATTAGAATAGGGGAACACAAGAGGGCTACAAAACACAGCAGGAGGAACGCGATGGATAGTGGTACTAAATATATAAAAATATATATATAATGATAATATGGAAATAATTAATGGGTGAAATGGTGAAGAGGAACAAGAGTAGGTGGCAGTCAATAAATATAACAAAGTAAGACTAGAATAAAATACATAAAATATATGTCGTGAACGAGTAAATAGAACATATGTTCAATCCATAGTGTGAGACCACATAATGAAGGCAAGTAAAAAACACCACCTTACCATAGCTTCCTCCTGTTGGAATGGCACCAGCCCCAACCAGCATTTTGGCGCACACCCTGATGAAGGCTTTGATACCCTTGTCTTTTATTAATTGTATGTTATCAGCTTAATAACATTTCTATCTACTGATATTCGTTTTGTCTGCACCATCCTTTGTAGGTTTTTCTGGTTTCTCATGTGTTTTCAGCCTACATCATGCTTGTGTTTGGTGTTTTTATTATTATTATTTTTTGTATTTAATTTATTATTTTTTAGAATTACCGTATTTATATGGTTGCACAAACCACTTGATAGCAGCTCCTTGTGTTTATACTGGAAAGTAATTTTGCAGTAATTGCACAATGAGTGCTGTAGAAAATAGTCTTTTTGCCCCCTAAAAAGTAATAATGTCCTCTGTGTGCATCTTTGAAATACAAATTTCAGTATTGCAGTCACATATATACTAGATTCCAATAGAGCGACTTCAGAAATTTAGTTTAAAGGGGTTCTTCTGCTAAAACAAGTTATCACCCATCCATGGGATAGGTGATAACTTGCTAAACAGTGAGGATCTGACCTCTGCTTGGCAATACAAGGAACTTTTATCCCAGTTTTATTAACCAGCAGTTCATTAATTCCCTATTGGACTGACAAGCGCTGAGCTCACCTTTTTCCAGCAGCCCAATATTGAATGAATACAGCGGCAGCCCGGGCGTCCAAATTGCTACGCCATTTTGTAACGAGGAAAAGAAATTCAAGATCTGCCAGTCGGTGGGATCGCAGTAGTGGGACATCCATTAATAAGCAACTTTTAAGCAGAAAACCACTTTAATCTGAGAAAACCCATTTAAGTGACAAACAGAAACATTTTCAGAAACCTTATGAGATGGGTTTTTTTTTCCAAAATGTAGTCTGTAGGCTTTTCTATAGAAATTGAAAAATGCCAGAAAGAATGACATCAAAAACATTATGAAAAACTCATGAAATACATGATGATTTTTTTTTTTACAAGTTTTTAAAAGCATGTCTTCCAGGAGTCCTATATACAGTCATGGCCAAAAGTGTTTGCACATATGAAATTGTTCCAGAAAATGAAGTATTTCTCCCAGAAAATTATTGCAGTTACACATGTTTTGTTATACACATGATTATTTCCTTTGTGTGTATTGGAACAACACAAAAAACAGAGAAAAAAAAGCAAATTGGACATAATTTCACACTAAACTCCAAAAATGGGCCTGATAAAAATGTGGGTAAACAACTTTGTTTCAAGCATGTGATGCTCAATCAAACTCACCTGTGGCAAGTAACGGGTGTGGGCAATATGAAAATCACACCTGAAACCAGATAAAAAGGGGAAAAGTTGACTCAGACTTTGCATTGTGTGTCTGTATGTGCCACACTAGGCATGGAGAAGAGACAGAACAGAAGAGAACTGTCTGAGGACGTGAGAACCAAAATTGTTGAAAAATGTCAACAATCTCAAGGTTACAAGTCATTTTTTGTGTTGTTCCAATAAACACAAAGGAAATAAACGTGTATAACAAAACATGTGTAATTGTAATATTTTTCTGGCAGAAATACTTAATTTTCTGGAACAATTTGAAGGGTGCCAACACTTTCAGCCATCTTTAAAATGTCTTAAATTCCAATCTAAATACATACATTCCTAATCGTTAGGTAACCAGCAGTTCTGTCCGTCAGAGGAGGTCTTCAAGAGCTCGTGAGATCTCAGAGAAAGCAGATAGGAGACGACTGGAGGTAGAAAGAAAAAGGAGAGAGCGAGAGGAGCAGCTCCGCCTAGAGAAAGAGCAGGAGGAGAGAATGGAAAAGATGAAGGAAGAGCTTGAAGAAGAGCAGAGGAGGAGGGCAGAGGAGATACGGTCAGTATAATACTGTAAGACGTTGGTGCAGAACTGCGAACCTTCCTCACCTACAGAACCTGTGACTTCACCTATGTCTATGGTAAAGCAACGGTTCTTACCTTTACCAATGGCGAGTAAAGTGGTGGATTGTAGAACATTGTACACTACATAAAATATGTATCCTTCATATCTTCACAGTCCTGTGTATGATATAACAAACCTCGGGCATCTTTTATTAAGCTGATGAGTGCATTTTCAGTCTGTGGACATGAGTGAATGGCCCAATTCAGACTTATAAATCTGGACACCTGCACTCTAAATGTACAATTTAATTTAAAACCCTTTTATTCTCCATGGTCCATACAAGAGAAGAGTGCTGATCTCAGCATTACTGTCTCCATATTATTTACAACCATAGCTGAATTGGGTGGAACAACAGGGATCATATTCTTAGTATACAAATATCTACTGTCAGAAAATCGTCCATCATATTCCCTCAATATTAAAGAGGAATGGAAAGTTGTTATAGGCCCAATATCAGACGAGCAGTAAGACTCGATTCTTCCCTGTGTCCTACAGTTCTCTCCTAAAGAATCACAGTGAATTTCCCATCTGTACCTACTCTATAAAACAGAATCATTTTGTTCAAAACTAGGGTGTGTGTACCAAGGTGCCCACAGATCGTCCACACATGTTCCTATGGGCTCATTCTTGAACACTATATTTGTATCCCTCTGTGTTGCATGTAAGAGTATATCCAAATCCATTAATATGTGGATTACAGTGTATTGATGACTTGCCTGTAGATGAATATTGGCACATACTGACACATTGGGGACGTCATAGTGTGTTGGTGGCTGTGAGGGAATTATACTGTGAGGGGCGTCACTGTGTGGGCTTCATACTTTGTTGGGGCATCACTGTGGAAGCATCATACTCTAATCATAAATATACACTCATAGTGCCCCATAAAAGTTCAAAATATAATACACAACTAAAACAGTCTCTCTAAACATAAGTCAGTGGAACTCCTCGATGTGCCTTTCACCAGACCTGACAAAGCCACAGGGACACAGCGAAACATGCATCCAGGCATTTTTATGTCCTCCCTGCTCTGATGCCAGTGTGTTCATATTCTGGCTACGTTATATTTATTTGCTGCTTTTGTTCATATTTTGCTATCTCAGCAACATAGTATATAGTCCTAGGATTGGGAGAAAAACAACTTTATTATTTTAATCTAGTTAAGAATATGTACAGAGAGAAGGTGTTAGTTATGTAATATTGTTTGAACTTCTATGGGGTGCTATGAGTGTATGTGTATGACCTCATATAGCATCTTGTGGTTAACTTAAAGAAGTTATCCATTACTTGGACAACATCTTGCCATACCCCACACTTGGCGCCGATAAAATAATAAAGCTTATACTCACCTTCCATGCCGACGTCGTTCTCGCGGTTGGATCTCACTCTCTCTGGGTTGTGTTGCGATTCGTGACGCCGGTGCCCAATCAGTGCAGGCTGCAGCTGATCCCGGACTTCCTGTTTGATTTGTCAGAAGGCGGGGACAGTGATGCCAGCTCTGATTGTCTGCCTGCATCACATGTCACAACACTGCATCAGAGCCCCAAGCCGAGCGACTGCCGACACCACAGGAACGGCGCTGGCACGGGAGGTGATATAGGTTTTATTATTTTATGGGGCCAAACATTTTGATCAAGAAGAGGTTCTCTTAGTAGTGGAAAACCCCTTTAATATGTAGGACTGGGCAAAAGTATTAGATAGGTATGGAAAAAATGCAAGAATATTTTCAAAAATAGAAGTGCTAATAGTGTTTGTTTTACGATTGCATTCTTGATATCAATATAAATATGTGATTTATAAAAATATCAACTTTTTTATTCAGTTTCAATAAGAATGTTTTTACATTACTTATTTTCCATTCAGTGGTATTATTACAGTATTTTTTTTTGAATGAGTGGGAATTTACAGAATGTGTAAAAACATTTTCAATTAAATTTAAATAAAAGGTTTTAAAATTAAATGGTAAATTTGAAATAGTCAGTATCAGTATCTAGGCTCGAACGTACATCCATTACTGCATAAATTTGTGCGCTACCCTGTGTAGAAATTACTCACATGACTCCATACCATCAACAGCATAATAGCAAGTACCGTAAGTTTTCTGTGGATCAGACTGTGTGAATCCACATGGAAAAAATATTTAGAGTTGAGAGTCCTCAGTGGTTGATACCTTTCAATGGCTAACTGAAAAGATGGTAACAAATTGCAAGCTTTCCAGACTACTCAGGTCTCTTCATCAGGCAAAGACTAATACAAAATCTGAAGAATCACATATTTATACACAACACAGCACAGAAACAATGCAATAGGTAAGACAAGTGATGTGAAGCAGAATTGTCATTATGGGAGAAAGAGATGAACATAAATATTGGAACAGTTCATAGATAAAGAGTGTGAAAGTTTTATTGCCCTCTGATTGGAGTCTGGTTTTGTGTTGTGTGATGACCCCAGAAGGTCTGAAGAGAAAATTAATTGATGTAAAAAGACATAAATCAGGGCTACCATCCAAGAACAATTGAAAACCAAATTACAAGAGCCACCAGAATATCAAGGAATCACCTGATACATTACAAAGCTAAAGATGAAAATAACCGGGTGCCTCTAGTAGTCACCTACAATCCAAATCTGGAGGTGCTAAGGGGAGCTGCACGGAAACTACAACCTTTACTACAAAAAGTTGCCCGATTACAATCCATATTTCCAGACCCCTCACTACTGTGTTTTAGGCAGCCCCCAAATCTAAGAAGCAGCATTGTCAGAAGTTCCCTGTCCTCCCCAACAGCTGCAGGAACCTTTCCTTGCAACAAGAAGAAATGCAAAACCTGTCCATTTATAATGACCACGTACAAGATAAAGATCCCCAACTCCCATAAGGACTACAAGATCCCAGGTACTTTTAGCTACATCACATCTAATGTGGTGTACCTAATTATTTGTACTAAATGTCCAACTGGGGGTCTGTATGTGGGAGAGACTGGGCAAAAACTGAGAACAAGGATGAATTCTCATCTTCCCACAATAAGAGAAAAAAGAATGGATCTACCTGTGGCCAAACACTTTTGTATCCCCGGTCATAGTATGATGGACATGAAATTACTTGTTTTAAAAGGTAACTTTAAGTCTCGGAGAGACAGGAGGGTCTGGGAGTATAAACTCATGACGACCTTTGACACACTCAGTGCAGGAATGAATGTGTCCATGGATTTATGTCTTTTTACATCAATTAAGGAATTTGCTCTTCAGACCTTCTGGGGTCATCACAACACAATACTAGACCCCAATCAGAGGGCAATAAAACTTTCACACTCCTTATCTATGAACTGTTCCAATATTTATGTTTATCCCTCTCCCATAATGACAGTTCTGCTTCACGTCACTTGTCTTACCTATTGCATTGTTTCTGCGCTGTGTTGTGTATAAATATGTGATTCTTCAGATTTTGTATTAGTCTTTGCCTGATGAAGAGACCTGAGTAGTCTGGAAAGCTTGCAATTTGTTACCATCTTTTCAGTTAGCCATTAAAAGGTATCAACCACTGAGGACTCTCAATTCTAAATATTTTTCTGTCTACTAGCTAACACGGTACAAAGATATATATATTTCCTGCATGGAAAAAATAAGCAGCGTGATTGAATTTGTACGTGGCATATCCATCAGTGGTAGACTAGCCTCTATCATTATTGTAAAACCTGCCTTACAGGCCGGGTCTCCATGTGTTACAGAGTGGAAAGTACATTGGGAATTGTGTGATCAAGGAAACATCTAGCAGAAGGGGTTTTGTGAATGTCATCAACTTGTTGATGAAAGTGGTAACAGGAAGATGTCAGTAATTGTCTGACGACCAAGTAGTGTACAGTCCAGCAAACTGTGGCCACCTACAACACCGGTGCTCCAACTATTGTGTCCAAACTCACAGCTCATTATCCCTTAGCACAGATGGCGTATTACAGCAGACGACCAGTGAGTGCCATTGCCAGGGAATCGTTCCCCACACCACTGCCCCACATCCACCAGCCTGAACTGTTAAAGCGTAAATCTTTTCATTTTGATAAACCAATAGTTCACATGGAAATAAGCAACTTTGTAATCTACCTTATCAGAGAAATCTGCTGCTTTCTCCCTCTGGACTGATCTTTTACTCTTGATTCATGGGTAAAATCTGTACTTAATGTATGCAAATTGCCTATTAAGAGAAAAAGAGGACTTGAACTCTATAGCGCCACCTATTGGAAGTAGCGATCCTACAAGTCACAATCAACCCTTTAATGAGTCTTGTAATATGACTTAGGATGAAAGCCAAATCAGTATCTCCATTTGCAGACACGGTGTTTCGGACTATTGGTCCTCGTCAGTGCAAAATATGAGATCTGATTTGGCAAGGTGAGAGGCTCTTAAGAGGCAATTTGCATATTAAATTTCCCAGAGGAGCATTGCACGGCGAATAAGCCTCCTTACCTCGACACGCCAGAGCTGGTATGTCACTCTCCACAAGGAGAAACCTTACCCCTTAGACCCCAGTCCAGAGCCTCTCACCTTGCCAAATCAGATCTCATACTTTGCACTGACAAGGACCAATAGTCTGAAACACCGTGTCTGTAAATGGAGATACTGATTTGGCTTTTATCCTAAGTCATATTACAAGACTCATTAAAGGATTGATTGTGACTTGTAGGATCGCTACTTCCAATAGGTGGCGCTATAGAGTTCAAGTCCTCTTTTTCTCTTAAGAGGCAATTTGCATATTAAATTTCCCAGAGGAGCATTGCACGGCGAATAAGCCTCCTTACCTCGACACGCCAGAGCTGGTATGTCACTCTCCACAAGGAGAAACCTTACCCCCTAGACCTCAGTACTTAATGTAGACAGATTTTCACACTACTGAGAAAGGAGATGACAGCTGGTGCTTAAGTAATGCTATGTGATGGGGAGAGGGAGCTAAAGGCGGCCACGTTCTACTGAAAAAAATCAGTTACAGATCTTCATAGAACTTTATGGGCACCAACTGTCATCTCTTATCTCAGTAATTAGAACGTCTGTATTCACTGAGGACAGATTTTATATCTGAATGGAGAATTTTGAGAGTGAAATATCAGTCCAGGACAAGAAATAAGCAGATTTCTCTAATGAGATATATTACAAAATTTCTTGTTTTCATGTATACTACTGATTTATGGATAAAAAATTTAGATGTAGGTTACTCTTTAAGTAATGATGCTTGCGCCAAATTGTGACTCGCCATCAGTGTGAGGCAACAGACCAGCTAATGTTTTTTCACTGTTCGTGCTTATTGCCTGGTCTGGACACGATGATGACTGGAGGGTCATAATTTGTCACACACAGCATGACTCAACAACTGAGGTTGGTGCAGGTGGAGTAAAGGTGTGAGAAATGTTTTCTTGGCACAGCCTGGCTCCTCTGTTACCTGTGGTGGGACATTTGTGCAGTAGGGCTTACCTAAGCATCGTGGCTAACCGAGGTAGATGGGTATATTCAGAGCAGGTCCGCATCTCCAACTGCCAAAATCTTTCCTGTCCGCATTGGGCAATATTCCTACAGAACGCCTAGTGGAATCTATACTATGGTGAATCGCTGCAGGACACATGAGATCCAATGCAATATGTTTCTAATAGCTATTCAGTGTATATACTATATACATATTATACACACATAGTTCTGATGGATTAATTTGCTGTGTCAGCAATAATAGCCATTAACACCTACACTGATGTCCACACAGTCTGCGGAAGCAGCAAGAGGAAAAAGAAAAGCAGCAGCAGGAGCAGGAGAGAGCCTGCAAAATGCAGCTGGAACAGCAAGCGCTAGATCGAGCGAGACAACAGCAGGAGGAACATCGCCGCAAGATGCAAGAAATTCAGAGGAGGAAACAGCAGGAGGAATTGGAAAGAATAGGTAAGCTGTGCATGCAGAATGGCCTGTATAGAAGTGCTTAGACTGAGGCCATAAAACATGAATGCACCACACAAGTACAATTCCTGACCACCTACAATAGTGTTCTGTACTTACTATTTCATGTTAGAAGTGATACAGTGAACCTGTAAACTGTTCCACCCAAAACTTCCAACATTCTGCATTTTTGATTGTGTCAGAACTGGAACGTCAGAGGCAGAAAGAACAGGAACACTTAGAGGCGGAAGAACGACTGCGACTTCTAGAGATGGCAGCAGAGGAGAGAGAGGAATACTACAGAAAAAAGCGAGAAAGAGAGGAACAGGCCAGAAGGGAAGCAGAGGAGAGGAGACTGAAGGCGGAGGAAGAAGCCAAGGCTCTAATGGAAGAAGCCCAGAGACAAGCTCAACTGTTGGCGAAGTAAGAGTGTGAACATGGTGGAAACGTCATCTTGCTAATTTTATTGTCTTGTGGCTGGACACACTTTTGTCTACTTAAAGGGATTGTCTCATATTAGAAGTTAGGTCAAGAATGCTCAACAGTTCAGACCAGAACTCTGCGCTCACCATTGCTGCAAACAGGGGCAGCTTTGTTTCCACTAATAATAATCTTTAATCTTTATTTTTATATAGCGCTAACATATTCCGCAGCGCTTTACAGTTTGCACACATTATCATCGCTGTCCCCGATGAGGCTCACAATCTAGATTCCCTATCTGTATGTTTTTGGAGTGTGGGAGGAAACCGGAGTACCTGGAGGAATCCACGCAAACACGGGGAGAACATACAAACTCCTTGCAGATGTTGTCCTTGGTGGGATTCGAACCCAGGACTCCAGTTCTGCAAGGCTGCAGTGCTAACCACTGAGCCACCGTGCTGCACTAATATTAATTTATGAGGATAAGCACCTTAGGTATCATGTACACAGCAGTATTGTGGGCTTACTAACCATCATTATATGGAATAATCACCCATCCGGGGTTTGGGATGCCATTATTGTTCATTTTAAAAAAAAAAAATGCTGTAAAGAATCTCCTAATGCTATTAAAAGCAAAGGTCATGGAGTGTAGGCTAGGGTATAAGTGCAATGAAGGCAAGTCCTGCAGCTGCCATGAGGAACCTGGAGAAAGCACCATGGCAGGTTGGCCTCACACCCATTTTCAGGGTCATTCAGACCTGCACAAGGATGGGGTCTCCATGGGTGCAGCAATGTTCGTGACCAGGGATGTAGAAAATGTCCTTGAGTTAGGAAAATGAGGTAGCGCCCCAGTGTGTTTTGGGTGGTAGGAACGTGAAGATTTCATGCTTTGCCGTATGTTCCACTCTCTATGGGCATAGGATAATGTTACCAATTCTCTGTAGTGATGGACAATTCATGGGACTCTTTAGAAATGTTACGTAGACGTGTGTGGAGGGCTAATGCGTCATTTATCTTCACAGGCAAACAGCGGCTCTGGAGCAACAGCTGCAGTTTAACCGAGGGCTTATGAAGGAATCAGTGGGCATGGACCAAACTCAAGGCATCTCCAGACCCTGGGTCTTCTCTTATTTTGAGTTTCTGGAGCTACTTGGACTGCCTCTTCCAGTAGAAGGAGAATAAGACTTTGTCCACACACTGCACAAAATTTCAACTAGACATCTACATGAGATCTGCGATTGGAACGTCTTCATTCCAATGTAATTCATAAAATCCATACAAATTAGCCATGACTGGGGCATGACACAAGTTTAGAAATCAGCAGCGCGTCATTCAAGCCACATGATTGTTTTTATTAGTTAGTTAGTTTATTTAGTGTTTTCCATCTTGAAAAGAGGTCTGCAGAATCATGGCAGTGGGCAATCAACACACTGTCATGATTACTCTGAATTGGCAGAGCAAACGGACAGTCAGGTGACAATTGCTGCATGACTGCTGTTATCACTGACAGCGGCATATAAATGGCCTGTTTGCTGGTGCGCTTGTGCACTTACTCCTATTGGTTGATCCACGACAGCCTGGGCTTCATACAACATCAATTACACTATATACCGCAACAATATAGTACTGCAGTATGTAGTATAAGTGATTATACTTTAATCATGGGTTTAAGTCCCCCTAGGGAAGCTAAAAAATAAAAAATATATTTAAGAAAAGTAATAAAAAATATAGAAGTTTTTAAATTACCTCCTTTTTTCAGTTTAAAAATAAGGAAATGAATAAAAAACATATTTAGTATTGTTGTTTGCTTAAAGTCTAATTTATCCTTTATTTAAACTGTACATTAATCGCTGAAAAGAAAAAAATGATATACCAGAATTAGTTAAAGGAAAGGCAGCAGCGCAGGTAATTGGAAAGAGGGGGTGCACGCCTCTAAGGACGCGATCCAACAGTCATCAATAGTCAGAAAGGATGGAAAGTGAGGCAGCACAGCCAGTGAAATGAACCTTGTACTCACCCATGTGAGAGTTCAGCTCCAATGAGAAAAGCTCTTCGGAGAAGAAATATCGCATGGGTGAATACAAGGGTCATTTCACTGGATGTGCTGCCTCACTCTCCATATTTAATTGTATGCCAGAATGGCATTTGTCAATTGCTGCATTTCGCTTAAAAATGCAATAAAAATTGGTTAAAAACTATGTACCAATTTGCTAAAATTACATCAGTGTGAAGACTCACCACATACGTCCATATAGAAAAGTTAAAAAAAAACTACTTACAATATGGAACATATTTTTTTAACCATTATTATATTAAATAAACATATGATTTATGCTGTAATTGTTAATTGTACTGCTCTGGAAAATCATATACCAGTAATTTTTACCGCACACTAACGTAGTAAACAAAACCAAAAACAATGATGAGTTACAATTCACCATTCATTCAAAACCACAACTGGTAATAAACAATCCTCTACGGCATGTGCTCACGAAGAGGGAGACAAACAGAGCAGACAAAAGAGCGCTAGCCATGAATGGGTTCATTTAAAATAAGGTTGCAGAATATTAGGGAATCTGTACTAGGGTTTGCACTATCAGAGAGCATCATAATGAGAGACAAGACGCGCTGATTCAGCGAGGTCTCTTAGCTGAGGCTGCTTGCTGTAGTTTGATGAAATCACTGTTTTCAGCAGATTCATCAATTTCTAGTAACCTGCTGCCCATGAACCCATATTCAGAAGCTCTGATAACTCCGCCTCCACTGATTGACAGCTTCTGCCATAGCAGTGTATACAGAAGCTGCCAATCGTGGTGTGGGCGGGGTTATACAGAGTCAGCTTCAGAACTTCTAGATCATGCAGCAGGAAAACGATGAACAATACAGCAAGCAGCCCCTAAGTGACACATGCTGAATCAGAGTCTCCTGTCCCGTCATAGTGCTGCTCTCAGATGGGGTAGAACACTGTGACATATGCTTTAAGGCCATGTTCACACATTCAGTATTTGGTCAGTATTTTACCTCAGTATTTGTAAGACAAAACCAGGAGCAGGTGATAAATACAGAAGTGGTGACGTGTTTCTATTATACTTTCCTCTGATTGTTCCTCTCCTGGTCTTGACTTACACATGCTGAGGTAAAAAACTGAACGTGTGAACGTGGCCTAAGCTGTAGCGTATGAACAGAAATATCTGCCCTGACTCCAGAGAAAGTATAACCACTTGACATAAACTTCAGAGCAAAATAAAACAACTGCAGACTTGCTGTAATTTTCTGCACTAAATAGAAGGTATCGAGTTGCTAATCTCCTTCTGACATTTGAAAACAGAAAATATTATATGCATAAGCCAATTTATTAGAAACTAATGATTCAGGATTTCTGTGAGAAGATAGCGCTATGAATAGGGTCTCGCCCCCACACCCGTTATCCCCTGCACCAACGGTGAACACACAGCCCAAAGACTCTTTTGGGTTTGATGTCCTATTGCTATATTAGGATTTACAGTTGTTCTTGATTTAGTTGAAAACGTACTTTATTCTCCTACCTACAAGCTCAAATAAGTAGCATTTGTCTGGCCTAGTTGGCCCAGATCACCTTCCCAGGCATCTTTCTTTATTATGCTATTACAGTGCCACCTAGCTGTGGACTAACCACAATGCATGCACTAATCACCTTTTGAGTGCACATATACAGTATATTGGTGCTTTATTAGTATTATTCCACTACGTCAATATATTTGCTTCAGCCTTCCTCAGGAAATGATTCAATAAATATTTGTATTTTTTGAACTTTTCGTGTAATGTTTGCCATTGTGTTTGGGAGACGGATATTGTTTGGGTGAGTTGCCCCTACATGTTATTCCGTGAATCTATGTCACAAAAGCGAATTCCTTTTCATCTTCACTCTACATCACAAAGTTAATGTCGCCAACTGTAAGGAAAACACGTGAGAGGAGAGCCGGGGGATACGGATATCTCACCCGCCGTCACCAATCTGTGATGGAGGCTACAGTCACAGCTCGCCGGCGCCCGCTTACCCTCAGGTAAGTAAGGGAACTGCACTTAGAATAAGTAGTCGCCGGAGAGGCTGCCCTGTCATGTACTGGTTATCGGGGCACTCTGCAGTGAGGGCGGTAAATATACTGCTCAAAAAAATAAAGGGAACACTCAAATAACACATCCTAGATCAGAATGAGTGAAATATTCTCATTGAATACTTTGTTCTGTACAAAGTTGAATGTGCTGACAACAAAATCACACAAAACTCATCAATGGAAATCAAATTTATTAACCAATGGAGGCCTGGATTTGGAGTCACACAAAATTAAAATTGGAATGTAATGTCCGTAAAACAAGTCAAAATGATGCTCAGTAGTGTGTGTGGCCTCCACGTGCCTGTATGACCTCACTACTGTACAACGCCTGGGCATGCTCTTGATGAGGTGGCGGATGGTCTCCTGAGGGATCTCCTCTCAGACCTGGACTCTAGCATCCACCAACTCCTGGACAGTCTGTGGTGCAATGTGACGTTGGTGGATGGAGCGAGACATGATGTCCCAGATGTGCCCAATTGGATTCAGGTCTGGGAACGGGCGGGCCAGTCCATAGCTTTAATGCCTTCATCTTGCAGGAACTGCTGACACACTTCAGCCACATGAGGTCTGGCATTGTCCTGCATTATGAGGAACCCGGCGCCAACCGCACCAGCATATGGTCTCACAAGGGGTCTGAGGATCTCATCTCGGTACCTAATGGCAGTCAGGCTACCTCTGGCAAGCACATGGAGGGCTGTGCGGCCCTCCAAAGAAATGCCACCCCACACCATTACTGACCCACTGCCAAACCGGTCATGCTGAAGGATGTTGCAGGCAGCAGATCGCTCTCCACGGCATCTTCAGACTCTGTCACGTGTGCTCAGTGTGAACCTGCTTTCATCTGTGAGAGCACAGGGCGCCAGTGGCAAATTTGCCAACCCTGGTGTTCTGTGGCAAGTGCCAAGCGTCCTGCACGGTGTTGGGCTGAGCACAACCCCCATCTGTGAACATTGGGCACTCAGGCCATCCTCATGGAGTCGGTTTCTAACCGTTTGTGCGCCTCCAGCCTCTGGATACTACGCTGACAGACACAGCAAACCTTCTTGCCACAGCTCGCATTGATGTGCCATCCTGGATGAGCTGCACTACCTGAGCCACTTGGGTGGGTTGTAGAGTCCGTCTCATGTTACCACAAGTGTGAAAGCACAACCAACATTCAAAAGTGACCAAAACATCAGCCAGAAAGCATTGGTACTGAGATGTGGTCTGTGGTTCCCACCTGCAGAACCACTCCTTTGTTGAGTGTGTCTTGATAATTGCCAATAATTTCCATCTGTTGTCTATTCCATTTGCACAACAGCGTGTGAATTTGATTGCCAATCAGTGTTGCTTCCTAAATGGACAGTTTGATTTACTTGGAGTTATATTCTGTTGTTTAAGTGTTCTCTTTATTTTTTTGAGCAGTGTATATAACCAGTCCCAGGCCGGGAATATATATATAAACCTCTGATCCGTCACTGCCAGGATCCCCCAATAACACCAGAACGGTATGCTACCACCAGTTCCTCGTTAGATATAAGCCCGGTCTGTTAACAAGCTTATATTGGGTAAGAAACCAACCTTAGGTAGCGCATAAGTACTAGTCGAACTCACGGACGTGGGTGTTAGGGTTCGATTTCCCGCTGCTGCACAAGGGGAGTCTCGAACCCGTCCCGCTGCGGTCTCCCATTCATCTCCGGCCGCAGTGGAGCCTGCTCAGCAGAGACGTCGGTCCAGGCGTCTTGCCCACTCCTCTACTGTGCAGTGACTTGCTGCTGCCTTTCCTGGATCTGCTATTATAGCCAGTGCTGGAGCAGTCGTCTTTGAGACAAAGACCTGCGTTTTCCCATCTGAGCATGCCCAGAGTGAGATATCTCATTGGAGATCAGGGGTCACATGTTCAGGTGCTGCTATTGGTCCGCCAGGAAGGTCATGTAGCTACGTTTGTTTGTAACAGCTTCTCATTGGTCCTTGTTCCTGGAAGGTCCTGTAGCTGTTGCTATAAAAGGATAGCATGGCTGGGCCGCCATGCGCTAATATCAGTCATTGTATGCTATGCGCCAGTGTGGTCATGTGTATGTGTGGATAGGGACCCGGCTGAAATAAGCCACTAGAATACCGACTTAATCGGTGAGGAGTTTGGTATGCTAGCTGGTCAGGGTCGGTGTCCTAGATGCCCTAGATTACCGGCATAACCGGTGAGGAGTTTTGATTGCCGTATTCAGGGTCTGGCGTTCAGACGCCATAGATTGCGGGTGACTCCCGCGAGGACATTAGCACATGATCACGCTTTATGAACGCGTAGCACTTAACTGTGTACCTGAGAGCCTGACAGGACACAGTACTTTTTCTCAGCGGCCCTGTGACATAACAGGGTTCGCTTTCAACGCTAGACAGCGCCCTAGCGTGTTTTCTTTGCCACTCAGTTGTGTCTAGTGAGTGCGCACACATCGCCATATAGCGCTGCGACTCTCCTTCTAGCGGCTCTGTGGAGTAACAGAGTTCGCACTTAGTGCCACAGCGCATTACGGCGTTTATGTTGGCGACTCTGCGGGATAACAGAGTTTGCTTCTCACGCCATTTCTACTAGCAGCAGGCTCCGCTTGCACGGTGGACCCTGGGCTGCGAACGCACCTCTCTACTTTATATATTTGGTGCGTTCCGCAGACCCTTAACATAATATTAGCGCCAGGGTCTGGCTAGTAAAATGGCGGATGAACAGAGTCTATCGCAGTACATCCAGCAGCTGGAGGGTAGGTTGGCGGCTCTTGAGCGCACAACCTCAGCTGTGGATGTTACCGCAGTCGCTGTTCAGGCTGCTAGCGTGGCTGCAGCCAGTTTGTCTTCTGCCACCTCTGCCCCTACATTATCCCACCTCCCGCTTCCTGACAAGTTTGCCGGTGATAGCAAGCAATGTCGGGGATTCGTGAGTCAGTGCTCTATACAGCTCGAGCTTCTGGCTGCACGTTTTCCCACGGATCGGGCACAAGTGGGTTTTGTACTTTCTCTACTCTCGGGCAGAGCGTTGGAGTGGGCAACGCCGCTGTGGGAGCGCGACGATCGTGTGGTGCGGAGTGCTCCTCGTTTCTTGGAGGCTCTTAAAAAGGTCTTTTTAGGACCTCAGGTCACCCACGATACGGCGCTACAACTGCTGGCATTGGCACAGGGTTCGTCTTTGGTCAGTCTGTTTTCCGTCCAGTTTCGGACTCTAGCTTCTGAGCTAGATTGGTCTGATAAAGTTCTTATTCCTATCTACTGGCGAGGACTGGCTGACCATGTTAAAGACGCTTTGGCTACCAGGGAGATTCCCGCCACACTGGAGAAGCTTATCTCCATATCTACCCGCATTGACCTCCGTTTTCACGAGCGGAGGTTGGAGCGGGCCCAGTGTAGGCAGAGGTTTCGGTTGGCTCCCACCTTTGCCAAACCTCTCGAATTTCCCGATCTGGCGTCCGAACCCCAAAAGGCCACAGAAGTTCCTCATGTAGGACCTAAGTCTCGGTCCGTCCGAGTATCCGTGGTCTGTAACCGATGTCAGCAGACAGGACACTATGCCAACAAATGTCCACAGCGATCGGGGAAGCGATCGCGTCTAGTGGCCCTGGGAGGAGGTTCACTAGAGACAGCGGCATTTTCCTCCAAGATGACACTTAAAGGGACAATCACTGTTGGTACTTCCATTCTCACCGCCGACCTTTGTGTGGACTCAGGAGCAGAGGGGAATTTCATGTCCTCTAGCTTTGCTCGCCGTCATGCAATACCTCTGGTGGCGCTTGACAAATCAGTGACTGTCCGGGTAGTGAATGGGTCGACATTGCCCTCACAAATTACACACCAGACTGTTCCACTTGCATTGTCTGTATCTCCTTCCTATCAGGAACTTATTTCCCTACTCGTCCTTCCCGAGGGAATAGACGAGATCCTACTAGGTATACCTTGGCTCCGTTTCCACTCCCCACATATAGAGTGGACTTCGGGTAGGATACTGGGTTGGAGTGATGCATGTAGAGGCAGATGTGTCAGGAGTTGCGTTCAGGTTACCACTACGGAGTTACCTGCAGATCTTACTCCACTTCCCAAGCACTACTGGTCATATGCAGACGTGTTCTCCAAGAAGGCTGCGGAGACTCTTCCGCCTCATCGCCCCTATGACTGTCCTATCGACCTCTTGCCTGGCGCAGAACCTCCTCGGGGAAGGGTCTATCCCCTCTCTCTTCCTGAGACAGAGGCCATGTCGCAATATATTCAGGAGAACCTGGCAAGAGGGTTTATTAGGAAGTCGGTGTCACCGGCAGGGGCGGGATTTTTCTTCGTGCAGAAGAAAAACGGAGAATTGCGTCCGTGTATTGATTACAGGGGTCTTAACGCCATCACCGTTAAAAACAAGTACCCGTTGCCCCTGATTTCTGAGCTTTTTGATAGGCTTCGGGAGCAAGAGTATTCACTAAACTAGATCTGCGCGGTGCTTATAACCTGATTCGCATCCGTGAGGGGGACGAATGGAAGACGGCTTTTAATACCAGGGATGGGCATTACGAATATCTGGTGATGCCCTTTGGGCTCTGTAATGCTCCAGCCGTTATCCAAGACTTTGTCAATGACATCTTCCGGGATATGCTTTCCACCTCGGTCGTAGTCTATCTGGATGATATACTCATCTTCTCTCCAGATATTGACTCCCACCTGAGAGATGTCTGCAGAGTCTTCGACCTCTTACGGGCTAATTCCCTCTATGCTAAGTTAGAGAAATGTATGTTTGAGCTGGAGTCTTTACCTTTCCTTGGTTATATCATCTCAACCCAGGGATTGGCTATGGATCCGGCCAAACTACAGGCTGTGATGGACTGGCAGGAACCTCACTCTCTAAAAGCGGTGCAGCGCTTTATGGGGTTCATTAATTACTATCGCCAGTTCATTCCGCATTTCTCTACCTTGGTAGCTCCCTTGGTAGCCCTCACCAAGAAGGGAGCAAATCCCAAATTGTGGTCGGAAGAGGTCTCCACGGCTTTCCCTTTATTAAGTCTCATTTTGCTAGCGCTCCCATCCTACATCGCCCCGATGTTGATAAGCCATTTTTATTGGAGGTGGATGCCTCATCCGTTGGTGCTGGAGCAGTCCTCTTCCAAAAGGATGCTCAAGGTCGGAAGCATCCTGATTCTTCTTCTCTAAGACCTTCACTTCAGCGGAGAGGAATTATTCCATCGGGGATAGGGAGTTGTTAGCCATGAAGTTGGCCTTCTCTGAGTGGAGACATCTGTTGGAGGGGGCCCGTTTTCCCTTCCAAGTCTTCACCGACCACAAAAATTTGGTGTATCTGCAGACAGCTCAGCGGCTTAACTCTCGCCAGGCCAGATAGTCCTTGTTCTTCTCTCGGTTTAATTTCACACTCCATTTCCTCTCTGAAGAGAAGAACATTCGTGCAAACGCTCTCTCTCGCTCTGTGGTGTCCTCTGAAGAGGAGGTAGAGGAGCCTCGGCTTATTGTTCCCACAGAGAGCCTGAGAACAGTGGCTCCGGTTTCACTAGAGTCTGTGCCCCCGGGCAAGACTTTTGTGCCTACCAATTTGCGACCGGAGGTACTCTCTTGGGCACATTCGTCCAGGGTTGGTGGACATTTTGGGGCAAAGAGGACATCTGAATTGCTGGCGAGGACATATTGGTGGCCGCATATGGTCCGTGATGTTGGGGACTATGTTCGGGCGTGTGTCTCCTGCGCCAAAAATAAGTCTCCACGACAACGGCCAGCTGGTTTACTTTATCCTTTGCCGGTGGCAGACAGGCCCTGGGAGATGGTTGGGATGGACTTTGTGGTGGGCTTGCCCAAGTCTCGGGGTTGCACCATCATTTGGGTAATCACCGACCATTTCTCTAAAATGGTGCATCTGGTGCCACTACCACGGTTACCTTCTGCACGGGCTCTGGCAGCGTTGTTCGTTAGGCACATCTTCCGTCTACACGGCATGCCGGACAAAATTGTCAGTGACCGAGGTCCCCAGTTTGCGTCTCAGTTCTGGAGAGAGCTTTGTCGTCTACTCAGTATTGAGTTAAATCTCTCTTCAGCGTATCATCCGAGACGAATGGGTTGGTAGAGAGGGCCAACCAGACCTTGGTCACCTATCTACGACATTTTGTCTCTGCCAGGCAGGATGACTGGGCATCCTTGCTACCATGGGCTGAGTTTGCATTAAACAATGCTGTGGCTGACTCCACCGGACAGACTCCTTTCCTTCTGAACTACGGTCAGCATCCGCGGGTTCCGGTGCCCATGCCCGTGTCTTCCGCCGACTCCAGGGTGGCAGACTGGGCTGTGGAGGCACGGGACATTTGGGACCGTACCCAGGATGCCATTCAGGCGTCCAAGGAGAGGATGAGGTCCTGTGCCGACGCACATCGGCGCCCCGCTCCAACATTTGCTCCTGGGGACTTGGTGTGGCTCTCCGCCCGTATCAGGCTGCGAGTTGAGTCCACTAAGTTGGCACCCCGCTACCTGGGTCCTTTCAAGGTCCTCGAGCAGGTTAACCCTGTGGTATACCGTTTGGCTCTTCCACCACGCCTGGGTATCTCCGACACCTTTCATGTATCCCTCCTGAAACCCGTGCTCATGTCCCGGTTTTCTGAGTCATCTGCCGGGACATCGGGTTCATCTACGGATGACCATGAGGTGAACGCCATCGTAGGGTGTAAGGTGGTACGGGGCAAAAAGTTTTATTTGGTGGACTGGAGGGGCTATGGGCCTGAGGATAGGTCTTGGGAGCCTGCCGAGCATATTCACGCTCTGCAGCTCATCGCTGTCTTTGAGCGCAGCGAGGCCCAAAGAAGGGGGGGCCCTAGGAGGGGGGTAATGTTAGGGTTCGATTTCCCGCTGCTGCACAAGGGGAGTCTCAAACCCGTCCCGCTGCGGTCTCCCATTCATCTCCGGCCGCAGTGGAGCCTGCTCAGCAGAGACGTCAGTCCAGGCGTCTTGCCCACTCCTCTACTGTGCAGTGACTTGCTGCTGCCTTTCCTGGATCTGCTATTATAGCCAGTGCTGGAGCAGTCGTCTTTGAGACAAAGACCTGAGTTTTCCCATCTGAGCATGCCCAGAGTGAGATCTCTCATTGGAGATCAGGGGTCACATGTTCAGGTGCTGCAGCGGCTCCTATTGGTCCGCCAGGAAGGTCATGTAGCTACGTTTGTTTGTAACAGCTTCTCATTGGTCCTTGTTCCTGGAAGGTCCTGTAGCTGTTGCTATAAAAGGGTAGCATGGCTGGGCCGCCATGCGCTAATATCAATCATTGTATGCTATGCGCCAGTGTGGTCATGTGTATGTGTGGATAGGGACCCGGCTGAAATAAGCCACTAGAATACCGACTTAATCGGTGAGGAGTTTAGTATGGTAGCTGGTCAGGGTCGGTGTCCTAGATGCCCTAGATTACCGGCATAACCGGTGAGGAGTTTTGATTGCCGTATTCAGGGTCTGGCATTCAGACGCCATAGATTGCGGGTGACTCCCGCGAGGACATTAGCACATGATCACGCTTTATGAACGCGTAGCACTTAACTGTGTACCTGAGAGCCTGACAGGACACAGTACTTTTTCTCAGCGGCCCTGTGACATAACAGGGTTCGCTTTCAACGTTAGACAGCGCCCTAGCGTGTTTTCTTTGCCACTCAGTTGTGTCTAGTGAGTGCGCACACATCGCCATATAGCGCTGCAGCTCTCCTTCTAGCGGCTCTGTGGAGTAACAGAGTTCGCACTTATTGCCAAAGGGCATTACGGCGTTTATGTTGGCGACTCTGCGGGATAACAGAGTTTGCTTCTCGCGCCATTTCTACTAGCAGCAGGCTCCGCTTGCACGGTGGACCCCGGGCTGCGAACGCACCTCTCTACTTTATATATTTGGTGCGTTCCGCAGACCCTTAACAGTGGGAAATTGGGTTTTGAGATAAAACAGCAGCCCAAAATTAATTGATATTTTAATTGCCGAAAGGCACACTAGATACTACAAATATATACAGGGTAATATACAGATATTACAGCCAGAAGTACAGATAAAAGTAGGGTACAGGTTGGTATTGCAGTTAGCTGTATGTGTCATGTTACCATTTCTTATAACTTGTGGATGAAGGGAAGCTCTCGTATCCACAGGCACCTTCTTAGTTTCTGGACCTTCTCCACGTGTGACTTGACAAGGCTTCCATGGCAGAACAATGACTAAGGCTAAAGGTGTGTAGCTAGCGTTTAACCCCTAGCTCGTACCCTCCCATATTTGCCACCAGCCCTCTGGGTTGGACTGAATTCTCCTCCCTTGACATCCTAGCTTTAATAAGTCTCAATATCTAGGATGGGTCATAACTTCCTAGCAGGAGGTCCAAACGGGATGACTAATAGAAAATGAACTCGGCACTCAACTTTAGTATAGTGAGAATAAAGATTTTTATTCACAGTAGTAACACGAAACGTTTCGGTCCTATATCATGGACCTTCATCAGTCACTACATTTATAAAAACAGAAGAAAAAATTATATTAACAAAATAAAGTATGTACAATCAAAATTTTGGTCAATAGTAAAGGTAGAGAGTAGTTGTATACAATGCTTCAGGAGATTTAGGGAGCAATCATAGGTCAGAGTTGTATCAGAGGTATCACAAAGGCAGAAAGAATATATATGGTGAGGACATACCAGATACTACTGGGAAGGGGGTTGATCCACATAGGGAAGAAAGAAAGGGCTGGATATAGCTGTAGGTGAAAATAAGATAAACGTAAGTGCCGATATACTTTTATGTATATGTAGATTTTGTGCCTATGCCTGTAGATGTGACATACCCTGTGTTGGTGGGGTGAGATGAGGAAGAGGACAATGCCTCTATTGCACTAGTAACCTGTAGAAACAGCGCAAAACATAGATACCATAAATATCACAACTATCAATATGATGGTGAAGCGGTGGAGCCGCTATACTTGTCTATGACTGACCTGTTGTGAAGGAGTCCGGCAGTGAGGATAGGTCTCTGCATTGGACGCGGTGTCCACCGCTAGTCTGAGTGCAGAGAAAGCTAGAAAGCAGCATGTATATGAGAGGAAGAGGCGGGACTATAGTGTCAGTCTAACAGAGCATCAGACAGGAAGTGAGGTGGCAGGAAGTTAATGGACATGTGTTCCAAGTGAATACTAGGTAACCAGAGGCCCTCCTACAGGTGGGAGGAGTAAAGGAGCAGCGTGCTGATGGAGATGTGCCCAACAGGATGACGTGGCAGCATTATAGTATTTAATACAAGCGGCTCTAAAGTGAATGAAAAGAGGCATGTTAGTACAAGCATAAAGGAGTTTACAGCAATAAATATTGCGATCTTATACATTAGCTTAAAGCGATAGGAATACATAACAGGCTTGCAGCATCAGTATGCGTCAAAAGGGGCATAACAGTAATATGAGTACTGATTTAGTACATTATCATAAGACAGTATGGAAGACAAATCTGCAGGCAACAAGGAATAATTAATAACCACCTAACAGAGATCAAAGCAGCATGTGGTAAATGACAGGTGATGTGTAAACATCTGTATGCATCATTTATAAAGTAAAAGGGTGTCACAGCAAAATTCATCTTGGTATAGTGCGTTATCAGAAGACAGTATGGGAAAATGGGAGCACGGATTATTAAATAAATAAACACCTGGCTGAGATCAACATATCATGTGGTATATGGCAAGTGATGTATAAAAAAGGGGGGGTGGGGGAATTATAGCCTCAGTGGTCATATGCAGAATTACATGAAGGAGAGTAAATCGTATTCACGATTAAGACCCTTAGGTGATAGAGTGTCTAGGGTGTGTATCCAATACGCCCTCTCCTTTTCAATTGACGTATGCGGTCGCCTCCTCGTCGTGAATGTGGTATTTGTTCCAAAACTTGGTATTTTAATTGGGCTATGGTATGTCCCATTGTGATGAAGTGGTGTGGGATGGGGAGTAAGGTATTCTTACATCTTATGGTTGATTTGTGTTTTGAAATGCGTTGTTTTACAGGTTGACTAGTTTCCCCAACATATAATAACCCACAAGGACACTTAATCACGTATATCACGAAGGCCGTGTCGCAAGTAAAGAAACCACGGACTCTAAATGTTTTTCCCGTATATGGGTGATGGATGGTTTCTCCTCTGAGTACGTTATTACATTGAGTGCATCCCAGACATGGGAAAGTGCCCGTTCTTGGTTTTTTCAGGAATTGTTGTGTAGTTCCTGATTTTTTAGGGCCTAAGTCAGCTCTGATCAATGCATCCCTTAGGTTGGGTGCACGGCGGAAGCATGGGAGAAAAGGTCTAGAGAATTCTTTAATGTCCGGGTGCGCAGTCTGGAGGAGCGGCCAATGTTGGCGAATGGATTTGTGCAATATATACGCATAGGGGTGGTAATGGTGTACGAAAGCAATTCTGCCCCCATATCTTGTTTATTGCGAGTGACCGTAGTTCTGGAACGATCCAGGACCCCTTGTGGATAGACCCTCTCTCTAAATTTTGAATTCATTTCTGAGAGGCGGGTTTCCTGAGTGGCATGATCGGAGACGATCTTTTTGACCCGATAGAATTGGGATGTCGGAATGGATTTCTTCATGGCGACTGGATGGAAGCTATTAAAATGAAGTAAGCTGTTAC
Source organism: Oophaga sylvatica (assembly GCA_033576555.1). Classification (NCBI taxonomy): domain Eukaryota; kingdom Metazoa; phylum Chordata; class Amphibia; order Anura; family Dendrobatidae; genus Oophaga; species Oophaga sylvatica. Next base: position 35,625,996 of record JARQOD010000007.1, on the reverse strand, counting down.
GATCTGTCGGTTTGACATATAGATCAGTGGATAAACAGCCACTGGAATCCTTTATAATCACAGTGTCTAGGAAATTGATCCTGGAGTGGTCGTGTGAGATGGTAAAGCTGAGTCCGGGCCAAGAGCAATTCAGAAATTGATGAAAGAGTGCTAAGGACTCGAACGTGCCCCCCCATATGCAGAAGACATCGTCTATGTAACGTTTCCAGACAATGGCGTTGTTCTGGAATAGAGGGTTTGTGTAGATCAATGTCTCCTCAAAATGGGCCATGTAGCAATTTGCATATGGGGGTGCTACGTTCGAGCCCATTGCGGTCCCGCGTATCTGCAGGTAGAAATCATCCTGGAACATAAAGTAGTTGTGTTTAAGTACGATGGTTAACAGATCCAGACAGAGAGCGATCTCTGCTGGATTAAAGTCCGATTTTTCAAGTAAGCGTTGGACAGACCGTATACCGTTCTCATGAGGTATGGAAGTGTAGAGGTCTTTTACGTCAAATGTGACTAATAGGGAATTAGCTGGAACTTGATTGATGGAACGGATCATGTCCAGAAACGCTCCAGTGTCCAAAATGAATGATTTGCTAGTTTTGATTAGAGGAGTGAAGATTTTTTCTAGATAAATTGCCAATGGTGAGAAAATGGAGTCCGAGGCGGCCACGATTGGCCTGCCAGGGGGTTGCTGGAGGTTCTTATGGATTTTGGGGAGTATGTAGAATACAGGGATGATCGGATTATGAGAGATTAGAAACTCATGAGTTTTACTGTCCAGGATGCCTGCATCACAATGTTGTCTTAGTGTGCCGCTAATGCGGGTCCGTATATCATTGGTGGGATCACGCGGTAATTTCTGATAAATAGTGATGTTGTCGAGTTGCCGGAGTGCCTCACTATTTATCAGAAATTACCGCGTGATCCCACCAATGATATACGGACCCGCATTAGCGACACACTAAGACAACATTGTGATGCAGGCATCCTGGACAGTAAAACTCATGAGTTTCTAATCTCTCATAATCCGATCATCCCTGTATTCTACATACTCCCCAAAATCCATAAGAACCTCCAGCAACCCCCTGGCAGGCCAATCGTGGCCGCCTCGGACTCCATTTTCTCACCATTGGCAATTTATCTAGAAAAAATCTTCACTCCTCTAATCAAAACTAGCAAATCATTCATTTTGGACACTGGAGCGTTTCTGGACATGATCCGTTCCATCAATCAAGTTCCAGCTAATTCCCTATTAGTCACATTTGACGTAAAAGACATCTACACTTCCATACCTCATGAGAACGGTATACGGTCTGTCCAACGCTTACTTGAAAAATCGGACTTTAAACCAGCAGAGATCGCTCTCTGTCTGGATCTGTTAACCATCGTACTTAAACACAACTACTTTATGTTCCAGGATGATTTCTACCTGCAGATACGCGGGACCGCAATGGGCTCGAACGTAGCACCCCCATATGCAAATTGCTACATGGCCCATTTTGAGGAGACATTGATCTACACAAACCCTCTATTCAAGAACAACGCCATTGTCTGGAAACGTTACATAGACGATGTCTTCTGCATATGGGGGGCACGTTCGAGTCCTTAGCACTCTTTCATCAATTTCTGAATTGCTCTTGGCCCGGACTCAGCTTTACCATCTCACACGACCACTCCAGGATCAATTTCCTAGACACTGTGATTATAAAGGATTCCAGTGGCTGTTTATCCACTGATCTATATGTCAAACCGACAGATCGTAACAGCTTACTTCATTTTAATAGCTTCCATCCAGTCGCCATGAAGAAATCCATTCCGACATCCCAATTCTATCGGGTCAAAAAGATCGTCTCCGATCATACCACTCAGGAAACCCGCCTCTCAGAAATGAATTCAAAATTTAGAGAGAGGGGCTATCCACAAGGGGTCCTGGATCGTTCCAGAACTACGGTCACTCGCAATAAACAAGATATGGGGGGCAGAATTGCTTTCGTACACCATTACCACCCCTATGCATATATATTGCACAAATCCATTCGCCAACATTGGCCGCTCCTCCAGACTGCGCACCCGGACATTAAAGAATTCTCTAGACCTTTTCTCCCATGCTTCCGCCGTGCACCCAACCTAAGGGATGCATTGATCAGAGCTGACTTAGGCCCTAAAAAATCAGGAACTACACAACAATTCCTGAAAAAAACAAGAACGGGCACTTTCCCATGTCTGGGATGCACTCAATGTAATAACGTACTCAGAGGAGAAACCATCCACCACCCATATACGGGAAAAACATTTAGAGTCCGTGGTTTCTTTACTTGCGACACGGCCTTCGTGATATACGTGATTAAGTGTCCTTGTGGGTTATTATATGTTGGGGAAACTAGTCAACCTGTAAAACAACGCATTTCAAAACACAAATCAACCATAAGATGTAAGAATACCTTACTCCCCATCCCACACCACTTCATCACAATGGGACATACCATAGCCCAATTAAAATACCAAGTTTTGGAACAAATACCACATTCACGACGAGGAGGCGACCGCATACGTCAATTGAAAAGGAGAGAGGCGTATTGGATACACACCCTAGACACTCTATCACCTAAGGGTCTTAATCGTGAATACGATTTACTCTCCTTCATGTAATTCTGCATATGACCACTGAGGCTATAATTCCCCCACCCCCCCTTTTTTATACATCACTTGCCATATACCACATGATATGTTGATCTCAGCCAGTTGTTTATTTATTTAATAATCCGTGCTGCCATTTTCCCATACTGTCTTCTGATAACGCACTATACCAAGATGAATTTTGCTGTGACACCCTTTTACTTTATAAATGATGCATACAGATGTTTACACATCACCTGTCATTTACCACATGCTGCTTTGATCTCTGTTAGGTGGTTATTAATTATTCCTTGTTGCCTGCAGATTTGTCTTCCATACTGTCTTATGATAATGTACTAAATCAGTACTCATATTACTGTTATGCCCCTTTTGACGCATACTGATGCTGCAAGCCTGTTATGTATTCCTATCGCTTTAAGCTAATGTATAAGATCGCAATGTTTTTTGCTGTAAACTCCTTTATGCTTGTACTAACATTCACTTTAGAGCCGCTTGTATTAAATACTATAATGCTGCCACGTCATCCTGTTGGGCACATCTCCATCAGCACGCCGCTCCTTTACTCCTCCCACCTGTAGGACGGCCTCTGGTTACCTAGTATTCACTTGGAATGCATGTCCATTAACTTCCTGCCACCTCACTTCCTGTCTGATGCTCTGTTTGACTGACACTATAGTCCCGCCTCTTCCTCTCATATACATGCTGCTTTCTAGCTTTCTCTGCACTCAGACTAGCGGTGGACACTGCGTCCAATGCAGAGACCTATCCTCACTGCCGGACTCCTTCACAACAGGTCAGTCATAGACAAGTATAGCGGCTCCACCGCTCCACCATCATATTGATAGTTGTGATATTTATGGTATCTATGTTTTGCGCTGTTCCTACAGGTTACTAGTGCAATAGAGGCATTGTCCTCTTCCTCATCTCACCCCACCAACACAGGGTATGTCACATCTACAGGCATAGGCACAAAATCTACATATACATAAAAGTATATCGGCACTTACGTTTATCTTATTTTCACCTACAGCTATATCCAGCCCTTTCTTTCTTCCCTATGTGGATCAACCCCCTTCCCAGTAGTATCTGGTATGTCCTCACCATATATATTCTTTCTGCCTTTGTGATACCTCTGATACAACTCTGACCTATGATTGCTCCCTAAATCTCCTGAAGCATTGTATACAACTACTCTCTACCTTTACTATTGACCAAATTTTGATTGTACATACTTTATTTTGTTAATATAATTTTTTCTTCTGTTTTTATAAATGTAGTGACTGATGAAGGTCCATGATATAGGACTGAAACGTTTCGTGTTACTACTGTGAATAAAAATCTTTATTCTCCTATACTAAAGTTGAGTGCCGAGTTCATTTTCTATTAGATACGGTTTGGGAACCTACTCTGGCACCTTCTTGGTTGTGCACACGGTTATTTTTTCAAACGGGATGACTGACGTCTGAACGGGTTTATTGGGGTTGGACTGATATGGAGTGTCCAAACTTGGGTCAGCTAAGTGGTTCTGACGAGCCAGTCTTGATAGCTCGGTATCCGGGACCGCTAGAGAGAGATGAGATGCAGGAGTGCGTGCGGAGGGCTCCCAGGGTTCTGGTGGTATATTAGACTTAACCCTGAGATGCATGGTATTCAAATAATTCATCTCTAGGTGTTGGTGACAGTCCTTCTGGAGCTTCCATTGATGTCAGCCGCCTTGCACAAAAGACAGCAGGGGTCTCAGCTCTGCTCCTCCTTGCCTTCATTAACACGTGGCCTCTAATTCTTTGGCCATATGGTAAAGTTCTGTTCTTTTGGGAATTGTGTATTGAAGGGAGATCTCTGGATAATCTATGGGGCCTGGATTAATAAACCCAAAATGGAGTCTCCATCGTCCCTCACACCAACCCTCTAATGTAAAAAAAAATCACGACCTGAAAAAAAACTTGAACAACTTTACAATAACTCAAAAAAAAATCTACCTTTTTTTTCTACAGCTTCATTACATGTACCGTATATACTCATGTATAAGCTGACCCGTGTATAAGCCGACCCCCCTAATTTTGCCTCAAAAAACTGGGAAAACTTATTGACTCGCGTATAAGCCTAGGGTGAAAAATGATTATGCCCCCATATGATGCTCCACAGATTATGCCCCCATATGCTGCACAGATTATGCCCAATATGCTCACAGATTATGCCTCCATATGCTCCAGATTATGCCCCCATATATTCCAGATTATGCCCCCGTATGATCCACAGATTATGCCCCTATATGTTCCACAGATTATGCCCCATATGTTCCACAGATTATGCCCCATATTATGCCCCCATATGTGCCACAGATTATGCCCCCATATGCTCCAGATTATGCCCCATATGTTCCACAGCTTATGCCCCCATATGCTCCATATTATGCCCCCATATGCTCCATATTCTGCCCCCATATGCTCCATATTATGCTCCCATATGCTCCATATTATGCCCCCATATGCTCCAGATTATGCCCCATATGTTCCACAGCTTATGCCCCCATATGCTCCATATTATGCCCCCATATGCTCCAGATTATGTCCCCATATGCTCCAGATTATGCCCCATATGCTCCAGATTATGCCCCTATATGCTGCACAATTATGCCCCATAGGCCTCATATGCTGCTGCTGCAAAATAAAAAAAAATGACATACTCACCTCTCGTCGCTGGGGGCCAGGTGCCGGTGTCACCGCTCGCTCAGGACCCCGGCACCTGAGATATTTACCTGTCCTCTCTGCACCGCTGCGCTGCTCCCTCGGTCTGACTCCTCTGGCTGTGAATGATCTGGCAGGGGGCGGGGCGCGCACTAACGACGTCATCGCGCCCTCTGCCTGAACATTCACAGCCAGAGGAGTCAGACGAGGAGCAGCACAGCGGTGGACCGTGGGACAGGTAAATATCGATATACTCACCCCTCCGCCGCGCGTCCCTGCAGCCTCTCCTCTTCTCCCGGCGCTCTCCGCAGCGCTTCAGTCCTGCAGCGGTCACGTGCTACCGCTCATTAAAGTCATGAATATGTGCATGTTCATGACTTTAATGAGCGGTGCCATGTGACCGCTGCAGGAAGGAGCCGGAGATCGTGGGAGAAGCAGGGGGGCTGCAGAGACCGCACCGGTGGAGGGGTGAGTATGATCCGACACCCCCGCTCCCCCTCCCCCGCCGACCCCCGTATATGACCCGCGTATAAGCCGAGAGGGGGACTTTCAGCCCTAAAAAATGGGCTGAAAATCTCGGCTTATACATGGGTATATACGGTAACTATAGCAATCCCTGTACAATCTGATCCTGCAATCAAACTCACTATTATTTCTTCTCTACCTTAACCCCTTAATGACCAGAGGTATTTTTGGTTTTGCATTTTCATTTTTTGCTCCCCTTCTTCTCAGAGCCATAACTTTATTTTTCCGTCAATACGGCATGTGAGGGCTTATTTTTTGGGGGATGAGTTGCACTTTTGAACGACACCTATGGTTTTAACCTATCGTGTACTGGAAAACGGAAAAAAAAAATCCAAGTATGGTGAAATTACAAAAAAAAAGTGCAATCCCACAGTGTTTTTTTTACCATGTTCACAAAATGCTAAAACTGACCTACCGTAATGATTCTCCAGGTCATTAAGAGTTCATAGACACCAAACATGTCTTTTGGCATGCTTCAATAGTCTCCATGGGAGAATAGAAGCTGCCATCATCTGATCGGCTCGGTTACACACAGGCGATGATCAGATCACGCCTCCTGAAGTACTGAGCCGAAACGTGCGTTGGGGCGACGGTGACACTTCCTCCTTAATATTTTTATGTGTTATCATTTTGCCGATTTTTATCTTTAACATGAAGGTTTGATTAATCATTAATTGATATGCGGGGAAAGTATACCCCTTATATAGTTATACTGCTATAGTCATGAGGACATAGTGAGCATGTTAAACCACTAAAACACTGTGATTGGATTTATGTAATGGCGTCCCATTCATTGTTAACTCTCCAGTAGTATTGCTTTGTACTATTTATTTCATTTAAAAAAATTTTTTTGAAGATAATAAAATGATTGCAAGCGTTTATACTCCCCTGGTTGTTTTTTAACCATTTGTTTTTTGTTTGTATACGGAGTGTTTAAGGTGGTATTGGAAACTACGCCCTTAGTTTGTGTGCTGGGGTACGTGGAAGATCTACAGACAACTGAGCCGAGTAAAATAGCTATAGCACGAATGCTGTGGAAACTAATAGTGCAACACTGGTTGGATACTGAGAGCCCACCAAAAAAGGAATATATCAACAAAATAAACTGGTTTATAAGTTTGGAAAACAGTGTGCACAAAAAAAGGAGGCAATATTAATAAATTTGAACAGCTTTTGGCTTCCTGGATGGGTGAACCAGGGCTCCCGTCAAGGGAATTAGTGAGATATAGATTGGACTTGATTTAATAAAGAGGATTACAAGAGATATGATCCATGTTTATCCATGAGTAATAATGATTGCACGGCTAGAAGCTCCAAAAGGAGAGGTTTTCTTTCTAGGCATTACAGTGGTGATGACTATATGAAAGGAGGACATCAGTAAACCAGGGGAGGAGTCCCGAGGAGATAATTTTGCATATTCCCAGTGCTTCTGGGATAAGTGAAGAGTCTCCGCGAGCTCAAGGAACACTGGATTTTGGCTGTTGCAGCTGAAAGGAGGACATCAGTAAACCAGGGGAGGAGATAATTTGCATATTCCCAGTGCCTTCTGGGATAAGTGAAGAGTCTCCGCGAGCTCAAGGAACACTGGATTTTGGCTGTTGCAGCTGAAAGGAGGACATCAGTAAACCAGGGGAGGAGTCCCGAGGAGATAATTTGCATATTCCCAGTGCCTTCTGGGATAAGTGAAGAGTCTCCGCGAGCTCAAGGAACACTGGATTTTGGCTGTTGCAGCTGAAAGGAGGACATCAGTAAACCAGGGGAGGAGTCCCGAGGAGATAATTTGCAGTTTTGGCTTATATTTCACCGCTTGATTATCTCTTGAACAATAATAACATGGAAGAGGCCAGGAGCCATGTGGTGAGCTGCATTTCTTGCTACATGTTCATAGACTTACCAGTGGAAAAGCCAAATTTCACATGCCACAAATGCAAGCTTGTGTCCCTGTTGGAGGAAAAGTTGCAAAATCTGGAAGAGAGGTTATCTACATTGAAGACCATTAAGGAAGGTGAAGAGTTCTTAGACAGAGCAGAATTATCTCTTCATGGTACAGAAAGAGAAGAAATTCGAAGTGCAACTGAAGAAACAGAGGAATGGAAGCATGTGACCCAGAGAAGCAGGAGGATCAGGAGGCAGTCAGCACCAATTCTGCTCAGAAACCAGTACCAGGCTCTTACACAGGAGAACGATGAAGAAATACATCAGGATAAGACTTTGCCCACAAAGAGTAACCTTGTACGCCCTCAGAGTCCTCCTGAATGGAGAAAGAAAAATGTTGTGAAGAAGAAACGGAGAGTTGTTGTCATGGGGGATTCCCTGTTGAGAGGAACAGAGGCTGCTATCTGCAGACCAGATATAACCTCAAGAGAAATGTGCTGTCTTCCAGGTGCAAAAATTAAAGATGTGTCTGACAGGATATCAGGACTCTTCAGACCTAAAGATGACTACCCATTCCTGCTAATACATGTGGGGACAAATGACACCACAAGAAGTGACCTGGAAACCATCTGCAGTGACTTTGAAAACTTAGGTAAGAAAGTGAAAGAACTGGGAGCGCAGTTGGTCTTCTCCTCCATCCTTCCAGTGGATGGCCATGGAACAAGGAGGTGGAATAAGATTCTGCAGGTGAACAACTGGCTACGTCGATGGTGCAGTCAGCAAGGATTTGGATTTCTGGATCACGGAGTGAATTACCTGTACGATGGACTACTTGCTAGAGATGGGGTGCACCTTACGAAGACTGGAAAACATGTATTTGGAAGTCGCCTTGCTACACTCATCAGGAGAGCTTTAAACTAGAACAATGTGGGAAGGGAAGCAAAACGCCAGCAAAAGCCATACACCTGACAAATGCTATTGAGAACTCTGCTATTAGAAGTGAAGGGGAAGAACAAAGACAAAAAAATCTACATAATAAAAATATTGAAGAAAGAGAAACCAATCACAAACTAAAGTGTTTCTATACGAATGCACAAAGCATGGGCAACAAACAAGGAGAACTGGAGCTACTAACGCAGGAGAAGAAATATGATGTCATTGGAATCACTGAGACTTGGTGGGACGATACACATGATTGGAATACAAGGCTAGAAGGTTACAACTTATTTGCAAGAAACAGACTTGATAAACGAGGAGGAGGTGTTGCATTGTATGTTAGAAAAGCGTATATCTGCACAGAGATTGAAGCTTCAGAGACTGGGAGTTCTGTGGAAACTGTTTGGGTAAGAATACAAGGACAGAACAATGGAAAGGACACCATTGTAGGCATTTACTACAGGCCGCCTGTGCAAGCTGAAGATATGGATGAACTCTTTATGCATCAAATGGCCAAGTTCTCCAAAAAATATGACATAGTGGTCATGGGAGATTTCAACTATCCAGACATTTGTTGGGAATCTCTCTCAGGCAAAACTAACAGGTCCAGGAAATTCTTATCCTCTCTTGCTGACAACTTTATCTTCCAAAAGGTAATGGAGAAAACAAGGGGATCTGCTACCTTGGATCTAATCCTCATAAACAGGGAGGAAATGGTGGAGGAGGTAAGAGTGGCTGGGACCCTAGGAGGTAGTGACCATGCTATTTTAGAATTTTGGATAACAAGAGAGGAAGACCTGTGAAGACTCAGACGTCAAGGTTAGATTTCAGAAAGGCAGATTTTAAGGAACTCAGAAAGAGAATTGGAGGGATCCAATGGCTGGATATCCTTAAGGACAAAAATGTCCAGGAAGGATGGAAAATCTTGAAAAATGAGATTCTCAAAGCACAATCGTTAACAATTCCGAAAAGAGGGAAGAATGGGAAGCATTTAAGGAAACCAGGATGGATGAACATAGAACTTAAACACATGCTAAAAAGGAAGAAAGAAATGTTTATCAAATGGAAAGAGGGAGGCATATCTAAAGAAGAATATAATGCCGTCTGCAGAACCTGCAGGGCACAAATCAGATTATCTAAAGCTGACAATGAATTAAGGCTTGCAAGTGACGTCAAAAGCAACAAAAAAGGATTTTGGGGATACGTCAAAAGTAAAAGAAAAGTCAAAGATGCTATAGGATTTTTACAGGATGAAAATGATGAAATGGTAAGTCAGGATGTTGAGAAGGCTGAACTTTTAAATTCCTATTTTGCATCTGTTTTCTCTCAGAAAGGAAATGTAACATCAACTGATCTTCACTGTCCTATTAAAGGAATAGAAGAATCCAGGATATCTATAAACAGAAAGACAGTGAGGAAACATTTAGCTAACCTAAATGAATTCAAGTCTCCAGGTCCAGATGAATTACACCCCAGGGTACTGAAGGAGATAGCAGAAGAAATTCTTGAACCACTGTCCATAATCTTTGAAAATTCTTGGAGAACAGGAGAAGTCCCAGAAGACTGGAGAAGAGCAAATGTTGTTCCTATCTTCAAAAAGGGGAAGAAGGTGGACCCAGGGAACTACAGGCCGGTGAGTCTGACTTCTATACCAGGAAAGATCTTTGAACAAATTATTAAAGAACATGTATGCAAGTACCTGGATAAGAATGAAGTGATTAAACAGAGTCAGCATGGGTTTGTAACTAATAAGTCATGTCAGACTAACTTAATTTCCTTCTATGACAGAATCACTGACTGGGTGGATCAGGGAAATGCTGTAGATATAGTATATCTTGACTTCAGCAAAGCATTTGACAAAGTATCTCACACAATCCTTATTGAAAAAATGACTAAGTATGGAATGGACAAGGCAACTGTTAGGTGGATTCATAACTGGCTTAGTGATCGGACCCAAAGAGTGGTTGTAAATGGCTGCACATCCAGTTGGAAGAATGTCTCAAGTGGGGTACCACAAGGCTCTGTTTTGGGCCCTGTATTGTTCAACATCTTTATCAATGATTTAGATGAAGGAATTGAGGGTAAACTGATCAAATTTGCTGATGACACAAAGCTAGGAGGGGTAGCTAATACTAGAGAAGAGAGAGAGAGGATTCAAAAAGATATACATAAACTGGAGCAGTGGGCAGCAACTAACAGAATGGATTTTAACAGGGAAAAATGCAAAGTACTACATCTGGGCAATAAAAATGAAAAAAGCATATACAAAATGGGAGGAATAGGGCTAAGTAACAGCACATGTGAAAAAGACTTGGGTATACTAATTGATCACAGACTTAACATGAGTCAACAGTGTGATGCAGCAGCAAAAAAGGCAAATGCAATTCTAGGATGTATCAACAGAAGCATACAGTCTAGATCACATGAGGTCATTATTGCCCTCTACTCCTCTTTGGTCAGACCTCATCTGGAATACTGTGTCCAGTTTTGGGCACCACATTTTAAAAAAGACATCAACAAACTGGAGCAAGTTCAGAGAAGAGCCACCAGAATGGTGACCGGTCTGCAAACCATGTCCTATGAGGAACGGTTGCAGGATTTGGGAATGTTTAGCTTGCAAAAAAGAAGACTGAGAGGAGACTTAATAGTTGTCTACAAATATCTCAAGAGCTGTCACATTGTAGAAGGATCATCTTTATTCTCATTTGCACAAGGAAAGACTAGAAGCAATGGGATGAAACTGAATGGGAGGAGACACAGATTAGATATTAGAAAAAACTTTTTGACAGTTAGGGTGATCAATGAGTGGAACAGGCTGCCACAAGAGGTGGTGAGTTCTCCTTCAATGGAAGTCTTCAAACAGAGGCTGGATAGACATCTGTCTGGGATGATTTAGAGAATCCTGCTTTGAGCAGGGGGTTGGACCAGATGACCCAGGAGGTCCCTTCCAACTCTACCATTCTATGATTCTATGATTCTATGTCCCCTTTTGTTTTTGTTTGTAGAATGGGAATTTTTGTTTTTAATTTAATTTGGTCTTTCCCTTTCCACATCCCATTCCCCATTCCCAGTTGTACTTAGTTTTGTGTTTACCCGAAGCAGGTAATATGTTCATGTAAAAATTGTTGGAAAACTTCAATAAAGATACTTTATTAAAGAAGTGTACACCTTGGATTTGGGGCATGCAGATGTTCATCGTTTAGTATGCATGCGCCTTACCATGCAAACTAAAACCTCGGTGCCTGCTACCATCTAGTCTTGCTGCAGGTATTTTGCCATCACTCAGTGGTTTTGACCACTTACTTCCTTAGGAATCTGGTAGCAGTCTGTGATTACGGCTTCTTTCTGCCATGTCCAGGTAATGGAGCTAGCATGCCTATAACTTTGAACTTGCAATCTATGTGTCCCACTGTAGGTCTAGGAACATTCAATGCCTTTGGTATTTTTTAAGATCGTTCTCCTTAGTCATACAAAGCAATGATCTCTTAACAGTTTGGACCACTCTTGAACACCTACGAATATTATTGAACTGGAAGCCATTGTCATGAGGCATGGGCAAAGATTAATCAGAAATTATTCAAGAAGCTGCTCTCACTATGCATCACAAATAAATTTGACAGCAATTATCTCAAAAAAAGGGGTCATCAGATCCACTTTTTAGTCAGCACCTGACCAGCGGAGAGGTGACGGCACACCTGCTGGCTTTCTCCATTCTTTGCTATGAGAGTTCTGAATACAGCTAAGAATTTGCTTGGTTGTATTTGGAACCATCATAGCAATACTTTTAGAGAGAGCTCAGGGCATGTGCTGCTAGCTTTCCTACCAATGGTGTTCAGACACCGGCTGGAATAAAGAATTGGGGAACCCCGTTCTGAAAATAGATGTGGGTCGCACCTCTGGAACCTGAACCTATCACACATTTATGGCATATTGTAACAACCCGTTCAACTTTATCAATGAAAACTGAAAGAGACAACCTTATCTGACTGCACATATACCAATCTGGCTGAATGAACATACATTTTCACACACCCAGCCCAAAATCTTGTGGAAAGTCTTCAGAGAAGTAAGGAGGCTGTTCAAGATTCAAAAAGGGCCCCAACTCCATATCAACACGCATGGCTATGGAATTGAATGTCCATCAATCTCATGTAGGTGTGACGGTCATGTGTCCACATACTCTTTGGCCCCAAAGTGTTTGTCTGACAAGTACCATATATACTCGAGTATAAGCCGACCCGAGTATAAGCCGACCCCAATTTTGCCACAAAAAACTGGGAAAACTTATCGACTCAAGTATAAGCCTAGGGTGGAAAATGAGATATGCCCCACAAGATGCTCCATAGATTGTGCCCCATAGATTGTTCCCCATAGATTATGCCCCCATAGATGCTCCATAGATTATGCCCCCATAGATTGTGCCCCCATAGATGCTCCATAGATTATGCCCCCATAGATGCCCCATGTATTATGCCCCATAGAAGCTGCATTGAATAGGCCCCTTATGCTGCCGCAGCTGCTGCAAAAAAGACATACTCACCTCTCGTCGCTGGGGGCCAGGTGCCATGTCCTGAGCAGGCAGGGACACCAGCGCGCTATGGGGGACAGGTGCTGGTGTCACCACTCGCTCAGGGCCCCGGCACCTGCGATATTTACCTGTCACCCGGGTCATCCAGCAGTGAATGATCAGGCAGAGGGCGCGGCGCGCAGTAACCACGTCATCGCGCCCTCTGCCTGAACATCGCAGCAAGAGGACCCGAGGACACAGTGGCGGAACGGGACAGGTAAATATCCCTTATACTCGCCCTTCCGCCGGCGCGTCTCTGCCCTGCTCTTCTCCCGCGGTCTCCGGCGCCAGTGTTCAGCGGTCACGTGGTACCGCTCATTAAAGCCATGAATATGTCCATATTCATGACTTTAATGAGCAGTACCGCCTCCCCCCTGTATATGACTCGAGTATAAGCCGAGAGGGGGACTTTCAGCCCTAAAAAATGGGCTGAAAAGCTCGGCTTATACTCGAGTATATACGGTAAGTCATAGTGAATTGACAAAAAAAATAAAAATAATCCCATTCATACAATGTAGCATACAGGCAGCCAACTTTTGAGGCATACCAATTTATTTGACAGTATGATTGTGTTAGAATCAAACCAGAATCTCAGCTTTCAAATACATGATTAGTACCAAAGAGTGGGAGAAAAAAAAATAAAAACATCAGAGTGCTGTTTCAAATTTTTTTGCAAAATTGCATAAAAGCATTTGATAGCAAAGTGCTTTGTGGCATTCTCAGAATGTGTCTCCTTTAAGAACAAATCTATGTATATACAGTCATGGCCGAAAGTGTTAGCACCCTTGGAATTGTTCCAGAAAATGAAGTATTGCAATTACATAAATAGGAAAAACAACATGTATATTGGAACAAAAAAAAATAATAAAAAGGCAAATTGGACATCATTTCACACAAAACCTCAAAAATGGGTCAAAATAAATTGTTCACACCTTTAACTTAATATTTGGTTACACACCCTTTGGAATAAATACCTGCAATCAATTGCTTCCTATAACCATCAACAAGCTTCTTACACCTCTTAACTGGAATTTTGGACCACTCTTCTTTGTAAACTGGTCCGGGTCTCTTATATTTGAAGGCGCCTTCTCCCAACAGCAATTTTAAGATCTCTCCACAGGTGTTTTTTTTCTTATTTTACTTACAGATAGCGCCATTAATACCACAGCGCTTACAGACATTATTGGCACTGTCCCTGATGGGGCTCACAATCTAGATCCCCTATCAGTATGTCTTTGGAATGTGGGAGGAAACGGGAGAACCCAGAGGAAAGTCACGCAAACACAGGGAGAACATACAAACTCCTTGCAAATGTTGTGCTTGGTGGGATTTGAACCCAGTATCCCAGCTCTGCGACGCTGCAGTACTAAACACTGAGCCACAGTGCTGCTCAATGGGATTTAGAACCAGACTCCTTGCTGGCCACTTCAGAACTCTCCAGAGCTTTGTTTCTATTTCTGGGTGGTTCTTCAAGTGTATTTGGGGTCATTGTCCTTTGGTAATCCTCAGATTTCATGATGCCTTACACACAGTCAAGGCACCCAGTACCAGAGGCAGCAAAGCAACCCCAAAACATCTTTGAACCTCCACCATATTTAACTGTAGGCCTCATTCCATTTTCGATAAGCCATAGAATTGTGTGCTTTACCAAAAAAGCTCTATCTTTGTCTCATCTGTCCACAAGAAAATTCCCTAGAAGGATTTTGGCTTACTCGCGTCCATTTTGGCAAACTGCAGTCTAGCTTTTTTATGCCTCTGTCAGCAGTGTGGTTCTCCTGAGTCTCCTGCCATAGTGTTTTATTTAATTCAAATGTGGACAGATAGTGTCAGCAGGAACTAATGCACCCTCAGCCTGCAGGACAGCTTGAATTTCTTTGGAACTTGATTGGGGCCGTTTACCATCCGGACTATCCTGCATTGTAACCTTTCAACAATTTTTCTCTGCCGTCCATGTCCAAGGAGATTAGCTACAGTGCCATGGGTTGTAAACTTCTTGATTATGTTGTGTATCGTGGACAATAATATCAAGGTTACAAGTCCATCTCCAGATATCTTGATGTTCCTTTAATATTTTTAAATAAAATTTTGGTTCTCAAGTTCTCTTCTCCTCTTTCTATTCTACATGTTAGTGTGGTGCACACACAGACACACAATGCAAAATTTGAGTCAACTTCTCCCCTTTTATCTGGTTTCAGGTGTGATTTTCATATTGACCACATCTGTTACTTGACACAAGTGAGTTTGAACGAGAATCACATGCTTAAATTTTTACCCACAATTTTGTAAAGGTGCCAACATTTTTGCCGTGTCCATTTTTGAAATTATGTCCAACTTATTTATCTTTTTACCTTATTTTATCTTTTTTTTTTGTTCCAATACACACAAAAGGAAATAAACGTGTGTAACAAAACATGTAACTTCATTTTCTGGAACAATTTCAAGGGTGCCAACATTTTTGGCCATGACTGTATTATAGTAATTATCTAGTTATTTGTCAAAAGTGTGAAAAATTGTCCTGGGGGGGGGGGTAAAAAAAATTAAAAGACTGTTTACTAGGCACAATTTGGCATTTAAAATTACATGTTGTCACAAAAAAAAAAAACATTAAACGGTAACCTGTCATGTAAACTGCAGATGTGGTTAACCTCTTAACGACCTGACTGTCATTGTGTCTCTGCTGTGAGTGCCGCCAGTGGCCGGCGTTCATAGCAGATGAGCATTTCTGCTACACCGCTGAAGCCCTGCTATGTGTAGCACATGTGATCGGAATATTGCAGCTTCAAGTCTCCTATAAAAAAAGACTATTGAAGCAAGGGGGGGGGGAAATTGCTGCGTTCAGAAACCCCCAATCAAAATCTAAAAATACGGATTTTTGTGTTACTCACCGTAAAATCCTTTTCTCCGAGACGCTCATTGGGGGACACAGGACTGTGGGTGTATGCTACTGCCGCTAGAGGCTGACACTAAGTAAACATAAAAAAAGGTTAGCTCCTCCTCCGCCGTATACACCTCAGCACTGGCCGCAGGCAAACCCAGTTTAGTGCAAAAAGCAGTAGGAGGCTAAAGAATAAATTAATGTTAATACAGGTACAATATATCCAGAAGTAAATCTACTGATATAGACCCAAGCAAATAAAATTAACTTAGAAATCGAAGCCATCCGGCTAATAGGGAGGGAGCTGTGTCCCCCAATGAGCGTCTCGGAGAAAAGGATTTTACGGTGAGTAACACAAAAATCCGTATTTCTCCTTCGTCTCATTGGGGACACAGGACTGTGGGACGTCCCAAAGCAGTCCCTTGGGTGGGAAACCGACTCCACAGTGTAATTTATAATCAAGCATTGCTTATATGTGCGCAACCGCGCCCTGAAGAATCCTTCTACCCAGACTGGCATCCGCAGAAGCCTGGGTATGGACATTATAATGCTTGGAAAAGGTTGCAGACTGGACCAGGTTGCTGCTTTACAAACCTGTTCCACTGAAGCCTGATGCCGAAGGCCCAGGAGGCACCCACCGCTCTGGTGGAGTGAGCCTTGATCCCTGCAGGAACCACCGCGCCTCTGATGCGGTAAGCCTCCTGAATGGCTAACCGAATCCACCTAGCCAAGGTTGATTTAGAGGCAGCGAGTCCCTTCCTGCGACCTTCAGGGAGGACAAACAGCGTGTCCGTCTGTCGAAAGGACGCCGTCCGAGATACATATCTCCTGAGTGCTCTCACCAGATCCAGCGTATGGAGAGCCTTCTCCACTCGGTGCGTCGGAGCTGGGCAAAATGAGGGCAAAACAATGTCCTCATTAATATGAAATGAGGACACGACTTTAGGCAAAAAAAGGTGGAGTAGGTCTGAGCACCACCTTATCCTGATGGAAAAGCAAGTACGGAGCTCGACAAGACAGTGCAGCCAGCTCCGAAACCCGCCTTATGGATGTTATGGCTACCAAAAACACCACTTCCCAGGAAAGAAACGACAGAGAAACCTCCTGCAAAGGTTCAAAAGGAGACTCTTGCAGAACTCCCAGGACTAGATTGAGGTCCCAAACCTCTAAAGGAGTCTTGTAGGGAGGAACTATATGGACAACCCCCTGAATAAAGGTCCTAACCTGAAAATTAGACGCGATCCTTCGCTGAAAAAGCACAGACAAGGCTGATATCTGCCGTCTAAGCGTACTTGGCGCTAGACCCCGAATCTAGGCCAGCCTGGAGAAATGACAGAATGTTTGGAATTGAAAACCTAAGCGGGGAACAACCATGTTCCCTGCACCAAGCAAAAAAGACCTTCCAAGTACCGTGGTAGATGTGAGCCGAGACGGCTTTCGGGCGCTAGCCATCGTCGCGGCGACCTTTTTAGAGAATCCAGCCCTGGTCAGGATCCAAGATTCAACGGCCAGGCCGTCAAACACAGGACCGCTGAGTTCTGGTGGTAAACTGGGCCCTGGAGAGAAGGTCCGCACGCTCTGGCAGTCGCTAGGGTGCGTCGGCGAGCAACTGTACCAGCTCCGCGTACCAAGAGCGACGCGGCCAATCCGGAGCGATTAATATCGCTGGAACCCCCTCTATCCTGATCTTTCTGATCACCCTTGGGAGAAGAGCTATTGGTGGAAATAAGTATGGAAGATGGAATTGATTCCACGGTAGAACCAGGGCGTCCACCGCAATTGCCTGCGGATCCCGGTACCGGGAGACGAAGTTGGGCACCTTGGCATTCATCCTGGAAGCCATCAGGTCCACATCTGGGGTTCCCCAGCGTCGACATATCTGCTGAAATATCTCGGGATGTAGTGACCATTCCCCTGAAGCTATGCCGTGACGGCTAAGAAAATCCGCTGCCCAGTTTTCCTCGCCCGGAATGTGGACTGCTGAAATCACGGAGTGATTTACCTCTGCCCAGGACAGAATCTGTTTTAACCTCGTGCATAGCCGCCCGGCTGCGGGTACCTCCCTGATGGTTTATGTATGCCACCGCCGTGGCATTGTCTGACTGAATTCGGACTGGGCGGCCTGCCAGATGCTGGTGAAAATGCCTCAGAGCCAGCCAAATAGCTCGGATCTCTAAAATATTTATTGGGAGGATCGACTCCTGCTGAGACCAAGTCCCCTGGGCTGTTGGTGACGAAACACTGCTCCCCATCCGAGCAGGCTGGCATCCGTTGTGACTACCATCCAGATATTCGGAGGAAACAAACGGCGCTGTTGAAGAGTGGAACTCCTCGTCCACCACATAAGAGTCTGTCTGACCTTCAGGGACAGACGGCACCGAAGATTGAGGGAATAAAGGCTCCCGTCCCATACTGCCAAGAGTGCATGCTGAAGGGGGCGAAGATGAAACTGGGCAAATGGAATCGCCTCGATCGTTGCCACCATCCTTCCTAGGACCCTCATGCAAAACCGGATGGTATGAGGAATCGGTTTGTGAAGGATCCGTACCTCTTGACGGAGAACTAAGGCCTTGTCCTGAGGAAGGATTATCAACCCTTGAGCGGTGTCGAAATCCATCCCTAAGAAGGTGATCTTTCGAGATGGCACGGGAGATGACTTCTTCATATTCACCAGCCACCCCAGGCGAACAAGAGTGTCTAGGGTAATGCTGACACTTTCCTCGCATGTTTGGAAAGACGGACCCTTGATGAGAAGGTCGTCTAGGTAAGGCAAGATGACTATCCCCCTGGAGTGTAGAATGGATACAACAATAGCCATGACCTTTGTGAACACTCTGGGAGCTGTGGCTAGCCCGAATGGCAAGGCAGCGAACTGAAAGTGAAGTTTGCCGATGGCAAACCGAAGAAACCTTTGATGAGGGGGAAATATGGGGAATGTGAAGATAGGCATCCTGGATGTCTATTGATGCTAGAAATTCCCCTTTTTCCATGGCAGCAATGACCGAGCGGAGAGACTCCATTCGAAAATGTCGAATTTTCACGAACCGATTCAGTCTTTTTAGATCCAGAATGGGCCTTACGGTACCGTCCTTTTTGGGTACAATGAACAGATTGGAATAAAACCCCCGACCTCTTTCGACCTCTGGTACAGGTACGACAACCCCGCTGTGTCGAAGAGACTCGACCGCCTTGAATAAGGCGAGAACCCGAGACTCCTCCTTGGGAAGGCGCGAGGGAAAGAAACGATTTGAGGGAAGGCTGGTAAATTCTATCTTGTACCCCGAGGTGACTAATTCTCTGACCCATTCGTCTTGAGTAATTGATAGCCAAGTGGGACGAAACCAGAGTAACGGCCGCCTACTCTGGAAGAATCGACCGGATTCTGCCTCCAGTCATTTATCCGAAAATCTTTGGGCCTAGACCCTCTAGATTTCGGTTGTTGAGACCGCATTCTTCCCAACGGGTTGGTCTTGTAAGAGGCCTGACGATCTCTGGCCTGATTAGGTCGACCTGAGCCGCTGGAACTGGCTGTTGCAGCCCAACCTGGGTTGCGAAAGGCTCTAAAGCGAGGCTGAGGCTGTCGGCGAAAGGGCTGTTTGACCTTCTGCTGAGGCAAAAAAGAACTCTTCCCTCCTGTCGCATCAGATATAAGCTGATCCAGTTTTTCACCAAATAAACGACCGCTTTGATAAGGCAAGGACGTAAGTGACTTCTTTGAAGTCGAGTCTGCTCGCCAAGTCCTCAACCACAAGGATCTCCTAATGGCAATCGCATTAGCAGCAGCTAATGCTGCGCAATTTGCCGCATCCATAGAAGCGTTGATCAAAAAATCACCTGCGAGAGCCATCTGATTAGATATCTCCAAAACCTCAGGTGGCACTTCTACACCGTGAAGAGCTCTGTTCAGAGACTCCGACCAGGAAATAGAGATGACCCAGATGCTTCAAACACCGAGCGAGCCAGGCTTTCAATCAGACGATCCGTTGGATCCTTAATCGAGGAACCATCAGGAAGGGAGAGAAGCGTCTTAGATGCCAAGCGTGACACCGAGGATCGACCACTGGGGATTCCGCCCACTTCTTAAGAAGTTCAGGAGCAAAAGGATACCTGATATTGAGGGCCTTCTGTCCTGTAAAGCGCTTATCCGGTTTTTCTCGGTGGCGCTGCACAAGCTCCTCAAACTCAGGATGAGCACCAAAAACCTTATGGGTCTGTCTGGCTCGTTTGAAAGACACCTTATGACCAGAGGCCAAGGTGGATTCATCGTCTACCCCCAGAGATTGATTGACAGCTTCGATCAGACTGTCAATTGTCTCCTGACAACCTGGAGCTTCCAAATTGAGGGACCCTTCAGTATCGGAATCCGAATATTGATCACTTGCCTCTAAAGGTGAGGGAGAGCGAGAAGCTGAGCTGAAGGATGCCGAAGCCCTGGACGGCATAGGCGACGCAGTGTGGGTTCGCTTCCCCTGCGTCTGCCTGGTGAGAGCGCGGCCCCTGCAGGCCGGAGGTTCCCCCCAGTCCTGTATCCCCGGACGCCCTTAAGCAGCGTTGACAGCGCAAAAGGAAAAGAGCAAAGGCTCCAGACTTTCAAAAAGAGCGCTCCCTGTCTGGGAGGCGTGGCTCATATAGCTGATCACAGGGGCCGGGTCGAGAGGCGCGGCCTAGCGCCGTCAGATGCCGGAGACGCCACTTCCGGCCGCGGCCTAGTCTCCGGCCGAAGCCGGGGACTAAATTTCCGGCCGCGGCCTAGCGCCGGCCGAAGCCTCGGCCTAAATTTTTGGCGGTGGCCGCCCGAAAAACAGGGGGCGGGCCCGCCGGAAGTGACGCTGCCGGGGCGGAGCACGGCCTATCTTCCGGCCGACGCCGGGAGCAAAATTAGACATGCGGCCTGGTTCCCGGCCGAAGCCGGGGACTAAATTTCAGCCCGCGCCTAGCACCGGCCGAAGCCGGGAGCTAGATTTTTGGCGGCGGCCGCCTAGAAGCCAGGCGGACCGTCACACGCAGAGAGGGGATGGCGCTCTCCGGGGGTTTCACAGACAGCCTCGCGGACCGCTCCCACCGAATCTCGACCGCCCCAGACGCTACCTGACGTCCGACACTGTTCTCCGGAGCTTTGAAGGTGGGTTCTCCTGCTTGCAGTCTTCTACCAAAAAAATGGGGAACGGTGCAGGCTCCAGCTCCATGACCTCTAATGGTGGGTCTTCCTTGCTGCAGTGGACTTGCGGCTCTCCCAGACATTAGTCCAGCGTCTCCCGTCTTTTAGAGGGGGGCTTGCAGCAAAAAAAGGAGGGACGGTGCAGGCACCCTAACTCCATCACCCCTTCAGGGGATGAGGAGAGGGACCGTCCGCCACCTTGCAGCACCGCAGTCTAGCATTGGTGGTGCAGTGGGGCCGCACGGACTAACTCCTGCCTCTGTACAGCCTAGGGCTTCAATACCTTAGGGTGGTCAGGGCTGAGTCCGGCATTTATGTCCCACGTTGCGGGAGAGGATACGTTGGAGGCTTTACTCCACGTGCTCGCCCGTTGATGGTTTGGGGAGATCGGACCCTTTCAATAGGATCCGTCGCCCCTATCTCATCTTCGTGGGAAAGAAAAAAAAAAAAAAATGGTCTGGAAAAAGAACCAGACGTGTGCCTCCATCAGACACTAAGCAATAACTGGGTTTGCCTGCGGCCAGTGCTGAGGTGTATACGGCGGAGGAGGAGCTAACCTTTTTTTATGTTTACTTAGTGTCAGCCTCCTAGCGGCAGTAGCATACACCCACAGTCCTGTGTCCCCCAATGAGACGAAGGAGAAAGAATTAATCTGATCGTTAAACGGACTAAAGTGAAAAAAAAAAAAAACACCAGAATTACGGGGTTTTTTTTGGTCTCCGCAACAATGCAATAACGTGCGATCAAAACATTGTATTTACACCAAAATGGTATCAGTAAAAACATCATGTCGGCGCCCAAAAAAATGGTGTCATTCAAAAGTACAACTTGTCCCACAAAAAACAAGTCCTCACATGGCCATATTGGGTGAAAAAAAAGTTATGGCTCTGGGAAGATGGGGAGCAAAAAAACGAATACGGAAAATCCCAAAGTGGTGAAGGGGATACTCTGCAGGTTATTAGCGTTCTATGACCGTGTGGGGCCGGTACAGACCGAGAGCCCTGATGCCGGAAGGAAAAGCACTTCATTCCTCCCGGTAGCCTTGCTCATTCAGTCATAGGGGTGCTGCCGGCACAGTTTCAGTCACAGCTCACTGCAGAGAGAGGTGGCTGTAATCACACCTTTCCACTGACAGACAGCAGGTCCTAATCATTAATCGTCTGTCAGTGTCGGGGGTGCATCACAGCCAGCGATGACAAACTATGCCCGCGCCACCCGTGACTGAGCGCAATGCTGCCGGGAAGAATAAAGTAAATTTCCTCCTGGCAGTGGGGCTCTCAGTGCGGCAGCCATATAGTATCATCTGCAGATTAACCCCATATCTGCAGGTTAGTTATTTTATATGACAAGTTCCCTTTAATATAAGCCTTAAGGACTTTATAAATTCTGGTCCCTCGCCCATGTATAAAATGATTTACTCCTCACTTATCCTTTCAGTATTCATTAAAATGCTCACAACAAAAACACAAACATGATCTCTGATTTTAAAAATGTTTCTTCTTTTTTTTAATATTACTTCAATTAAGCCAATACAGATAATGCTTTTTTTTTCATTTTTATCTTTTTTTAAAACCCATGCCCCACAAAAATAAAAGATACAACAAACATTTTCTCTATACATAGGGTTTTTGAAGCATGACCACTTCTAAAAACACAACTCCTAACTCTTCTAGGCAGGCGCTGGAACAATGAAGTTATGGTGCCAAGGTTTTTCAACTTTAATATGAAGCAGAGTATCCAATAAGTTCTCTTCTCTGGTCACAAAGTTATCATGTAGACTCCAAGCTGGGTCCTCGCAGCCCAGAGGCAGAGATGACAAAAGGCTTGAACTGGTGAAGTGCGCAGATGCTGCTCATCTTGGTACATAGTGTGGTTGCTGAAATGATGCGATGTTTAAGGGAAGCAATCATCAGAAAATGAACAATTGCTTAAGTCAGGATTTTTTGTTTCAACATTTTAAAAATGTGTTTTTCATAACAATTTTTATTAAAAAAAAAAAATGAATAAAATAAGCAGTTTTCACAGTGGCCACTGAGGATTTTTTTTTTTAGACTCATATTCCTTGTCCATTCCGAAAGTTTTAAGCAAGGCTGCTTAGCATCAGAGGCAGGATTACAGACAGGGGATACCTCTATATACAGCTGATTACCTTATGATTGGTGGATCTGCTGTTATGTCACATCTAACCCTGCTCCCCGTCCTTTCATAATGACTTTTGCACAGGTTCATTGGATGCATTAATACAAAAGGTAAGGTCAGAGTCTGTTCGTTGTGGCTATGTACATGTGTTGTTTCCTGAAACAGAAAGTATAAAAAGAGCCCCAGTGGCCAGTGTGAAAATTAACAGATTACCTTTTTTTTTTACTAAAGATTGTGATATAGAAAAAAACCTAGCTAATCTATTTGAAAAAAAAATCCATACAACACAAAACTCTGATTTAAACAATAGGTCACTTTCTGAGCATAGCTTCCCACTGAAGTGAAGACAGCAAGTGGATTACAACAAGAAAGGAAGCCGTACGGCAGGGAGGTAAACAACTTATTACAAAATTAAAAAAAAAGAATCCAGAATGTCAAAAAAAAAAAAATCAAAATGAAAACAGAACAAAACAAAATATTAAATCAACGAATGGCCCCCAGTCTGTTCCTGATAAACCTCAATAACGTCTTCTTCCTCCATGCCCAGCTGTAAGAGAAGACGTGACTGGTTAGAAACACAAACACTGCAGACAATATCTAAACTCAATACCAAGTTTACTCAATATCTATACTCAATATTAAGGAATTTGGACTTAAAGGGGTTGTCCGGTCCAACTTGGTAAGTCTGCAGTCCCTCTGTGTGACTGCAGACTTCTGAATCCCCCCCAGCGCACGCACTGTGTGCTGCGGGATTCACGGGTTACTGACCAGGAACGGAGGGCATGTAGGAGTTATATATATTATATATACTCCCGGCCAGTGGGTGCAGCCTCGCCCTGTACAGTGAGGAGGCCTTCCAGTGGGCTCTATACCAGTATAACAAAGCAAGGCCGCACCCACTGGCCGGGAGCATGTATAACTCACACATACCCTCCAGTCCCGGGTCAGAAACCCATGAATCCCCGCAGCACACAGTGCGTCCGCTGGGGGAGGGGGATTCATAAGTCTGCAGCCACACAGAGTGATTGTAGGCTTATCCATTTGGATTGGACAACCCCTTTAAAATATTAAGCCTTTCAGTTACATATAATCAGGGCAGGAAACAAGGGTAGATACCTACCGATGGCGCCACTTTACACCAACCAGGAAGGAGCGCAATTACATTTTAAAAAAACCATATAGATTTCATGATGATCCAACTACAAATAAGCCTAAAATATGCAAGAGACTGTGGAGTGGATAATCTGTCCACGATTCAGATGACCGCGTCTTTCAGCTGTAAGGGGAGAACTGTGCGATTCTGCTGTGGCAGGACGAATGGCTTATCTGCTGATCTCCTGCCTCACCTGCTGTCCGGTAATACTCCATGACTGTTCCATCACCTCTTCTTGTTTTCCTGCTACGTGAGGGCGTGTGTGTAAGCGTGCAATGTGGCTGGCGCGCAAGCGTGTATGACGCAGTGAAGGTGTAATATTGGGTGCTGGAGAACAATTTTCCCTCTCGGCCTTGGTAAAGTGTGTGCGTGTGATGGTGTGTATGTAAGATTGAGCGTTGGAGCACAATGTACATTCTCGATTTTGGGTAACTAAAATCACAGCTTCAGGATCTCAGAAATGAGAGATGCAGTAGGGGGCGCTATCTAAGTGTAGTACTAGTTTCAATAAGCGAATGTTAGAAGAGGACTATACGCTCACCTCAATATGCTGTGCTAAGGAATGTAATGGAAGGAAGAAACTGGGAAAGAAAAAAGCGCAATAGGGTCGTATCCGGTGACAATGGGGTGTCAGGAAAAGGGGAGATACTCACCTTGTTAGGTTGCCGAATGACAACACAACAGGCACATAACAGCTGCTGCAGATACCGGTCAAGGAAATGAGCATGAATATAGGGATGAAAAAGGAGGTATCGCTCATGCGCTGCTGATGGCGAATAAATCGGTGAAACAAAGTTTTTTTTTATATTTTTTTTTTAAATTATTTCTTATTTAACCCCTTTCCAACATCGGGCGTAATAGTACGCCGATGTTGGACTCCCTCCAAATCTTCAAATCACCCCTTTCGCCCCATTCAAAAAAAAAAATCAAACAAACACATATTTGCTATCGCTGAGTTTAGAATCGCCCGATCTTTCATATAAAAAAGGATTAACCCAATCGCTAAACGGTGTAACGAGAAAAAGAAAAGTAAAAACGCCAGAATTACTTTTTCTTTTTTTGGTTGCCCCAACATTGGATTAAAATGCAATAACGGGCGATAAAAATCGTATCTGCACCAAAATGGTATCATTAAAAACGTCAGCTCTGCGTGCAAAAAATAAGCCCTCACCCAACCCGAGATCATGAAAAATGGAGACGCTACGGGTATTGGAAAAAGGCACAATTTTTTTTTTTAAATAAACTTTGGAATTTTTTTTCACCACTTAGATAAAAAAGAACCTAGAAAGGTTTGGTGTCTATGAACTCGTAATGACATGGAGAATCATAATGGCAGGTCAGTGTTAGCATTTAAACACAACTGTGGGATTGAACTTTTTTTTGCAATTTCACTGCACTTGGATTTATTTTTTTTCCCGTTTTCCAGTATAAGACATGTTAAAAGCAATGGTGTCGTTCAAATGTACAACTCATCCCGACAAAAACAAGCCCTCACATATCCATATTGACAAAAAAATAAAGATATGGCTCTGGGAAGAAGGGGAGCAAAAAATGAAAATGGAAAAACCAAAAATACATCTGGTTGTTAAGGGTTAAACCTGTTTACATTTAAAACAAAAAAAACACGGATTTTGGTAAAGACTTACCTGTAAAATCCTTTTCAGCGAAGGAAGGAAGAGAGACACAGTAATTCATTACTGATGGGTAGGCGGAGCCCCAGATCAGGATGTTACCTCAGATCAAAAGAGTGATGACTGGCTGGCCCCTCCAGCTCGGGCTCCTCCTACTCAGCTCCAGTCGTATCAAAGCTTTTAGGAAAAGAGCCAAGATCACCAGCGGAGCAACATAACCCCTTCTGAAGGAACTTCAGAAAAAAACACAAGGATACAGGTTATGCATGCAAAGAAAGCCAAAAACCACAGAGTTCCAGGTACTACTCACGGAACCTGACTACTGCGATGAGCTGGCGATGCTGGAACAGAGCCTTAGCGCGCTGACCTCAGCCCAGATAATCGCTATCAGATAAGGGTCGCGCTGCATCTGAAAACATCAACACACTTCTGCCGTGGGAGGGTGCTGTGTCTCTCTTCCTTCCTTCGCTGAAAAGGATTTTACAGGTAAGTCTTTACCAAAATCCGTGTTTCAGCTGCAGATGAAGGAAGAGAGCCACAGTAATTCATTACTGATGGGACGTCCCAAAGCAGTTCAAAAATAAGGGTGGGAAAAAACCAACAAAAGGCAGAAACCCAACAACCTTAACAACAAAGCGCAACCAGCGCTAAACACAAGTTCATCCAGAACTTTAAACTACAGCTGCCTGCAGGACCCTACGTCCGAGGGCTGCATCAGCGGAAGCACTGACGTCCACTTTATAAAATCTTGTAAACGTGTGGACAGAGCGCCAAGTCGCAGCTCGGCAAAGCTGCACTGCCGAAGCACCTTGATGAAAAGCCCACGATGAAGCCACAGCTCTCGTGGAATGGGCTCGAATCTTAATCGGGCAAGATTCACCCCGAAGACGGTAAGCTTCCAAATAGCTGACCGGATCCAACGAGCTATAGAACCCTTGGAAGCTCGTTGACCACGCCGACGACCTGCCGGAACCACAAACAGGGAGTCCGTCTTACGAAAACCTTGAGTAATAGATAGATAAAACTTCAAGGCCCGCACTAAATCCAATGTGTGTAAATCTCGCTCTTTCGTATTCTTCGGATCCGGACAGAGTGAAGGCAACACAATATCCTGGTTAACATGAAATTGTGACACCACTTTAGGCAAAAATCACCCCGAGTGCGAAGCACTACACGATCCGGAAAAAACTCCAGAAAAGGAGGCGAGCAAGAAAGAGCTGCCAATTCAGAAACTCTCCTCAAGGAAGTGACTGCAACAAGGAAAGCCACCTTCCAAGAAAGTAAAGAAAGGCTAGCAGAAACCATAGGTTCAAAAGGTTTATGCTGAAGAGCCTCCAAAACAAGGTTGAGCCGCCAAGGAGACACGGGTGCCTTCCGCGGCGGAAACTTACGAGAGATACCTCGGAAAAAAGAGATCACGTCTCTATTCGAAGCAATGGTTCTCCGGAATAATAAGGACAGAGCAGAAATCTGACCTTTCAGAGTGCTAACTGCCAAACCCTTGTCTAGCCCATGCTGCAGAAAAGCCAACAGGTTGGGAATGGAAAATTTTCTCGGGTTCCGAGAAGACCCCAAACACCACGAAAAGAAGGTTTCCCAAATTTTGTGGTAAATCCTAGAAGTAGCCGGACATCTTGCAGCACGAAGGGTAGCAATGACCTCGGCTGAAAAACCTCTACGGGTCAAGATCTCGGTCTCAAGAGCCACGCCGTCAAACGCAGGGACATCAAGTCCGGATGACAAATGGGCCCCTGAGTCAACAAGTCCTGTTGAAGAGGGAGTGGAAACGGAGGTGCCGCCAACAGCGACATTATTGTCGAGAACCACACCCTTCTTGGCCAGTCTGGAGCTATCAGAATAGCTGGAATTCTCTCTAGTCTGATCCGATGCAGCACTAGAGGAAGTAAGGATATCGGCGGGAATACATAGATCAGCTTGAACTGATCCCACTGAGCCACTAGAGCATCCACCGCCACCGCCTTCGGGTCCTTGTACCTGGACATGAATGTCGGTAACTTGGCATTGGACCTGGAAGCCATCAAATCCACTTGGGGGGTTCCCCAGCGAGAGCACAGTAGTGCAAAGACTTCCGGGTGGAGGCTCCATTCCCCGGGATCCATCCTTCTGCGACTGAGAAAGTCCGCTGTAATATTCTGAACCCCTGGAATATGAATCGCCGAAATGGCTGGTACATTGGCCTCTGCCCAAATCAGAATTCGGGACACCTCTACCATGAGTCTGGAACTCCTTGTCCCACCTTGGTGATTGATATACGCGACAGCCGTCGCATTGTCTGTCTGCACACGGACTGGCAGACCGCTCAAAAGGACCGTCCAATGTTGGAGGCAAAGAAAAATCGCCCTCAATTCCAGGATGTTGATCGGAAGCACAGACTCTTCCGGTGACCATACCCCTGAATCCAGAGATTGGTCCAAACACCCCCCCAGCCCGTCAGGCTGGCATCGGTGGTTATGACTGACCACTTCAGAGGGAGGAAAGACTTCCCCAGGGAGAATGCCCCTGGACGTAACCACCATTCTAGAGAATCCCGCACCGCGCGAGAAATGGTGACACTGCAATCCAGCGATTGCGACTGGTTCCATCGACTCAAGATGAACCTTTGAAGAGTCCTGGAGTGGAACTGGGCAAAAGGAATTGCCTCCATGGACGCCACCATCAGTCCCAGAAGACGCATACACTTCCGTAGGGACATTGCCGTTGAGGATGTCATAATCTGTACATGTCGAAGAAGACATGACTGTTTGTCTGGTGGTAGGGAAACTACCGACCGAAACGTGTCGAGATGCATTCCCAAAAAGAGAATTGTCCTTGATGGTTCCAGGGACGACTTCTCCCAATTGACCAGCCAACCGAAGTCTTTCAGAAACTGAAGAGACAAATCCCGAGCCGTCAATGCCTCCTCCTCCGAGGAAGCCACGATCAAAAGATCGTCCAGATAAGGGAGAATCGTAATCCCCTGTCTTCGAAGGAGTGCCATGAGGGGCGCCAGAACTTTTGTAAAGACCCTTGGCGCTGAGGCTAAGCCGAACGGCAGAGCCAC
Organism: Oophaga sylvatica; assembly: GCA_033576555.1. Lineage (NCBI taxonomy): Eukaryota > Metazoa > Chordata > Amphibia > Anura > Dendrobatidae > Oophaga > Oophaga sylvatica. The sequence continues at coordinate 35,596,761 of JARQOD010000007.1, read as the reverse complement.
GAACTGATAATGATTCTGACCTATGGCAAATCGAAGAAAGCGCTGATGAGCCTTTCCGATGGGAATATGCAAATAGGCGTCGCGAATGTCGATTGACACCAGAAAATCGTTCTGTGACAGAGCTGCCACAACGGAACGAAGCGACTCCATGCGAAATTTCCGGGCATGGACATGCCGGTTTAATCGCTTGAGATCCAGAATCGGGCGAAATTTGTTCTCCTTTTTGGGAACTATAAAAAGGTTGGAATAAAAACCTTTCCCTCGGTCCTCTGACGGAACCGGTATCACTACACCCTTTTGTAGTAGCGATTCGACCTCTCGCTGTAGAGCGACAACAAGCTCGGGTTCCGACGGAACGCGAGATTGACAAAAAACATTTGGGGGTTGAGAAGCAAACTCTATGAAATAGCCTGCCGACACTATCCGCGTTACCCAGGAATCTGGAACGCGAGCCATCCAAGTCTCCTTGAAAAGAAGCAGGCGACCCCCCACTCGAGAATCCTCGAGTGGACCCCTGGCGTCAATCCGACTTTGCGGGTTTCTTGTCAAGTTCCCGCTTGTTCTGGCGGAAACTCTGCTTCCAGGGAGTACGAGCTTTCTGAGAGGATTTCTTTCCTGAGAAAGAAGGACGACCCGATCCCCACGAGGAGTGACTAGATCGTCCTCGGCCCCGAAAGGACCGCCGACCACTATAAACACCAGGCTTACTGGACACCGAGGCCATGGCCCTTCGCTGTGGTAATGCTGATTCCTTTGCCTTAGCCTTGGAAATCAGCTCTGTGAGGTCGGATCCAAAAAGATGGCCACCCTTGTAAGGTAAGGCCAACAACCCTTGTTTGGAAACTGCGTCCCCGGCCCACTGTCTGAGCCATAAAGCTCTTCTGACTGTGACCGCTGAAGCTTGCGCTTTGGCCAGCAGAGATGCCGTATCCAGACCGGCATCAAAGATATAACAGGCTGCCGTTTCTAACCATTCACAAGTTTCCCGTATCTCAGATAACGGAGATTCATTTTGCAACTCCGTCTTCAGACGTGCCAACCAGCTTAGAGAAGCTCTAGCAGCACACATGGATCCTAGCACTGCTCGAAATCCATGACCCGCAGCCTCATAGCTTGCTTTTGCCGCCAATTCTGCCTTTCTATCCAAAGGCTCCTGTAAGCTCGCTTTTCCCTTAATAGGGAGTAGTGAGGCTTTACTAAGCTGAGATAAGGACACATCCACTTCAGGAGCAGAAGTCCAATTAGCCTTTAACTCCGTAGAGCAAGGATAAAGTGTATCAAAGAAATGCGTTCCATGAAAACGCTTATCTGGACATAGACGTTCCTCCTCTATTACACCATTAAGCTCATCCAGAGCTGGCAATGTTGTACGCGAAGCACGGGACTCCTGGAACATGCGTGCTGATTTACCAGGACGACTAGTTACCTCCTCCGGTAACTGTAGTATATCTCTCATGGCTTCAATTAATGCCTCCGTACGCTTCGTCATAGAGGAACGTCCCTGCGGCTCGTCCGCATCTGAATCGGATATTTCTCCATCCGAATATAAAGGGGAACTCTGCCCAATATCAGATACATCTGACTCGCTCCGTGTAGAGGCCGGTAACGGCCTGCGTCGCTTCCTCTGAGAGGAATTAGCAGACACATATTGACCTAAAAGGTCAGATAAGTTATTAATCGATCGAGCGATATCATCCAATTTTCCACCGCTGTCGACCGCAGCGCTAGACGCTGTGGAGGTCTGCGTATCTGATTGCCGCAATGGCACTGGGACGTGATCCGCGGCATCTGAACTCTGTTCAGACATGTCTCATCTGAATGAGCAGGTCAAAGCGGTAATACCAGCAAAAAACTATGCGGTTTTTTTTTTTTTTTTTTTTTTTCAAACGCTGAAGGGTTAACGCTCCACCAAGCAGAGTTACCCCAGCGGTATTCAGTCAGCAAATTTAGCAGGTAGAAATAACCCTCAAAGGGGTTAATATTGCAAACTCACCAAAATATATATATATTTGTGAGCCCCAGCCAATTTTTATGTCTCTGATGAGACTGCAGCTGCAGGATAGCGATCGCTGCGCTGCGGGGTGAGGAATCCACACTCACCCAGCTGGCCGTGGTGTCTATATGAGGAGGGGAGCGGTCCGAGGAGCCCAGGAGCCTGAGTAATGGCCGCCACAGTGAGGGGGTCGCAGGAGAAAAGCCAGAGCGCGCGTCTTCCTGCTCAAAAGACCGGGATAGACAGGCCACGCCCCCTGCTAGCTCAAATAATGAGCGCGAACTCTCCCCGCTCCTGCTCCCTCTCTGTCCTGCAGGTATCTGCCTGCGGACAAAAAATCACCACATCTTCATGTAGTAGCGCTGTCACAGTAGCGCTGAAGCATACTGACATTACATGTAGTAGCGCTGTCACAGCAGCGCTGAAGCTTACTGACATTTACATGTAGTAGCGCTGTCACAGTAGCGCTGAAGCATACTGACATTACATGTAGTAGCGCTGTCACAGTAGCGCTGAAGCATACTGATATTACATGTAGTAGCGCTGTCACAGCAGCGCTGAAGCTTACTGACATTTACATGTAGTAGCGCTGTCACAGCAGCGCTGAAGCATACTGACATAGTAACGCTGACATTAATAATAGCGCTGCTCATTCAGACGCTAAAGCACTCACACATAATTATTATTAAAATTTGTGTGGAGTACTCACCAGCCAAGGCGCCACAGGGACCCTCAGGGGTTTCTGGCGCAGTGCCCATGCTTCCCCCCAGGGCGAAGAACGCAGTGACCGCACGTGTGGTTTGCGTTCCCGCCAGAGAAGCTCTCCTCATCCCCCAGGGCCGGCAAGGATTCTGCAGGGACTTTGAGTGAATACAGATCCGCCAAGGGAGAGGTTGGGGTACAGCAGCGCTGATACCCCTGAGACCTCTAGACCAACTAGTGATCCAAGTCTCCTGTCCGAATATTAAAATAATAAAATTTTCTGAGGAGCTGCATTAGCAGCGACCATCCTCTGGACCTCAAATCTTAGACTGGAGCTGAGTAGGAGGAGCCCGAGCTGGAGGGGCCAGCCAGTCATCACTCTTTTGATCTGAGGTAACATCCTGATCTGGGGCTCCGCCTACCCATCAGTAATGAATTACTGTGGCTCTCTTCCTTCATCTGCAGCTGAAAAATGTATTTCACCGATAATTCGCCATCAGCAGCGCATGAGTGATACCTGTTTTCAGTGCTAAGGAATGGACACTACTCCATTGGAAGGTGTGAGCTGCCACTCTCAGCTGCTCGCCTCTGGGACTAGGGACAGGATCCCCAATAGCTCCCATAGAAGGGGAGTGAATGGAGGAATCAATTCACAAAATTAGACTGAGATTGCAGCTATGCCAATGTAATGGAAGCAGGCAATAATATAATATATAGAGAAGGCTGACAGCACTCACTGAATTGGGGCGCCCGTTCCAGGTCCAAGGAACCCTCTTGGATATGCCAGACAACCAAAAATAGAAGAACAGCGCTCTGTCCAGATGCAGTAATAAAGAAATTGATTCCGCCATATATCAAGCGAACATGAGGCATACAGGTAGGACTAGTGTAACATTTCTATCACCTGTATTCCCATATTATTTGGTCATACACATCCGGGGGAGGGGAGGCAGATTCCCTTTAACCCCACAGAATCACAGACAGTTTTGGGTCTTATTGCGGGTCCATTTTTTTTTTTCAGTTTTCTGTTGTCGCATTCCAGGAGCCATAACTTTTTTTTTTTATTTTTTCCGTGACAGTTTATTCTAACGCAGTGATACTAAATATGTAACTTGTGGGGGATTATTTTTTTTTGTTTTTAAAAGATAACCCCCTTTTTTATAATCAAAACGGATTATTTTATTTTACAAAGACAATGTTTACAGGTCCCATAGGGGAACTTGAATATGCAATTGCTTGATCGCATTAATAATACACTGCAAGCTGTGCAATCCAACCTGTGTTTGACTGGCAGGTAGACTATGAGCGGCCATCCCCGGCAGGATCTGATTGTTTAAAGAACATCACAAACACTGAGGCTATTCTCAGTCCTCCGGTTCCCATTGCAACCCTATGGGCACCCCGTACATGTGCTGCAGGAATGTCAATGGGCTGGCAAAGGTCAAAATTGACCATGGCATCTGAGGGCTTAGCCTTGAGATCGGGGGCGATGTAAGGTCTTACACAGCTGAGCACCTGCTGCAGATGGCAAAGGCACAACACCCGTGCCATCCATCAGATATAATCGTACACTGGATTGCAGAAAATTACCTGTCCATTAGCAGGTAAGGGTTACACTTTCCCACCTTTCTTTATGTAATACTTGGTTTTTCTTTAAAATATTTTTTAAGACCATAAACTGTTTAGTTTTTAGCTTGTACATTTTTTCCTTTTAGGAGTCATTTTCAGATCTACAGCCAAATGCTGTTTGACCTGGTTTTCCATTCTGACATATAAACTTGCCTTCACCATAAGAAAAAAAAAAAAAAAATCACTGGGATTCCAATTTTTGGTATTTTTTTTTTTAAATTATTAATTAAAGGAAACCTGTCTCCAAAAAAAAACAACAAAACACTATTAGCCTGTAGATATGGTGCTAATCTGCAGGTTAATAGCGTTATCAACCTGCCCGGCACTGGCACTTAGCCAATCGCTGCTGGGAGAAAATGAACTTTATTCTCCCCGGCAGCGTTCTGCGGGTCCTGGTGCAGTCACAGAGCGGCAGCTATAACAGACACTGGCTCTGCATTGGGACCGGCGCAGTTGCAATGGCCGCTCTGAGTATACACAGCAATGACTAAACCAGATCCGCCACCGTGACTGAACCCGAAACACTGCTGGGGTGGTGCTGAAGATACTTTCCACCCCTCCACAGAATTTGGTTAAATGTGGGGGCTGTGCAGGTTAATAACGCTATAAACCTGCAGATTAACCCCATATAGTGTTTATTTTCTGGTGACAGGTTCCTTTTAACGCCTACATTCTGTCCCAAAATAAATCACGCTATATTCTATTTCCATTCATTAATACTATTCTGTATTATATCTGCATACTCATGTTTGATTTCTCTTGGCTTCAGTAATTCGTATGTATTCAATACAATAACGGATCCCCCCCAGTTTTCTTTTTGGCGCCATCTCTGCCTTTTTAGCTTTTCTATACTTGTATATTCACTTACCTATTTATTGTACCTAATGAAGGCTGAGGTCCTCAGTTGTATGATCACCTATTATAAAGCATGCTTTTTTCATGAAAGTGCCTCCATCTGCACAACGGTGCCAAGCTCGGTCTTCCTTGTGGATTTGTTCTGCCATTCATTCACTTTTCTAGGGCACTAAAATAGTTTGTCCCATCTCTGCATTTAAATGTTTACCTGGCAAATGTGTGGAGTAAGTGCAGCACCCGGCCGCAGCCACTATTCAGCTGATGGAGTTGTGCAGCTCCACAACTCAGCACATCCAGCTGGCACCAGGAACAGCTTATCAGCGGGGTACTGGGTGCTGCACCCCACCGATCAGATATTGATGACATACCCTAAGGATAAGCCATTGATATAAAAGTCCCAGAAAACCCCTTTAGGCCGGCGTCACACTGGCGAGTTTGATGCGAGTTAGTCGCACGACTTACTCGCATCAACACCCGGCACGGCCGCCCGCTCTCAGACCAGAGTGCGCAGCGGCATAGAAATACATGCAGCCGCACACTCTGGTCCGAGAGCGGGCGGCCATGCCGGGTGTTGATGCAAGTAAGTCGTGCGACTAACTCGCATCAAACTCGCTAGTGTGTCGCCGGCCTTAAAGAGAAGAATGGGTATAAAGAATTGCTATATAAATCAACTTTTGTGTTTTTTCTACATGACCCTACCTAAAGGCAGCTTAGAATACAGGGGGAAATGCTAGGCTTGGACACAGCTTGACTTTCCCAGAACGGGGTTTTTTTTTAGCACTGATACAGGCTGTTAAGGCAGGAGTCTGGAACAATGGAACAATTCATTATTATAATGCTTGGGAACGATAGTGAAGTCCAAATGTTACATTTTTTATTAGTAAGATTTTCTTGAACAAGTCTCCTGCATTAGCAAATATTCCATTTATCAGTACTTTAGTGATGGGACTGCACAAAATGCTGCCTTATTGAAACAAGCGCACAGCCTGCTTCTATATACTCCTTGTTGAGTAACTGTTTTGCAGAATGCTTTATAGCCTTCAGGACAGGATGGGCTGATTACCATATCCTGCTGGAGGAGCCTATTCAGCTGACCAGAAATTAGTTTTAGGGTGAAGTCACAAATGCAGTGTTTTTTTTTTTTGTTTTTTTTTAAATCAATCACAGGAGGAAAGGAGACCGATCAACTACTTCTCGATTTGTAGCCAAATTTTGGGTCCACCCCAAGCTTTCACAAAAAAAAAAAAAAAAATACATGTGTGATTCCAACTTGGGGAAAGCTATAAGTTTAGGCTGGGCGCCATGTTTAGTTATTACAAACCTCTTTAGGAGTCTGGTGATCTGCAATCCTCTGCCCTTCAAAGAGAAACCTTAGAGAATTCATGGGCACACCCTAAAATTAACAAAAACCATAGTTAAAAAAAAGGGATTAAAAAAAAAATAATTATTTAAGCATCAGAGATGCGAAGTGCTGCCGATCAGTGGAGATCTGGGTCCTGAGGGCCCAACCGATCAGTCAAAACACAACACAACTCTGAAGTGCCCGACGCCAGCATCCGCTGCACACAGACCGGGGTGTAGATACCATGCTCCGTGAATGAAGCTCGTGCAAGAATTTCAAGATTAAAGTTAATCTTGAAGTTTTTAGTTTACAGTTACCCTAGCATGAAAAGAGCAATATAACGATGTCATAGTTACAGCCAATATTTTGTTTTCAAAATTTCCAATTACATATTAAATGACAGAGCTTGGCAGCCCACCAGTGTGTAACCCTGCCCCCACTCCCACAGCACACTATAGTGGAAATAGTGCTTGGACCCCATACTGAAGGAACCTGAGATTTCTCCGATGAGCAGTATTTCTCACCTGTCTCTGACAGTAGGACTCTTTCAGCTTTTTCAGGTGCGTCGTCATCTTTACCTTAAAATGGATTTCACTGCTGTCCTGAAAAGAGGAGGGCGCAACGTTAACATGCGACAGCAGAGCAAGCTCAGAAGAGTTTAAAAAGACAATCAAAATTAAGATAACGCAAGCCACCATCTGCCCATTAACTAAGACACGATTCATCATTTGCAAACTTTTGAACTTTTCTCTTCACAAATAATCATATAAACCAGACATGTAATGACCAAACAAAAAAAACCCTAACCTATTCCAACCAAAGGAATGAGCTTATGCTGGACATACAATAAATATCCACACAGGCGTCATAGAATATGAATCATTCATTTACATGTAAAAATGCCAAATTATATCAACTTCTATAACATTTACCTGGCCGATTACTTTCAGTTTAATATAGTCGCCTCCTTCCTTCTTATCTCCCAAGTCCTCACTGGATGGTTTAGCTTCCTGGAAAGTGAGAAGATAAAATTATGAAAAAACAAAGCAGAACATGGTCAAATACCAGGAGCAAAACCTGGATTTGTCTTAACAGGTTCCCTCTAAGCCTGGACCTGTCAGCAGGATTGTGCTCAGTAACCTACACACAGAGTCAGGTCAGCGCCGTTATACTGATTACAATGATACCTTTGTTGATGGGGGGCTTTGAGGCACTCATCCTTATGGCAGGTCACTGATCCCTCACTGACCTGCCCCCTATTTTACATACTGCATATACTATTGTGGGGTTAGAAAAATGTTTTTTACATTAAGCAAAATGGCAGAATGGGCAGAGGCAAGTATTTTTTTTTTTAATGTGAGCCCACTACTCTGGAGAGCCTCGTGGGGGCCACTACTCTCTCTAGAGAGCCACATGGGGGCCATTATACTGTATGGAAAAAATGCAGGGTCCCGTTACACTGTATGGAGGACTATGTGGGACCTATTGTACTGTATGGAGCACTTTTTGTAGCCATTAAACCGTATGGAGGGCTGTGTGGGTATTGAAGTTGGAGAATCATACTGCAATGGGGGTCATCATACCATGCATGCAGAGAGTACGGTGGAGATTTTAACTGTGGGGGTATGTGTTCGGGGGGCACTTTTGTTTGAGTCATACTTTATTATCTGTATTATTCAAGGTTTTTGATCCTTTGCTATTACATATTTAAATTAAGCCATATGCTTTTTACAGCTCTTACATAACATATTATTCCAATATTTTATTCTAAGATCTAGCGATCTCGCTATGTGAGACGGGGCCCTAAGAGTAAAATCTACAACTAAAATCCTCAGAAAGAGTTGGCATGTTGCAAATTTCAAAAAGAGGTTGCCCCAACGGTATGTCCGCTCCTAACTTAGGTGAATAATGTATTTTGGGGTTTTCTTTAAAAAAAAGTTGAGGAAAAAAACAATGGAATCACTTTCAGATCATGTAGAGGAAGAAATTGTGGAATCACTTTGTAATTTGCATTTATAAAGCCAATGCTGGCACACATTAAAATAAGAGAATTAGTCTGCAGTTAAGGCCCCGCCTCACATAGCGACACACCAGAAATCCCGACAACGATCAGGATCGCTGGTGTGTCGCTACATGATCGCTGCCAAACAGGCAGCGATCAGGACAGCGACACTGCGGGTAACGTCGCAGTGTACATTGGATACCGGTGCGCTGATGCAGGGAGCTGGTAACCAAGGTACACGTCAGGTTTCCAGGCGCTGCACAGTGCCTGGAAACCGATGTGTACCTTGGTTACCAGTAGATCGCTGGTCTCCTGCCTGTCACACGCAGCGATGCGTGCTGGCCAGCGGGAGACCAGCGATCAAAAAAAATGTCCAGGCATTTCTGACACGACCAGCGATTCACAGCAGGGGCCTGATCGCTGGTACGTGTCAGATATAGAGAGATCGCTGCTGAGATCGCTGTTTAGCTATGTGAGACGGGGCCGTTATACCAGAGTGTGTTACTCTAAGTATCTGATCGTGCACTTGATACACTCCATGTATCTAACCCCAGCTAATGATACAGAGAGCAGCAAAATCTAACAGAATTGGTGCTGTCAGCCGTCCTCGGAGACACTGTCTACTTCTCAGTATCGCATTGCAGTCACCAAAAAAATGGCTCCGCTCTGTGATGCTAAACACCCAGAAGGGGAGGAGACGGGTGACATCGCACGCACATGAGCAGACCTGGACGACATTTACTGCAGTCATAATGTGAGCTAGAAGTACACTAGGTTTTCATAGCAAATTTTTCATATTTTACTTCATTGAAAACAAAAAAAAATAAAATATTAATACTTTACATTTTTTCAATTGTTCAAAACATTTTTTTATGGCACCTTCCCTTTAAGGCTAAGTGCACACGTTCAGGAATGTTTGCAGAATATTCCTGAGCAAAACCGGACTTTTTTCGCGGCAAAAACGTGCGTTTTTGTGCGTTTTTTGCGCGGATTTGACGCGTTTTTACAGCGATTTTTCCCTGAACTTTCTAGGTCTATAATATAGCGGGAAAAACGCTAGAGTTCCGCTAAATTAATGAACATGTTGCTAGATTTTCCGCGATGCGTTTTTTTCGCAGAAAAAAAACGCACCATGTGCACAAAATTTGCGGAATTCATTCTAAATGATAGGATGCTTAATTCATGCGTTTTTGACGCGTTTTTTTCCCCGCGAAAAAACGCGGAAAAAACGCAAATAATCCTGAACGTGTGCACTTAGCCTAACAAAGATTGTATTAGATACAGCAATTTTACCCTTTTCCTGTGTGTAACACTTGAGGCAACTGACCACAGGCAGTAAAAGGAATTGTTCCCTTTCTTTACTAGCACTGAGATTTCTAATGCCGCTCTTAAACAGTCTGCTCACGCTTCTTCATGTCCTTTCATAAGCAGCGCTGCTGATTCAGCCCTGCACGGAGAGCGCGGCTGCCAGAATGTGGAATCAGCAGGTTCATCATGCAGAAAAGATGAGGAATTATATTCTGCAAGGGAATGAGAGTCGAAAGCAGAGCATACCAGACGGTGCGTTACATCTGCATTGCTGCGAGCACGCGCCTTCACAAAGAAATAGGAAAATGTAACGTGGATTCGCTATGAAGGAACGAAACAAAGAAGGGAATGTGCAAAGGTGATGGGCGACACTACACTTCCATCTATAGGCTTTGATGCGATCACTAGATCTCCCCATCTGATCACAACATAATGTCTTTTCCAAACCCATCACAGACAATGAACACGGCGACAGCACATTCATACAGACTTTGTTTCAATTATCTAATTGATACTGTAGAATATTTTCCATCGAGACTACTGACAGCTACATTAATATACACTATGGCTATCACTGCGCCCCACCTGTCATGTTACTTGTTCACTTCCAGCAATGACATAGCCAGAGTGCAAGGACATCAGTCATAAAGTCACCGGTCCAGCTCAGAAGAGGATATACCCATCACTGAATGCTCTTGGGTACTGCCCAATGAACGGCAGCCATGCTCTGCCATCCTGGCATGTCAACCAAGTTGTCAACATCAGGCCCAGCATCAAACAACCAGATTGTGGGGTGCCGATGTGTTACAGTGCCCTGAACCTGAAAATATATTTTTAATTAAAAAGGGATTTATTAGGAAGTTTAAAAAATAAATTACGTTACTGCTATTATTATTTGGTGCTAAAGGTTGTTTTTTTTAAAGTGTTAACAAACGGCTGATCGAGGAAAGGCCGAGAGTCGGCAAATTTTTCGCTTTTATCAATCAATTCAAAATCAGGCTGTAAGGGACAGGTCATAAAAAAGTCACCTTTCAGTCCATGTTAGTTCTGAACTTGGAAGATCCTAAATATGCAAATTATTTTAAAAGGTGTTTATCATACATGATGTCACATGACCGCCCACTTGCTGGAGGCATACAGGGGAATCGTGACAGCGTGTGCATCGCATACAGTGAGCGCCGCATGTCACGATTCATCAGTCTGCAGTCACAAAGGGCGACAGCAAACTTTTCCTTTCAGATCAAAGACCACCTTTAATGAGGTTCCCGGAATACAAAAAAAAAAAAAAAAAAAGAACTTACGGGGCTATCTACCTCCTATTAAACACAAAAAACACCTTTGTTCTAAAAAAAAAAAAAAAAAAAAAAAAAAAAAAACAGGTATTTTTAGTTTTGCTGCTTGTTGTCTAGGTTACCGGATACCTCTGCAATCTTTCAGAGGTGGGAGGTCTCCTTGGCAAGGAGCACACGTATGTAAGCTCTGTGCCATAGAGCTGTAAAGCACTGCTCTGAAGCCGGTCAGATCGTTACATTCGGCCAGCTTTAGTGTCACTGGGCTCCTCCATTGCTGAAGAGGAAGACCAGCACCACTTCAGAGCGCCAGTGGAGCAGCCAAGCAGCTAGGTCGAACTATCAATATTCAGGAGCGCAGCCTCCCATCAAGAGGGAAGACAGGGGAGCTGTGCGCTCTGAGAAGACGAGACAACCCCTATAAGTAAGGCACTGCCACACTTAGCGATCGTACCAGCGATCATGACAACGTCACGACCTGGCGAGATCGCTAGTGCGATCGCTATGTGTTCGCTTAGATTCCAAACACAAAGATCTCATCAGAGATCAGCGATCTGTATAACGACCTCTGCGGTCATTGGGAAAACCTAGTCACGCCTGCGACGCTGGTGAAGTCGTTCATAAAGGGTGTCACACTCAGCGATTCAGGCTCACCAGCGGGACACCAACGACCAAAAAACGGCTCAGAACGTTCATAAGCGATCAGCGACATCTCAGCAGGGGCCACATCGCTGCTACATGTCACACACAGCTGCGTCGCCAACGAGATCGCTACTGCGTCATAAATGGTGACGCAGTAGAGATCTCGCTAGCGATCTCGCTTAGTGTGGCATACCCTTAACTCTGTATGTGACGAGATGCTTACTAAAATCCTGTCCATTCCCCCTATTGTCTTCTACTAGGCCACAACGAAGGACAAACTATGACCATTGATCGTCAGACAACAAACCTTTTAGTGATGCTGCTACACTCCGGACAGGGGATGAGGAAAGCATATAAAATAACATAGTAACATAGTTATTAAGGTTGAAGGAAGACTTTAAGTCCATCTAGTTCAACCCATATCCTATCCTAACCTGCCCTAACATGTTGATCCAGAGGAAGGCAAAATGGCACAGAAAGCCACAGGTAAACAGTAAGATGGGATTGTGCGACTAGGCGGCAAATCAGAACCAGACAATATAGGTAAAGAAATCTATCTAAAGTGTGCAGTTTGCCAAGTTAGATCTGAGTGCAATCGTTTAGAAGTAGTATCCAACCCCTTTAACAGTGGCATAGTTCAACCCAACATTACAACGTTGTCAGTTTAAAGAACACGTCATGAAAAACTAATAAAACAGCTCATAATGTATCTGTGTAGGAGACGCACGTAATGAATGCCATGGCAGCCACCACCGATAAAAATAAATATATTTTTTTCTTTTAAGAGTAAGTTGTTTTTATTTCCTTAATTGCGAGTAGATCAGTCCTGAGACCCCACCAACCCTATAGAAACACTCCGAAAGGGTTGCAGCTCAGGAGACAGATGGGTGTACAGTAGAGGGGATAGGCTTACTATTACATGCATACTCCATTCTGTGTGTGCTACTGTCTACTATGCAGTTCTCCAATCAGCGTGGGGGTCTCGGGACCTGGCTCCCACCAAATTACTTAACGTAAAAAGTAAAAGCAAACTATGAGTTATCCTTTAACTGGATCTTGTTGGATGGAATAACATTCTCCTACGCGGTCTGTTCCAGAACTTTTTGTTATATATTGAACAGGTGGAGGCCAAGGGGACCCCATTATAACCACCGTCAGGCAAAGGAAGCCTAAGGACGTGCAAGTCGAGAGCTTTCCTGATATACAAGCTACATGGAAAACAATCATGATGTGATCGGGACTCGTGCATCAAGGTGATTACCCTTCTGTGTGTACCACCACCAAAACTGAGTGCCAACTGCCTACACTGGACTTTATCAGTAGTTCAGACTGCAGCTGTCCATCCCTCATGCTTTATACTACAGAACAGCATGCTCATATAGGTTGCCATGTTCACGTTCCACAGGTCAGTGCAATAGATTTACAATTATATGGGAGGTAAACAAACATTGAACTGATTAGTTGTTTTACATTACTCCATTCAGAAATATACTAAGGAGATCTGTATAAGGGAAATCGTGGTGACAACCGTAAAAACCAGGGTGTCAAGAGAGGAGGCCATTAGTAGATCTGATTTACATATTCCTTCCATCCTCTATTCTACGCGACTATCAGGTCTGATACCTTTATATATATATATATATATATATATATATATATATATATATATATATATATATATATATATAGCATACGGCTGGGCACTACTACAAGGCCAGATGCCTTCATATATAGAGCGTACTGCTGGGCTCTACTACCAGGCCTAATGCCCTTACATGTATAGCGTACAGCTGGGCTCTACTACCAAGTCTAATGCCCTCACATGTATAGTGTACAGCTGGGCTCTACCAGATCTAATGCCGTTATATATATATATATATATATATATATATATATATATAATATATATATATATAGCGTACAGCTGGGCTCTATTACCAGACTTGATACCCTCATATGTATAGCGTACAGCTGGGGCTCTACTACCAGGCCTGATGCCCTCACATGTATAGCGTACAGCTGGGCTCTTCTACCAGGTCTGATGCCCTCATATGAATAGTGTACAGCTGGGGCTCTACTACCAGGCCTGATAACCTCCTATAAGGTGTAGCTGGGCTCTACTACCAGGCCTGATGCCCTCCTATAAGTTGTAGCTGGGCTCTACTACCAGGCCTGATGCCCTCCTATAAGGTGTAGCTGGGCTCTACTACCAGGCCTGATGCCCTCCTATAAGGTGTAGCTGGCTCTACTACCAGGCCTGATGCCCTCCTATAAGTTGTAGCTGGGCTCTACTACCAGGCCTGATGCCCTCCTATAAGGTGTAGCTGGGCTCTACTACCAGGCCTGATACCCTCATATAAGGTGTAGCTGGGCTCTACTACCAGGCCTAATGCCCTCCCATAAGCTGTAGCTGGGCTCTACTACCAGGCCTGATGCCCTCCCATAAGCTGTAGCTGGACTCTACTACCTGGCCTGATGCCCTCCCATAAGCTGTAGCTGGGCTCTACTACCAGGCCTGATGCCCTCCCATAAGCTGTAGCTGGGCTCTACTACCAGGCTTGATGCCCTCCCATAAGCTGTAGCTGGGCTCTACTACCAGGCCTGATGCCCTCCCATAAGCTGTAGCTGGGCTCTACTACCAGGCCTGATGCCCTCCCATAAGCTGTAGCTGGGCTCTACCACCAGGCCTGATGCCCTCCTACAAGCTGTAGCTGGGCTCTACTACCAGGCCTGATGCCCTCCTATAAGGTGTAGCTGGGCTCTACCACCAGGCCTGATGCCCTCCTATAAGCTGTAGCTGGGCTCTACTACCAGGCCTGATGCCCTCCTATAAGGTGTACCTGGGCTCTACTACCAGGCCTGATGCCCTCCCATAAGCTGTAGCAGGGCTCTACTACCAGGCCTGATGCCCTCCCATAAGCTGTAGCTGGGCTCTACTACCAGGCCTGATGCCCTCCCATAAGCTGTAGCTGGGCTCTACTACCAGACCTGATGCCCTCCTATAAGGTGTAGCTGGGCTCTACTACCAGGCCTGATACCCTCCCATAAGCTGTAGCTGGGCTCTACTACCAGGCCTGATGCCCTCCTATAAGCTGTAGCTGGGCTCTACTACCAGGCCTGATACCCTCCTATAAGGTGTAGCTGGGCTCTACTACCAGGCCTGATACCCTCCCATAAGCTGTAGCTGGGCTCTACTACCAGGCCTGATGCCCTCCTATAAGGTGTAGCTGGGCTCTACTACCAGGCCTGATGCCCTCCTATAAGTTGTAGCTGGCTCTACTACCAGGCCTGATGCCCTCCTGTAAGGTGTAGCTGGGCTCTACTACCAGGCCTGATGCCCTCCCATAAGCTGTAGCTGGGCTCTACTACCAGGCTTGATGCCCTCCCATAAGCTGTAGCTGGGCTCTACTACCAGGCCTGATGCCCTCCTATAAGTTGTAGCTGGGCTCTACTACCAGGCCTGATGCCCTCCTATAAGGTGTAGCTGGGCTCTACTACCAGGCCTGATACCCTCATATAAGGTGTAGCTGGGCTCTACTACCAGGCCTGATACCCTCATATAAGGTGTAGCTGGGCTCTACTACCAGGCCTGATGCCCTCCCATAAGCTGTAGCTGGGCTCTACTACCAGGCCTGATGCCCTCCCATAAGCTGTAGCTGGGCTCTACTACCTGGCCTGATGCCCTCCCATAAGCTGTAGCTGGGCTCTACTACCAGGCCTGATGCCCTCCATAAGCTGTAGCTGGGCTCTACTACCAGGCTTGATGCCCTCCCATAAGCTGTAGCTGGGCTCTACCACCAGGCCTGATGCCCTCCTACAAGCTGTAGCTGGGCTCTACTACCAGGCCTGATGCCCTCCTATAAGGTGTAGCTGGGCTCTACCACCAGGCCTGATGCCCTCCTATAAGCTGTAGCTGGGCTCTACTACCAGGCCTGATGCCCTCCTATAAGGTGTAACTGGGCTCTACCACCAGGCCTGATGCCCTCCTATAAGGTGTAGCTGGGCTCTACTACGAGGCCTGATGCCCTCCTATAAGGTGTAGCTGGGCTCTACTGCCAGGCCTGATGCCCTCCTGAGCCGTAGCTGGGTTCTACCACCAGGCCTGATGCCCTCCCATAAGCTGTAGCTGGGCTCTACTACCAGGCCTGATGCTCTCCCATAAGCTGTAGCTGGGCTCTACTACCAGGCCTGATGCCCTCCCATAAGCTGTAGCTGGGCTCTACTACCAGGCTTGATGCCCTCCCATAAGCTGTAGCTGGGCTCTACTACCAGGCCTGATGCCCTCCTATAAGCTGTAGCTGGGATCTACTACCAGGCCTGATGCCCTCCCATAAGCTGTAGCTGGGCTCTACTACCAGGCCTGATGCCCTCCCATAAGCTGTAGCTGGGCTCTACTACCAAGCCTGATACCCTCCCATAAGGTGTAGCTGGGCTCTACTACCAGGCCTGATACCTCCCATAAGCTGTAGCTGGGCTCTACTACCAGGCCTGATGCCCTCCTATAAGCTGTAGCTGGGCTCTATTACCAGGCCTGATACCCTCCTATAAGGTGTAGCTGGGCTCTACTACCAGGCCTGATACCCTCCCATAAGCTGTAGCTGGGCTCTACTACCAGGCCTGATGCCCTCCTATAAGGTGTAGCTGGGCTCTACTACCAGGCCTGATGCCCTCCTGTAAGGTGTAGCTGGGCTCTACTACCAGGCCTGATACCCTCCCATAAGCTGTAGCTGGGCTCTACTACCAGGCCTGATGCCCTCCTATAAGCTGTAGCTGGGCTCTACTACCAGGCCTGATGCCCTCCTATAAGGTGTAGCTGGGCTCTACTACCAGGCCTGATACCCTCCCATAAGCTGTAGCTGGGCTCTACTACCAGGCCTGATGCCCTCCTATAAGGTAGAACCACAAAAAGGACTTCAGTATAAAGTGCCAATAAAAATAGTTTCTTTATTGTAGTCAGAAAAAGACAATCAATATATGGTACAAAAATCACATAAATACTAATAGAACAAACTACTACAGGCCACTGCCATCTAAATATAGGGACAGATAACCAACACATATACCAATACTTCCCATGTAAAGAGTGCAGATAAAATTGCTGAAAATGACCGTTACATGTGCTACTAGTGCTGCCTCAGCTAACATCAGAAAACCATCAGCATGTGCCAAGTCACAAACTGCACTTACATGAGAGGTAGGTCAAGTGTGGCGTCCCCCAAGCGCCTCAACGCGCGTTTCGTCTCTTCCTCAGGAGGCGAACGCTAGAGGAAGAAGTCAGAGGGACTTTTTCAATCAGAACAGAAAGAAAAATGAGCCGTCCAAGGTACTTAATCTTTCTACTCATGTACTGACTAATATACAGAAAAATGTGCTTGAAAAAGGTTTAACTTTCTCTCCCGGTACTTCTTTAGACCCATTCACGGTAATTAAAGATGTGCATTTATTTGCACGAAAATTACTCTTGAAGCGATTCCATGAGAAACTGAATACACAATCAATCAGCCCTAATGCAGCAGATGATCATGATATACCCAACAGTGACAGGCCAGATTTTGATACAACTCAGGAACAAGAGGCTCTCTCCATATTGAATTCCTTGGCAGATGAGGAAATTCCTTCAATGGTAAGCAATTTTCCAACACACTTGTTTCTTAAATCCAAAACATTTCCCAATCTAGGCGTCTGTCCAGCTGTTGACATTTTTGTCAAACTTGTAACGGGTGATGTTGAAAAATTGAGCCATACGTGTAATAAATGGAGTGATAAAAGGGTCATGTCTGCTATCAGAGAGATGCAATCTTGGACCGATGTTTGCTTCAAACCCGCCGATAAAGGCGGGAATCTTGTTATCTGGCCTAAACTACTATATGAAAAGCAAGCATTAAAATTATTGTCTGACAAAAATTGCTATCAGAAATTGTCTAATAATCCTTTGGACCAATTCCAAGATGATTTATCTACCATTGTTAAGAGAGACTTTGATATTAATGTGATCCCTAAGAAAATGATGGATACCATTATTAAAACCAAGCCTTGTCTTCCCACCTTCTACTTAATCCCAAAGATCCATAAAAATCTAATGGATCCTCCGGGACGTCCCATAGTGTCGGGAGTAGTAGGACTTTGCGAGGTGGTGTGCCAGATGATAGATTTCTATCTGAAGCCACTCGTACTAACCCTACCGTCGTTCATTAAAGATACAACTTCAGCTTTGGGACATTTTGATGGACTGGTACTGAGTGAAAGTATGATCATGGTCACGGCTGATGTTGAAAGCCTATATACTTCAATTAGGCATACAGACGGCATCAAGGCAGTGACACACTTTCTTCAGTCTACCAGTCTTGATAAATCCCTAATTGAATTCATCATTGAACTCCTCACATTTGTGCTCACAAACAATTGTTTTACCTTTAAGAATCAGGTGTACCTCCAGTTACAGGGGACTGCGATGGGGGCCACTTGTGCCCCCTCGTATGCGAACCTGTTTCTGGGGGCATGGGAAAGAGAAATCTTTTCTTGTAACCCAGTCAAGAATATTGATAGGGTACACCATTGGATCAGGTACATCGATGATCTTTGGTTTATCTGGGATGGATCGACGGAGGACCTTAGGGTCTTTATGGATGATTTAAATCAAAATGAATTGAATATTCGGTTAACATATGTGGCTGGCCGTCAGGTGAACTTTTTGGATGTTGATGTTCAGACTAACAATGAAGGTACTTTGTGTACCGACATTTATAGGAAGCCGACGGCAACTAATACAATCTTACATGCTCAGTCGTCCCATCCCAGATCAACCATACGTGGTATACCAATTGGACAACACTTAAGGATTAGGAGGATTTGCTCAACGGATGAAAATTTTTATAAACAAGCACGTGATCTGTATGGAAGGTTTCGAGACAGAGGTTATAGCCATAGGACCATCCGTAATGGCTTCAATAGGGCAAGGACAGTATCTCGCAATGATCTCTTATATAAAACATCAGGTAGGGATGATCAGGGATCTGATTCTCCTAGATTTATTTCTCCTTTCAATGAGCAATGGAATCAAATTGGTGATATCTTTCGAAAGCATTGGAATGTGCTAAAAACTGACCCAATTCTAAGGAACATAATCTCGGATAGACCACTTATGACTTCAAAAAGGTCAAAAAATGTGCGAGATTTGTTAGTAAAAAGTCATTACGTTCCTGAGGTACAAGAACAAGAAGAACACATTTAAATTCTGTACAAGGTTTCTATCCTTGTGGTACATGTAAGGCATGCAGGAACCTCATTAAATGTAAGGATTTTTGCAATTCTTCAAATACCCGCACATACAAGATTTTACACAGACTTACATGTTCTTCTACTGGTGTGATCTATTGTGCATCTTGCCCGTGTAAGAAATTATATGTGGGAATGACTACCAGGGAGTTCAAGATAAGGGTAAGAGAGCATATCCGGGATATTGACAAATCTAAGAATATGCAATTGGGGGAACCACTGAAAACTCTACCAAAACATTTTAGAGAGCACCACAATTCTGATTCTAGTTTGCTTATTCTGAGAGCAATTGATCAGGTATCACCTGGTCAAAGGGGAGGAGATCTATTTAAAATACTTTCTCAGGTTGAGAGCCGGTGGATCTACAGACTGCAGACTGTAACTCCACTGGGCCTTAATGAAAACTTCGGGTTCAGTTCTTTCTTGTAAAGTAGCGGGATTAGTTAGTTATAGTACTTTGTTTTAGGGGTTGGGTATATGTAATTAGTAGGGTGTTATTTTAGTGTATAGTTATTATTTTACTGTATGCAATTGTTTTTACATGATATCAATTATATGTTTTTCTGTTTAAGGCGATGTCCATTCTAATTTGTTTGGCGGAATTGAGTGTGTTTATCACTTATTTGCACATCAAAGAACATTCATTGGTATGATTTGGACTTTGAACATGCAGCCCGTCAAGAACAGTCCGGTTTAAATGTTCTCTGCAATCAAAGATTTGATACTGTTGATATTAGTTTTTATGCATTGATCAATGTACCGGCATTAATTATACTTTGTGGGTTACTAACGCTGGGTGTGAGTTATATGTCTAATGTACTTATCAATATATGTATAAATTAGTACACAAGGGTATTTGTAATGAGATATGTGCTCATTTATAGTCTTTTACTCTGCACAATTGCACAATATTGATATTTGTAGCTATAATTCAATGTATGGTATATACCATCTTTATCCAATATTAGTATCCTTAGCTACATCTTCTCACTTTTGTTTAAAATAACCCTGTAATTTGTATTATTGTTCTCATATTGCTACACACATGGTAGCTATTGGTTTTGATACTCACGTAGTAATATCATTCACTTATTATTGTTTATGTCATGATTTGTTATTTATGTATGCACGAATATATGTTTTTGTAATGTATTTATGTATGGTGTTATCCGCTGCATTAGTTAAACTCACGTGTGTGCCACTTCTGGTCCTTTGACGCATGCCGGGCTGACGGAGTCCATGATGCAGTGGAGAGCGGACATAGGGAGCCGGGCGCATGCGCCGTCATCATGACGGATCATGTTAGCTTGCGTTCCACGACCGCGATCCACTGTGTCCATGGTTATGGATGACGTCGGCGACGCATGCGCAATACAGTGACCGGAAGTGACTCGGGTTACGATCGATAGTGCCGGCCTGCATTCCGCAGCTGTGCTCCATTGTTATGGATTGGCTTATGGCGCACGCGCGTGGATTGCCGGAAACGCATGTATCACTTGTAATTATATTGATTATGCAGACACATACTGGATGATTCTGATTGGCTGTTAGGACTATTTAATGTGCAATACCCCTTCCTCTAGCGTTCGCCTCCTGAGGAAGAGACGAAACGCGCGTTGAGGCGCTTGGGGGACGCCACACTTGACCTACCTCTCATGTAAGTGCAGTTTGTGACTTGGCACATGCTGATGGTTTTCTGATGTTAGCTGAGGCAGCACTAGTAGCACATGTAACGGTCATTTTCAGCAATTTTATCTGCACTCTTTACATGGGAAGTATTGGTATATGTGTTGGTTATCTGTCCCTATATTTAGATGGCAGTGGCCTGTAGTAGTTTGTTCTATTAGTATTTATGTGATTTTTGTACCATATATTGATTGTCTTTTTCTGACTACAATAAAGAAACTATGCCTCCCATAAGCTGTAGCTGGGCTCTACTACCAGGCTGATTGCCCTCCCATAAGCTGTAGCTGGGCTCTACTACCAGGCCTGATGCCCTCCCATAAGCTGTAGCTGGGCTCTACTACCAGGCCTGATGCCCTCCCATAAGCTGTAGCTGGGCTCTACTACCAGGCCTGATGCCCCCCATAAGCTGTAGCTGGGCTCTACTACCACGCCTGATGCCCTCCATACCCCCCCCCCCCCCCCCCCCCCCCCCCCCCCCCTGATGCCCTCTATAAGGTGTAGCTGGGCTCTACTACCAGGCCTGATGCCCTCCTATAAGGTGTAGCTGGGCTCTACTACCAGGCCTGATGCCCTCCTATAAGCTGTAGCTGGGCTCTACTACCAGGCCTGATGCCCTCCTATAAGTGTAGCTGGGCTCTACTACCAGGCCTGATGCCCTCCTATAAGGTGTAGCTGGCTCTACTACCAGGCTGATGCCCTCCTATAAGGTGTAGCTGGGCTCTACTACCAGGCCTGATGCCCTCCTATAAGCTGTAGCTGGGCTCTACTACCAGGCCTGATGCCCTCCTATAAGCTGTAGCTGGGCTCTACTACCACGCCTGATGCCCTCCCGTAAGCTGTAGCTGGGGTCTACTACCAGGCCTGATGCCCTCCATAAGCTGTAGCTGGGCTCTACTACCAGGCCTGATGCCCTCCTACAAGCTGTAGCTGGGCTCTACTACCAGGCCTGATGCCCTCCTATAAGCTGTAGCTGGCTCTACTACCAGGCCTGATGCCCTCCTATAAGGTGTAGCTGGGCTCTACCACCAGGCCTGATGCTTCCTATAAGGTGTAGCTGGGCTCTACCACCAGGCCTGATGCTTTCCTATAAGTGTAGCTGGGCTCTACTACCAGGCCTGATGCCCTCCTATAAGGTGTAGCTGGGCTCTACTACCAGGCCTGATGCCCTCCTGAGCCGTAGCTGGGCTCTACCACCAGGCCTGATGCCCTCCATAAGCTGTAGCTGGGCTCTACTACCAGGCCTGATGCCCTCCTATAAGCTGTAGCTGGGCTCTACTACCAGGCCTGATGCCCTCCCATAAGCTGTAGCTGGGCTCTACTACCAGGCCTGATGCCCTCCATAAGCTGTAGCTGGGCTCTACTACCAGGCCTGATGCCCTCCATAAGCTGTAGCTGGGCTCTACTACCAGGCCTGATGCCCTCCTATAAGCTGTAGCTGGGCTCTACTACCAGGCCTGATCCCTCCTATAAGGTGTAGCTGGCTCTACTACCAGGCCTGAACTCTCCATAAGCTGTAGCTGGGCTCTACTACCAGGCCTGATGCCCTCCTATAAGGTGTAGCTGGGCTCTACTACCAGGCCTGATGCCCTCCTATAAGCTGTAGCTGGGCTCTACTACCAGGCCGGATGCCCTCCTATAAGGTGTAGCTGGGCTCTACTACCAGGCCTGATGCCCTCCTAAAAGCTGTAGCTGGGCTCTACTACCAGGCCTGATGCCCTCCTATAAGCTGTAGCTGGGCTCTACTACCAGGCCTGATGCCCTCCTATAAGCTGTAGCTGGGCTCTACTACCAGTCCTGATGCCCTCCTATAAGCTGTAGCTGGCTCTACTACCAGGCTGATGCCTCTATAACTGTAGTGGGCTTACACAGCTGATGCCCTCTATAAGGTGTAGCTGACTCTACTACAGCCTGATGCCCTCCTATAAGTGTAGCTGGACTCACTAACAGGCCTGATGCCCTCCTATAAGGTGTAGCTGGGCTCTACTACCAGGCCTGATGCCCTCCTATAAGGTGTAGCTGGGCTCTACTACCAGGCCTGATGCCCTCCTGAGCTGTAGCTCTACCACCAGCCTGTACCTCAGCACCGGGCACTCCACATGCCGGGCAGGTACAGTACAGATTACGTAACAGCTCTGGCCAAAGAACACTCATATAAGAACATAAACAAGCCGCAGCGCCACCTGCGCATGTCCCGTCACTAGCGCAACGCTCGGCCCCCGGTATTCCACATCTACAGCCTGTAAATAATGGCAGTTGGTACAGCCCGTACCAGTCCCAGAGCCCCCGCCACCGCTGCATCACCTGGTCAGACATGCTGCCTACTGTCCCCCGGTGCCGGTCCGGTGCTGTGAGCCGCTCTTTCCTCAGGGCACAATAACAGCACAGGAGACTCAAACAAGCCTAGAGTTCCTGTGTGAGGATCTGACGTCACCTCCGGTTATACAGGCCCCGCCCACGTCACGTACAGCACACGGTTACGTTCAGCGAGGCGCGCGCCGCTAGGCTGTGTGTGCGGTGTGTAACGGCGGCTGTGCGGTCATAATCCCGGGCAATATCCTGCCATGTGACGGCTCATACTCCGCAGTGTCATTATGGCAGATGCGTGAGCTGTGCGGGGTGCAGCCAGCAGGGTCGGTCACTGACTGTAGAAGTGACACCATGACCGGGTGCTGCTGCTTGTATGGGGCTGCATGCTGGGGGATGCGAGGTGAAGGGGGTGTTATTGCATGCTGGGTGCGGCGCAGGTGAGGGGGGATCAGTCGCTGGGGACTGTGCGGGGATGGTGGTGATGTCACGAGGGAGGGGGTGATGCTGCATACTGTGGACTGTGTTGGGGTGCTGCGCAGGGAAGGGAACGATGACACTTGTGGGGCTGGGGGCTGTGCAGGAATGGGGTAATGTTACTCACGTGGAGCTGCATGCTAGGGGCTTCATGATAAAGCAGGTGATGTTACGTGGGACTGCGTGATAAAGCGGGTGATGTTACGCGGGGCTGCGTGGTAAAGCGGGTGATGTTACGCGGGGCTGAGTGGTAAAGCGGGTGATGTTACGCGGGGCTGCGTGGTAAAGCGGGTGATGTTACGCGGGGCTGCGTGGTAAAGCGGGTGATGTTACGCGGGGCTGCGTGGTAAAGCGGGTGATGTTACGCGGGGCTGCGTGGTAAAGCGGGTGATGTTACGCGGGGCTGAGTGGTAAAGCGGGTGATGTTACGCGGGGCTGAGTGGTAAAGCGGGTGATGTTACGCGGGGCTGCGTGGTAAAGCGGGTGATGTTACGCGGGGCTGCGTGGTAAAGCGGGTGATGTAACGTGGGGCTGAGTGGTAAAGCGGGTGATGTAACGTGGGGCTGAGTGGTAAAGCGGGTGATGTAACGTGGGGCTGAGCGGTAAAGCGGGTGATGTAACGTGGGGCTGAGCGGTAAAGCGGGTGATGAAACGTGGGGCTGAGCGGTAAAGCGGGTGATGTAACGTGGGGCTGAGAGGTAAAGCGGGTGATGTAACGTGGGGCTGAGTGGTAAAGCGGGTGATGTAACGTGGGGCTGAGCGGTAAAACGGGTGATGTAACGTGGGGCTGAGCGGTAAAGCAGGTGATGTAACGTGGGGCTGAGCGGTAAAACAGGTGATGTAACGTGGGGCTGAGCGGTAAAGCAGGTGATGTAACGTGGGGCTGAGCGGTAAAACAGGTGATGTAACGTGGGGCTGAGCGGTAAAGCAGGTGATGTAACGTGGGGCTGAGCGGTAAAACAGGTGATGTAACGTGGGGCTGAGCGGTAAAGCAGGTGATGTAACGTGGGGCTGAGCGGTTAAAGCAGGTGATGTTACGTGGGGCTGAGGGGTAAAGCAGGTGATGTAACGTGGGGCTGAGCGGTAAAGCAGATGATGTAACGTGGGGCTGAGCGGTAAAGCAGGTGATGTAACGTGGGGCTGAGCGGTAAAGCAGGTGATGTAACGTGGGGCTGAGCGGTAAAGCAGGTGATGTAACGTGGGGCTGAGCGGTAAAGCAGGTGATGTAACGTGGGGCTGAGCGGTAAAGCAGGTGATGTAACGTGGGGCTGAGCGGTAAAGCAGGTGATGTAACGTGGGGCTGAGCGGTAAAGCAGGTGATGTAACGTGGGGCTGAGTGGTAAAGCAGGTGATGTTATGGGGGGCTGCGAACATAGCTGTCCAAAAAGCCCTAATATAGGAGGGCAACATTTCACAATAATGACTAACAAAATTTATCTCCGGTCAAGAAGCGTATAAAGAAGATATTGTGTATAAATGTAATCTATATTAATCATAAATAGGATGAAGTGCCTCATGTCAAGAAGAGACGCAGCAACAAGAATTTAGAAAAGAGAATAACAATGTACAAGTAGTAGCCTTAATACACTAGTATGCAACCTAACTTTATAATCCAGACACTAGTGCAGAGTTTTTCATTATAAATGCCTATGGTGGATCCATCTACGGTTTCCATGTAGAGTGAGTGCTGCACCCTCCACCGACGCACGTTTCGCTTTGCCTTCCACGCCCCCGGAGGAAGCAAGACAAAACGTGTGTTGGGGTGGAGGGACGCAGCACTAACTCTACTTAGAAGCCACCAGCACTTTGATTTTAGGTAAAATACACCTTGGCATATCTATAGCTGTAGATGGAGCCACCATAGGCATTCATATTGAAAAACTGGATTATGCACAAACTATTGTATTGTCTGGATTATACAGTTGGGCCCCCTTCACACCTCTGTTTTTTAACTACCACAAATCTGTACATGTCAGTTTTTTCACAGACTGTGTGTCCTTTTAAAAAACCATGTCCTATTTTTCCACAAGCATGGAGGAAATTGTTGCCGCACACTGATGACACATGGAAACCGCTGTGGGCTTCTATTAGGCTAGTATGGTCCATTTTTATTGGCCCATCCCCAACTGCCCCAGAATTGTCACATCACATTAGATGTTCCAATTCTAGCACTTTACCCGGCTCATCCCTATTGCCCTGATGCAGTGGCACTCCGGTAATATATGGGTTTAATGACAGCTGTGACTTGTAAAAAAAAAATCACAGCTGCCATCAAGCTCTGGGGTTAGTTGTGGAGAAGTGTCAGTCAGACACCCCCATTACTAACCCTGTAAGTAAAAATCAATAAACACAGAAAAGTCCTTTATTTGAAAATAAAAACCCAGACACCCTCTTTCACCCATTTATTTCCGAAAAAACGCCCCGCAGATCCATTGTAATCCAGATTGATGTCCCACAACAAACCCCGACTGCTACATCCGGAAGCTGTGATGAGCAGTGACATCAGTAACGTTACCACAGCCGCCAGAACACAGAGTAGCGCGAGTACCAGCGGTACTTGTGACGTCATTAAGGTTACCGGAGGTCACAGCCAGCTGTTCTCAGATCACCTGTGAGAGCCACCAGCTGTGAACTGCATTAACCTTACGAAGATCACCACAGTTCACAGCTGGCATTTAATAATTTGCAGTAACTCGAATCTGTAGTACATAGATGGGTATACATCAAACTTGGGCAAAGTGATGCCCGAGGGCCACATCCAGCCCTCTGGCTGTTCCTGTCTGGCTCGCGGACCTAGGCAGCCAAACAGCTGAAAACTTGCCCACAGACTGCACCGTGCAGTCACCCTCCCTCGCCCAGCACCATGATTTCACCACTATCTGCATCCTCAAGATGCAGGTAGCACTGCATATAATGGTGGAGGATGGAGCATGTCGTTGGCATTGAAATGGGCACTGTAGGTGTGTTTACTGTCCTCCACTCCCTGCGACTTTTATTCCCCATTGACTTGCATTGGGGTCAGGTTTCGTTTTTTATCGAAACTCCGACTTTTGCCGGTAGTTAGTCGGCTGATTTAGTTCGACTCGACTTTTGGTAAAGTCGGATGGTCCGAAACCCGACTCGACCCTCCCAGAGGCAAAGTCGCTCATCTTAGTCACTAGTTCTGGACCACTCCTGAGGGTCCTGGCCAGCTACCCACCCAGGTGCTGGCAGGGAGCCCTGGCGGAGGGGCTACTCTCTCCCCCCAGGGTAATTCACAGCAAAACTACCCACTGTGATTTAAGGGACAATCCCAGACTATCTGCACACAGAACCCACAACCACAAAAGCACCTCTTACCAGAGCTTTTCATAGCGGTTTTCCTGCTTTTTCAGTACTGGTAAAGGGACCCCTAAAAGTGGGACAGCAACCAGAAAAAGCAGAGAGAAAAAGGTCTCTCCAGTAGAGTTGAGCGAAACAGGTCGTTCATTATCCAAAGTCGCCGATTTTCGCCAAAGTTGGGTTTCATTAAACGAAACCCGACCGTGGAGTGAGTTTGGTCACGTGTTCGGCGACCATTTTGCTGGAGTCGGTTTTTCCCTACACTTTAAGCGCCTTTTCTCGGCCAATGAGCAAAGACGCAGGCTGTGGGCAACTGGATGACATAGCCAGAGGCCAGCACCATCTTAGAGAAGGGCATTGCAGCAATTGGCTGGCTTTCAGTGGCGTCACAGTGCATATAAAATCCCTCAGCGCCGACCGCCATTTTACATCTGCCGAACTCAGTGTAGGGAAGGTTGCTGGGCGTGGTGCGTCTGAGCAGGGAGAGCGTTAGGCAGGGCCTAAAAAAAAAAATTACTTTCTGCTGATAGCAATTAGCTGTACAGTGACTGTGCAGTGAGAGGGGAGGATTTTGCTGTGTGCAGCAACGCTGGTGCTGCCTGCCTGCAGTGACGCTGTAGAAATTGCTTGTGTGGAGCATCACATCTGATTAGTAGGCTGCCTGTCTGTGATAAAGGGGTAATTTATTCCCCATTGACTTGCATTAGGGTCGGATTTTGACCCGACCCGACCATTTCCGTTAGTCGTCCGACTCGACTTTTGAAAGTCGGGTTTCATGAAACCCGACTCGACCCAAAAAAGGCAAAGTCGCTCATCTCTGGCCTCCCCTCTAGCACTCTGGCACCACTCCAGTCCATCCTACACTCTGCTGCCCGACTAATCCAAGTCTCCGCTATTCCCAGCCTCCCCCTATGCCAGGCCCTTCACTGGCTTCCTATTGCCCAGAGCATCAGTTCAAAACCCTAACCATGACATACAAAGCCATCCACAACCTTTCTCCTCCATACATCTGTAACATGGTCTCCCGCTACCTACCCACACGCAACCTTCGATCCTCTCAAGATCTCCTTCTCGACTCCCCCCTCATCTCTTCTTCCCACAACCGCATACAAGACTTCTCCCGGGCTTCCCCCATACTCTGGAACTCCCTGCCGCAAAACATCAGACTTTCACCAACAACGGAAACCTTCAAGAAGAACCTGAAGACCCACCTGTTCCGACAAGCCTACAGCCTACAATGATCCTCAGTCTACTGAACCATCGCACGACCAGCTCTACCCTCTCCTAGTGTATCCTCACCCATCCCTGTAGACTGAGCCCTCGCGGGCAGGGTCCTCTCTCCTTCTGTACTTGTGTGTCCCTTGTCTAGCACACGTTTATTGTACCTGTCTATATTTTCCCTTTTCATATGTAAAGCGCCATGGAATAAATGGCGCTATATAAATGTGTAATAAATAATAATCTCTACTCTCCAGCAACGACAGGGCCCCAGTAGGGAGGTTACACACAGTCAGCTGGTCATTTATCCTGGGAAAACTGGTGACATCTGCTGGCCGCTACAGTGAACTGCAATTCTTTTTGCACAAGGAAAAGCCCTGCAGCCACCTAGTGGACAAAAATAATAACTACAAGTACCTGCTTTGTGCTATACGGAGAGATATTTCTATAGCTGCCAAGAAACATAAGAATTGATAATTCTCCGGAGAAAGGATAAACTGCAACAACAGAGGGCTCAGACGCTGACCCCATTTACATCACCAATTCAACAAATGGATCACTACGTGTTACGTAGCTCACAAAAGCTGGAGAGCCCTATGCAAACAAGCAGTGGGAACCACAGTAAGGGGGAAGACACCACGGACCCAAGCCCCACAAGAGAGGATGCTACCGCAATACACTCGCAACAGAAAACCCTTGGTAGTGAGGACATTGAAGACCTAACTGAGTGTAGTAGGGAAGACCCTTCAAGATTGATAACAATAGAATATAACAAACTGGCGGCAGACGTGGCAAGTAGCATCATGCCAGACATCAAAAAGACCCTGGAACATGCTATCAGGAAGGCCCTCCAGAACATTCAAGAGGAATTGAGCAAACATAAAGGAGAGATAGAGGAGCTGGAGCAGAGGGTCTCACAACTAGAGAGTGATAACGTGCAGCTCTCCTCACAGTTGAAAGAGACAACTAAAGAAACAAAACGCCTGTCTGAGAAGGTCGAGGACCTGGAAAACAGGTCAAGGCGCAGCAACTTAAGGCTAGTGGGGCTCTCGGAGTAGATTCCTGCAGCTGAACTGCAAAGACTCTGTGAAAGAGACCTACCAATGGCCCTGGGAATTAATCATGGTTGCAGGGTTGAAAGGGCTCACAGAGTTGGGCCAGATCCACGATCTCACAACCAAGGATCGAGTGACCGGACGTTAAGACCACGTCAAGTAATCATGAAATTCCTGGACTATAATGATAAGTTCAACATAATGACAGCATATAGAAATAGAAGATGTTCCCAGCCAGTGACTTTGAGAGGGATGAAAGTCCTACTATTTGAAGACTACTCCGCGAAGGTGGCAAAACGCAGGAGAGCCTTTAGTAAAATATGTGCAGCACTCTATCAAGCAAAGAAAAACTTTGCACTGCAATACCTGGCGACACTGAGGATTTTCTAAATGAAGGTGATAACCTCATCTACAACTCTTCAAATGATGCAGAAAAAGAGAAGGAAAAAATACTGCGCAACACAAACATCGAACGAAGAAGAGTCCGTGAGGAAGACTGCTTCCCCTCAACACCAAAGCCCCAGAGGTCATATGGCCAGCCCAGGTGAAGCACCATAGAAATAGACTGCACCATATACATCTTGCTCTTGACGGTTCTCCCCCCACCATTACACACACCTTTCCTACAAACAGGACAATGTCTCCCCAAGATGACAGAATCATATAATGGTAGAGTTGGAAGGGACCTCCTGGGCCATCTAGTCCAACCCCCTGCTCAAAGCAGGATTCTCTAAATCATCCAGACAGATGTCTGTTCAGCCTCTGTTTGAAGACTTCCATTGAACGAGAACTCACCACTTCTCGTGGCAGCCTGTTCCAATCATTGATCACCCTAACTGTCAAAAAGTTTTTTCTAATATCTAATCTGTGTCTCCTCCCATTCAGTTTCATCCATTGCTTCTAGTCTTTCCTTGTGCAAATGAGAATAAAGATGATCCTTCTACAATGTGACAGCCCTTGAGATATTTGTAGACAGCTATTAAGTCTCCTCTCAGTCTTCTTTTTTGCAAGCTAAACATTCCCAAATCCTGCAACCGTTCCTCATAGGACATGGTTTGCAGACCGGTCACCATTCTGGTGGCTCTTCTCTGAACTTGCTCCAGTTTGTTGATGTCTTTTTTAAAATGTGGTGCCCAAAACTGGACACAGTATTCCAGATGAGGTCTGACCAAAGAGGAGTAGAGGGCAATAATGACTTCACGTGATCTAGACTGTATGCTTCTGTTAATACATCCCAGAATTGTATTTGCCTTTTTTGCTGCTGCATCACACTGTTGACTCATGTTCAGTCTGTGATCAATTAGTATACCCAAGTCTTTTTCACATGTGCTGTTACTTAGCCCTATTCCTCCCATTCTGTATATGCTTTTTTCATTTTTATTGCCCAAATGTAGTACTTTGCATTTTTCCCTGTTAAAAACCATTCTGTTAGTTGCTGCCCACTGCTCCAGTTTATTTATATCTTTTTGAATCCTCTCTCTTCTCTAGTATTAGCTACCCCTCCTAGCTTTGTGTCATCAGCAAATTTAATCAGCTTACCCTCAATTCCTTCATCTAAATCATTGATAAAGATGTTGAACAATACAGGGCCCAAAACAGAGCCTTGTGGTACCCCACTTGAGACATTCTTCCAACTGGATGTGCATCCATTTACGACCACTCTTTTGGGTCCGATCACTAAGCCAGTTATGA
The DNA here is from genome assembly GCA_033576555.1 of Oophaga sylvatica. NCBI lineage: Eukaryota > Metazoa > Chordata > Amphibia > Anura > Dendrobatidae > Oophaga > Oophaga sylvatica. The sequence goes on along the minus strand of JARQOD010000007.1, from coordinate 35,565,971 downwards.
ATCCACCTAACAGTTGCCTTGTCCATTCCATACTGTCATGGGTGCATCGCCACGAAGATCGTCGCGATTGCACAGTCTGACTTCTCACAGCTGAGCTGCTGTTTCTTTGTGTTTGGTAATGAGAGAGTTAATTTTACCTAGCTCTTTGCTAAGACTAGGTCCAGCCTCGCCCGGCTGCTTTGGATTATGTTCTAATTAGTTTCCTTTATATTCCTGCCAGTCTGGGTGTTGGAGGCCGGTGAAAGCATTCATATAGTTTAGCAGACTGGATCGGTTCTGGGATTACTTAAGCTAAGAGCTCCTTAGTTGTTTTTACTCTTACAGCTTATAGTTTATCTCTGAGACCTAAGGTGTTCCTACTGTGTGTGAGTGTTGTATGTAAGACTTTATTTACTTTATTTCTTATCTTTCTTGTATGTCTTTTTGTTCATTAACCGTTACCTGGTCATTCCCTTTGGTGGTATTCAGGGTCCTTCTTAGGACTAGAATACAGTTGGCAGGGATTGATAGGAGACAGGGTTTACGCTGGTGGCCTGGACCTCTGTACCTTTAACAGTACCTCCAGGTTGAGGGATTAGTTAGGACCCCAGTTAGGGTCAGCTTAGACCCCGGTCACCCTCTAGCCGGAGACAGCGTATAACGGATTCCGTTTTGACCCACTGGACTTTCTGTCAGGTAAATCTGTTATCATATAGCTATGCGCATGTTATATAGTATGTTGCCCTTTTGATATAGATTATTGTCATCACATATATATATCTGCTATACAGCGTGACATTTTCACCGGCCAAAAAAAAAAAAAAAAATTATTCCCAGTTGCCATGGATCCAGTAGCCCAGCTGGCTCTGCAGTTGCAGGATTGTCCATGGAGTTGGCAGACATTAAGTCCAAGGTTTTGTCCCCCCCGGAGCAAACCAGATCTGAACCTAAGGTTGCTCTCCCGGACAGGTTCACTGGTGGGCGGGACAAATTTTTTACTTTCCGGGAGGCATGTAAATTGTACTTTCGGCTGCGGCCTCGGTCATCTGGGAGTGAAGAGCAGAGGGTGGGAATTGTTATCTCGCTCTTACAAGGGGATCCTCAATCTTGGGCGTTCTCTATTCCTCCAGGCTCCCCAGATCTCCAGTCAGTGGATCGATTTTTTACTGCCCTGGGTCTGGTATATGATGATCCGGATCGAGTCTCCCTTGCTGAAACAAGGTTACGTAAAATACGGCAAGGAAATCGTCCAGCGGAGGAATATTCTTCTGAGTTCCGTAGATGGGCAACAGATACTCAGTGGAATGACCCAGCTCTTAGGAGCCAGTTTTGTCAAGGGTTGTCTGACAAATTAAAAGATGTGTTGGCTCAGTATGATTCTCCTCCATCACTGGAGGCTGCTATGGCCCTCGCTATTCGCATTGATAGACGTCTTCGGGGAAGACGCGAGGTAACACTCCGCCCCCCGTGATGACTCCACCTACTACTAAAGTCCCTTATACTGAGGTTCCCCTGGTCTGTTCTGAGGAACCCATGCAGTTGGGAGGGACATCATTTTGTAGGAGGGAATCAGCGGTGCACCGCAAGACTAGAAGGTGTTTCTTTTGCGGGAGAGAGGGACATTTTGTTGGGGGGTGTCCATCCCGGACCTCTTTGAACCAAGGAGTTAACCTGGGAGTGTGTATTTCGTCCCCAAATCCCTCTCAGTTTCTCGTGCCTGCGGAGGTGGTGATTGGTACTAGAACTGAGAGGATTTCTGTTTTTCTTGATAGTGGGTCCGGGGCTAATCTGGTGGACACTCGGTTTGCCCAGGTGCATGGTATGCAACTGAGTGTATTGGCCAAACCGTTCCTATACTCTCTATTGATTCTAGACCTCTTGGTCAAGGTAGCTTGGTACAAGCTGTTCATAACATAGATCTTCGAGTAGGGGCAATACATAAAGAGCAATTGTCTTGTTATGTGTTGGAGGGTCTGCCTGCTCCTATTGTGTTGGGACTTCCTTGGTTGGCTAAACATAACCCAGTGATTGATTGGCAATCCAGAAAGATAAGCCAGTGGGGTGAATTTTGCAAGAATAACTGCATGAGCACGGTCATCGGTGCGGTTGTGCCTAGGACTTGGCCTCCTTTTCTGGAGGACTTTTGGGAGAGGTTCTCAGAGGGGTGTGAAAAGTTACCTCCTCATCGCACACATGACTTCTCAATAAAGTTGCTTCCTGATGCCTTATCTAGTGCTTTCCCAGGGGTCGGGAAGACGGATGATCCGGTTCCTATTCCTCAGAGGGAGTTGTTAGTATCAGCTGTATGCTCTGAGCTGGAGGGGGACGCCCCTGTGGGACTTCCAGGGAGACTGATAGTTCCAGATCGCTTAAGACTGAAGGTTACGGAGAACCCTTACAAACGGATGGCTGATAGGAGGAGAGTTTCTGGTCTAGATCTGAGGGTGAACGATCTGGTGTGGTTGTCTACCAGGAATATAAAACTTAAAGTTCCCTCCTGGAGGTTGGGTCCCAGATTCATCGGGCCATACAGGATCAGTTCCATAATTAATCCTGTGGCATTTCGTCTGGACCTCCCTCCTACGTTTAAAATTCATAATGTGTTTCACAAATCATTACTTAAAAAGTATGTGGCACCAGTCATACCGTCACCTCTACCTCCTCCTTCTGTGGTAGTCAATGATAATGTGGAAGTTTATTGGAGGGGTATGGTCCTGAGGAGAGGACGTGGGTCCCTGCGTCTGATGATAACGCAGATCGATTGGTTCGGACCTTTCACACAATTTACCCAGACAGACCTGGTCATGAGGGTCCGGAGGCCCCTCGTAGAAGGGGGGGTACTGTCATGGGTGCATCGCCACGAAGATCGTCGCGATTGCACAGTCTGACTTCTCACAGCTGAGCTGCTGTTTCTTTGTGTTTGGTAATGAGAGAGTTAATTTTACCTAGCTCTTTGCTAAGACTAGGTCCAGCCTCGCCCGGCTGCTTTGGATTATGTTCTAATTAGTTTCCTTTATATTCCTGCCAGTCTGGGTGTTGGAGGCCGGTGAAAGCATTCATATAGTTTAGCAGACTGGATCGGTTCTGGGATTACTTAAGCTAAGAGCTCCTTAGTTGTTTTTACTCTTACAGCTTATAGTTTATCTCTGAGACCTAGGTGTTCCTACTGTGTGTGAGTGTTGTATGTAAGACTTTATTTACTTTATTTCTTATCTTTCTTGTATGTCTTTTTGTTCATTAACCGTTACCTGGTCATTCCCTTTGGTGGTATTCAGGGTCCTTCTTAGGACTAGAATACAGTTGGCAGGGATTGATAGGAGACAGGGTTTACGCTGGTGGCCTGGACCTCTGTACCTTTAACAGTACCTCCAGGTTGAGGGATTAGTTAGGACCCCAGTTAGGGTCAGCTTAGACCCCGGTCACCCTCTAGCCGGAGACAGCGTATAACGGATTCCGTTTTGACCCACTGGACTTTCTGTCAGGTAAATCTGTTATCATATAGCTATGCGCATGTTATATAGTATGTTGCCCTTTTGATATAGATTATTGTCATCACATATATATATCTGCTATACAGCGTGACACATACTTAGTCATTTTTTCAATAAGGATTGTGTGAGATACTTTGTCAAATGCTTTGCTGAAGTCAAGATATACTATATCTACAGCA
>JARQOD010000007.1:35455995-35562222 GCA_033576555.1 Oophaga sylvatica | reverse complement strand
TTTCCCTGATCCACCAGTGATTCTGTCATAGAAGAAAATTAAGTTAGTCTGACATGACTTATTAGTTACAAACCTATGCTGACTCTGTTTAACCCCTTATTGCCATCAGACGTACTATCCCGTCCATGGTACCTGGGCCCGTATGACCATGGACGGGATAGTACGTCTCGTGCGATCGGACGCGCTCCCGGGGGGAGCGCAGCCGATCGCGGCCGGGTGTCAGCTGATTATCACAGCTGACACCCGGCACTATGTGTCAGGAGCGGTCACGGACCGCTCCCGGCACATTAACCCCTGGCACACCGCGATCAAACATGATCGCGGTGTTCTGGGGGCACAGGGGAGGATCGCGCAGGGTGGGGGCTCCCTGTGCGCTCCCCTGAGACCCTCAGAGCAGCGCGATGTGTCGCGCTGTTCCGAGGGTCCTTCCTCCCTGCAGGACCCCGGATCCAAGATGTTGCCGGGGTCCATCCGGGTCCTGCAGGGAGGCGGCTTCCTCAGTGCCTGCTGAGAGCAGGCACTGAGAAGCCTGCAGCGATGCCAGAGCGATCGCTGGTGTGACAGAGTGCTGTGCACACTGTCACACCAGCGATCTGCTAAAATACAGTGATGTCCCACCCTGGGACAAAGTAAAAAAATAAAAATTGTTTAAAAAAATCATAAAAAAAAAAAAATATTCCCCAATAAATTCATTTTTTCCTGTAAATAAAAAAAACAAAACAATAAAAGTACACATATTTGGTATCGCCACGTCCGTAACAACCCCCCCTATAAAACTGTCCCACTAGTTAACCCCTTTAGTGAACCTCTTAAAAAAAAAAAAAAAACAAAGCAAAAAATCAATGCTTTATCATCATACCGCCAAACAAAAAGTGGAATAACACGCGATCAAAAAGACGGATATAAATAAGCATGTACCGCTGAAAACATCATCTTGTCCCGCAAAAAACGAGCCGCCATACAGCATAATCAGCGTAAAAAATAAAAAAGTTATAGCTCGCAGAATAAAGCGATGCAAAAAATAATAATTTTTTTATATAAAATTGTTTTTATTGTATAAAAGCGCCAAAACATAAAAAAATGACATAAATGAGATATCGCCGTAATCGTACTGACCCGAAGAATAAAACTGCTTCATCAATTTTACCACACGTGGAACGGTATAAACGCCTCCCCCAAAAGAAATTCATGAATTGCTGATTTTTGTTCATTCTAACCTCCAAAAATCGAAATAAAAAGCGATCAAAAAACGTCACATGCTCAAAAATGGTACCAATAAAAACGTCACCTCGTCCCGCAAAAAATAAGACCTCACATGACTCTGTGGGCCAAAATATACAAAAATTATAGCTCTCAAAATGTGGTGATGCAAAAACTATTTTTTGCAATAAAAAGCGTCTTTTAGCGTGACAGCTGCCAATCATAAAAACCCGCTATAAATAGTAAATCAAACCCCCCTTTATCACCCCCCTAGTTAGGGAAAAATAATAAAATAAAAAAAAAAGTATTTATTTCCATTTTCCCATTAGGGTTAGGGTTGCGGCTAAAGTTAGGGTTAGGGTTGGCGCTAAAGTTAGGATTAGGGTTAGGGTTGGAATTAGGGTTAGGGGTGTGTTAGGGTTAGGTTTGTGGTTAGGGTTGGGACTAGGGTTAGGGGTGTGTTGGGGTTAGGGTTGGAGTTAGAATTGGGGGGTTTCCGCTGTTTAGGCACATCAGGGGCTCTCCAAATGTGACATGGCGTCTGATCTCAATTCCAGCCAATTCTGCACTGAAAAAGTCAAACGGTGCTCCTTCACTTCTGAGCTCTGCCATGCGCCCAAAAAAGTAGTTTACCCCCGCATATGGGGTATCAGCGTACTCTGGACCCCAAGAGTTATTGTGCAATTTGTCCTATTTCTTCTGTTACCCTTGGGAAAATAAAAAACTGGGGGTAAAAATATAATTTTTTTAAAAAAATGATTTTTTTGTTTTTACGACTGTACGTTTATAAACTTCTGTGAAGCACTTGGGGCTTCATAGCGCTCACCACACATCTAGATAAGTTCCTTGTGGGTCTATTTTCCAAAATGGTTTCAATTGTGGGGGGTTTCCACTGTTTAGGTGCATCAGGGGCTCTCCAAATGCGACATGACGCCCCCAGACCATTCCATCAAAGTCTGCAATTCAAAACGTCACTACTTCCCTTCCGAGCCCCGACGTGTGCCCATACAGTAGTTTTCTCCCACATATTGGGTATCAGCGTACTCAGGACAAATTGGACAACAACTTTTGGGGTCCAATTTCTCCTGTTACCCTTGTGAAAATAAAATATTGGGGGCGAAAAAATCATTTTTATAAAAAAAAAATATATATTTTTACGGCTGTACTTTATAAACTTCTGTGAAGCACTTCGGGGTTCAAAGTGCTCACCACACATCTAGATAAGTTCCTTGTGGGGTCTATTTTCCAAAATGGGGTCAATTGTGGGGGGTTTCCACTGTTTAGGTGCATCAGGGGCTCTCCAAATGCGACATGACGACCCCAGACCATTCCATCAAAGTCTGCAATCCAAAACGTCACTACTTCCCTTCCGAGCCCCGACGTGCACCCATACAGTAGTTTACTCCCACATATTGGGTATCAGCGTACTCAGGACAAATTGGAAAACAACTTTTGGGGTCCAATTTCTCCTGTTACCCTTGTGAAAATAAAATATTGGGGACGAAAAAATCATTTTTGTAAAAAAAAAAAAAAGATTTTTATTTTACAGCTGTACGTTATAAACTTCTGTGAAGCATTTCGGGTTCAATGTGCTCACCACACATCTAGATAAGTTCCTTGAGGGGTCTAGTTTCCAAAATGGTGTCATTTGTTGGGGGTTTCCACTGTTTAGGCAGATCAGGAGCTCTCCAAACACAACATGGCATCCAGCCAATTCTGTGTTGAAAAAGTCGAACGGCGCTCCTTCCCTTCCAAACTCTGCCATGCACCTAAACAGTGGTTTACCCCAACATATGGGGTATCAGCGTACTCAGGACAAATTGCACAATAACTTTTGGAGTCTTGTTACCCTTGGGAAAATAAAAATTGGGGTGAAAAGATCATTTTTGTGGAAAAAATATGATTTTTTAATTTTACGGCTCTACGTTATAAACTTGTGTGAAGCACTTTGGGGTTCAAATTGCTCACCAAAGATCTAGATAAGTTCCTTAGGGGGTCTACTTTCCCAAATGGGGTCACTTGTGGGGGGTTTCCACTGTTTAGGCACATCAGAGGCTCTCCAAATGCAACATGGCGTCCAATCTCAATTCCAGCCAATTTGTTTGGAAAAAGTCAAATGGTGCTCCTTCCATTCCGAGCTCTGCTTTGCGCCCAAACAGTGGTTCCCCCCCCACATATGGGGTATCAGCTTACTCAGGACAAATTGGACATCAACTTTTGTGGTCCAATTTCTCCTGTTACCCTTGGGAAAATAAAAAATTAGTGACTAAAAGATAATTTTTGTGGGAAAAAAATAGGATTTTTTATTTTCATGCTCGGGCATTATAAACTTGTGTGAAGCACTTGGGGGATGAAAGTGCTCACCAAAGATCTAGATAAGCTCCTTAGGGGGTCTAGTTTCCAAAATGGGGTCACTTGTGGGGGGTTTCCACTGTTTAGGGACATCTAGGGCACTGCAAACGGAACATGACCCCCATCAACGTCTGCATTCCAAAACGTTACTACTTCCTTTCCAAGCCCTGTCGTGCGCCCAAACAGTTTCCCCCCCCCCCACATATGGGGTATCAGCGTACTCAGGACAAATTGGACAACAACTTTTGGGGTCCAATTTCCTTGGGAAAAATCAAAAATTTGGGACTAAAAAATCATTTTTGTGGAAAATTGTTTTTTTTATTTTTCAGACCCAGGCATTATAAACTTTTGTGAAACACTTGGGGGTTCAAAGTGCTCACAACAGATCTAGATAAGTTCCTTAGGGGGTCTAGTTTCCAAAATGGTGTCACTTGTGGGGGGTTTCCACTGTTTAGGCGCATCAGGGGCACTCCAAACACGACATGGTGTCCAATCTCAATTCCAGCCAATTTTAGTTTGAAAAAGTCAAACGGCGCTCCTTCCCTTACGAGCTCTGCCGTGTGCCCAAACAGTGGTTTTCCTCCACATATTGGCTATTGGCGTACTCAGGAGAAATTGCACAACAACTTTATCTGTCCATTTGCTTCTTTTACCCTTGTGAAAATAAAAAAAAGTTTGTAATAGATCATTTTTGTGGCTAAAAAGTTATTCATTTTTTCCTTCCACGTTGCTTCAGCTCCTGTGAAGCACCTGAAGGGTTAATAAACTTCTTGAATGTGGTTTTGAGTACCTTGAGGGGTGCAGTTTTTAGAATGGTGTCACTTTTGGGTATTTTCTGCTATATAGACCCCTCAAAGTGACTTCAAATATGAGGTGGTCCCTAAAAAATGGCTTTGTAAATTTTGTTGTAAAAATGAGAAATCGCTGGTCAACTTTTAACCCTTATAATTTCCTAAGAAAAAAAAATTTGGTTCCAAAATTGTGCTGATGTAAAGTAGACATGTGGGAAATGTTATTTCTTAACTATTTTGTGTGACATATTTCTCTGTTTTAAGGGAATAAAAATTCAAAGTTTGAAAATTGCAAAATTTTCAAAATTTTCACCATATTTGCGTTTTTTTCAAAAATAAATGCAAGGTATATCGAAGAAATTTTAATACTAACGTGAAGTACAATATGTCACGAGAAAACAATCTCAGAATCGCGAAGATCCGTTGAAGTGTTCCAGAGTTATAACCTCATAAAGAGACAGTGGTCAGAATTGTAAAAATTGGCCCGGTCATTAACGTGCAAACCACCCTTGGGGGTTAAGGGGTTAATCACTTCATTCTTATCCAGGTACTTGCATACATGTTTTTTTAATAATTTGTTCAAAGATCTTTCCTGGTATAGAAGTCAGACTCACCGGCCTGTAGTTCCCTGGGTCCACCTTCTTCCCCATTTTGAAGATAGGAACAACATTTGCTCTTCTCCAGTCTTCTGGGACTTCTCCTGTTCTCCAAGAATTTTCAAAGATTATGGACAGTGGTTCAAGAATTTCTTCTGCTATCTCCTTCAGTACTCTGGGGTGTAATTCATCTGGACCTGGAGACTTGAATTCATTTATGTTAGCTAAGTGTTTCCTCACTGTCTTTCTGTTTATAGATATCCTGGATTCTTCTATTCCTTTAATAGGACAGTGAAGATCAGTTGATGTTACATTTCCTTTCTGAGAGAAAACAGATGCAAAATAGGAATTTAACAGTTCAGCCTTCTCAACATCCTTTCTTACCATTTCATCATTTTCATCCTGTAAAAATCCTATAGCATCTTTGAATTTTCTTTTACTTTTGATGTATTCCCAAAATCCTTTTTTGTTGCTTTTGACGTCTCTTGCAAGCCTTAATTCATTGTCAGCTTTAGATAATCTGATTTGTGCCCTGCAGGTTCTGCAGACGGCATTATATTCTTCTTTAGATATGCCTCCCTCTTTCCATTTGATAAACATTTCTTTCTTCCTTTTTAGCATGTGATTAAGTTCTGTGTTCATCCATCCTGGTTTCCTTAAATGCTTCCCATTCTTCCCTCTTTTCTGAATTGTTAACGATTGTGCTTTGAGAATCTAATTTTTCAAGATTTCCCATCCTTCCTGGACATTTTTGTCCTTAAGGATATCCAGCCATTGGATCCCTCCAATTCTCTTTCTGAGTCCCTTAAAATCTGCCTTTCTGAAATCTAACCTTGACGTCTGAGTCTTCACAGGTCTTCCTCCTCTTGTTATCCAAAATTCTAAAATAGCATGGTCACTACCTCCTAGGGTCCCAGCCACTCTTACCTCCTCAACCATTGCCTCCCTGTTTATAAGGATTAGATCCAAGGTAGCAGATCCCCTTGTTTTCTCCCCTACCTTTTGGAAGATAAAGTTGTCAGCAATAGAGGATAAGAATTTCCTTGACCTGTTAGTTTTGCCTGAGAGAGATTCCCAACAAATGTCTGGATAGTTGAAATCTCCCATGACCACTATGTCATATTTTTTGGAGAACTTGGCCATTTGATACATAAAGAGTTCATCCATATCTTCAGCTTGCATAGGTGGCCTGTAGTAAATGCCTACAATGGTGTCCTTTCCATTGTTCTGTCCTTGTATTCTTACCCAGTTTCCACAGAACTCCCAGTCTCTGAAGCGTCAATCTCTGTGCAGATATACGCTTTTCTAACATACAATGTGTAGCGTCGGCGTCCCTGCCTTCTGCCAGGCAGGGACGCTGTTCCCCTGCAGCAGCGTCCTCTGCCAGGCAGGGACGTCGCCCCCCTTACCCTTCCTCAGCGTCCTCCTTCCGCCCTGCTGGGGCCGCGCGCTCCTTCCCTGCTGCTGGACTTAGGGCGCGCGCCCGCGCCCTCCCCCGCTCTTAAAGGAGCCGCGCGCATTTTTCAAATAAGTCCCCGGCCAATGCCGGAGGACTCCACCCTATATTAAGGGCTTCCTCCTTAATGGAGGTGCCCGAGCAATGTTGTTGTTGCACTGTTTCACTCTGCTTCAGCCCTCAGGTCCCGTTACCAGTTACCTGCCTGTTTCCTGCCCGTTTGCTGTATGCTACCTGTCCGCAAGTCTACCCGGAGGTTCGGACGTCACAAGTGGTGATCCACGGCTATTCCAGAGACTCTTGCCTGCTCGCTTGGGAGCGATCATCTGCCATCTGACTGCAGCCCTACCCGGAGGTTCGGACGTCACATGCGGTGATCCCCGGCTATTCCAGAGACTCTTGCCTGCTCACTTGGGAGCGATCATCTGCCATCTGACTGCAGCCCTACCCGGAGGTTCGGACGTCACAAGCGGTGATCCCGGCTGTTCCAGAGACTCTCGCCTGCTCACTTGGGAGTGTCCATCCGCCATCTGCCTGCTAGCCTACCGGGAGGCTTCACCATCTCAGGTCGTATATACCTGTCCATCTAGAGACTGCCCCGGTTACTTGCTGTGACAACCTGCCTGTCAATCCAGAGACTGCCCCGGTCACTTGCCGTGACAACCTGCCTGTCTATCCAGAGACTACCCCGGTCACTTGCCGTGACAACCTGCCTGTCAATCCAGAGACTGCCCCGGTCACTTGCCGTGACAACCTGCCTGTCTATCCAGAGACTGCCCCGGTCACTTGCCGTGACAACCTACCTGTCAATCCAGAGACTGCCCCTGTCACTTGCCGTGACGACCTGCCTGTCAATCCAGAGACTGCCCCGGTCACTTGCCGTGATCCTTTCCCGTATAACCAGAGACTGCCCCGTCACTTGCCGTGACTTCCTGTCCGTCTCCCTGGGCGCCACCCGCTCTCTTACAAGTATAACCTCTTGTATAAATAAAGCTCAGAGGTTCCACCTACCTGACCCGTTACAGTTTGCTCGGGCCATGGAACCCGGTGGCACCCAAACCCCTTCGCTATCTGACCTGTGTCATGAACTGTCTCGTCAGAGGTCTCAACAGGAGTCCATCCTGGGTCATCTGCGGTGTGTTAATTCCCGCCTGGACACTCTGAATACTTCCCCGACAACCACCGCGAGCACCATGACTCGCAATCTGGCAGTTCCGCTGCTTACCAACTCCGTGGTTTCTATTCCAGGACCTCGACTTTCAGCTCCTCCTCGGTTTGGAGGCGACCCTGCTCTGGCTCGGGGTTTCATCAACCAATGTACCCTGCATTTTGAACTCCTGGCACACCAGTTTAACTCTGACCGGGCCAAAATTGCCTTCATCATGTCACATCTCACCGGAGAGGCCCTGGCCTGGCTAAATCCTCTTTGGGAGAGAGAAGATCCTCTGGTGTCTAACCTGTCTGCTTTTCTCTTAGCCTTCCGGAAGGTATTCGATGAACCCGGACGGAAGACCTCCTCTGCATCATCTCTGCTGCGTCTTCGTCAGGAGAGTCTCACCGTGGGTCAATATGCCATAAGGTTTCGTACCCTTGCCTCAGAGCTGGCTTGGGATAATGACGCTCTGATAGCTGTCTTCTGGGAGGGCCTGTGCGGCCGCATTAAAGATGAACTTGCCGGTCGGGACATTCCAACCTCTCTCGATGACCTAATAACTCTGGCCAATCGAATTGATCTACGGTTCCAGGAGCGAGCCAAAGAGGTCACCCGTGAGAGAAGGTTTCCTCGCCTAGCTCCTTCATTTCAGAGACCTGTAACTCCTTCCGTATCTCCTCAAGTGCCCCCGGCAGAGCCCATGCAGGTCGACCAGACCAAGATGGTTAAAGCCCGTCAGGACTCACGCCGTGCTGAGGGGAGTTGCTTCTACTGTGGCAGTAAGGAGCACCGGATCCGTACCTGCCCAGAGAGGTCGGGAAACGCCTGTGTCTAGGTTCGCTCGGAGAGGTCCACCTAGACAAGAATAAATCCTCTTCATCTCTGCTGCTGTCTGTCTCAATTCTCCTCGGTGAGAACCGTTACTTCGAACTAGCCCAACTTGATTCTGGAGCAGCTGGGAATCTCGTTTCACAGGCTCTGGTAGAGAAATATCGCATTCCCACCAAACCTCTGCTTGAACCAGTATCTGTTGCTGCTGTAGATGGGGGTCTTCTACCACGTCCCATCCAGCTTATCACCGAGGCTATAACCCTGCAGGTGGGAATGTTACATTCTGAGAGTATCTCATTTCATGTTCTACCTGGACTCTCTCACGCTTTCTTACTAGGTCTGCCTTGGCTCCAAAAGCATGCACCCGTGCTCGACTGGCAGACTGGAGAGATTCTTCGCTGGGGACAGGACTGTCATCAAACGTGTCTGGTGCCTGTTCATCCTGTCCGTCCTTCTCCTACACCTGCTAATCTACCAGGACTCCCGATTCCATATTGGTCTTTCGCTGATGTCTTTAATAAAAAGGAAGCAGAGACATTACCCCCACACAGACCGTATGATTGCCCGATCGACCTGCTACCTGGTACTACGCCTCCCCGTGGGCGTATTTACCCATTGTCCGCTGCTGAGACCAGGTCGATGTCCGAATATATCGAGGAGAACTTGGCCAAAGGATTCATCCGGAAATCTACCTCCCCAGCGGGAGCAGGTTTCTTCTTCGTAAAAAAGAAAGACGGATCTCTCCGTCCCTGTATTGACTACAGAGGCTTAAATTTGATCACGGTGAAGAATAAGTACCCTCTTCCGCTCATTCCAGAATTGTTTGATCGACTTAGAGGGGCGAGAATCTTCACCAAACTGGATCTTCGTGGGGCATACAACCTGGTTCGTATCCGTCGGGGAGATGAATGGAAGACGGCATTCAACACCCGGGACGGCCACTATCGAGTATTTGGTGATGCCCTTTGGTCTCTGTAATGCTCCAGCAGTCTTTCAGGAGTTGGTCAATGACATCTTTCGGGACCTCCTCTACTCTTGCGTTGTGGTGTACCTAGACGATATCTTGGTCTTCCCTCTCGGACCTCCAGTCTCACCGGAGGGATGTTCGTCAGGTTCTTCTCAGGCTCAGGCAGAATCACCTCTTCGCCAAATATGAGAAGTGCCTCTTTGAGCAGACCTCGCTTCCGTTTTTGGGCTACATCATTTCTCAGACAGGCCTACGAATGGATCCGGAGAAACTGTCTGCCATCGAGAAGTGGCCTCGACCGGAGGGGTTGAAGGCCATTCAGCGGTTCCTGGGATTCGCCAACTATTACCGACTCTTCATACCGCACTTCTCTTCCAGGACTGCTCCAATCTCCGCGCTCACCCGCAAGGATGCTAACCCCAAACAGTGGACGCCCGAAGCAGAGGAGGCCTTTCTTTCCTTAAAACAGGCCTTCTCTTCCGCTCCAGTGCTGCATCGCCCGGACGGCAACAAGCAGTTCTTCCTGGAGGTGGACGCTTCCTCCTCTGGAGCCGGAGCGGTACTCACTCAAAAATCTTCATCCGGGAGGATGGTATCCTGCGGCTTCTTCTCCAAACTCTTCTCCTCCTCCGAGCGCAACTACTCCATAGGAGACCGAGAGTTATTGGCCATCAAGTTGGCATTGGAGGAGTGGCGTTACCTACTCGAGGGGGCTCTTCATCCGGTAATCATTTACACGGACCACAAGAATCTGGCTTACCTCCAGCATGCTCAGAGACTTAACCCTCGCCAAGCCCGGTGGTCCTTGTTTTTTGCCCGCTTCGATTTTCTCTTGCATTTCGCCCGGCTGACAAGAACGTCAAGGCTGATGCCTTGTCCCGGTCTTTCCTGGTGTCAGATCTCGAGGAAGAACCTAAACATATCATCGATCCCGCCAGAGTGATGCGGGTGGCTCCCGTGAGTCTAAATCGTCTCCCTCCTGGTAAGACGTTCGTATCAGTAACCGACCGGAAGAGAATCCTACACTGGGGTCATTCGTCTAAACTAGCTGGCCACGCTGGTCAGAAAAAGACCCTCCAACTCATAACCCGGCATTATTGGTGGCCTACCCTGCACAAGGACGTAATAGACTTTGTATCTGCCTGTGTCTCCTGTGCCCGCAACAAAGTTCCGAGACACCTGCCTGCCGGCCGTCTTCTTCCGCTTCCTGTACCCGCTGCCCCCTGGCAGCATATAGCCATGGACTTCATAACAGATCTGCCCGTTTCTGCCGGTTGTACGGTCATTTGGGTGGTCGCTGACCGCTTTTCCAAGATGGCTCACTTCATTCCTCTGCCAGGTCTTCCGTCTGCACCCGAGTTGGCTAAAGACTTTATCCGCCACATCTTCCGTCTCCATGGTCTGCCTCGTCACATTGTGTCGGATCGTGGGGTACAGTTCACCTCACGTTTCTGGAGAGCCACTTGTAAGTTGCTAGACGTCACCTTGGATTTCTCCTCCGCTTACCACCCGCAGTCCAATGGACAAGTTGAGCGAATCAATCAGAATCTGACCAGTTATCTCCGGCACTTCGTTAATGCCCACCATTCTGACTGGGTGGAGCTCCTGCCTTGGGCCGAATTCTCTTACAATAATCACGAGAGCGAATCTTCCTCCAAGTCTCCGTTTTTTGTAGTCTTCGGTCAGCACCCTCGGATCCCTGTTCCTGTCACCATCTCTGTGGACAATCCAGCTGCGGAATCTCTGGTTAGAGAATTTTCCTCCATATGGGAGAGTACCCGATCCGCACTCATTCAGTCATCCGAGCGTATGAAGAGACATGCTGACAAAAGACGTCTGGATCCTCCTCAATTCCGTCCTGGGGATAAGGTCTGGCTTTCGTCCAAGTATGTCCGGCTCAAGATTCCTTCCTACAAGTTAGGCCCTCGGTTCATCGGTCCCTTTGAGATCATCAGTCAGATCAACCCGGTGTCCTATAAATTGAAACTCCCGGCCAATTTGCGCATTCCTAACTCTTTCCATGTATCTCTCCTCAAACCGGTGGTACTTAACTCTTTTTTCAAGTCTACAGGTACACCTCCTGCTCAGTGTCTGCTGACGATGAATTTGAGGTAGAGAACATTCTGGCCACCAAAAGTGTAGGAAGAAAGACTTATTTTTTGGTGGATTGGAAGGGGTTTGTCCTGAGGAGAGAACGTGGGAGCCTCGGGAGAACATCCATGCCCCTCTCATCCTAGCTAAATTTCTTTCTGGCCTAAAGAGGGGGGGGCCTAGAGGGGGGGGTACTGTAGCGTCGGCGTCCCTGCCTTCTGCCAGGCATGGACGCTGTTCCCCTGCGCCAGCGTCCTCTGCCAGGCAGGGACGTCGCCCCCCTTACCCTTCCTCAGCGTCCTCCCGCCCTGCTGGGGCCGCGCGCTCCTTCCCTGCTGCTGGACTTAGGGCGCGCGCCCGCGCCCTCCCCCGCTCTTAAAGGAGCCGCGCGCATTTTTCAAATAAGTCCCCGGCCAATGCCGGAGGACTCCACCCTATATTAAGGGCTTCCTCCTTAATGGAGGTGCCCGAGCAATGTTGTTGTTGCACTGTTTCACTCTGCTTCAGCCCTCAGGTCCCGTTACCAGTTACCTGCCTGTTTCCTGCCCGTTTGCTGTATGCTACCTGTCCGCAAGTCTACCCGGAGGTTCGGACGTCACAAGTGGTGATCCACGGCTATTCCAGAGACTCTTGCCTGCTCGCTTGGGAGCGATCATCTGCCATGCATGAGTACTCAAGCCCTATCCGCCGCGACTGGTTCTCAGAGACGTCACAAGCGGTGATCCCCGGCTGTTCCAGAGACTCTCGCCTGCTCACTTGGGAGTGTCCATCCGCCATCTGCCTGCTAGCCTACCGGGAGGCTTCACCATCTCAGGTCGTATATACCTGTCCATCTAGAGACTGCCCCGGTTACTTGCTGTGACAACCTGCCTGTCAATCCAGAGACTGCCCCGGTCACTTGCCGTGACAACCTGCCTGTCTATCCAGAGACTACCCCGGTCACTTGCCGTGACAACCTGCCTGTCAATCCAGAGACTTCCCCGGTCACTTGCCGTGACAACCTGCCTGTCTATCCAGAGACTGCCCCGGTCACTTGCCGTGACAACCTACCTGTCAATCCAGAGACTGCCCCGGTCACTTGCCGTGACGACCTGCCTGTCAATCCAGAGACTGCCCCGGTCACTTGCCGTGATCCTTTCCCGTATAACCAGAGACTGCCCCGTCACTTGCCGTGACTTCCTGTCCGTCTCCCTGGGCGCCACCCGCTCTCTTACAAGTATAACCTTCTTGTATAAATAAAGCTCAGAGGTTCCACCTACCTGACCCGTTACACAATGCGACACCTCCTCCTCGTTTATCAAATCTGTTTATTGCAAATAAGTTGTATCCTTCTAGCCTTGTATTCCAATCATGTGTATCATCCCACCAAATCTCAGTGATTCCAATGACATCATATTTATTTTCCTGCGTTAGTGGTTCCAGTTCTCCTTGTTTGTTGCCCATGCTTTGTGCATTCGTATAGAAACATTTCAGTTTGTGATTGGTTTCTCTTTCTTCAATATTTTTATTATGTAGATTTTTATGTCTTTGTTCTTCCCCTTCACTTCTAATAGCAGAATTCTCAATAGTATTTGTCAGGTTTATGGCTTTTGCTGGCGTTTTGCTTCCTTCCCACATTGTTCTAGTTTAAAGCTCTCCTGATGAGTGTAGCAAGGCGACTTCCAAATACATGTTTTCCAGTCTTCGTAAGGTGCATCCCATCTCTAGCAAGTAGTCCATCGTATAGGTAATTCACTCCGTGATCCAAAAATCCAAATCCTTGCTGACGGCATCATCGACATAGCCTGCAGAATCTTTTCCACCTCCTTGTTCCATGGCCATCCACTGGAAGGATGGAAGAGAAGACCACCTGCGCTCCCAGTTCTTTCACTTTCTTACCTAAGTTTTCAAAGTCACTGCAGATGGTTTCCAGGTCACTTCTTGTGGTGTCATTTGTCCCCACATGTATTAGCAGGAATGGGTAGTCATCTGTACGTCTGAAGAGTCCTGATATCCTGTCAGACACATCTTTAATTTTTGCACCTGGAAGACAGCACATTTCTCTTGAGGTTAAATCCGGTCTGCAGATAGCGGCCCCTGTTCCTCTCAACAGGGAATCCTCCATGACCACAACTCTCCATTTCTTCTTCACAACAGTTTTCTTTCTCCATTCAGGAGGACTCTGAGGGCGTACAAGGTTATTGTTTGTGGCCAAAGTCTTATCTTGATGTATTTCTTCATCGTTCTCCTGTGTAAGAGCCTGGTACTGGTTCCTGAGCAGTATGGGTGCTGACTGCCTCCCGATCCTCCTGCTTCTCTGGGTCACATGCTTCCATTCCTCTGTTTCTTCAGGTGCACTTCGAATTTCTTCTCTTTCTGTAACATGAAGAGACAATTCGGCTCTGTCTAAGAACTCTTCACCTTCCTTAATGGTTTTCAATGTAGATAACCTCTCTTCCAGATTTTGCAACTTTTCCTCCAATAGGGACACAAGCTTGCATTTCTGGCATGTGAAGTTTGGCTTTTCCACTGGTAAGTCTGTGAACATGTAGCAAGAAATGCAGCTCACCAAATGTCTCCTGGCCTCTTCCATGTTCTTATTGTTCAAGAGATATTCAAGCGGTGAAATATATGCCAAAACTCGCACGGTGTACTGATATCCTCCTTTCAGCTGCAACGGCCAAAATCCAGTGTTCTTTGAGCTCGCGGAGACTATTTACTTATCCCAGAAGGTACTGGGAATATGCAAATTCTCTCCTCGGGACTCTTCCCCTGGTCCATCGGCTCCATATTTGGGGGAAGGGACCAGGGTTTTGGCAGGGTGGGGGCAAAGTGCTATGCAAAGGTGCTGCCCAGGGCGGAGAAGATGCAGATGACATTTTGACAATCATTTATGACATGTGGTGTGGGATATGTTTGATCCCACAGGTTTGTTTTTTCTCTTTTTTTTTCTTTTTCTTTTGGTGGTTCTTCCTCAGAAAAAAGGAAAGTCCACAACGCTATTAGTGGTATAAGAAGCTAGAAATACACAACAGCGTATTGAGAACTCACTGTTTGCTTGCTTTAAGGTTTTAATCTCTATTCCCTTTCATGGTGTTATGTTTGACACCAATCTCTCCTTCACCTCCCATATACAATCTCTTGCCCGCTCTTGCCGTCTACACCTAAAGAACATCTCTAGAATCCGCCCTTTTCTCACCATGGAAACAACAAAAACCCTCACTGTAGCATTGATCCACTCCCGCCTGGACTACTGCAACGCTCTATTACTTGGCCTCCCCATTACTCGACTATCCCCTCTCCAGTCCATCCTTAATGCAGCAGCCAGGGTCATCCATCTGGCTAATCGGTACTCGGACGCGTCCGCTCTCGCCAGTCCTTACACTGTGCCATCATTATAGGATCCAATTCAAAGTACTGGTTCTCACCCACAAAGCTCTCCACAGTGCAGCACCCCCCTACATCTCCTCCCTCATTTCTATCTATCGGCCTAACCGACTGCTGCGCTCTGCAAACGACTTTCGACTAACCTCTGCACTAATCCGTACCTCCCACTCCCGACTCCAAGACTTCTCTCGCGCTGCGCCAATCCTCTGGAATGCTCTACCCCAAGAAATTAGGACTATCCACAATTTGCATGGTTTCAGGCGCTCCCTCAAAACACATTTGTTCAGAGTGGCCTATCACATTCACTAACCAAAGTCGTTCTATGTTTAAGTGTGTATGTGTAGCCCAGAAAAATATTTAGAGTTGAGAGTCCTCAGTGGTTGATACCTTTTAATGGCTAACTGAAAAGATGGTAACAAATTGCAAGCTTTCGAGACTACTCAGGTCTCTTCATCAGGCGTAGACTAATACAAAATCTGAAGAATCACATATTTATACACAAAGCAGCACAGAATTAAATTCTCCTTTTTGCATTTAGATAAGAAAAAATATCGCTGTCCATTTGTGCGCGTTTCTTCAGAAGTGGTTTTAGTTCCATAAAGATGCGGTACAGTCTATGTGTAGCCCATTCACTATCTCCATCCATCCCTCACTCCCTCAAGATGGCTGGACCATCATTGTAAATGCACCATTGTATATATACACCTGTACTTTGTATCTCCCCCACCTCATTGTAGATTGTAAGCTCTCACGAGCAGGGGCGGCTTATTTTGCTTTAATTATTTATTGTTAACGTTGTTACCTATGATTTGTGTTTTGAAACTGTTAAACTGTAAAGCGCTGCGGAATATGTTGGCGCTATATAAATAAAGATTATTATTATTATTATTATTAAACTTTGTGTCTTTTTTCTTTCTTTTCTACCCTTCTCTAACCACCTGAGAATCTCCCTTTAATCCCAAGAACCCTTAGGCCCTGTGCACACGTTGCATTTTTAGATGCGTTTCCGCTGCATTTTTCAACGTGCGGAAGCGCATCAAACCTGCAGCACAGTGCACATGCAATGTAATCCAATGGGAACCGCATGTCTGCTGTGCACATGCTGCAGAAAAAAACGCGTGGTTTCGCCACGCTTTATTTTCCGCAGCATGTCAATTCTTTGTGCGGAACTGCAGCGGTTCAGCGCCCATTGACTTGCATTGAGTCGGGCACTTCCGCAGCAAAACCGCAGATCTAAAAAAGATCTGCGGTTTTGCTTCGGGTGAAACCACTGCAGTTCGGGAGGAGGGAAGTGTGTGGGCGGTGCATGGGCGTGTATAGTGTGCGGCGGTATGTGTGTGGGCGGTGCGTGGGCGTGTATAGTGTGCGGCGCTGTGTGTGTGGGCGGTAATTGTGTGCCGGTGTCTGCGTGATCGGTGTGCGGGGCTGTGTGCGTGATCGGTGTGCGGGCCTTGTGGATCGTGTGCGGGGCTGTTTGCGTGATCGGTGTATGTGCGGGGCTGTGTGTGTGTCTCCAGGTATGCAGGCATCGTCAGATGGGACTACAAGTCCCATCCGGCTATGCCTGCTACAGTGACAGTGACTGACACATTAGCCAATGATGGGACAGTAGTAGTCCCATCATCCGGCTAATGTGCTGAATGTAAAAAAAAAAAAAAACATACATGACATACAACATATAACATACACATGACATACAGAACATACAATGACATACAACACATAACATAGAGTATATACTCACCTATTCCCCGACGCCATCCATCTGTGTACCGCTCTGCCGCCGGGAGAGAATGACGTCACTACAGTTCATTCTCTCACGGCAATGCTGGGTGAGAAAATTCCCACGCAGCATTGCCATAAAGTGAGACAATGAACTCAGGTAACCTCAGTGATGCACTGCAGGAGCCATTGTCTCCTGTCAGTGTATCACTGGGAGGCCCTACAGAGCAGTGGCATCACCTGATGTCACCGTTCTATAGGGGAGACCGTCATGGGACACTCGCTATTAATTGGACTGCGTCGGACAGGGAGTATACGGTTGTTTTATTTTTTTACGTTTATTACAGGAGATCGAGGGCGTCGCTTGGATCTGAGCGTATAATAAAGATATGAAAACCGTGTTGTGTTTTATTTCATTAAAATAATTTATTCTTATGCGTGTGTTGTTTTTTTAACCCTTTATTAATATAAGATTAATAATGGATAGGCGTCTTATTGACGCCTCTCTATTATTAACCGGGCTTAATATCACCTTACAATAGCAAGGTGATATTAACCCCTTATTACCCCATATCCCACCGCTACAGGGGAGTGGGAAGAGAGGGGCTAAGTGCGTACAGATGCGCCAATTCTGGGGCGGCTGGGTGCTGGTATTTTTAGCCAGGGGAGGCGCCAATATCCATGGCCGCCTTCCTAGGCTATGAATATCAGCCCGCAGCTGTCTACATAGCCTTTCTGGCTATAAATTATAGGGGGACCCCACGTCATTTTTGTTGGGGGGGTCCCCTATTTTAATAGCCAGTGAAGGCTAGCTGCGGGCTGATATTCATAGCCTGGGAAGATCCATGGGTATTAACCCCTTCCCAGGCTGGCTAGAAATATTTCCCCGGCTGTCGGCTTTCCCCCTCTGGTGCAGAAAATTGCGCGGGAGCCCACACCATTTTTTTTCCTATTTTATTTTTTTATTAACTATTGCGTTAAGATTTTGTGTGTGTGTGTACGCGTGTGTGTCTTTAACTATTTATGTACCATTTTATCTATCTACCTATATATCTTTCTGTCTATATATCTATCTTTCTATATATATATTTCTAACTATCTATTATCCATCTATCTATGTATTTTCTATCTAACTACTGGTATCTATTATCTATCTATGGCCGGCTCACACTTGCGAGTTTGATGCGAGTAAGTCGCACGACTTTCTCTCATCAACACCCGGCACGGTCGCCCGCTCTCGGACCCGAGTGTGCGGCTGCATAGAAATACATGCAGCCGCACACTCGGGTCCGAGAGCGGGCAGCCGTGCCAGGTGTTGATGCGAGAAAGTCGTGCGAGTTACTCGCATCACACTCGCAAGTGCGACGCCGGCCTATCTCTATCTGTGTGTGTGTAATGGAGTGTGGGTTGGACAAATGTAAAAGAGGAGGTTGGACAAGAAATGACATCACAAATCTTTTTTTTTGTTAAACAACATATCTTTATTTAGCTGTCAAAATCGCATACAAAACCGCATGAGAAAAAGCATGAAAATCCGCGTCAAAACCACGCCAAAAACCGTGCCAAAACCACGCCTGCGTTTTCTGCCAAGAGGTGCGGTTTCGGCGCAGGAAAAATCCGCAATGTGTGCACAGGCCCTTAGAAGGAAAACAAAGCAAGAGGAAATAGGCAATAGTGACAGTGATTATGAAGATCATCTCCTGGAATGTGAAAGGCCTAAGATCCCCGAATAAAAGAGTAAAGATACTGAGACATTTGAAAAGGTACTCGCCAGATATTTTATTGCTTTAAGAAACCCATCTAAAGGAAGAGGATTTTTCTAGGCTCAACAAGCTGTGGGTAGGGAAAGTGGTGGGCTCGGCAGCTCAAGGCAGACACGCAGGGGTAGTGATACTATTCCATCGCAATTTTGTATTTAATCTGCTATCCCAGGAGTGTGATGATTAGGGAAGATGGGTTTGGGTCACCATAGAGCATGGAGGAGAAGTCTATTCAATCTACAATGTATATGGACCTAATGGTCCAAACAGAATCTTCTTTAATGACCTGGAGAGGAAAGTTGTCTTGGACAACTCGCCTCTGATAATTACTGGGGGAGACTTGAACACGGTTCACAATGGGGAGGAGGACAGGAAGAGCCAGAGTCTGATTCCTTCAAAAAAAGACTATTCTACCCTCCTTCCTTGAACAAACTGGATTGAGAGATGTTTGGCGTTGGCTCCATCCAGAGGATAGAGAGTTTACCCACTTTTCTCATTCCCACCAATCCTGGTCAAGGATAGACTATCTATTGATCTCGAAGAGACTATTAAATGGAACGAAGTCAGTGGAGATCCACGACCTGGTCATATCTGACCATGCTCCGGTGGGTATGGAATTGGTGGATAACCAGTTAAAAGGAGCACATTACATAGGAAATTTCCAGCTTATCTTACAAAAGATGAGAGATTTAATGACAAACTATGGGGTTGGTGGAAGGAATTTGAACTGGAATACGGCAAAAGCGGTACTAAGAGGCAAAATTATGATGTTTGTGGCCTCATTCAAGAAAAGAGTAGCGGAAAAATACTAGATTCTAGTGCGACGCTTAGAAATCTATATACAAGTTCTTGCAGAGCCCCACAACTCAAAACGGGGAACAATGGAAGCTGGCCAAACAAGAGTGTGAAACCTGGATTGATAGGAGGGACAGATGTTCCGCTCTAGCCAGGAGGCTGAATTGCTGAGATATGGGAACAGAGCGGGGAAATTGCTGGCAAGACTGGCAAAAGGGAGACTGCAGGCGAGTCCAATAGGTAGATTACGAGATGTCCAGGGAAATATAACCTCCGACCCAGGAAAATCAATGAAACACTACAAAACTTTTACAAAGAATCGTATAAACCCTCACATACTAATTTGGCAGAAGGTAAAAAATTCCTCCAACAAGTCACTCTTCCAAAACTAACACAAGAACAACAAGATGCAATCAATGCAGAAATAACAGAAGGAGAAGCGAGACAAACCATAAGTCCTCTTCAAAATGGGAAAGCACCAGGCCCAGATGGATTTGGTGGGGAGTTCTATAGGGCCCTCAGGGACCAGATCTCCCCACTGCTAACAAACCATTACAACACCATTCTCTTAACGGAGGTCATACCAGAAAGATCTAAAGAAACACATATTAAAGTCATACCCAAACCAGGCAAGGACCCCCTTGAGGCCTGCTCTTACAGACCCATTTCCCTTATTGATGTAGACCAGAAGATTATGTCAAATAATGGCGGACAGATTGGCAGTAGTATTACCCAAACTGGTGAACCCTGCACAAGTGGGATTCGTTAAGGGTAGGGCGGCGGTGAAAAACATACGAAAGGTACTAACGGTGTTGGACGGAGTGGGTTGCCGCAGCCAGTTGGGAGAGAAACCGGCCTTGCTGTCTCTGGATGCAGAAAAAGCTTTTGATAATGTTAGCTGGGACTGGCTGGGGGCAACTCTGGACTCGTTCAACATAAAGGGCAACTTTAGAATATACTTGGAGGGGGTGTATAGGGACCCGACAGCTAGAATACACACACCAGGCTTCCTCTCTGAGCCATTTCATTTATATAAAGGGACCAGACAGGGGTGCCCGATGTCACCACTACTGTTCAACTTGGCACTAGAACCCTTTGCTCGGTATATGGAAGAGTCAGACTTATTTGAGGGAATCAGAGTGGGTGCTGGCAGCACTAAAATAGCATTATTTGCAGATGATGTCATCTTGTTTATGTCCCGGCCACTGGAACAATTAGGAAATATCTTTCAGTTTATCCAGAAATTCGGTGAATACTCGGGCTATAAGGTCAATATCGCCAAGAGCGAACTCTTGGAACTGGGAAACAAAACGCCTGCAGAACAATGGAAGAAATTAGGTTTAGAACTACATATTGCAAAGACACATATTGTAAGGTTCTGTGTACATGTTCCTGAAACTCAGTTTGTTCGTCGGCCATTTTGCTTTCTGTCTTGCTGCAGCTATCTTGCCCTCAGTCAAAATGGAGTTTCCAGCTTGCATGTTCCCGCCCTGATTCTCTCCTTTTGCTTCTTAAGCAGCCACAGCTGAGCAATCAGTGCTTCAGAATCTAGCCTGCAGTGAACCTGTGACCTGACTCCTAAGCCTTGGACCTTGTATTCCAGCTATTCCTACTGAGGAACTCTGAAGCACTTGTGGACTCTGAACCCTGCTCTTTGAAAGACCCACGTTTGCATGGACTTACGGTAACAGAGAAGAAGATCCTGAACCTGTTGTGGAGAGTGATTGCTGAGCTTAGATTACTCTGGCCTGCTGTGTCTCCTGCTTCTGTGTCTGCAAACTGTGTGACTATTTTTGCCAACTTGTATGAAGTAATACAAGACTTTCTATATCAAACCTGTGTCTCATGTATTTTCATCGCACCCAAGCACAAGACGCTATATGAACTGTACTACATACATTACAAGATTTTGAAGCCAAAACGTTAGTGTCTGCTGGGTCTGGAAAGGCTGTGTCTGCTGTAACTGTGGATATCGGATGTCCGGTTGAACTTTCTGTGATGATAGTGGTTGTGACTTCTCACAACCATTCCAGGTGAGCAGTTCCCTTAATTTTTTTTTCTCTCTGCAGTGTTACCACAGGTAAACAATATTGTTTTTTTTTTTCTCCTCTCCTCTTCTTCCAGTACTCCTGTCTTAAAAGATCTGGAAAATGGAGGCCCGCATAAAGGAACTTTGCGGAGTGACTGATAATATCCTTGCAGATTTGCAGAATATAAAGACCCGTTTTTCAAGCCTACAGGACCTCACTAATCACAATTTGCAAGTGTTTGGACAGACTGCCCAGGATTTGCGAGCCAGGATTGAGGTTCTAGAAGGGCGAGTCCAGGCTCCTGCCGTAGCCCCGAGTTCTGGGATTCCCAAGTTGCCCCCTTTTCGTTTTGGCGGTGAACGTGAGAAATTCAGGGGATTTATTAATCAATGCAATCTTTTTTTTTCTGCACATGCTTCACAATTTCCCACTGAACGATCTAAGGTGCTTACTATAATTATGTTGCTTACCAACAAGGCTTTGATGTGGGCAAACCCTCTGATTGAGACTGAGGATGATTGTTTAAATCACCTTGATGCTTTTATTTCAGCCATGGGGCAGGTGTTTGATGACCCCAATCGAGGTGCAACAGCTGAAGCAGCCATGTTAGCTTTGCGCCAAGGTAAGCACTCGGTAGCTGAATATGCCTTGGATTTCAGGAGATGGGCCCTTGATACCACCTGGGACAGTTCCGCCAAAAAATCTATTTTTCGAAAGGGGTTATCTCCACTGATTAAGGATGAACTTGCTCGTGCCGACCCTCCCACTGCGTTAGGTGACTTTATTAACTACTGCATCCGTATTGATACTCGTCTGACTGAACGCAGGCAAGAGAGATGGTTCGAAAGCAATCGCACTAACCTTTTCCTACCTTCCTCTCCAGCTAAGGAACCTTTGAGTAGGATTACACGGGAACCTGAACCTGAACCCATGCAGGTAGACTCTTTACAACGACGGGTTAGTGATGCACGCAAGGAACATCGTTTTAAGGAGAATCTATGTTTCTATTGTGGTAAGTCAGGGCACTTCATTATAAACTGCCCCAGCCGTTCTCGTAAGACTACTGCAGCACTCATTCATTGTGAGTGTTGCGAGAGGGGATCTGTCAGGTCCGAGCCTCAGGCTCCAGAGAGATCTGCAGCAACAGATCTTGATTTCTCGGACTTAAACTCCGTTACCTCTGAGGACGTTGACTGTGTAAACGCTGCCATTTTTCAAGTTTCCTCAGCGGTGTCCCAGCTGAGTTGTAAGAAAAACAATTCTCATTGCTTTCTTTCCATCAAACTCTGGGTTGACTCAGCTTGGGTGTCCAGCTCTGCTATGATCGACTCAGGGGCAAGTGGAAATTTTATGGATGTCTCCTTTGCTCTGAAACAGGGATACGTTCAGTGAAGAAGGCTACTCCAGTACAGATGGAAACTGTGGATGGCTCCCTGCTGACCTCTGGACCAGTGGATCAGGAAACAGAGCCTTTGAGGGTTCTTATGGGTAAAGATCATCAAGAGAAACTGTCCTTTATGCTTATCTCTTCTCCCCACTTTCCCATGACTTTGAAAACTTAGGTAAGAAAGTGAAAGAACTGGGAGCGCAGGTGGTCTTCTCTTCCATCCTCCCAGTGGATGGCCATGGAACAAGGAGGTGGAATAAGATTCTGCAGGTGAACAACTGGCTACGTCGATGGTGCCGTCAGCAAGGATTTGGATTTCTGGATCACGGGGTGAATTACCTATACGATGGACTACTTGCTAGAGATGGGGTGCACCTTACGAAGACTGGAAAACATGTATTTGGAAGTCGCCTTGCTACACTCATCAGGAGAGCTTTAAACTAGAACAATGTGGGAAGGGAAGCAAAACGCCAGCAAAAGCCATACACTTGACAAATACTATTGAGATTTCTGCTATTAGAAGTGAAGGGGAAGAACAAAGACAAAAAAATTTACATAATAAAAATATTGAAGGAAGAGAAACCAATCACAAACTAAAGTGTTTCTATACGAATGCACAAAGCATGGGCAACAAACAAGGAGAACTGGAGCTACTAACGCAGGAGAAGAAATATGATGTCATTGGAATCACTGAGACTTGGTGGGACGATACACATGATTGGAATACAAGGCTAGAAGGATACAACTTATTTGCAAGAAACAGACTTGATAAACGAGGAGGAGGTGTTGCACTGTATGTTAGAAAAGCGTATATCTGCACAGAGATTGACGCTTCAGAGACTGGGAGTTCTGTGGAAACTGTTTGGGTAAGAATACAAGGACAGAACAATGGAAAGGACACCATTGTAGGCATTTACTACAGGCCGCCTGTGCAAGCTGAAGATATGGATGAACTCTTTATGCATCAAATGGCCAAGTTCTCCAAAAAATATGACATAGTGGTCATGGGAGATTTCAACTATCCAGACATTTGTTGGGAATCTCTCTCAGGCAAAACTAACAGGTCAAGGAAATTCTTATCCTCTATTGCTGACAACTTTATCTTCCAAAAGGTAGGGAGAAAACAAGGGGATCTGCTACCTTGGATCTAATCCTTATAAACAGGGAGGCAATGGTTGAGGAGGTAAGAGTGGCTGGGACCTAGGAGGTAGTGACCATGCTATTTTAGAATTTTGGATAACAAGAGGAGGAAGACCTGTGAAGACTCAGACGTCAAGGTTAGATTTCAGAAAGGCAGATTTTAAGGACTCAGAAAGAGAATTGGAGGGATCCAATGGCTGGATATCCTTAAGGACAAAAATGTCCAGGAAGGATGAAAATCTTGAAAAATGAGATTCTCAAAGCACAATCGTTAACAATTCCGAAAAGAGGGAAGAATGGGAAGCATTTAAGGAAACCAGGATGGATGAACATAGAACTTAAACACATGCTAAAAAGGAAGAAAGAAATGTTTATCAAATGGAAAGAGGGAGGCATATCTAAAGAAGAATATAATGCCGTTTGCAGAACCTGCAGGGCACAAATCAGATTATCTAAAGCTGACAATGAATTAAGGCTTGCAAGTGACGTCAAAAGCAACAAAAAAGGATTTTGGGGATACGTCAAAAGTAAAAGAAAAGTCAAAGATGCTATAGGATTTTACAGGATGAAAATGATGAAATGGTAAGTCAGGATGTTGAGAAGGCTGAACTTTTAAATTCCTATTTTGCATCTGTTTTCTCTCAGAAAGGAAATGTAACATCAACTGATCTTCACTGTCCTATTAAAGGAATAGAAGAATCCAGGATATCTATAAACAGAAAGACAGTGAGGAAACACTTAGCTAACATAAATGAATTCAAGTCTCCAGGTCCAGATGAATTACACCCCAGGGTACTGAAGGAGATAGCAGAAGAAATTCTTGAACCACTGTCCATAATCTTTGAAAATTCTTGGAGAACAGGAGAAGTCCCAGAAGACTGGAGAAGAGCAAATGTTGTTCCTATCTTCAAAAAGGGGAAGAAGGTGGACCCAGGGAACTACAGGCCGGTGAGTCTGACTTCTATACCAGGAAAGATCTTTGAACAAATTATTAAAGAACATGTATGCAAGTACCTGGATAAGAATGAAGTGATTAAACAGAGTCAGCATGGGTTTGTAACTAATAAGTCATGTCAGACTAACTTAATTTCCTTCTATGACAGAATCACTGACTGGGTGGATCAGGGAAATGCTGTAGATATAGTATATCTTGACTCAGCAAAGCATTTGACAAAGTATCTCACACAATCCTTATTGAAAAAATGACTAAGTATGGAATGGACAAGGCAACTGTTAGGTGGATTCATAACTGGCTTAGTGATCGGACCCAAAGAGTGGTTGTAAATGGCTGCACATCCAGTTGGAAGAATGTCTCAAGTGGGGTACCACAAGGCTCTGTTTTGGGCCCTGTATTGTTCAACATCTTTATCAATGATTTAGATGAAGGAATTGAGGGTAAACTGATCAAATTTGCTGATGACACAAAGCTAGGAGGGGTAGCTAATACTAGAGAAGAGAGAGAGAGGATTCAAAAAGATATACATAAACTGGAGCAGTGGGCAGCAACTAACAGAATGGATTTTAACAGGGAAAAATGCAAAGTACTACATCTGGGCAATAAAAATGAAAAAAGCATATACAAAATGGGAGGAATAGGGCTAAGTAACAGCACATGTGAAAAAGACTTGGGTATACTAATTGATCACAGACTTAACATGAGTCAACAGTGTGATGCAGCAGCAAAAAAGGCAAATGCAATTCTAGGATGTATCAACAGAAGCATACAGTCTAGATCACGTGAGGTCATTATTGCCCTCTACTCCTCTTTGGTCAGACCTCATCTGGAATACTGTGTCCAGTTTTGGGCACCACATTTTAAAAAAGACATCAACAAACTGGAGCAAGTTCAGAGAAGAGCCACCAGAATGGTGACCGGTCTGCAAACCATGTCCTATGAGGAACGGTTGCAGGATTTGGGAATGTTTAGCTTGCAAAAAAGAAGACTGAGAGGAGACTTAATAGCTGTCTACAAATATCTCAAGGGCTGTCACATTGTAGAAGGATCATCTTTATTCTCATTTGCACAAGGAAAGACTAGAAGCAATGGGATAAAACTGAATGGGAGGAGACACAGATTAGATATTAGAAAAAACTTTTTGACAGTTAGGGTGATCAATGAGTGGAACAGGCTGCCACAAGAGGTGGTGAGTTCTCCTTCAATGGAAGTCTTCAAACAGAGGCTGGATAGACATCTGTCTGGGATGATTTAGAGAATCCTGCTTTGAGCAGGGGGTTGGACCAGAAGGCCCAGGAGGTCCCTTCCAACTCTACCATTCTATGATTCTATGATTATTGTCTAGGGCTACCATGGCTGCAGGCTCAGAATCCTACCATTAACTGGGAGACCAAGGAATTACACTTTCCAGAGAAACAGATGAGTCCAAAAGTTTCAGCTTGCTCTGTTCCTAAAGGAACCATGTCAGTCCCTGAACTACCAGCTGTATACCAGGACTATGTGGATTTATGTGACAAGAAGAACGCTGACCAGCTTCCTCCTCACCGTCCATATGATTGTCCAATTGAATTATTGCCTGGAGCAGAGATACCTTTTGGTAAGATCTACCCCCTGGCGGGGCCCGAGCTAAAGGCTTTAAAGGATTACATAGACGAAAATCTAGCCAAGGGCTTCATACGCCCCTCTTCATCTCCTGCAGGTGCACCCATCTTCTTTGTAAAGAAGAAAGATGGATCTCTGAGACCATGCGTAGACTATAGGGAACTCAATAAGGTTACTATTAGAAACCGTTATCCATTGCCTTTAATCCCTGAGTTATTGGAGAGAGTGCGACATGCTAAAATTTTCTCTAAACTAGATCTTCGTGGGGCCTATAACTTAGTCCGTATTAGACCTGGGATGAATGGAAGACTGCATTCAGGTCACGCTATGGACACTTTGAATATCTAGTTATGCCTTTTGGTCTGAGTACCGCCCCAGCCACTTTCCAACACTTGGTGAATGACATCTTCAGGGATCTCCTAGATACATTCGTGGTAATTTATTTGGATGATATTCTAATTTTTTCTAACTCCACAGAGGAACATCATGGACATGTGAGAATGGTCTTGGAACGTCTAAGACAAAATCATCTTACATCAAACTTGAAAAGTGTGAATTCCATAGGACCGAAATTCAATTTCTGGGGTATGTACTGTCTACACAAGGAATTAGTATGGATGGAAGCAAAACCCAAGCCATCAAGGATTGGCCAAGTCCTAGAAATGTGAAGGAGGTACAGCGCTTCATCGGGTTTGCCAACTTCTATAGACGTTTCATTAGAAATTTCTCTGAGGTAGTGTCACCTATCACCCAACTTACCCGGAAAGAGTCTAGGTTCTCCTGGACTCCCCAAGCCCAGGAAGCATTTTCCCATCTAAAAGATAAATTTACCACTGCACCTATCCTAGTACATCCCAACCCCGAGCTTGCCTTCATAATAGAGGTGGATGCTTCAGACTGTGCCGTTGGAGCTATACTCTCTCAGAGAACAGGTGAGAAGAATGTCTTGCATCCCTGTGCCTTCTTTTCCCAGCAGTTGTCTTCGGCTGAGAGGAACTACGATGTGGGCAATAGAGAGTTGTTGGCCATTATTGCCGCCTTCAAAGAATGGAGACACCTTCTTCAGGAGCTGCACAGCAAATAGTCGTCCTGACAGACCATCGTAACCTTGAGTTTATCAGGTCGGCTAAGTGCCTGACTCCTCGCCAGGCTCGCTGGAATCTTTTCTTAAACCAATTTAATTTTATCATTTCTTATAGACCAGGATCGCGCAATGGAAAGGCTGATGCACTCTCTAGGATTTACTCAGCAGAGACACGTCCAATTACTCCTCCTAAGACTATTCTTCCTGACTCTAGATTCCTAGGAGTAATTCATAATCAAGACCTACTTAAGGACATCAAGGAAGCATACCATGCGGATTCCTTTTTGGCACAACCCCCAAGGGACGTAAGTCTTGTCTTTAAGAATGGTGTGTGGATTCAGGGACAACGCCTGTATATTCCTGAAACAGTCAGATTGAGAGTATTGCAACTCATTCACGATTCCAAGATAGCTGGGCATAGAGGAATTCTAAAGACACAGGAATTTCTCTCTCGTTTCTTTTGGTGGCCCACTTGCAGGAAGGATGTTTTAAACTATGTCACTTCATGTGAAGTCTGTGCAAGATGCAAGACACCTCGCTCCTCACCAACTGGTCTGTTACAGCCTCTTCCCACCCCGTCCCGCCCGTGGGGATCCATTTCTATGGACTTCATTGTGGAGTTACCAACCTCTCAAGGGAAGAACACCATTCTAGTGGTGGTTGACCGTCTAACAAAGGCAGCTCATTTTATCCTTGTGTCGGCTTACCCACTGCAAAACAGACATCAGATTTGATGATTAAAGATGTGTTTCGCTTACATGGAGTACCGGATGAGGTTATTTCGGATCGAGGGGTGCAATTCACTTCTAGGTTTTGGCAAAATTTCTGTGCAGCATTGGACATTAAAGTAAACCTTTCTTCTGCTTTTCATCCCCAGACTAATGGACAGACCGAACGAACCAATCAAACCCTGGAGCAGTATCTCCGCTGCTTTATCTGCCACCTACAGGATGATTGGGTGGATCTACTTCCATTAGCTGAGTTCTCGTATAACAACTCTCAGAGTGCCTCCACTAAGCAGTCTCCTTTTTACTCTAATCTAGGTTATCATCCTAACATTCTACCACGATTTCCCATAGAAACGCCTTTACCAGCAGTGGCTGAAAGAATCACGTCTTTACAGAAGAATATGGATCTTCTAAAGGAGAATCTGGAATCGGCTCAGGAAAGGTACAAGAAAGCAGCAGATAAATTTCGTAAACCTGCACCAGCTTTCAAGGTAGGAGACTTGGTCTGGCTGTCAACCAGAAATCTTAAGTTAAGGATTCCATCGTCTAAGTTGGGACATAAGTACATTGGACCCTATAAAATCAGTAAAATTATAAGTGCCGTTGCTTGTCGTCTTCAACTGCCCAGAACTATGAGAATTCACCCTGTCTTTCATGTATCCCTACTAAAGGCTGCGACACCCAATACGTTTCCTGGACGTTCTTCTCCTTGCCCTGACCCAGTTCTAGTCGATGGTCAGGAAGAATTTGTGGTGGAAAGGATTTTAGATTCCAGGTTGTATAGAAATCAGTTACAATATCTGATTAAATGGCAGGGCTACCCAGTGGAGGACAACTCATGGGAACCAGTCAATAACGTTAATGCTCCTCGCTTGCTCCGTCAGTTTCATCAGAGGTACCCACACAAGCCTGGCCTGAGGTCATCCGGAGGTTGTCCCTAAGGGGGGAGTAATGTAAGGTTCTGTGTACATGTTCCTGAAACTCAGTTTGTTCGTCGGCCATTTTGCTTTCTGTCTTGCTGCAGCTATCTTGCCCTCAGTCAAAATGGAGTTTCCAGCTTGCATGTTCCCGCCCTGATTCTCTCCTTTTGCTTCTTAAGCAGCCACAGCTGAGCAATCAGTGCTTCAGAATCTAGCCTGCAGTGAACCTGTGACCTGACTCCTAAGCCTTGGACCTTGTATTCCAGCTATTCCTACTGAGGAACTCTGAAGCACTTGTGGACTCTGAACCCTGCTCTTTGAAAGACCCACGTTTGCATGGACTTACGGTAACAGAGAAGAAGATCCTGAACCTGTTGTGGAGAGTGATTGCTGAGCTTAGATTACTCTGGCCTGCTGTGTCTCCTGCTTCTGTGTCTGCAAACTGTGTGACTATTTTTGCCAACTTGTATGAAGTAATACAAGACTTTCTATATCAAACCTGTGTCTCATGTATTTTCATCGCACCCAAGCACAAGACGCTATATGAACTGTACTACATACATTACACATATCACCTACCTGGGAATCAAGATAGGCAGGCTCCCGGCACAACTATATTCACTAAACTATACACCTCTCATCGAAAAAATGCTAGGAGAACTTCGGAGATGGCCGAATCTACCGCTATCTCTTCTGGGAAGATGCCATTTAATTAAAATGATCAGCTTTGCCAGACTACTATACCCATTACAGACACTACCCCTGATACTCAAACATCTAGATATAAACAAAATAAATAGAGTATTTACCCATTTTATATGTGCGGGTAAAAGGCCCAGAATCGCACTGGGAAAACTGATGCTAACTAGGAGTGAAGGTGGAATCAATTTTCCGAATGTCAGAGCCTACAACATAGCAAGTCTTTTTAGACATGTGATAGATTGGCTACAGGAGACTAACTGCTACTCTAATACCCAATTGGAAAGACAGCTGGCGGCGCCGTAGGGAATTAAATGCCCTCTTACATACAAAACAGGCCAAACTCCCGCAAAATGTAAAATCCTCCCTATTGCTTCGGGATACTCTTGTATGCTGGAAGATTGTAAGGAAGGCATTCGGCCTTCCCTTCCAGATCTCTAAACATATGCCACCATTTGGTCACCCGGAATTCCCCCAGGAAACAGAAATCAAAAGCGATAGGACAAACAGGCGATAACATGAAGAAAGCAGGGGATATTATGCATACAGAGGTTAAACGTTGGCTGAGCCCACAAGAAATCATGGACAAATTCCATATAGAAAGCAGATTCTTCATGCAGGTCCACTCTTTCTGCTTATCTAGACTTCGTAGGCTGCCTAATGAAGTGGAACTACACATTCTAGATAATAGGGTGGGTATGAGCACTCAGAATGCGAGCATATCCTCAATATACAACACTGTAAGACATTAATTCCTGAAGCTAAAGCAGAACAAGCTGTTTAAAGCCTGGGAGAAATGGACCGGGGATAAGGATATCGCAGAGACAATTCTACAGGGGTGGGAACAGATTAAAAAATCCATTTTATGTGAAAGATGGAGGGAAACCTATTTTAAGCTCATGCATACAGCATTATATGGTTTCAATATCCCATCCTCTCCTAGATTCCCTGACCGATTACAGCGTGCCCTAAGTGCGCAACGCCTTCAACAAATCTCTGGCACGGGGTGTGGGAATGCAGGGCAGCTAAAGAGTACTGGAAACAGGTAGGGGAGCAGGTTCAATTGTGCTGGGGAACCCATCTCACACAAACACCACAAACTATGCTATTTCACCAGTTAATAGCAAAAAAACTCAGCACTCAACTTCAGTAATGTGATGAATATTTAATTGTGTCCACAGTGGTAACAGAAACGTTTCGGTCCTGAATTCAGACCTTCATCAGTCACTGTGTGAGTTATAAACAAATAAATAAAATAAAAAAAGTTTTTTTTACAGATAATGTGAAACAAAGCAAAGTATATACAATAGTTACAATAGTAAGAAATTTTTGGTCAATAAAGATAGCAATCAATGTTAGTATGCTGATAAACAAGGACATATCCAGACCAGAGATCGAAGACAGGTATAATGCAAAAGAGATATAAGGTAGTGGTGAACATACCAGGGACTACTAATGAGAGTAGGTGGACCCAGCAAAAGGGGGGGTGGTTGTACCCGAAATATCTGTTGGATAACATAAGAGTGGTGTACGTGTACAGAGAATCCCACACGGTTTACGGGTGCCTCTAAGTCCCACTCTCTTCTCTGATTCTTCTGAATTTTGTCATAAATACGAACAGATTCTTAACAAGTGCTCTTTCGACCTCATGCTTCTAACCATAGAGCATCTACAAAAGGCGATCAACACTAGCGCCGAACAAATCCAATCCATTGAGGCCCAACTAGCTTCCACGGGCACACCAGAGGAAGTCTCTTCATTGAAAACTCAAATCAATAGCAACATCGCCCTCCATAGAAAGGACATCGAGGACCGCAAGAGACATAAATTTGCCAGAGACCAGGAGGACTATGAACTAGATTGTGTCTACAAGTGGCGTGATAGACCTTCCTCATGACGCACCTCTTCAAGACCAGGACAAAGATCCTCCACCGATGCTTCTACTTCTGGCTCAGAACAAGACCGTGGCAGCCCCTCTTCTATCTCAACTTCTTTTTTAGGACAGCGAAGGAGAACACAACGACGAAGAGGACCAGACGGGGGCACAGACCGCAGGGGCAATCACAATCAAATACAGACTACCCGATCCCAGGTATGTGCCCACTCATCATCAACATTTCATCACGGACACTAAGTATTGCGGAATACAACGTCCTTCAAAAGGGACTATCATTTTGCCTTTCTTATAAATACAGGACGTTTGATTTAGAGATGGACCTTCAAAGGTTTTTCCGCTCCGTTAGACTTAGAGCCTACTTTTCTAAACTTCCAACAACCACTTGTATTCCATCCCATTCCTCCGATGAGTCAGGCCGCCTCTCGGTCACCACCTTAGGCCTTAGATCCAAGAGCCTATTCAGACCCACCCCTGGGCTCGAATGGGTTAGAGACCTTCATTGACTTTATCCAATCTTAATTTCACAATTTGAAAACAGATATAGAAAAAGGCAAATTACACTATGCATCCAATTTACCAGCAGTCGATTACCACGCCCTCAGATCTTTACAAGAGGACACTAATATCATCATAAAGCCCACTGATAAAGGAGGAGCCATTGTGGTCATTGACCGATCTTACTATATTACTGAGGCCCTTCGCCAACTCAGTGACGGTACCGTATACCAGAAATTACACCATGATCCCACAAGCACCATTAGATCCCATATAGAGGAGATACTCAAACGACACAGTGACTCAGGTGACTCAGACAAAAAAAACAGGATTTTCTCATTTTTCATAACCCGGTAATTCCGGTATTTTATATATTACCCAAGATTCACAAGAATCTTCAACAACCTCCTGGCAGGCCCATTGTTGCCGCCTCAGACTCCATACTTTCACCTATTGCCATTTACTTAGAAAAAATCCTCACTCCATTAACCCCTTCACCCCCAAGGGTGGTTTGCACGTTAATGACCGGGCCAATTTTTACAATTCTGACCACTGTCTCTTTATGAGGTTATAACTCTGGAACGCTTCAACGGATCTTCGCGATTCTGAGAATGTTTTCTCGTGACATATTGTACTTCACGTTAGAAGTAAAATTTCTTCGATATAACTTGCGTTTATTTTTGAAAAAAACGCAAATATGGCGAAAATTTTTAAAATTTTGCAATTTTCAAACTTTGAATTTTTATTCCCTTAAAACAGAGAAATATATCACACAAAATAGTTAAGAAATAACATTTCCCACATGTCTACTTTACATCAGCACAATTTTGGTACCAAAATTTTTTTTTGTTAGGAAGTTATAAGGGTTAAAAGTTGACCAGCGATTTCTCATTTTTACAACAAAATTTACAAAGCCATTTTTTTAGGGACCACTGTTATGTTTCGGTAGCTGAGGAGTGCAGGTAAAAAAGGCAATACACCAGAGCAGTTGGAATCTATGAGATTGCAGTACCCTGACTAACCACCACAACTAGAGGCAGCCATGGAGCGTTCCTACGTTGGTCCTAGACGCCTCGTCACAGCCTGAGAAACTAACTACACCTAAAGATAGAAATAGGAAAGCTATCTGCCCCGGAGCAGAACCCCAAAGATAATAGAAAGCCCCCAAACATGTAATGGCGGTTAGACAAGATGAAATACTGACACAGAAAGAAAATAGCATGAGCAAACGCTGGGGCCCAAACTATCTAAATAGAAAAGGATAGGAAGGGTACTTACTGCAATCCCAGAAAACCCTGAAAAGCACCAACTCTACTAATTTCAAAATCACCTGAGATCACACGACCTCTACCACCTAAATTAGTTCTCTGGTGTAACAAAATCAAAACAGCAGCCACTGAAAAAACTGGAAAAAGCAAAAGAACAAAACTCAGTGGCTGAACTAAACTGAGAGGGCAGAAGCCCCCGGAGGGGACCCTGAAGGCCCCCAAAGAAGTGCAGGACAAAATGCAAAAATATAGCAAAAACACAAAAGAAGACAAAGTCTTATCTGTTAGCAGGAGATGCAGACACGACACAGCAGGCTACAAGGGAAACTGGAATGAAGGATTCAGACCAGAACAATTGATCACCGGCAACCCTGATGGGAAAATGACTCCCTTATATAAGACCAGTCAGTAACACCTGATTCCCAGTCCTCACAATCTTCACTAGCACCGCTTGTAACCACCAGAGGGAGCCTCTGCTCAGAACTCATCTCAAACCCATTCACAACAGTACCCCCCCCTTAAGGAGGGGTCACCGAACCCTCATTTGAGCAACCAGGTCGGTCAGGATGAGTTCTATGATACGCACGGATAAGTCTCCTAGCATGGATGTCCGAAGCAAACACCCAAGAATTGTCTTCCTGACCATAACCTCTCCATTTAACCAAATACTGGAGTCTTCGTCTAGAAAAACGAGAATCCAATATTTTCTCAACCACATACTCCAGATTGCCCTCAACCAAAACAGGGTCAGGAGGCACAGCAGCAGGAACCACTGGCTCAACAAACCTCTTCAACAAGGACTTGTGGAACACGTTATGGATCTTAAATGTCCCTGGAAGAAGCAAACGAAAAGAAACAGGATTAATAATCTCCATGATCTTATAAGGTCCAATGAACCTAGGCTTAAATTTAGGAGATGCTACTCTCATAGGAATATTCTTTGAGGACAACCAGACCAAGTCCCCCACTTTAAACCGAGGACCATCAGTCCTATGCCGGTTAGCAAACCGCTGGGCCTTCTCCTGAGAGAGGGACAACCTCTCCACTACCTGGTCCCAAATCTGTTGCATACGCTCCACAACAGAGTCAACACCTGGACAGACAGAAGCCTCCGTCTGTCCTGAAGAAAATCGAGGGTGAAACCCAGAATTACAGAAAAACGGAGACATCAAAGTGGCAGAGCTAGCCCTATTATTAAGAGCAAACTCAGCCAAAGGCAAAAAAGAGACCCAGTCATCCTGATCAGCAGACACAAAGCATCTTAGATAAGTCTCCAATGTCTGGTTTGTTCTCTCAGTTTGACCATTGGTCTGAGGATGAAATGCCGAGGAGAAAGACAATTGAACACCCAGTTTAGAACAAAAAGTCCTCCAAAATCTGGAAACAAACTGGACTCCTCTGTCAGACACAATGTTCTCAGGAATGCCGTGTAAACGAACCACGTGCTGAAGGAACAACGGCACCAATTCAGAGGAGGAAGGCAACTTAGGTAATGGCACAAGATGTATCATTTTGGAAAACCTATCACAAATTACCCAGATGGTGGTCATTCTCTGAGAAACAGGAAGATCGGAAATGAAATCCATAGAGATATGGGTCCATGGTCTCTTGGGCACAGGCAATGGCATCAACAAACCACTAGAGCGAGAGCAAGGCTTGGAGCGAGAGCAAGTCCCGCAGGACTGCACAAACTCCCTGACATCACGAGACAAGGTAGGCCACCAAAAGGACCGACTAACCAAGTCTCTGGTACCAAAAATTCCGGGATGCCCAGCCAATGCGGAACAATGAATCTCAGACATCACACTCTTTTTCCATTGGTCCGGGACAAACAATTTTCCAACAGGGCAGCGCTCGGGCCTATCCTCCTGACACCCCTCCAGAGCAAGTCTCAAATTGGGCGAGATGGCGGAAAGAACTACACCCTCTTTCAAAATAACAGAAGGATCAGATAACTCAGGAGAGTCCGCAAGGAAACTCCTCGAGAGGGCATCCACCTTAACATTCTTAGTGCCAGGAAGAAAGGAAACCACAAAATTAAAACGTGTGAAAAACAAGGCCCACCTGGCCTGTCTAGGATTGAGTCGCTTGGCAGATTCCAGATAGACCAGATTCTTATGGTCCGTAAGGACCACCACCTGATGTTTGGCTCCCTCCAGCCAATGTCTCCACTCTTCAAAAGCCCACTTCATGGCCAATAACTCCCGATTACCCACGTCATAATTACGTTCAGTAGGAGAAAATTTTCGAGAGAAAAAGGCACAAGGGTTACTTTTAGAGGTCTCTGGATCTTTTTGGGACAAAACGGCACCTGCCCCAATTTCAGAGGCATCAACCTCCACCTGAAATGGCAGAGAAACATCAGGCTGCCGTAGAACAGGAGCAGAAGTGAATCTCTGCTTAAGTTCCTGAAATGCAGAGACTGCCTCAGGAGGCCAATTCACCACATCAGAACCCTTTCTGGTCAAATCAGTTAATGGTTTAACAATAACCGAGAAATTACCAATAAATTTACGATAAAAATTGGCAAAACCCAAAAATCTCTGAAGAGCCTTTAATGAAGTAGGTTGGACTGTTATGTTTCGGTAGCTGAGGAGTGCAGGTAAAAAAGGCAATACACCAGAGCAGTTGGAATCTATGAGATTGCAGTACCCTGACTAACCACAACAACTAGAGGCAGCCGTGGAGCGTTCCTACGTTGGTCCTAGACGCCTCGTCACAGCCTGAGAAACTAACTACACCTAAAGATAGAAAAAGGAAAGCTATCTGCCCCGAAGCAGAACCCCAAAGATAATAGAAAGCCCCCAAACATGTAATGGCGGTTAGACAAGAGGAAATACTGACACAGAAAGAAAATAGTATGAGCAAACGCTGGGGCCCAAACTATCTAAATAGAAAAGGATAGGAAGGGTACTTACTGCAATCCCAGAAAACCCTGAAAAGCACCAACTCTACTAATTTCAAAATCACCTGAGATCACACGACCTCTACCACCTAAATTAGCTCTCTGGTGTAACAAAATCAAAACAGCAGCCACTGAAAAAACTGGAAAAAGCAAAAGAACAAAACTCAGTGGCTGAACTAAACTGAGAGGGCAGAAGCCCCCCGAGGGGACCCTGAAGGCCCCCAAAGAAGTGCAGGACAAAATGCAAAAATATAGCACAAACACAAAAGAAGAAAAAGTCTTATCTGTTAGCAGGAGATGCAGACACGACACAGCAGGCTACAAGGGAAACTGGAATGAAGGATTCAGACCAGAACAATTGATCACCGGCAACCCTGATGGGAAAATGACTCCCTTATATAAGACCAGTCAGTAACACCTGATTCCCAGTCCTCACAATCTTCACTAGCACCGCTTGTAACCACCAGAGGGAGCCTCTGCTCAGAACTCATCTCAAACCCATTCACAACAGTACCCCCCCCTTGAGGAGGGGTCACCGAACCCTCATTTGAGCAACCAGGTCGGTCAGGATGAGTTCTATGATACGCACGGATAAGTCTCCCAGCATGGATGTCCGAAGCAAACACCCAAGAATTGTCCTCCTGCCCATAACCTCTCCATTTAACCAAATACTGGAGTTTCCGTCTAGAAAAACGAGAATCCAATATTTTCTCAACCACATACTCCAGATTGCCCTCAACCAAAACAGGGTCAGGAGGCACAGCAGCAG
Source organism: Oophaga sylvatica (assembly GCA_033576555.1). Classification (NCBI taxonomy): domain Eukaryota; kingdom Metazoa; phylum Chordata; class Amphibia; order Anura; family Dendrobatidae; genus Oophaga; species Oophaga sylvatica. The sequence goes on along the minus strand of JARQOD010000007.1, from coordinate 35,525,263 downwards.
GAACCACTGGCTCAACAAACCTCTTCAACAAGGACTTGTGGAACACGTTATGGATCTTAAATGTCCCTGGAAGAAGCAAACGAAAAGAAACAGGATTAATAATCTCCATGATCTTATAAGGTCCAATGAACCTAGGCTTAAATTTAGGAGATGCTACTCTCATAGGAATATTCCTTGAGGACAACCAGACCAAGTCCCCCACTTTAAACCGAGGACCATCAGTCCTATGCCGGTTAGCAAACCGCTGGGCCTTCTCCTGAGAGAGGGACAACCTCTCCACTACCTGGTCCCAAATCTGTTGCATACGCTCCACAACAGAGTCAACACCTGGACAGACAGAAGCCTCCGTCTGTCCTGAAGAAAATCGAGGGTGAAACCCAGAATTACAGAAAAACGGAGACATCAAAGTGGCAGAGCTAGCCCTATTATTAAGAGCAAACTCAGCCAAAGGCAAAAAAGAGACCCAGTCATCCTGATCAGCAGACACAAAGCATCTTAGATAAGTCTCCAATGTCTGGTTTGTTCTCTCAGTTTGACCATTGGTCTGAGGATGAAATGCCGAGGAGAAAGACAATTGAACACCCAGTTTAGAACAAAAAGTCCTCCAAAATCTGGAAACAAACTGGACTCCTCTGTCAGACACAATGTTCTCAGGATGCCGTGTAAACGAACCACGTGCTGAAGGAACAACGGCACCAATTCAGAGGAGGAAGGCAACTTAGGTAATGGCACAAGATGTATCATTTTGGAAAACCTATCACAAATTACCCAGATGGTGGTCATTCTCTGAGAAACAGGAAGATCGGAAATGAAATCCATAGAGATATGGGTCCAATGGTCTCCTTGGGCAGGAGCACTGCCAAATTCCCTGACATCACGAGACAAGGTAGGCCACCAAAAGGACCGACTAACCAAGTCTCTGGTACCAAAAATTCCGGGATGCCCAGCCAATGCGGAACAATGAATCTCAGACATCACACTCTTTTTCCATTGGTCCGGGACAAACAATTTTCCAACAGGGCAGCGCTCGGGCCTATCCTCCTGACACCCCTCCAGAGCAAGTCTCAAATTGGGCGAGATGGCGGAAAGAACTACACCCTCTTTCAAAATAACAGAAGGATCAGATAACTCAGGAGAGTCCGCAAGGAAACTCCTCGAGAGGGCATCCGCCTTAACATTCTTAGTGCCAGGAAGAAAGGAAACCACAAAATTAAAACGTGTGAAAAACAAGGCCCACCTGGCCTGTCTAGGATTGAGTCGCTTGGCAGATTCCAGATAGACCAGATTCTTATGGTCCGTAAGGACCACCACCTGATGTTTGGCTCCCTCCAGCCAATGTCTCCACTCTTCAAAAGCCCACTTCATGGCCAATAACTCCCGATTACCCACGTCATAATTACGTTCAGTAGGAGAAAATTTTCGAGAGAAAAAGGCACAAGGGTTACTTTTAGAGGTCTCTGGATCTTTTTGGGACAAAACGGCACCTGCCCCAATTTCAGAGGCATCAACCTCCACCTGAAATGGCAGAGAAACATCAGGCTGCCATAGAACAGGAGCAGAAGTGAATCTCTGCTTAAGTTCCTGAAATGCAGAGACTGCCTCAGGAGGCCAATTCACCACATCAGAACCCTTTCTGGTCAAATCAGTTAATGGTTTAACAATAACCGAGAAATTACCAATAAATTTACGATAAAAATTGGCAAAACCCAAAAATCTCTGAAGAGCCTTTAATGAAGTAGGTTGGACCCAATCACAGATGGCCTGAACCTTGACCGGGTCCATTTCAATAACAGATGGGGACAAAATGAATCCCAGAAATGAGATCCTCTGTATGCCAAAAAGACACTTTGATCCCTTCACATACAGAGCATTCTCTCTCAAAATCTGGAATACAGTTCGAACATGTTTCACATGAGAGTCCCAGTCATTAGAAAAAATCAAGATATCATCCAAATAAACAATCAGAAATTTGTCCACAAAATCCCTGAAAATGTCATTCATGAAGGATTGGAAGACGGAAGGAGCATTAGTGAGCCCAAAGGGCATCACTAGGTACTCAAAATGCCCTTCAGGGGTATTGAATGCCGTCTTCCATTCATCCCCGTGCTTAATGCGAATAAGGTTATACGCCCCCCTGAGGTCAAGCTTGGTAAACCAAGTAGCGTTTTTCACCCTGGAAAACAGGTCAGAAATCAAGGGTAACGGGTATTGATATTTCACAGTAATATTGTTCAAGAGACGATAATCAATACACGGCCTTAATGAACCATCTTTTTTGGCCACAAAGAAAAAACCGGCACCTAAGGGTGAAGAGGATGGTCTGATATGACCCTTCTCCAATGATTCCTTGATATAAGACCGCATAGCGTCATGTTCAGGTACAGACAAGTTAAAAAGGCGACCTTTAGGGAATTTACTACCCGGCACTAATTCAATAGCGCAGTCATAGCTCCTATGGGGAGGCAAGGATGCAGATTTACTTTCGCTAAACACATCAGAAAAATCAAACAAAAAGTCAGGAACATCCTGAGCCTGTGGGGAGGCAGAAAAAACAGGAGTGTTGGTATTAACACATTGGCAGCCCCAACTGGTTACAGACACAGATTTCCAATCCAAAACAGGATTATGAGACTGTAACCAAGGGAAACCCAGCACGATAATGTCATGCAGATTATATAGAACCAAAAATTTGCAGCACTCCTGGTGATCAGGTTCAACCCTCATTATCACCTGAGTAGAAAACTGGGGTTTATTCTCAGCCAAAGGGGTAGAATCGATCCACAGTAGGGGAATAGACTTCTGTAGGGGTATCAAGGGAAACTCACAACGTTTAGCAAAATCATAATCCATCAGGTTAATAGCTACTCCAGAATCAACGAAAGCCTGAGCAGAAAATGAGGACAGAGAGCATATCAGAGTGACAGTTAATAAAAACTTAGTCTGAACACTACCCAAGACAACTGAGCGTGCAAAACGTCTTCCCCGCTTAGGGCAGACTGAAATAGCATGAGAGGCATCACCACAGTAGAAACATAACCCATTGCGCTTTCGAAACTCATGACGCTGTGCCCCAGACACCACTCTATCACACTGCATGGGTTCAGAAGCTGGTTCACAAGGCAACACCATTCCACGCATACTTCTCCGCTCACGCAAACGTCTGTCAATTTGAATCGCTAATGACATAGAATCATTGAGACCAGAGGGGACAGGGAATCCCACCATAACATCCTTTACATTATCTGACAGACCCTTCCGGAAAAGGGCCGCCAAAGCGACGTCATTCCATTTGGTCAGGACTGCCCACCTACGGAATCTCTGACAGTATAACTCAGCATCATCAAGCCCCTGATTTAATGCCAACAAGGCTTTTTCAGCTTGATCAGTGACATTAGGCTCATCGTACAATAACCCCAAAGCCTGAAAAAACGCATCAACATCACTCAAAACAGGATCCACAGGTATCAGGGAAAAAGCCCAATCCTGAGGATCGCCGCGCAGGAGAGAGATGATAATTTGAACCTGCTGCGCTGCGTTTCCTGAGGACTTAGATTTTAAGGCAAAAAACAATTTACAATTATTTTTGAAATTCTGAAACTTAGCTCGATCCCCTAAAAACAAATCTGGCATGGGGATCCTAGGTTCCACAACAGGCAACCTAGCAAGATATGCAGCAATACTCTGAACCTCAGTGGCAAGCTGATCCACACGGCCAGACAACTGTGCAAACTCCATTGGGAGAAAAGATCCTCCCCAGCACCCAGAGATACAGAGGGAAAAAAATGCAACAAACAGAAAAATATCTCTGACAACTCTGACAACCTTTTTTCTTTCACAATATTTTTTCCCTTCTGTGAGTACCATACAATTTTCAATTTTTAGGCCGGTGATACTGTTATGTTTCGGTAGCTGAGGAGTGCAGGTAAAAAAGGCAATACACCAGAGCAGTTGGAATCTATGAGATTGCAGTACCCTGACTAACCACCACAACTAGAGGCAGCCATGGAGCGTTCCTACGTTGGTCCTAGACGCCTCGTCACAGCCTGAGAAACTAACTACACCTAAAGATAGAAATAGGAAAGCTATCTGCCCCGGAGCAGAACCCCAAAGATAATAGAAAGCCCCCAAACATGTAATGGCGGTTAGACAAGAGGAAATACTGACACAGAAAGAAAATAGCATGAGCAAACGCTGGGGCCCAAACTATCTAAATAGAAAAGGATAGGAAGGGTACTTACTGCAATCCCAGAAAACCCTGAAAAGCACCAACTCTACTAATTTCAAAATCACCTGAGATCACACGACCTCTACCACCTAAATTAGTTCTCTGGTGTAACAAAATCAAAACAGCAGCCACTGAAAAAACTGGAAAAAGCAAAAGAACAAAACTCAGTGGCTGAACTAAACTGAGAGGGCAGAAGCCCCGGAGGGGACCCTGAAGGCCCCCAAAGAAGTGCAGGACAAAATGCAAAAATATAGCAAAAACACAAAAGAAGACAAAGTCTTATCTGTTAGCAGGAGATGCAGACACGACACAGCAGGCTACAAGGGAAACTGGAATGAAGGATTCAGACCAGAACAATTGATCATCGGCAACCCTGATGGGAAAATGACTCCCTTATATAAGACCAGTCAGTAACACCTGATTCCCAGTCCTCACAATCTTCACTAGCACCGCTTGTAACCACCAGAGGGAGCCTCTGCTCAGAACTCATCTCAAACCCATTCACAACAGACCACCTCTCATGTGAAGTCACTTTGAGGGGTCTATATGGCAGAAAATACCCAAAAGTGACAACATTCTAAAAACTGCACCCCTCAAGGTACTCAAAACCACATTCAAGAAGATTATTAACCATTCAGGTGCTTCACAGGAACTAAAGCAACGTGGAAGGAAAAAATGAATATTTAACTTTTTAGCCACAAAAATGATCTTTTACAAACTTTTTTTTTATTTTCACAAGGGTAAAAGGAGAAAATGGACAGATAAGGTTGTTATGCAATTTCTCCTGAGTACGCCAATACCCAATATGTGGGGGAAAACCACTGTTTGGGCACACAGCAGAGCTCGTAAGGGAAGGAGCGCCGTTTGACTTTTTCAAACTAAAATTGGCTGGAATTGAGATTGGACGCCATGTCGTGTTTGGAGAGCCCCTGATGCGCCTAAACAGTGGAAACCCCCACAAGTGACACCATTTTGGAAACTAGACCACCTAAGGTACTTATCTAGAACTGTTGTGAGCACTTTGAACCCCCAAGTGTTTCACAAAAGCTTATAATGCCTGGGTGTGAAAAAAAAACAAAACAATTTTCCACAAAAATGATTTTTTAGTCCCAAATTTTTGAATTTTCCCAAGGAAATTGGACCCCAAAAGTTGTTGTCCAATTTGTCCTGAGTACGCTGATACCCCATATGTGGGGGGGGGAAACTGTTTGGGTGCACGGCAGGGCTTGGAAAGGAAGTAGTAACGTTTTGGAATGCAGACGTTGATGGGGGTCATGTTCCGTTTGCAGTGCCCCAGATGAGCCTAAACAGTGGAAACCCCCCACAAGTGACCCCATTTTGGAAACTATAACCCCCTAAGGAACTTATCTAGATCTTTGGTGAGCACTTTGAACCCCCAAGTGCTTCACACAAGTTTATAATGCCCGGGCATGAAAATAAAAAATCCTATTTTTTTCCCACAAAAATTATCTTTTAGTCACTAATTTTTTATTTTCTCAAGGGTAACAGGAGAAATTGGACCACATAAGTTGTTGTCCAATTTGTCCTGAGTACGCTGATACCCCATATGTGTGTGGGAACCACTGTTTGGGCGCACGGCAGAGCTCGGAATGGAAGGAGCACCATTTGACTTTTTCCAACCAAAATTGGCTAGAATTGAGATTGGATGCCATGTTGCATTTGGAGAGCCCCTGATGTGCCTAAACAGTGGAAACCCCCACAAATGACCCCATTTTGGAAACTAGACCCCCTAAGGAACTTTTCTAGATCTTTGGTGAGCAATTTGAACCCCCAAGTGCTTCACACAAGTTTATAACGTAGAGCCGTAAAATTTAAAAATCATATTTTTTCCACAAAAATGATCTTTTCACCCCAATTTTTATTTTTCCAAGGGTAACAAGACTCCAAAAGTTATTGTGCAATTTGTCCTGAGTGCGCTGATACCCCATATGTGGGGGTAAACCACTGTTTGGGTGCATGGCAGAGTTTGGAAGGGAAGGAGCGCCGTCTGACTTTTTCAACGCAGAATTGGCTGGACGCCATGTCGTGTTTGGAGAGCTCCTGATCTGCCTAAACAGTGGAAACCCCCATAAATGACGCCATTTTGGAAACTAGACCCCTCAAGGAACTTATCTAGATTTGTGGTGAGAACTTTTAACCCCCAGGTGTTTCACTAAAGTTTATAACGTACAGCCGTAAAATAAAAAATCTTTTTTTTTTTACAAAAATGATTTTTTCGTCCCCAATATTTTATTTTCACAAGGGTAACAGAAGAAATTGGAACCCAAAAGTTGTTGTCCAATTTGTCCTGAGTACGCTGATACCCAATATGTGGGAGAAAACTACTGTATGGGCGCACGTCAGGGCTCGGAAGGGAAGTAGTGACGTTTTGGATTGCAGACTTTGATGGAATGGTCTGGGGGCGTCATGTCACATTTGGAGAGCCCCTGATGCACCTATACAGTGGAAACCCCCCACAAGTGACCCCATTTTGGCAAATAGACCCCACAAGGAACTTGTCTAGATGTGTGGTGAGCACTTTGAACCCCGAAGTGCTTCACAGAAGTTTATAACGCACAGCCGTAAAAATAAAAAATCTTTTTTTTTTTTAAATAAAATGATTTTTTTTGCCCCCAATATTTTATTTTCACAAGTGTAACAGGAGAAATTGGACCCCAAAAGTTGTTGTCCAATTTGTCCTGAGTACGCTGATACCCAATATGTGGGAGAAAACTACTGTATGGGCGCACGTCAGGGCTCGGAAGGGAAGTAGTGACGTTTTGGATTGCAGACTTTGATGGAATGGTCTGGGGGCGTCATGTCGCATTTGGAGAGCCCCTGATGCGCCTAAACAGTGGAAACCCCCACAAAGTGACCCCATTTTGGAAAATAGACCCCACAAGGAACTTGTCTAGATGTGTGGTGAGCACTTTGAACCCCGAAGTGCTTCACAGAAGTTTATAACGCACAGCCGTAAAAATAAAAAATCCTTTTTTTTTTTACAAAAATGATTTTTTTGCCCCAATATTTTATTTTTACAAGGGTAACAGGAGAAATTGGACCCCAAAAGTTGTTGTCCAATTTGTCCTGAGTACGCTGATATCCAATATGTGGGAGAAAACTACTGTATGAGTACACGTTGGGGCTCGGAAGGGAAGTATTGACGTTTTGGATTGCAGACTTTGATGGAATGGTCTGGGGGCGTCATGTCGCATTTGGAGAGCCCCTGATGCGCCTAAACAGTGGAAATCCCCAACAATTGACCCATTTTGGAAAATAGACCCCACAAGGAACTTATCTAGATGTGTGGTGAGCGCTATGAAGCCCCAAGTGCTTCACAGAAGTTTATAATGTACAGCCGTAAAAACAAAAAAATAATTTTTTTTGTACAAAAATGATATTTTCGCCCCCAGTTTTTTATTTTCCCAAGGGTAGCAGAAGAAATAGGACAAATTGCACAATAACTCTTGGGGTCCAGAGTACGCTGATACCCCATATGTGGGGATAAACTACTGTTTGGACGCATGGCAGAGCTGAGAAGTGAAGGAGCACCGTTTGACTTTTTCAACGCAGAATTGGCTGGAATTGAGATCAGACGCCATGTCACATTTGGAGAGCCCCTGATGTGCCTAAACAGCGGAAACCCCCCAATTCTAACTCCAACCCTAACCCCAACACACCCCTAACCCTAGTCCCAACCCTAACCACAAACCTAACCCTAACACACCCCTAATCCCAACCCTAACCCTAATCCTAACTTTAGCGCCAACTCTAACCCTAACTTTAGCCGCAACCCTAACCCTAATGGGAAAATGGAAATAAATACTTTTTTTTAATTTTATTATTTTTCCCTTACTAAGGGGGTGATAAAGGGGGTTTGATTTACTATTTGTAGCGGGTTTTTATGATTGGCAGCTGTCACGCTAAAAGACGCTTTTTATTGCAAAAATAGTTTTTGCATCATCACATTTTGAGAGCTATAATTTTTGCATATTTTGGCCCACAGAGTCATGTGAGGTCTTATTTTTTGCGGGACGAGTTGACGTTTTTATTGGTACCATTTTTGAGCACGTGACATTTTTTGATCGCTTTTTATTTCGATTTTTGGGAGGTTAGAATGAACAAAAATCAGCAATTCATGAATTTCTTTTGGGGGAGGCGTTTATACCGTTCCGCGTGTGGTAAAATTGATAAAGCGGTTTTATTCTTTGGGTCAGTACGATTATGGCGATACCTCATTTATATCATTTTTTCATGTTTTGGCGCTTTTATAGAATAAAAACAATTTTATATAAAAAATAATTATTTTTGCATCGCTTTATTCTGCGAGCTATAACTTTTTTATTTTTTCGCTGATGATGCTGTATGATGGCTCGTTTTTTGCGGGACAAGATGACGTTTTCAGCAGTATGATGTTTTTTTATATCGGTCTTTTTGATCGCGTGTTATTCCACTTTTTGTTTGGTGGTATGATGATAAAGCATTGATTTTTTGCTTCGTTTTTTTTTTTTTTTTTTTAAGGGGTTCACTAAAGGGGTAAACTAGTGGGCCAATTTTATAGGGGGGTCGTTACGGATGCGGCGATACCAAATATGTGTACTTTTATTGCTTTGTTTTTTTTATTTACAGGAAGAAGTGAATTTATTGGGGAATATATATATTTTTTTATTTATTTTGGATTTTTTTTTAAAACATGTTTATTTTTATTTTTTTAACTTTTTTACTTTGTCCCATCGCGCTGCTCTGAGGGTCTCAGGGGGGCGCGCAGGGAGCCCCCACCCTGCGCGATCCTCCCCTGTGCCCCCAGTACACCGCGATCATGTTTGATCGCGGTGTGCAAGGGGTTAATGTGCCGGGAGCGGTTCGTGACCGCTCCTGTCACACAGTCATGGGTGTCAGCTGTGATAATCAGCTGACACCCGGGCGCGATCGGCTGCGCTCCCCCCGGGAGCGCGTCCGATCGCACGAGACGTACTATCTGTCACGCTGTATAGCAGATATATATATGAGATGTCTGTAATCTATATCAAAAAGGGCAACATACTATATAACATGCGCATAGATATATTATAACATGGATTTACCTGACAGAATGTCCACTGGGTCAAAACGGAATCCGTTATACGCTGTCTCCGGCTAGAGGGTGACCGGGGTCTAAGCTGACCCTGAACTGGGGTCCTAACTAATCCCTCAACCTGGAGGTACTGTTAAAGGTACAGAGGTCCAGGCCACCAGCGTAAACCCTGTCTCCTATCAATCCCTGCCAACTGTATTCTAGTCCTAAGAAGGACCCTGAATACCACCAAAGGGAATGAACAGGTAACGGATAATGAACAGAAAGACATACAAGAAAGAGAAGGAATAAAGTAAATAAAGTCTTACATACAACACTCACACACAGTAGGAACACCTAAGGTCTCAGAGATTTAACTATAAGCTATAAGAGTAAAAACACCTAATGAACTCTTAGCTTAAATATTCTCAGAACCGATCCAGTCTGCTGAACTACATGAATGCTTTCACCGGCGTCTAACACCCAGACTGGCAGAAATATAAAGGAAACTAATTAGAACATAAACAAAAGCAGCCGGGCGAGGCTGCACCTAGCCTTAGCAAAGAGCTAGGAAAAATTAACTCTCACATCACCAAAAAACAAAGAAACAGAAGCTCAGCTGTGAGAAGTCAGAATGTGCAATCGCGACGATCTTCGTGGCGATGCACCCATGACAGTACCCCCCCTTCTACGAGGGGCCTCCGGACCCTCATGACCAGGTCTGTCCGGGTGAGTTGTGTGAAAGGTCCGTCCACGTTATCATTGACCACCACTGAAGGAGGTAGAGGTGACGGTATGACTGGTGCCACATACTTTTTAAGTAATGACTTGTGAAACACATTATGAATTTTAAACGTAGGAGGGAGGTCCAGACGAAATGCCACAGGATTAATTATGGAGCTGATCCTGTACGGCCCGATGAATCTGGGACCCAACCTCCAGGAGGAAACTTTAAGTTTAATATTCCTGGTAGACAACCACACCAGATCATTCACCTTCAGATCTCGACCAGAAACTCTCCCCTATCAGCCATCCGTTTGTAACGGTTCTCTGTAACCTTCAGTCTTAACTGATCTGGAACTATCAGTCTCCCTGGAAGTCCCACAGGGGCGTCCCCCTGAGCCCCCAATACCTCCCCCTCAAGCTCAGAGCATACAGCTGACACTACAACTCCCTCCTGAGGAATAGGAACCGGATCATCCATCCTCCCGGTCCTGGGAAAGTACGAGATAAGGCATCAGGAAGCAACTTTATTGAGCAGTCATATGCGCGATGAGGAGGTAACTCTTTACACCCCTCCTCTGAGAACATCTCCCCAAAGTCCTCCAGAAAAGGAGGCAAAGTCCTAGGTACAACCGCACCGATGACCGTGCTCATGCAGTTATTCTTGCAAAATTCACCCCACTGGCTAATCTTTCTGGATTGCCAATCAATCACTGGGTTATGTTTAGCCAACCAAGGAAGTCCCAACACAATAGGAGTAGGTAGACCCTCCAACACATAACAAGACAATTGCTCTTTATGTATTGCCCCTACTCGAAGATCTATGTTATGAACAGCTTGAACCAAGCTACCTTGACCAAGAGGTCTAGAATCAATAGAGAGTATAGGGACCGGTTTGGCCAATACACTCAGTTGCATACCATGCACCTGGGCAAACCGAGCGTCCACAAGATTAGCCCCGGACCCACTATCAAGAAAAACAGAAATCCTCTCAGTTCTAGTACCAATCACCACCTCCGCAGGCACGATAAACTGAGAGGGATTTGGGGACGAAATACAGACTCCCAGGTTAACTCCTTGGGTCAAAGAGGTCCGGGATGGACAACCCCAACAAAATGTCCCTCTCTCCCGCAAAAGAAACACCTTCTAGTCTTGCGGCGCACCGCCGATTCCCTCCTACAAAATGATGTCCCTCCCAACTGCATGGGTTCCTCAGAACAGACCAGGGGAACCTCAGTATAAGGGACTTTAGTAGTAGGTGGAGTCATCATGGGGGGCGGAGTTACCTCGCGTCTTCCCCGAAGTCGTCTATCAATGCGAATAGCGAGGGCCATAGCAGCCTCCAGTGATGGAGGAGAATCATACTGAGCCAACACATCTTTTAATTTGTCAGACAACCCTTGACAAAACTGGCTCCTAAGAGCTGGGTCATTCCACTGAGTATCTGTTGCCCATCTACGGAACTCAGAAGAATATTCCTCCGCTGGACGATTTCCTTGCCGTATTTTACGTAACTTTGTTTCAGCAAGGGAAACTCGATCCGGATCATCATATACCAGACCCAGGGCAGTAAAAAATCGATCCACTGACTGGAGATCTGGGGAGCCTGGAGGAATAGAGAACGCCCAAGATTGAGGGTCCCCTTGTAAGAGCGAGATAACAATTCCCACCCTCTGCTCTTCACTCCCAGATGACCGAGGCCGCAGCCGAAAGTACAATTTACATGCCTCCCGGAAGGTAAAAAATTTGTCCCGCCCACCAGTGAACCTGTCCGGGAGAGCAACCTTAGGTTCAGATCTGGCTTGCTCTGGAGGGACAAAACCTTGGACTTAATGTCTGCAAATTCCATGGACAACCCCTGCAACTGCCGGGCCAGCTGGGCTACTGGATCCATGACAGCTGGGGAGAATCTTTAGTTTGGGCCGGTGAAAATGTCACGCTGTATAGCAGATATATATATGAGATGTCTGTAATCTATATCAAAAAGGGCAACATACTATATAACATGCGCATAGATATATTATAACATGGATTTACCTGACAGAATGTCCACTGGGTCAAAACGGAATCCGTTATACGCTGTCTCCGGCTAGAGGGTGACCGGGGTCTAAGCTGACCCTGAACTGGGGTCCTAACTAATCCCTCAACCTGGAGGTACTGTTAAAGGTACAGAGGTCCAGGCCACCAGCGTAAACCCTGTCTCCTATCAATCCCTGCCAACTGTATTCTAGTCCTAAGAAGGACCCTGAATACCACCAAAGGGAATGAACAGGTAACGGATAATGAACAGAAAGACATACAAGAAAGAGAAGGAATAAAGTAAATAAAGTCTTACATACAACACTCACACACAGTAGGAACACCTAAGGTCTCAGAGATTTAACTATAAGCTATAAGAGTAAAAACACCTAATGAACTCTTAGCTTAAATATTCTCAGAACCGATCCAGTCTGCTGAACTACATGAATGCTTTCACCGGCGTCTAACACCCAGACTGGCAGAAATATAAAGGAAACTAATTAGAACATAAACAAAAGCAGCCGGGCGAGGCTGCACCTAGCCTTAGCAAAGAGCTAGGAAAAATTAACTCTCACATCACCAAAAAACAAAGAAACAGAAGCTCAGCTGTGAGAAGTCAGAATGTGCAATCGCGACGATCTTCGTGGCGATGCACCCATGACACTATCCCGTCCATGGTCATACGGGCCCAGGTACCATGGACGGGATAGTACGTCCGATGGCAGTAAGGGGTTAACCAAAACCAGCCAATCATTCCTTTTGGACACAGGTTTTTTTCTGGACATCATTCATTCCATTGGTCAGGTCCATAGAGATTCCTTATTAGTCACCTTTGACGTGAAGGATCTCTATACCTCATGAGCATGGTATCCGGTCCGTTCAACATCTACTGGAAACATCTGACCTTAATATAGCACAAGTCAATCTGTGCATAGATCTCTTAACCACAGTACTCACGAAAAACTTTTTTATTTCAGGATGACTTCTTTCTACAAATACGCGGGACTGCAATGGGCTCGAATGTAGCGCCCCCTATGCTAACTGTTATATGGCTCACTTTGAGGAGACAATCATCTACACTTGCTCTCTATTCAAAGATAATGTCATTACATGGAAACGCTACATAGATGACATTTTTTGCATATGGGGGGGGCACGTTCGAGTCCTTATCTGCTTTTCATGATTTCCTGAATCACTCATGGCCAGGGCTCAGCTTCACCGTTTCCCATGATCCATTCAGAATAAATTTCCTAGACACAATAATCATCAAAGACACTGAGGGCAAACTATCTTCTGACCTCTTCGTCAAACCCACCGATCGCAATAGCTTACTCCATTTCAACAGTTTCCACCCCACCGCCATGAAAAAATCCATCCCGAAGTCAGTTTCATCATGTGAGAAAGATTGTCTCTAACCAAGCCACCCAAGAGGTCCGCCTAACGGAAATGAATTCCAAATTTAGAGAAAGGGGTTACCCACAAAGGGTTCTAGACTCATCTATCATACCACACACTCGTGAGAAACAAGATACTAAAGGCGGAATAGCCTTTGTACACTCCTACCATCACTTTGCCTATGTACTCCACAAATCCATCCGAAAACACTGGCCCCTCCTTCAAACAGCACATCCGGACATTTCTGAGTTCGCAAAGTCATTCCTTCCCTGCTTTCGCTGTGCGCCCAATCTTAGAGACACTTTGATTAGAGCTGATCTAGGCCCAACCAAACCCAAGAGTACACAGAGATTTCTCAAACGACCTAGACTTGGCACTTTTCCATGTTTAAATTGCACACAATGCAGCAACGTATTAAAGGGTGAGACCATCCATCACCCCCACACGTGCAAAGCATACAAAGTCAGAGGCTTTTTCACATGCGACACTCCTTTTGTCATCTACATAATTAAATGTCCCTGTGGACTATTGTATGTGGGTGAGACCACTCAACCTGTGAAGGACCGTATTTCAAAGCACAAGTCCACAATCAGGTGCAAAAATACACTTCTTCCCATCCCATACCACTTTATAACCAAGGGTCATACAATAGCCCAACTCAGGTTCCAAATTCTGGAACAGGTCCCACAACCAAGGAGGGGTGGTGACCGCATACGACAATTAAAACGCCGCAAGGCATATTGGATCCACACCTTAGACACTTTATCACCTAAGGGTTTGAACCGGGACTACGATTTACTGTCCTTGACATAATTCCACAATATTTGTCCTTTATCGCTTGATTAATACCATATGATAATTTCCTCATATAATAGTCTCATATTTATAGCATCTGTATATTCTCTCTGTAACAACAGTGGTACTTCCTAATAATTTTTTTACAATAGTTTTGCTGTGTAAATCAGCTCTGTTGAATTGCAACTTATTAATGTGGAACTAAATTTCACTTGACATTTGTTTTTCTCTGATAGGACAATATGTGTGACATCATAATTAAGGATATGTGATAAGTGGTCAATATTATGGCTAATACTATGTTCTCTATCCTTACTCTCATGAATCACCTATGTCCCCATTGACTTTTCTAAATGGGATAATACCGGTAACACTATAATCCAATAACCTGGCAAGCGGCTAATATGTTGTCTCATTTCTTCACCTGCGACTGTGTTTATGGCTCTTGATCGCTTTGATAATAAGTATGGCACAACCTTTATACTACTATGATTAATGGCTAACATATAATTCTCATTTTCTATTCTCCCTAGAGCCGCTTATACTGGCCTCCAGAATATGGCCTTTCACATGCTGGACACCCTGCCTATATGTTCATGTCTCCACCTCTGAACACGCCTCTCTTCACAGCACTGCTCCATAGGACCTAAGAGAACACTGGTATTCTAACTGGAACGCATCACCTGAGGGTGACACGCACGGCCATTCACTTCCGGCCATGTCACTTCCGGTCACGAGCCGGAGCTTTTGATAGGCACCTTCTTTATTTGCTCCCGCCTCTTCCCTTTATCTAACCCGGCTCCTTTCACCCACTGCATGCACGGACTAGCGGCAGATACCGCGTCCACCGCAGGAACATTCTGATTACCGGGACCCTTTCAGGTTAGTTATATGCACCCCAGGTCTTTCTTTTGAACACTGCAAACCATCGCATTGTGTTCAAATGTCACATATTTCGCCTTAGGTTATCGTTCACTTACCTTTAACGGGCAAAATCTAGCACCATAAACTTGGTAGGTTTATATTTCAAAAATACCGGACCTTTCTAATTTTTAGCCACGTTATCTCACCACTCTTATGTTATCCAACAGATGTTTCGGGTACAGCCCCCCCCCATTTGCTGGGTCCACTTACTCTCATTAGTAGTCCCTGGTATGTTCACCACTACCTTATATCTCTTTTGCATTATACCTGTCTTCGATCTCTGGTCTGGATATGTCCTTGTTTATTAGCATACTAACATTGATTGCTATCTTTATTGACCAAAAATTTCTTACTATTGTAACTATTGTATATAATTTGTTTTGTTTCACATTATCTGTAAAAAAACCTTTTTATTATTTTTTATTTTTCTTATTTGTTCATAACTCACACAGTGACTGATGAAGGTCCGAATTCAGGACCGAAACGTTTCTGTTACCACTGTGGACACGATTAAATATTCATCACATTATGAAGTTGAGTGCTGAGTTTTTTTGCTATAGTCTATGGTGTGGGAACCTACTCAGACACTCTCACACGGCTGTGCACATGATTATTCTTTGTGTATTTCACCAGTTAAGACCCCCGGAGACACAACCCACAGGAGGCAAAGCAAAGATCCCTAAACACATCCACACATTCAGTTGTAGCCTTACGTGGGTTATTTGGCGAATGGCCAGATGAAACACTTACTGGGAATTGAATTAATAGAGGCGGAAAGGAGTAAAGAAAAATCTGCAGGGAAAGTATTTCCACTGTGGAAAACGTTCATTGGTTTCCACTATAGCCCTCACGAAATATTGAAAATGATTAGTCCCTTCTGCCACACGGAATGGTACTGTCTGGAGGATCTGAGCGGGACGTTAGGGGTCTTGGGAACTATTCCAGATGTATAATGTCTATTAAATATACAACATATATTTACCGTAGAACGACACTCTTGACAATGCAAAATACAGTAAAAGAGATTCTCTTCCTTCCCCTATTACCCTTCTATGTAGTCAGTCTGTCTTTTCTGTCTCTTACTGTTTCCCCAAAATTTGTGTCACAAGGCATTGACGGAGATCAACCTATGTACCTATATACTATTTCAAAAAGTTATGCGGACCTGTAGTCTGACAAGTAAGATTTGTATATGTACTTTTGTTTAATTTACAGTGTCATTTCTGATGCTATATCCTATCCTATGCTACGTTATCCTACCGATGTTATGTTAAAAAAAAATCAATAAAAATGATGTTATAAAAAAAAAAGATTGAGGAATGCTCTGAAAAATTCCGAGAGATGGAGGTGTCTGATAGATCGGATGTGACTAAAGTATCGGACTTGACTAAAGAAAAGATGGAGGAAGATGCTTCAGATCCCAAGATGGCGTCTGACAAGATGGAGAATTCTGGCGCCTAAAAGGATTGTCCTTGTCATCAAACTGCGCTTCGTGGGCGTGACGGCGACTCAGTGGCGCCAAAGGAGAACTGTCAACAAAGACTGGACCGCCCCTGCGAGGAGGAGAATGCTGAGATGGACACTTGCGGTTTCCCACCTAATGCTGGAAAATGGGTGGAGAGTCCCACCGAGGGCCCCACCCTGGAACGGAAGTGGCTCTGAAGATGGCCCTGAGTGTCATGAACCGTCTCCATTGACATCTGAGACGGCAACCACGATGCATCGGGGCCACGGGAGAGGCGTCGGCCGCATCGAGTGGCGGTGGAGACATGAGGAGAGGATCCGTCCCAGCAGGCATTGGGCTGAGCTCTCCGAAGACGAGCTCACGTTGCACAAGGGAGTCGTGCCCCCACATCCGCGGGCACGGTTCCTTCTTCCCCTCCCCTGCCGGCCCTTTGTCACCCAGCTCCTGGAGACATGGGACCTAATCCGGAGGAGCCCGGACGGGTTAAGTCGGAAGCTGGAGAGGCTGCAGCCCCGGTCCAGGACTTGGCTCAGGCATCCGGGCCGACGTTGATCTACAGCAGTCTGCAGCGGTGGAGCGGCCTGTTCCTCCCAGGTCACCGGTAGGAGACCGCGCCCCCATCTACCCGCTGCCCCACCGGCCTCCGTGATCCAGCTGCGACGTACCTGGGATTTGGGGGTGCTCAGATCCCAGCCGCCCTGTCCTCGTCGCCGGAGATTTTGCAATAGCGAGGAGCGGTCTGGAGAAGCAGCGGAGCAGTAGATGTGCCGCTAGGCCTGCTCCTGAGGATCGGGCTGTGGTCCCCATTTCCGGACCCCTGATGTGCCGCCGTTTCAGTGTATGTCAAAGTGCCAGTTGCACTAGAGACTGTTCCGCGTCTCAGCGGGCCTGATGTCCGACGGACATATCGCAGAAGGAAAATAATTTTTTTTGTTTGTTTGGGTTACCACTGCTTCCCTCAAAGGGAAGGGGAGTTCAAGGACACTTTATTTTTATTTTCTATTAAAAGAAAGTTTTATTGCTTGATATGTGCCTCACTGTATATTAATTTGTGTATATGTATATTAGAGTGCCCACATTGCCGGAACGGCAATGGTTAGAGGGAAGGGGAATGTAAGGAGGTGAAAGGGTATTAACCCTTTAAGGTTTCATCCCCTCTAATTGTGTTTATCTGTGTAAATATATGCCTTGTATATGTTATATATATGTATATATATATATATATTATATATGTGGGGGTTGAGTGATAGGTAGTTAGTGCATCCTAAGGGTCACTAGAGGAGGGCACTAGGAGGATAGTGTATATATTCATGGGTTAACTGTAATTTGCGAGGGATCACTAATGGGGGCACGTTAGAGATCTAGTTAGAACGTTAGAAAAAGATGTCAAAGTTATGGGGTTTGGTCACCAGAGGGGGGCATTGAGCACATCCATTCTGATAGGTACAATAGTTAGGGACTTGTTGCTAGGGAAAGATTGCCCCAAGCGGGAATCTGTCAGGAAGACTTCCTCTTAGCGGGAAGAAAAAAAGCAAGTTGACAGCACTCACAAACTTGGGGCGCACGTACCAGTCCAAGGAACCCACTTGGAAACAATGTAGAACAAAAGAAGGCCAGCGCTCCATCCAGGTGTATAATGTAGAAAAAGGTCTTTTATTCAGCCATAAGACTTATGGCTGAATAAAAGACCTTTTTCTACATTATACACCTGGATGGAGCGCTGGCCTTCTTTTGTTCTTCCTCTTAGCGGGAGTCAGTCGGGGGTGGACCTTGCTAGTGTGAGGGCGTTCACGTTCCTGGGCCCTGAGCATAGGGTAGGAAGAAGAGGGGACAGCAACCCTGAAGAAGCCAGTGAAGGATTCACCGTGGGAAACGTGAGCCCAAAGAGAGTGGTTTACGTAGCAGTAGTCCAGTGGAAGAACCACCGTGGGAACGCTCCGCAGAAGAGGTCCTGCATGAGCGTAGAAGCGAGTGGGCCATCAGAAGTATCCAGGCAGGATAACCAGAGAGGGGTGGACGACCTAGTAGATGTGTCTTTCTTATGCTGGATTGAAGTGTCTCCAGGGGAAGCGATTGAAGTGCCGTTTTTACCGGGCTCCTTGTCCCGTCAATACTTATTGGTCTATTATGGTGTAGCAGAGGAGAAGTAGAATTCTGAAGAATGTATTGCTGGTATCGTTGGAAACGTGCTTATGGTGTCTTGGATGTGCTGCGTCCAGAGGAAAATAAAGCAGAACTGTTTGACGTGATTTAGGACTCTGACTCTAATTGTTCTGTACGCTCCTCACAGGGGGGGGACACCTTAGAAGAATAGACACTACAGAGGTAAAACACCACACAGCTTCCAGTGCATCGACCCCGCAGCCGTCCCTTTACAGCTAGCTGAGAGGACTGCCATATCTTGTGTGGGGAGAGTTGTGAGGACCATCATGACAGTCCATGGGACGATCATACTGTCTGTTAACAAGGTTCATCTTGTTCTCCCCCACCACTCTTCATACCACCCTTCCTGAGTTTCCATTCCAACAATATAGGTGCCAGTAGGCATTATTTATTCTTGCATGCAATGGTATTGCATTTTAACTTCTGGGGCTTGGCCACATTCTCACCTTCTAGCTATAGAGAATTTGGCCGCAGTTTATCCTTCTGATCAGGGCTAGCATCAGCACCCAGTGGGCCCGAGCAAGTGCCAGGGCCCTGAGCAGGTGGGGACACTGGCACACTATGGGGAGCCGATGCCATCGCTTGCGAGTGGGCCCCCTTTCCGCTTGCTCAGGGTCCGTGGACTCGCGATACTTACCTCTCCCTGTTCCACAGCTGCGGTGTCCTCCGCGTCTTCTGTGACGTTTCAGGTCAGAAGGCGCGATGACGTGACTAGTGTGCGTTCTCTGCTGTGAACAGTCACAGTGCAGAGAGCCAGAATATGGCGATGTTGAGAAGTCCGGAGCAGGGCAGCGGCCAGCGACGAGAGGTATTTCATTTTTTTAAAAAATGTTTAGAGCAATATAGGAGGCCCATTATGTATGTAGCATTATATGGGGCCCGTCGTATACGGAGCATTATATGGGGCCCATTATATACACTGCTCAAAAAAATAAAGGGAACACTTAAACAACAGAATATAACTCCAAGTAAATCAAACTTCTGTGAAATCAAACTGTCCACTTAGGAAGCAACACTGATTGACAATCAATTTCACATGCTGTTGTGCAAATGGAATAGACAACAGATGGAAATTGTTGGCAATTATCAAGACACTCAATAAAGGAGTGGTTATGCAAGTGGGGGACTACAGCCCACATCTCAGTACCACTGATTTCTGGCTGATGTTTTGGTCACTTTTGAATGTTGGTTGTGCTTTCACACTCGTGGTAGCATGAGATGGACTCTATAACCCAGACTCAGGTAGAGCAGCTCATCCAGGATGGCACATCAATGCGAGCTGTGGCAAGAAGGTTTGTTGTCTGTCAGCGTAGAGTCCAGAGGCTGGAGGCGCTACCAGGAGTCAGGCCAGTACACCAGGAGACGTGGAGGGGGCTGTAGGAGAGCAACAACCCAGCAGCAGGACCGCTACCTCCGCCTTTGTGCAAGGAGGAACAGGAGGAGCACTGCCAGAGCCCTGCAAAATGACCTCCAACAGGCCACAAATGTGCATGTGTCTGCACAAACGGTTAGAAATCGACTCCATGAGGATGGTCTGAGGGCCGGCCGTCCACAGATAGGGACTGTGCTCACAGCCCAGCACCGTGCAGGACGCTTGGCATTTCCCTCAGAATACCAGGATTGGCAAATTCGCCACTGGCGTCCTGTGCTCTTCACAGATGAAAGCAGGTTCACACTTAGCACGTGACAGAGTCTGGAGACGCCGTGGAGAGCGATCTGCTGCCTGCAACATCCTTCAGTATGACAGGTTTGGCAGTGGGTCAGTAATGGTGTGGGGTGGCATTTCTTTGGAGGGCCACACAGCCCTCCATGTGCTCGCCAGAGGTAGCCTGACTGCCATTAGGTACCAAGATGAGATCCTCAGACCCCTTGTGAGACCATATGCTGGTGCGGTTGGCCCTGGGTACATCCTAATACAGGACAATGCCAGACCTCATGTGGCTGGAGTGTGTCAGCAGTTCCTGCAAGATGAAGGCATTGAAGCTATGGACTGGCCCACCCTTTCCCAGACCTGAATCCGATTGAGCACATCTGGGACAGCATGTCACGTTCCATCCACCAACGTCATTTTGCACCACAGACTGTCCAGGGGTTGACGGATGCTTTATTAGTCCAGGTCTGGGAGGAGATCCCTCAGACCATCCGCCGCCTCATCAGGTGCATGCCCAGGCGTTGTAGGGACTGTGCCTCATTTTGACTTGTTTTAAGGACATTACATTCCACTTTCATTTTGTGTGTGACTCCAAATCCAGGCCTCCATTGGTTAACAAATTTGATTTCCATTGATTTGTGTGTGATTTTTGTTGTCAGCACATTCAACTTTGTACAGAACAAAGTATTCAATGAGAATATTTCATTCATTCAGATCTAGGATGTGTTATTTGAGTGTTCCCTTTATTGTTTGGAGCAGTGTACTAGAGCATCATATGGGGCCCATCATACACTGGAGTGTCATATGGGGCCCATTATATATGGAACATTATATGGGGTCCATCATATACTGGCACATCATATGGGGTCCATCATATACTGGCACATCATATGGGGCCCATCATATACTGTATGGAACATTATATGGGGCCCATTCTGTTTGGAGCAATATATGGACCCATTATATGGGGTCCATCATATACTGTATGGAGCATTATATTGGGTTTATTATTCTTTATGGAGCATTATATGGTACCCATTATACTGCCCTGAGAATTATATGGGACCCATTATAATGTATAGAGCAATATATGGGGCTCATACTGTATGGAGTATTATATGGGTCCATTGTTCTGTATGGAGCAATATATGGGGCTCATTATTCTGTATGGAGCAATATGTGGTGCCCATAATACTATATGGTGCAATATATGGGGCACATTATTCTGTATCAAGCCATATGTGGTGCCCATAATATTGTATGGAGCAATTTAAGGTGCACATTTTGTATGGAGCAATATACGGGGTTCATACTGTATGGCACAAGATATGGGGCTCATTATTCCATATGGAGCCATATGTGGTGCCTATAATATTGTATGGAGGACTATACTGTCTGGTTTCTGAGCTACTGTAGAATTTACAATAGATATCACTCATGTAATGTATGAAGTAAGTGAAGTATTTGTCATTGTACTATACCTATATTTCTCTGCCGTATCTGTGCATCATGAATCGTGGTAGGTGTTAAAGGGGCCCACTGAGACTCTTTTGCCCTGGGCGCACGAGAACTTGCAGCCAGCCCTGCTTCTGATACGTTAACTACTTCAGATTACATGCTATAGGTGGTGCAGATTGTTGTTACCAACTTCATTACTCCACTGAATACACTTTGCACTTTGTTCTCCACTTGACTGATGGGTTAAGTACATTTTCTGCTTACCAGTCCATTGCTATATTTAGGGGTTGTCTGTACAATGAGCAACAGCATGTATTGTGCATGGATTTACATATGTACATATGCATGTTTTGCGTTACTTTTGGCGTCCTTTTACATTATTGTGACTTGGAATATAATATTAGGAACCTGGTTGTTATACTTTGTTGTTTAATATTATTTGTTATGAATTGACATGCTAATAATTGATGTACTATTGCTAGGGGGTTGTTACAATGGTAGTATATGGTTTTAAATGGTTTTAGATGTTTGACTATGTTTCTCAATAAACATTTGTATAATTCATTCATATTAAGGTGCGCTCATCGCTATGAAAGTTTATTTTCCAACTCAATTCTTGTCGATATGCACAATAATGGTGCCTTGCGAAAGTATTCGGCCCCTGGAACTTTTCAACCTTTTCCCACATATCATGCTTCAAACATAAAAGATACCAAATGTAATTTTTTGGTGAAGAATCAACAAGTGGGACACAATTGTGAAGTTGAACGAAATTTGTTATTTTAAATGTTTGTGTACATACAAAAACGGAAAAGTGGGGTGTGCAATATTATTCGGCCCCTTTACTTTCAGTGCAGCAAACTCACTCCAGAAGTTCATTGTGGATCTCTGAATGATCCAATGTTGTCCTAAATGACTACGGATGATAAATATAATCCACCTGTGTGTAATCAAGTCTCCATATAAATGCACCTGCTCTGTGATAGTCTCAGGGTTCTGTTTGAAGCACAGAGAGCATCATGAAGACCAAGGAACGCAACAGGCAGGTCCGTGATCCTGTTGTGGAGAAGTTTAAAGCCGGATTTGGATACAAAATGATTTGCAAAACTTTAAACATCCCAAGGAGCACTGGTCAAGCGATCATATTGAAATGTATGGCGTATCATACCACTGCAAATCTACCAAGACTCAGCCGTCCCTCTAAACTTTCATCTCAAACAAGGAGAAGAATGATCAGAGATGCAGCCAAGAGGCCCATGATCACTCTGGATGAACTGCAGAGATCTACAGCTGAGGTGGGACAGTCTGTCCATAGGACAACAATCAGTCGTACACTGCACAAATCTGGCCTTTATGGAAGAGTGGCAGAAGAAAGCCATTTCTCAAAGATATCCATAAAAAGTGTTGTTTAAAGTTTGCAACAAGCCACCTGGGAGACACTCCAAACATGTGGAAGAAGGTGCTCTGGTCAGATGAAACCAAAATCGAACTTTTTGGCAACAATGCCAAATGATATGTTTGGCGTAAAGGCAACACAACTCATCACCCTAAACACACCATCCCCACTGTCAAACATGGTGGTGGCAGCATCATGGTTTGGGCCTGCTTTTCTTCACCAGGGACAGGGAAGATGGTTAAAATTGATGGCAAGATGGATGGAGCCAAATACAGGACCTTTCTTGAAAACCTGTTGGAGTCTGCAAAAGACCTGAGACTGGGATGGAGATTTGTCTTCCAACAAGACAATGATCCCAAACATAAAGCAAAATCTACAATGAAATGGCTCACAAATAAACGTATCCAGGTGTTAGAATGGCCAAGTCAAAGTCCAAACCTGAATCCAATCAAGAATCTGGGGAAAGAGTTGAAAACTGCTGTTCACAAACGATCTCCATCCAACCTC
Organism: Oophaga sylvatica; assembly: GCA_033576555.1. Lineage (NCBI taxonomy): Eukaryota > Metazoa > Chordata > Amphibia > Anura > Dendrobatidae > Oophaga > Oophaga sylvatica. The sequence goes on along the minus strand of JARQOD010000007.1, from coordinate 35,501,489 downwards.
ACTGAGCTCGAGCTGTTTGCCAAGGAAGAATGGGCAAGAATTTCAGTCTCTCGATGTACAAAACTGATCGACATACCCCAAGCGACTTGCAGCTCTAATCGCAGCAAAAGGTGGCGCAACATAGTATTAAGTTAAAGGGGCCAAATAATATTGCACGCCCCACTTTTCAGTTTTTGTATTTCCACAAAAATTTTAAATAACCAATAAATTTAGTTCAACTTCACAATTGTGTCCCACTTGTTGTTGATTCTTCACCAAAAATTTACATTTGGTATCTTTATGTTTGAAGCATGATATGTGGGAAAAGGTTGAAAAGTTCCAGGGGGCCGAAAACTTTCACAAGGCACTGTACAGTAGATAAAATACTTTTCTGAAAAAGGACTACAAACACATGAAATTCTAAGATGGCTGATAGACAGTAATGAGGAAGAATGGTGAAGAAGGGAGGGGTTACAGACAACAGAGAGAGACAGGGAGAGAGGAAGGACAAACTTCTAAAGAGATCAAACCTTATTGCATAGCAACGAAGCACAAAATAACAACTCAAGGATACTGCAATACTGTCTGTATGATTTCCAAATAATGGGGACATGACACTCCCCATCTGAAATCTTTAGATTTCCCAATGACCCATTTTGATGTGGTCTTCTGATTCTGTCCACTGTCGATCTGTAACCTGAAAGATAAAAAGAAACACACAAACATACAATAATAACTATAATATTTGTAAATCCAAATTTGTGGCTGGTGGTCTGTAGTCCACATTAGTATAATCCAAATCCAATTGGAAATCCATCTCCGGATTGGGGAAGCCGCAACTTGCAAACACTTCCACCAACCCAACAATCCAAATGGTGAATGTTCCATATCCTAACACAGCTAGAGGTGTACGGTGGTATGCTCCCTGCCGTAAGTTGTATCCAATAGCAATGTCCTTCATGTGATGCCTTCTCTCATGAAGCACTTGGCGATATGTCAGGTGAATACCAGCTTGCACGACCGATGACTTGTTCGAGAAGAGTCCAGAGTGATGAGGCCTCAGCTTCAACCTTTGTGCCATAGATGTGCGGCAAGTAGAGACGTGTGGTCTGATCTCCCCATCATTGTCCAGTTTCTCAAGCTCTTATGTGCTGCTGGCATCAACAGTACAAGGGTCCTAGTGTAGAAAGCTTGGTGATGACAGCCAGGTGTTGTCACAAACACTAGCTGCAGCCATAAGTCCTGTTCCTCAACCAGCTGATTTCAGGACAGCGGAGAAGTGGTGCCACTGTTCAAGGGATACTTTGTCAACCAGTACAGCAGCACAAAGTCGAAGATCTGGTACAAAGTGTGGAGGCTTTGGGGCTAGTTTTGCCTTGACAGGACAAATCCACAATGCACCCTGTTGTTGGCTTCAGAGGTCTTTAGGTAAGCTACTGCAGCTATGGCCCCTGTTGATGCATCAGAGAAAATACAGACTTCTCTTCTGATGAAAGCTGAAAGGGACCTTTAGGAATAACATCGTGTGACTTGGAGATGTTCTAAGACCTTCAGAGACTTCTTCCATGTCTCCCACTTTTGTTGTTTCTGGGACAGTAGTGGAGTGTCGCAATCAATGTACTCAGTGTCTCAATAGTATCTTGCCTTGAATGGTGACAGGTGCGATAGAGATGATCATAGATGCTGTTCACAAACGATAAAGGCCCCGTCACACATGAGATCGCTAGCGAGATCGTTGATACGTCACGGGTTTTGTGACGCAATAACGATTTCGCTAGCGATCTCGTTACGTCTGACAGGCAGCAACGAACTCTCCCCTGCTGTGAGATCGCTGATCGTTACAAAGCTTCCTGAACCATTCCTGGGTCGTTGCGCTCCCACTGGGCAGTGTGCATCGCTGTATTTGACACCTAACCAACGACCTCGTTAGCGATTCAGAACTGAAGCACGTAGGCGTGCATAAATTGGACTTTTCTGCGCCCCTCATTGGTGGTCGCTACAGCGTTATTTCCCGCCATGCATAAAGCAACAGAATAGCGATTCCATCCTTTGTTTGTGACCTCGTGCTGGATTGCAGATCTTAGCAGAATTCTCCGGGTTGTGTGGCGTCACAGCCGAAGAACACTACAGTCATGGCCAAAAGTTTTGAGAATGACACAAATATTAATTTTTACAAAGTCTACTGCTTCACTTTTTCTAATGGCAATTTGCATATACTCCAGAATGTTATAAAGAGTGATCAGCTTAACAGCAATTACTTGCATAGTCAATATTTGGCTAGAAAATGAACTTTATCCCCAAAACACATTTCAACATCATTGCAGCCCTGCCTTAAAAGGACCAGCTAACCTCTTTTCAGTGATTGCTCCATTAACACAGGTGTGGGTGTTGATGAGGACATGACTGGAGATCAATCTGTCATGATTAAGAATGACACCACTGGACACTTTAAAAGGAGGCTGGTGCTTGGCATCATTGTTTCTCTTCTGTTAACCATGGTTATCTCTAAAGAAACACGTGCAGTCATCATTGCAACGCACAAAAATGGCCTAACAGGGAAGAGTATCGCAGCTAGAAAGATTGCACCTCAGTCAACAATCTATCGCATCATCAAGAACTTCAAGGAGAGAGGTTCCATTGTTGCCAAAAAGGCTCAAGGGCGCCCAAGAAAAATCAGCAAGCGCCAGGACCATCTCTTAAAAGTGTTTCAGCTGCGGGATCGGGCTACCAGCAGTGCAGAGCTTGCTCAGGAATGGCAGCAGGCAGGTGTGAGTGCATCTGCACGCACTGTGAGGCGGAGACTCTTGGAGCAAGGCCTGGTCTCAAGGAGGGCAGCAAAGAAGCCACTTCTCTCCAGAAAAAACATCATGGACTGATATTCTGCAAAAGGTACAGTCAGTGGACTGCTGAGGACTGGGGTAAAGTTATTTTCTCTGATGAATCCCCTTTTCGATTGTTTGGGACATCAGAAAAGCGCCTCATTCGGAGAAGACAAGGTGAGCGCTACCACCAGTCTTGTCTCAAGCCAACTGTTAAGCATCCTGAAACCATTCATGTGTGGGGTTGCTTCTCAGCCAAGGGAATCGGCTCTCTCACAGTCTTGCCTAAAAACACAGCCATGAATAAAGAATGGTACCAGAATGTCCTCCAAGAGCAACTTCTCCCAACCCTCCAAGAGCAGTTTGGCGATCAACAATGCCTTTTCCAGCATGATGGAGCACCTTGCCATAAAGCAAAGGTGATAACTAAATGGCTCAGGGAACAAAACATAGAGATTTTGGGTCCATGGCCTGGAAACTCCCCAGATCTTAATCCCATTGAGAACTTGTGGTCAATCATCAAGAGACGGGTGGACAAACAAAAACCTAAAAATTTGACAAAAATTAAAGCATTGATTGTGCAAGAATGGACTGCTATCAGTCAGGATTTGGTCCAGAAGTTGATTGAGAGCATGCCAGGGAGAATTGCAGAGGTCCTGAAGAAGAAGGGTCAACACTGCAAATATTGACTTGCTGCATTAACTCATTCTGTCAATATAAGCTTTTGTTACTCATATGTTTGCAATTATATTTCTGTCTGTGATAAAAACATCTGTCAAAACACACATAAAAACCAGAGGGCAGCAGATCATGTGAAAATATAATATTTGTGTCATTCTCAAAACTTTTGGCCATGACTGTACAATCCACAAACCAGAACGCTTGTCAGGAACAAAGCCCAGATGAATGGATACAGAGTCACAGCCGAAGAACGCTGCTACGATCTGAAACCAGGATGCAAACAGGAACAAAGGGACGGAACTGCTACAATGTGGTTTTATTTTAAACCTGCCGCCCAATCAGAACGCAGTAGCATCCACCAATCGGAGATGATTGGTGACAGTACACCCCCAATCAAGGTGTGGATCGTTGAAATAACTGCTGTGTGAAAGCGTCCCAACGAGCAACGAGATTGCTAGTTAGATCGTTGGGGCAGCCAAAATAGTTGGGAAGTTCTACATGTTTGACAGCTCCCCAACGATCACGATACGGCTCTCCAGCGATCTCAAAATTGTGATGTAATAACGATCTCGCTAGCGATCTCGTTATGTGTGACGGGGCCTTAAGACTCCTCGTTTGGTGAAGGGTTTATCACAGACTGACACTTGGAATGTGAACGTGTTTAATGTCCCAAAGCAGACCAAAGCTGTGTGACATAGGAGGAATGTAAGAACACAGACCAAAGTCCTGTAAGCTTGTTGCATAATCCTCAGATGGGAATGCCTTCATTGCCTCCTGGCTATTGATCATCTTGTGAAGTCTGAGGTTTGCTGCCATAGCATTTACGGTGTTCTAGAGAGCAGATCAATTACCTCTTAACTTGTGGGCAGAGACTTAAGCCCATCATCTACATGGAAGTTTTTCTCCACAATTAGACAAGGATCAGATCCATACTCTCTCTCACCTTCCTGGGCTGTTCGTCGCAGCCCATGGATTGCCAAAGCCACTGAAAGGCTGTTCCCCAAAGACAGGTACAGTCATCCGGTAGCCTATGACCTTGTTCTGGATGTCATTGTTCTTGTGCCATAGGAACCTGAGGTAGTTTCTATGGTCTTCCCTCGCAATAAAACAATGAAACATTTGCTGAATGTCGGTCATTACTGCAACAGGTTCTTGTCTGAAGCGAATCATTATTCTTATAAGGTTGTTGTTTATGTTAGGCCCAGTGAGGAGAAGGTTATTGAGAGAGATGCTTTCATACTGAGCACTGGAGTCAAACATCACTCTGATTTGGTTAGGTTCGCAAGCTGTCTGCTTTTTCTTGGCTGGGTATCATAGATAGAGGGGCCCCCATGCCACTTTTTGTAATGGACAACAAGGCTCAATAGGGTTACTCGCGTTCAGCAGCAGATAGGAGCGTGAGAGATTCCGTGCCTGCTGCTAATGGGGAGTGACTCCATCAGCATAGGATTCAATGGGTGTGGTGCGACATTTCACCATTGGATTACATTCAGAAATTTCTTAATTTTTAATTAATAAATTTAAAAAAAAAAACAAAACGAAAAGAATACTTTAGCTATTCACTTACTGGGTTAGTAATGGGGGTGTATGATAGAAGCCGCCCTATTACTAACCTTTGGGCTTGATGTTAGCGGACATTACACAACTGACAACAACCCCAAAGTATTATGCCACGTGCCAATGCAGCAGGGCTATCAAGAAGAGCTGGGCAAAGCGCTAGCATTGTGGCATCTAATGGCACATTACTATTTTTAGGTTGGGGAGGACCAAATATCTATGGACCTTCCCAGCCTGAGAATACAAGCCACCAGCTGTCTTCTTTACCTTGGCTGTTTATCAAAAATGGGGGGGACCCCCACACTTTTTTATTACTAATAAATGAAATACTAAGAAATAAATAAATGAAACTACATGAGGTCTCCCCTATATAATAACGAGCCAAGGGAAAGCAGACAGCTGTGTGCTGGTCTTATTATGCTGGGCAGTGGCCAACATCCATGGACCTTCCCAGTCTGTTAATATCAGACCCCAGCTGTCAGCTTTGCCTTTGCTGGTTATTAAAAATGGGGGGACCCAAAAAAATGATGTGGGCTAGATCCTATTTTTAATAAAAAAAAAGAAACAAGGAAGTGCAAAAGAAAGCAGACCATAAAGTCTAATGTATAATAATGAAAATATACAATTTATTATATAAAACAATTTAATCATTTATACTGTGCAGTATTGTTTATTCCTTCTTACTGTTTGTGCCGTTTATATCACCCTGGCACTTTTTTCACCCAGTCCCATTGATTTTTATACTCTCTGGGTGTGCGTCCCTGTCTGTATGTAATTTTACCTCATTATAATCACTGATGTTTTTTCTGTTTATCGTACCCGTTTTATACAATCTATTCTATTATTTCTAAACACTTTTTCGGTGATTACATTGTATCTCCGTTCATACTTCACCTACACACACAAATGATACACTATTTAAAAGGTAAACTTGTCCCCTTCAGCACGAAAATAGCCAAACAAACTACACATTCACGATTTGAGCACAAAATGCAGTTTAAACAATAATTTTCATAAACCTGCAGTAAGGAAAACTCACCTGCAGGTGGCAGCACACTACCTCAAAGCATACTACCACAAAGCTCTTAAGGCCGGAGTCACACACAACTACAAAAAATCGGACCGTTTTAGTCGGTCGATTATCGGAAAAATGTAAACATCACACATCCGCCTGGCATCCGATTTTCCTTCAAGATGCAATTTAGTCGCATGTGTGTGTACCTTGTAACATCCGATTTCCATCCGACCACGTTTTTTTGTTGCAGCTTACCAAAAAGGACCAATAACGGTTTTGAGGCTGATACTCATTTAAATCATCAGGGAGAGCTATATTTAAGTGCTCTGCTACAGGTGTGACCCTCCCACCTTTGCACTGGTGTCATTTGTTCCTTGTGCTTAGTGCTTTCTAGCTGCTTTATCCAAACATGAGCGACACACTCAGATTTACTCCCACTGAGCGTGTGCTGTTCCATTGGGTTATATCCGACGTTTTGGGAGCCATATCCTGTAATAGCAGATCCCAGAAGGCGCAGAAGCATGTGTGTACATCCACTTTTGACAAGAAGGATAACTAAAGGCCATTTTCACCGTCTATATTTGTCACTGCGTAGGCATGGAGATAAGTTTTTCCAATATTGTCGAATGAGCATAGCTACCTTTGATACGTTGCTTGACATTGTGCGCCCTGGGATCACATTTCAGGACACCAGGATGAGAAAAGCAATTTCTGCAGAGGAACGCCTTCTCCTAACAATAAGGTATGTGTGTCGATATATTGATGATGTTTGCCTTGACATAGTCACTTTGCAAGTGTTGTAGCACACTTATTGTACACTTATAATGTGAGTAATGTATTTCTAAAGCTTACCTATCTAAATTATTGGCTTTGGTCTATTACACAGAAGTCATGGCTTGTAATCTAATTTCCAGCATGTGTGCTCTAAGAAACTAAAGCATTGTAAGTGTTGTGAATGCTGTTTGTTGTTTTTCTCGCTGATGTCTCCATGTTTTATGTTCTTTGTGTGTTCCAGGTTCCTTTCTACTGGCATGTCCTACGCTGCTCTGCACTTAGAGTTCTTAATAGGGCGATCAACAATTTCAGGCATTGTGCGGTCAACGTGTGTGGAAACTTGGACCAGACTACATCAAGACGTCATGCCTGAGCCAAAAATGAGGGACTGGTTGAGGATAGCACAGGGTTTTGCCGAAAATTGCCAGTTTCCACACTGCATAGGAGCCCTGGACAGCAAGCACGTACGTGTTCGTAAACCTAACTCAGGCTCCCAATCCTTCAATTATAAACAATATTTTTCCGTAGTTTTGTTGGCCTTGGTCGACACAAACTACAGGTTTATAATTGTAGACATTGGGGCCTATGGAAGGACTGGAGACTCAAGAGTCTTCAATACTTCCATAATGGGTAGGCGGATACGCAATAACCAACTGGACCTACCACCAGCAAGTCAACTTACAGACTCTATTCCGGAACATGTGCCGTATGTTATTGTTGCGGATGAGGCATTTCAATTAACCCGTAATGTTATGAGGCCATATCCCCGTCGCTATCTCACCCATCGGCGTAGAATATTTAATGGTCGCCTGTCACGTGCTCGGCGGCTGGTGGAGTGCACATTTGGAATTCTTTGTGCTAAATGGCGGGTACTTCAATCTGCAATTCAACTGAGTGAAGATAATGTTAATGTGGTCCTCAAAGCATGTGTGGTCCTACATAATTTTTGTAGAATCCATGAATGCTCCTCACAACATGTGGGTGAGTTATCCTCTGTGAATGTGTCTATGGCTATGTCACCACCCATCAATCCCCGTCGTCCACCTTCAGGCCTAAAAGTACGTGATGTGTTCACTCAATATTTTGTGTCCCCTGAGGGTGCTACTGCCTGGCAAGAGGAGGCATTATTACACATGTAGTGTGCCTATGTTGCTCTGTCATAAAGACATTTAGCCTCACTTAATTGTAGATGTTGTGTTGTTTTTGGTGTCATATTGTGTGTAAGTTACGCAGCCCATCACCTATTGAAATAATGACATACATATTGAAATAATCACATACAATCAATGCGACTTAAACAATTTTTTTTATGTATTATGTCATTTTAGTCGCTGTAAACATAATGCAAAATGACTAATGTGTCATAACATTTTTTCAACATATTTGCTGCTAAATTGGCAGCAGTAAAACAAATTACAATGTTAATAACTTAAAAAAAAAAAAATACATTACACCTATAACTGGTGGTAGGTGTGGGGTGGTGAAGGTGGAGGGCCAGCTTGTGAGGGCTGGCTAGACTGCTCTCCAGCCACTGTGTCACCATGAGTGGTGGCTGAGTGTGCAGTTTGCTGGCTGCTTCTTGCTTGCTCTGGATGGGGGTTTGGGTAAGGGAAGGTTGGGAACTGTTGTGGGTAGTCATAATATGACTGCCCACTTACACTGTAGCCCCCAAAATGCCCATGTCGACCATACCCATGTTGTGGCCAGCATTGAACATTGGGTATGGTCGAGTGAGCATATAGAGAATGGCCACTCTGTCCCATCTGTGGTACCTGTTGTGTTCCACTTTGGTAGTACTCAGTTTGAGGAGGAGGAGTTGGTCTCTGTGGTCCACAAGGAGGAGGAGCATGATCAGAGGCTGATGCAGACTCCCCTTGCTGGGTTCCAAACAAACATAGTAGATTTTCATTGGAACGTTGCCACCTTTCCAGTAAATCTAAGAAGTTGTTGGGATCATTTGGTGGGGTTCCTGCATCCAGCACAATTTGTACGCCAGCTCTGATCCGCAGTCTGTGCTGACGGGGAATGGCCCTGAGGTAATGAGCCAGACTGCGTCCAAATGCCTCCTCCCCATCATCATGGGCAACAGTGGACAAGTAGTCCAGAACTCCTCTGTCCACCTGCCTCCTTGTGGCAGAACCAACTCCTTCTCTTCTACGCCTGGCTCGCCGTGACACAACTGTAGGAGGCAAAGCCACATCCTGTGGCCTACCAGGGCTGCTGCTGAGGGGAGGGTCTTGGGACTGTAGAGGCAAGCTCTCTGACTCCACTGCTGGTGGTGGTGGTGGTGATGCTGCTGCACTTGCTGATGATGACGGCCCAGCCTCCTCAACATCCCCCACGGGGTCGATCACTGCCTCTGAGTCAGAAGCTGGCTCTCTTTAAGGTTTGACTCGGTGCTAGATAAGAAAACATTTTGATTACAATTGATACAAAAATATAGCAATACACTTTCTCCAGACATTAACTTACGGTCGCACATCTATAGCTGGGGCCAGAAAATTCAGTCTATCATAATAGACATATTTTCTTTTGCTGCTTGCTGCTGCCCCACTGCGCCCCCTCAGCTGTCTCTCTCGCCTGTAGCAGTCTCTACAGCTGCGCCAACGCCTTGTAACATCTGACACTGAAAAAGTAACGGATACAATCCAAAATTATACTTATCTGCCCTTGTAATGTAGTAAAAACAGAAGTACCGTACACCAGCAATATTATCATTTTTGGGCGTGTTAGGGGTACACAACACCACTACAAATTGTATGTAGCTAAGATAAGTTAATATTAGAAGGGTTCATACATACAAAGCTCTATGAGATATGTGTCACAATAATGACCGTTTATTTGGGACACAGCGATGCCATTAACAAAAGGGACACTATTAAGTACTTCACCTACACATTTATTGCGTATGCAAACATTTTTAAGCTTAAGTAGGCGACCATTACAGTTGGAGCTAAATATTAGAATGTGGTTGGAGTACAGACATAGCACTGGGGGTTTGAACAGTCATAACTGTTGTTTTGGCCACATTTCAGTTTCACATATAAGGCTAGAGGGACATTATAACACATTGTTGTTGGTACATACTGAGTAGTCATACAGTATTGTTAGCATTCTCATTAAGTTACTTACTGATGCGTTCTTGGTCCTCCCTAGACCCGTCGCCAAAATCCGGGAACATATTCTCCGCCAAGCCGCGTCCTTCCGCGACAGGTTGGAATAATTGGGATCCCGCTGGTCCCAAAGTTCTGGTCTCTCCTGGACCAGAACGATCAGCATTTCCACATTGATGTGACTGGCCATGGTTCTGGACTCCGTGGAGGCGGTTTCCTGTTTGGGTTTGAATTTTCGTAGCCTAATTAGCATGTCAGCCCTTCCTGGCAATTATCCTGATGCAATTTCTGGCACCTGCAATAGTGATGCGATTTAATCGCAAGTCACACGTGCGGTCCGTTTGTAATCCGATTTTTCATTGCTCCCATAGACTTGCATTGGCGATAGTCGACCCACAATCGGTGACAATCGCAACATGCTGCATTGCACTCGGACGTTTAAAACGGACCACAAAAAATCTGATACTGGGAGCTGCTCCATAGATTAACATAGGTCCGACTGGAATGCGATATTTCATCGTATTGCAGTCGTCCGATTTTGTCGCCAGTGTGACGCCGGCCTAACAGACATCACAAACAAATCCAAACATTTGCCTTGGCATCTTTCCAGCTTGCCCAAGTGCATACAGTTTAAATATTCATTTTCATAAACCTGCAGAAAGAAACAATGACCTGCAAGTGGCACCTCAACCACATAGCTGCTTACAAACATCACAAACAAATCCACAAACGCTTCAAACAGCTGGCCTGTTCCTACCAAAACCAGTATTCTCACACGGCCAGTTGTACGTGGCATTTTCAAGAGTGCGAAGCTTCAAAAATATACATGTTTGTGTAAGCGATACTTACAATCAAAAAGTCACTGAGACTGACATTATCACCCCCAATGTTGTGTTTAAGGAGGTTTTATAACACTAATATTTTATTTTGCCAAAAATTTGTTGGCCTCTACTTATCAAACCAATTGTTTGTATTAACCAATCTACATACTGTATATAAATACCTGTGTGTTCATCATCTCGTGAAATACATTTACATTTGACCAGCTTGCTTTTTCTGAAATTGCCTGTGTCCCTGAGCACCAATGTGTGAAAATTTCACACGGGTCAACTAGTAAATTGTATATTTTCATTATTATACATTGGACTTATGGTCGGCTTTCTTTTGCGCTTCTGTTTCTCTTCAATTCCGACTGTCCACCATCATCACATGGTCAGCTTCTTGGTCGCAGGGTATACTTTCACTAATTCACTTGTTATTATAACTGTATTGGATACCCTGCCACCCTTTAAGCATTTCCTTTGCAATTTTTATTCCTATTTTTAAATAACCAGCCCCGTGGTCTGACAGCGCACAAGGACTTATATGGATAAGACTCCTTCGTATAGCACTGTGATATTTGTTCACTGGCGTTTGGTGTCTCAATATAATTACAGCAATTGTGGCAACTTTATGTCTATGCTAATTGTTTATATTGAAGTCTTCTTTACTATATTGGCCATATTGCAGTGGGACTACCATAACATACACTGTTACGACATAGTGCCCATAGGAGGCTAACTTCCCGGTCCATATACAATTTGTGTTTGCCTCAGACCTTTTATTGTTAGTGTCTTCATTTTGAATTCCTTTGTCCATGTAATCTTTCTTTTCTACTTAATTATGATGTTATATAACTTAATAAAAGATTTTTTGTAAATTTTAAATGGGTTCTTTGTACTCCCTGTTCGCATCTCTAAAGTGACTAGAAACGTTTACATGGACGGTCAAGAGCTAAAGCTGCACTGAAGACGTCAGCTGAAAAAAATTCAAATGTCAAATCCATAACGTACCGCACAAAGTTTAGCTGGGCGGGGGAAGATGTTTTTTCATTCAGCCACCAGAGGGCGCCTTCATCAGTATATTAATCTTGCCTTTAACCAAAGTCATTTTTATTACATATTGCCTAATTATCGACTACCTGACAACGACACACAGATTGGGAAGAGGAAGTGCTGACACCTCTGAATTTATTATGCACACCTTCCTTCAGTCAATGTGGGAACACAAGGATGGGAGAATATGAACAACCTGCAGCTTATTAATACGGTACAATGGTCATTTCTTATTTATTAGGGGTATGCAATATGGGTTGTCTACTTTCACCTTTGCAAATTTTTTTTGATTTGCCCATGTCAGGCTATCAGGTCTGCACGGGTCTCTCTCTGCGCACTCCAGAGGAATAGCTCCTTCCTGGCCTCACAGAACGGTTCTCTAACGACATGCCAGTACCTACAGTCAGGCTTTCAGACATCTTCAGGATGGGGTAAAGACTCTGCTGTTCTCTCAAGGAACTAATACTGCTCTGATTGGCAGCTTCTACCTCTTTTTGGTAGTTATTTTTTTCTCTTCCTTTACCATGCCTATTCCCAGAGAGGAACACACTCTCCGATCTGCTCAGCCTCCTCTAGTCATGCATGTTGCATGCAGCTCTTGCAATTGTAAATTTCCCTCGGGCCAACCTGCTGCTACCTACACCAATTGTGGCTGCCCCTTGCCTCACAGGAGCCCCCACTGACCGTTATAAGAGTCCGTCCCCTCCCCCTCAATGGATCGTAGCTTCTTGCATGGGTGGAACAAAAAGTCACTGCAACAGACACCTATCTGATAGCATCTAGACTGAGCCATAAAGTTTTTCAATTTGTATCTTGTCTTCTCTTGTGATCCGCTAGCAATCAAAGCCAATTGCTCTGGTGATCCCCTGGTCCCAATTCGCTCTCCCGTTTCCACCTTTACATTCTCTTCCTTCTGACTGATCATCCTGGGTATTTCCATCACACTTGTGGTGCCGGACTGGTGGCAGAAGATGCTGGCATGTGGAAGTAGTCAACCTCCTGGCCCCATAGAAGCTCCCAGGTCTACTTTCCCATGGGTCCCCTCTTGCACTCAAATTCAGTCACTCAATTTAACAGCATGACGGTTGATGCTGCAGTTTTAACCCCTTACTGCCATCGAACAGTATAGTACGTCCGATGGCAGTATCCCCCGCTTTGATGTGGGCTCCGGCGGTTTTGAACAGCTGACATGTGCCCGTAATAGCCGCGAGCGGAATCGCGATCCACCGGCGGCTATTTACTAGTTAAATGCTGCTGTCAAACTCTGACAGCAGCATTTAACAAGCACTTCTGGCCATCCGGCAGGACACGAGCTCACCAGTGACCTGCGTCACGTGATCGCGCGTCACTGGTGTGTCGGCATGACAACCAGAGGTCTCCTTGAGACTTCTATGGTTGTTGATGCTGGATCGCTGTGAGCGCCACCCTGTGGTCAGCGCTCATAGCAATGAAGTAATTCTGCTACATAGAGGCGATCTGCGCATCACCTCTATGTAGCAGAGCTGATTAAGTTGTGGCAGCGTCTAGCCTCCCATGGAGGCCATTGAAGCATGCCAAAAATAAAAAGTTTTTAAAAATATGAAAAAAATAAACAAATACTTCAGTTTTTATAAATCACCTATTTCCAGCCTGGTTTGTCACCTACCCCAAAGCTTGCAATTCAGTATACAGTTACATGTAGCTCCTGTTGTTTTTTTATTTGTGTTCATTTACATATATACCTATTGTGCTGTTGTTGTATACATATAGTTTTTCGAAATTAAGCACACTGAGTTTCACAAGTTCCTGGGACAGACATACTAGCGCAAAGGTATATACCTATTTATAGCTACTTGAGTAGGTCTTTCATGCATGTCCTTCATATGGACAAGGTGGCCTTGCATCCAGTTCCCTCCTTTCTAACTGAAGTGGTCTCTTCTTTCCATCTTTATGATATGGTTTTACCTTCATTCCATCCTTCTCCCTCTCAACACACTGAGTGATCATTACACAGGTTGGACCTGGTCAGAGATGTGCATCACTACTCATAGGTGAAAACTCTTTTATTCAGATATTCAGATTCTGTGCAATCTCTGGGGGTCATCAAAGGTCTCCCCACCTCCAAACCACCATCGCTTGCTGGATTCGTTCTTCCTTTTTGGAAGTGTATCTGGCAAAGGACATCTAGCCCCAATTCTGGGTTGCGGCTTACTCCACGCAGGCAGTGGGGCTTTCCTGGACTATTTGTCATCAAGCTTCTGTAGCTCTGTAAGGCAGCTACCTGCTCCTCTGTCCACTTACTCAAAATTTTAGAGTTCACAACTTCGCTTTGACAGATGTAAGCCAGAGTAGAAAGGTGCTGCAAGCTGCAGGGATTTTTTTCGCAGCATTTTTATCTGACTTGTAAAGAAAACAAAACAAAAAAACCCAAGAATTTAATTATTTTTTCATTCCAAGAAAAAAAAAAAAAAAATCTAATCTCACGCTCCATCCATAGGGTCCTCTTAAGCCTTAATTGACATGCAGCTGGAAAGCGACTGTAAAAGGAGAATTGTACGAAAATCCATTTAGTCATTTGTCTGCTCTCAGCCAATTAGCATCAAAAGGAATGGTGTCAGCAGTAACAACTGGCTGAGAGCAACTAAGTGACAGTCTCCTCTCATATGTCCTTTTCAGCTGGAAGCCAGTCACTATGTTACCACAGCCATATTGGTGAGAAACAATGGGAGATAGGGTTCACACCCCAACCCAAAATTTATGCTCTGCTTCTTTGGAGGAAAAAATAAATTTACCATCAAACCCCCCCACCCACTACGTGCATGACCAACTTAACACTTTTATAAATATTAAAAATGTGACTTCTCTTGTCATCACTTCAGTGCCCCTTGCTGTCCAACAAAAGGATTAAAACTATGCATAAAACTGGTTTCAATGCAATTTAATACACATTACAAAATTACAGAATATTCAATCTCCTACCATAGAAACAAATCCTTTATCCATCTAATTTACCCAACAGACAAGAACCTCCATATTTGTATATAACAATGGCCGACACTTAGAGGTTTACCCACTAAAGTTGGAGGACTCATTCACACTGCTGTAAAGTTGGTGATGCCTGCAATCAGGGGTCGCTGGAGCTGCATCTAAACCTGACCACGCGCGTGCAGTTCTCTTCTCACGTTAGAAGGTTATGTCTGTCGTCTCTTCTGATCTGGTAACACAAACTCCATCATGTCCACCTTAGTGTTCAGCTCATCCTCCGTCGCTTTCTAGAATAAAGATATTTATATGTATGCAGAAAAAAAATTTGTACTAATAAAATATAGTAGCACTCTGTAGCGTTATAGCATGCAAACATGAAATATGAATTGCATTTCTGCTCTAGAAAATATGAAAAAATGAGAATCCTTAGTGCATAAATTGGCCAATTCATGTGTACCCGGCAGCTGCGATAAGGGGATTCTCGTAACTGGGACCCATCCTGTTCGGACGCCTCTCATTGGCTGATAGCTTACATTTCTATGGGAAGGTAGGATCCTGCTGTAATTAAAACCGCCAGATGCTGCAGGGTGGATTGCTCACAGAGCCTATGTATACAAATCTCAATAGACTGGACACTTCCTAAACAGAAAACAGGTGTTTACAGGTGCTTACTAAGAGTAGCCATCTCCATATATAACCAACAAATAATATGATAGATCCCAGCAACGAGAATCGCCTTATCGTGGCTGCGAGGTACATATGAATTGGCCAATTTATGAACTAAGTATTCTCAATTCTTCATATTTTCTAGAGCAGTAATGCAATTCAGATTTCATATATTTCATGTTTGCATGTTATCGCGCTACAGAGTGCTACGTTATTTTCCTAGTTATATATGGGAGATGGCTACTCTAAGAAAGCATCTGTACACACCTGATGATTTCTGTTTGGAAGTGAAGGTCAGTCCTTTGATATTTTTCAGTTGTATGTTCAACTTAAAGCGATTTTCCCAAACGATCCAGATTATTTATCAACGCAAGTACCGGAAAAAAACAATTGCTGTTCTCTGCCGTCACTCCATAGACAATTAAGTGAGCGGAGCTGCAGAGCCCTTTTATCATAATTGGTGGGACACAGATATCGGACCCCCCCCCCGAGATCAGAAAGCTATCACCCATCATATAGATAAGAGTTGGTTATTCCCCTAGGAAACACCTTGAAGTCTATATAGACTATTAAAAAGGTTGACTTCTCATGTCATCACTTGGTTGCTCATATCTGTCTCTTTAGGAAGGTTTCCGGCATGGATTATTATTACTGCTACTTACAAGCTCTCTCTTTGCTTCCTCGATCTTTACTTTCACCAGAGAAGGATTCTGTAACATAAGAATTCAGGTGAGACAACAGTGTAGTGGCAGCGACGCTGAAGCAATTCAAAAGGGCACCAATGCGTTGCTCTCTGAAGCTGAATGTGGGTGGGATGGAATTGTGATTGACAGGTTCTCCGTGTCAATCGAGCCAAGTTTTTATTTTTGCCCATCTGCATTTTAGTAGCCTTAACTTTACTGCTGTGGCTGTGTGAGGTCGTTTTATGAGCGATCAAATGTCACGGGCCTGTTGGCACAGCAGAGCTGCTGGCTCCTAACAGACATATTGGGAATCCACGTAGACCGTAACAACCTGGAAATTTAATTCAAAGGTTATTTGGTGTTAAATGTGAACAGAAAACAAAAATATAATGCTAAACCAAATTTATTTTGTACATTTGAGTAGAAAAAAAAAAAAAAACAGAACCGAACAATTTAGGAGGAGCTGTCACCAGGTACAAAGTGGCCAATTCTTACTGTTACTTGACATCCTACTGTTCCCAAGTTTTTGTTTTCCTCTTTTTATGTATCCAACACACTGTTCCAGAGATATGGGACTTTTTATTTGTGCTGATTGTCATGGTCTTCACCCAGGGGGCCGTGACTCATAAGGTAATAGTGCAGCTTAATGACACAACCCAGAAGAACCATGTGTGCCACACACCCTTCGTAAAAACCATAAAAATTTGCACTAAATGAGGAATTTGTAAAAGACGGATTTTGGTAAGAACTTACCTGTAAAATCCTTTTCAGCGAAGGAAGGAAAGGAGACACACTAGTTCATAACTAGTGGGTAGGCGGAGCCCAGATAGGATTAACACCTCAGATTAAAAAGAGAGTGTTGACCGGCCCCTCCAGCACGGGCTCCTCCTACTCAGCTTTCTCCAGTCGTACCCAAGCTTACGGAAGAGCAAATATCACCAGCGGAGCAACATAACCCCTTCTGAAGGTCTTCAGAGAAAAAAACACAATAGTACAGGTTATGCATGCATTTGGCAAAAAACCACACAGTTCCAGGTACTACTCACTGGACCTGACCACTGCGATGAGCTGGCAATGCTGGAACAGAGCCGTAGCGCGTCGACCTCAGCCCAGATAAACGCTATCAGAGAAGGGTCACGCCGCATCTGTAAATACAACAACACACTTCTGCCATGGGAGGGAGCTGTGTCTCCTTTCCTTCCTTCGCTGAAAAGGATTTTACAGGTAAGTTCTTACCAAAATCCGTCTTTCAGCAGCAGATGGAAGGAAAGGAGACACACTAGTTCATAACTAGTGGGACGTCCCAAAGCAGTCCAAAAATTAGGGTGGGAAAACAAAAACAAAATAGGCAGAAACCTAACAACCTAGATAAAAGCGCAACAGGTGCCAAACACAAGTTAACTAGAACTTTAAACTACCGCTGCCTGCAGGACCCTACGTCCTAAGGCCGCATCAGCGGAAGCACTAACGTCCACCTTATAAAACTTTGTAAATGTGTGGACAGAGCGCCAGGTCGCCGCTCGGCAGAGCTGAGCTGCCGAAGCCCCTTGATGAAAGGCCCACGATGAAGCCACAGCCCTCGTGGAGTGAGCTCGAATCTTAATCGGGCAAGGTTCGCCTTTAAGTCGGTAAGCCTCCAAGATGGCCGACCGAATCCAACGAGCTATAGAGTCCTTGGAAGCTCGTTAACCACGCCTGCGACCTGCTGGAATTACAATCTGAGAATCTGACTTCTGAAAACCTTGAGTAATAGACAAATAGAACTTCAAGGCCCGCACCAAGTCCAACGTGTGCAAGGCCCGTTCCTTTGCATTCCTCGGGCCCGGGCAAAGCGAGGGCAACACAATATCCTGGTTAACATGAAATTGCGACACCACCTTAGGTAGAAAGTCGCCCCGTGTGCGAAGCACTACTCGATCAGAGTAAAACTCCAGGAAAGGAGGCGAGCAGGAAAGAGCCGCCAACTCAGAAACTCTTCTCAAAGAGGTTACCGCCACTAAGAAGGCAACCTTCCAAGTAGAGAAAGGCTAGCAGAACTCATAGGCTCAAAAGGCACATGCTGAAGAGCCTCCAAGACAAGGTTGAGCCGCCATGGAGACACAGGCGCCTTCCGCGGTGGAAACTGACGGGTTACTCCGCGAAAAAAAGGAAAGCACGTCCCTACGGGAGGCGATAGCCCTCCGGAACAGTAAAGACAGAGCAGAAACCTGACCTTTCAGGGTGCTCACTGCCAAACCTTTGTCCAGCCCGTACTGCAGAAAAGCCAACAAATTGGGAATGGAAAAAATCCTCGGGTTCCTTGAAGAACCCGAACACCCGAAAAGAAGGCTTCCCAAGTCTTGTGATAAATCTTAGTAGTAGCCGGACCTCTGGCCGCTCGCAGAGTGGCAATGACTTTGGCTGAAAAACCTCGACGGATTAATATTTCGGTCTCAAGAGCCACGCCGTCAAACGCAGAGACTTCAAGTCCGGATGACGAACAGGTCCCTGGGTTAACAGGTCCGGGCGAAGAGGAAGTGGGAATGGCGGCGCCGCCAAAAGCGACACCAGTGTCGAGAACCACGTCCTCCTTGGCCAATCTGGAGCTATCAACATAGCCGGAATTTTCTCCATTCTGATCCGACAGCACCAGAGGGAGTAAGGATATCGGCGGAAACACAGACTAGCTCGAAATGATCCCACGGGGCCACCAGAGCGTCTACCACCACAGTCTTCGGGTCCTTGTATCTGGACATGAAGGTCGGTAGTTTGGCATTGAACCTGGATGCCATCAAGTCCACTTGGGGAGTTCCCCAACGGGAGCACAGCAGTGCAAAAATTTCCGGATGAAGAGTCCATTCTCCGGGATCCATCTTCTCGCGACTGAGGAAGTCCGCCGTGGTATTCTGGACTCCTGGAATGTGAATCGCAGAGATGGCTGGAACCCTGGTCTCGGCCCATATCAGGATCCGAGACACCTCCATCATGAGCTTGGAACTCCTCGTCCCGCCTTGATGGTTGATATACGCGACCGCCGTTGCGTTGTCTGTCTGCACTCGGACTGGCAGACCGCTCAAAGGGACCGTCCAGTGTTGGAGGCAAAGAAAAAATTGCCCTCAATTCCAGGATGTTGATCGGAAGAACTGACTCTTCCGATGACCATACTCCCTGGATCCAGAGATCGTTCCAGACACCCCCCCAGCCCGTCAGGCTGGCATCGGTGGTTATGACCGACCACTTCGGAGGGAGGAAAGATTTTCCCAGGGATAACACACCTGGACGTAACCACCATCCTAGGGATTCTCGCACCCTGTGAGAGATGGTGACGCTGCAATCCAGTGAAACTTGCGATCGATCCCAACGACTCAGAATGAGCTTTTGGAGAGCCCTGGAATGAAATTGGGCAAACGGAAGTGCCTCCATAGTCCATAGACGCCACCATCAAACCCAGAAGGCGCATACACTTCCGAAGGGACATTGCTGTCGCAGACTTCATAATCTGTACATGTCGGAGAAGACATGCCTGCTTGTCTGGAGGTAGGGACACCACCGCCCGTACCGTGTCGAAATGCATCCCCAAAAACAGGATTGACTGCGAAGGTTCCAGAGACGACTTCTCCCAATTGACCAGCCACCCGAAGTCCTCCAGGAGCTGAAGGGATAGATTGCGAGCCGTCACCGCCTCCACCTTTGAGGACGCTACAATCAAAAGGTCGTCCAGGTAGGGGAGAATGGTAACCCCTGTCTTCGAAGAATTGCCATGAGGGGCGCCAGAATTTTTGTAAAGACTCTGGGCGCTGAGGCCAAGCCGAATGGCAGAGCCACAAACTGGTAATGGTCCTGACCTATGGCAAAACGAAGGAAGCGCTGATGAGCCCTTCCGACGGGAACATGCAAATAAGCGTCGCGAATATCGATTGACACTAAAAAGTCGTTCTGCGACAGGGCTGCCACCACGGAGCGAAGTGACTCCATGCGGAATTTTTGAGTGTGGACATGCCGATTCAGTCTTTTGAGATCCAGGATAGGATGAAATTTGTCCTCCTTTTTGGGGACCACAAAAAGATTGGAATAAAATCCTCTTCCCCGGTCCTCCGGCGGGACCGGTATTACCACACCCTTCTGCTGAAGGGATTCGACCTCTCGCAGCAGAGCGGCAACCAACTCGGGCTCTGACGGTGTGCGAGATTGACAAAAACTGTCCGGGGGTCGAGACGAAAACTCTATGAAATAGCCTGCCGACACGACCCGCGTTACCCAGGAGTCTGGAACGCGGGAAATCCAAGTCGCTTTGAATTGGAGCAGGCGACCCCCCACTCGAGAGCCCTCGAGTGAGGCCCTGGCGTCAGTCCGCCTTGGCGGGCTTCTTGTCAGCTTCCCTCTTGTCTTGACGGAAACTTGATTTCCAGGGAGTACGGGATCTCTGAGAAGACTTTTTTCCCGAAAAAGAGGGATGACCCGATCCCCAAGAGGACTGACCGAATCTTCCCCTGGATCGAAAGGACCGCCGGCCACTACCGGCACCAGGCTTGCCAGGCGCAGAAGCCATAGCCCTTCGCTGTGGTAAAGCTGCTTCTTTTGTTTTTGCCTTAGCAATCAGCTCTGTGAGGTCAGACCCAAATAGCTGACTACCCTTGTAGGCTAGAGACAGTAAACCTTGTTTGGACACCGCGTCCCCAGTCCACTGTTTAAGCCACAGTGCTCTTCTGACTGTGACCACCGAGGCTTGCGCCCTGGACAACAGTGACGCAGTATCTAGACCTGCGTCATAGCTATAACGGACTGCAGTCTCCAATAAATCGAGAAGTCCATTCACCTCAGATAACGGAGATCTATTTTGCAACGCCGACCATATACGGTCCAACCAGCACAGAGAAGCTTTACAAGCACACATGGCTCCTAGCACTGCTCTGAATCCATGACCCGAAGCCTCGTAGTTGGATCCATCTCCGTTTTTCTGTCTAGCGGGTCCTGAAGACTCGCCTTCCCTTTAACAGGGAGCAATGAGGATTTACTGAGCTGGGATAAAGGAACATCCACTTCAGGAGAAAGAATCCAATTATCCGTCAATTCCGTAGAACACGGATATAGTGTCTCAAAGAACCGTGTCCCTTGAAAACGTTTATCTGGACACAGGCGTTCCTTCTCCACTGCTCCATTAAGCTCATCCAGAGCTGGCAATGTCGCTCGCGACTTACGGTACTCCTGGTACATCCGGTCCGACTTACCAGGACGACTAGTTACCTCCTCCGGTAACTGTAACGCCTCTCTCATGGCTTCAATAAAAGCCTCATTTCGGGCCAGAAAAGAGGCAGAATGCCCCTGCCGATCCTCCTTATCCGAATCGGATAACTCCCCATCTGAGTTTAAAGGGGAACCCTGTCCGCATTCCATATCAGAGAACTCTGATTCGCTATGCGGGTAGGATGACTCAGGCCTGTGTCGCTTCCTGCCATGCGAGGATCTAGCTGACACCCAATGACCTAAAAGGTCAGCAAGGCCATCAATAGAGCGAGCAATGGCGTCTAATTTGGCATCGCTGTGACCTCTGATCGCTGCGCTTGACGCCGTCAAGGTCTGCGTATCAGATACGCGTGACTGATCCTGAAGCGGATTTGGAATACAGTCCGCAGCTTCTGGACCCTGTTCCGACATGCCCTCAACACAGCATATGGCAGGTCAAAGCCTGCAAGTAAAGAAAAAAGTGTGTTTTTTTTTTTTTTTTTTTTTTAAATGGATGCAGTCAGTACACTGAAGGGTTAAAGCTCTTAAGGGAGAGAGCTACCCCAGCTGAATCTGCAGAATATATCTGCGATATAATTAACCCTTATAAATTCTGATCCCAACTGGGATAGAACCTATGGCGTTTGTCGCTGAAAGGGTTAACCCTTTAAAAGGGGTTAATGTCGCCGGCTCCCCACGACTCCCTTATCAAAATAAAGGGGTGTGCGAGTCCCAGGCACAATAAGGTCTCTATATGAGACCGCAGCCGCAAGAGAACGCTATCTGTCTGTTATACAGATAGGTTCTGTGCTGCTGGGGTGAGGGCGCTGTTGGCCGTTTCACTCACCCAGCTGGTCGCTGTGAAGTATTGGTATTTGCCAGGAGAGCGGAGCACGAGGAGCCCGTGGAGCCTTTCATCTAATGGCCGCCGCGCTGAGGAAGCCGGAAGAGAAGCACAGAAAGCGCGCTTCTGCCAGAAAGACCGGGAGCGTGAAGCCACGCCCCCCGCCGGCTTCAAAAAAAGAGCGCGAACTCCTTCGCTCTCTGCTCTCCCCTGTCCTGCAGGCATCTGCCTGCAGACAAAAATACAGTCATCAAGCATTCACATTACATGTAACAGCGCTGCCGCAGCAGCCGCTGAAAGCACTCACATACATATAAATGTGGAGTACTCACCAGCCGAGCGCCGCAGGGACCCCCAGGGGTTTGCGGCGCTATGCCCCTCGCTTCCCCCAGGGCGGGGAACGCAGTGACCCCTGTGCGCGGTTTGCGTCCCCGCCAGGGAAGCCATCCTCATCCCCCAGGGCCGGCATGATTCTGCAGGGGCCACCATCAGGGTAAATACAGATCCGCCAAGGGAGAGGTTGGGGTCCAGCAGCGCTGAGACCCCTGAGACCTCTAGACCACTTCTGGTGATCCAAGTCTCTTGTCCGAGTTAAAATAATAAAGTCTTCTGAGGAGCTGCTTCCAGCAGCGACCATCCTCTGGGACCTCAAATTTAAGACTGGAGAAAGCTGAGTAGGAGGAGCCCGTGCTGGAGGGCCGGTCAACACTCTTTTTAATCTGAGGTGTTAATCCTATCTGGGCTCCGCCTACCCACTAGTTATGAACTAGTGTGTCTCCTTTCCTTCCATCTGCTGCTGAAAAGTAAAATACAGAATACACAGAGCAGCGGGAATGAAATAAGAGCCACTGCGCTCTGGTGACCGCTCCCGTTCAATTTTCTCAGATGTATTTTTTCCCCACTCAATTTTTGGTTTCGTTTAATGCTTTACTGTTCACATTTAACATCAAATAACCTGTTCAATCAATTCTCCAGATTATTAGTCATGTATATATCCAATTTGTCTGCGAGGACACAACAACTATGCTTGCAGACAGGCAGCGCGACAATTCAATCACAGGGTGCTAGAAGAAGCATTGGCAGTGCGGGTGCTTCTCTTCACTGGATAGCGCTCAGTTATTGCTATGTGTATAGCAGAAGACAGAATTGGTAATTAACCGCTTCTATCGTCACTTTAGCCAGAAGCATTGTAGAAGATTTAATCTGGCACTGCTAATTTACAAAAGTGTGCAATTAAAACCAAGGACCAAGTGCTCTAATTTTACAGCATTTGGTCATTATCAAGTAAAATCGATAGAGAAGTCAATAAATAGAAAACATTACTTACAGGAGCCAAGTCCAGATAAGACTTCAGCTTCTCCTTTGTGGCCATGGATTGCCCCTGGAGTTCGGTCAGTGACTGCGATGATCAGAACCGAGATTTAGTCAGTAAGTGGCAAAATCTTCAATATCTCCTGTAAATCCCCCAAATCACATAGCAAATACCTACCTCACACAAAGACACCAGAGACGATGAGTTAACGAATCCTCCATCCCCGCTGATGACAACTCATCCTACAGAAGAACTGATTATTATTATATAGGCTCACATAAGTTAAATTTTCTAAATAGGTGTATAAAAATAATTTGACCAGATATTAGATGTATAACTAACAGATGCCTCGGTGTATGAAACTGCATATCTATACAGAGGCATCCGTCACCAATAGGTTCCGTATTTTATACTGAGCTGTGTACAGTATGCTACTGTATGGAACAGCACAACAGACTGAGGTATAAAAAGGGACACAAGTGTAAAATAGGCCAAATGGACATTTTCCATAGGGTGAAAGACCCAATAGATACACTTGGCGTAAGTACTGGGGGTTTCCATGATGCATTGGGTAATGCACAAAAGAAATGCAGGGTAAGAGCACCGTAAAGGGGTTGACCAGGCTTGAGGTTAAATTCTGGAGCCACGCTCTGACACTGCAGATTTGTGAATCCTCAGAGAGCACAGGGCAAGCGGTGAGGATTTTCCACTGCCAAGCAGTCACGTGACTTAGAGTATGCGATTTGCATACATGCGGTCACGTGCCGCCTAGACATGTACAATCTCGTTCAATACAAGTGAATTGAGCAAGGCCGGGCACATCTATTCGGAATGTGGGTGGATTTAGGAAAATCGATTACTTACAGTCACATGCCTGGCCCCTCACAAAGCTGTAAGGATCTAAAAGTCGGCAGTCACGTCCGGTGAACACAGACTTTAACATCAAGTTGGGACAACCCACGTAAAAGGGTTCCTCCCCCCACCTTCAAAGATGCATAATGCCAAATATTTCTTCTAAAAACAAGAACTTTTGAAATTTACTGTGCATTAAAATTTGCAGCCGTTTGAGACATTAACTTTTTTTTTTTGTTACAGCTCGTTGACTTCAAAACCGACCACTGCTGCCGTCTAGATGGTTGGACATGAATAGGAGGGCAAGATTGCACTCCAGCGATCCTGGCCAGCTTGAAAGCAGTGCTTACAAGTGCAATAGTGAACAGCTTGTAAGCACTGGGCAAGTTATCCAGGTCTAGCAGCTGTGGTCGATCCCAAGTCAATGAGCTTTAAACAAAAGAAAATAATTATTCATAACTGAAGAACGGCTGAAAATTTGAACAATAAGTAAATTGTAATATCTCTTTGTATTGCCATACAGCCAGACAATACCCATTCATTAAGAAGAGAATAATCCTAAGAGGATGCAATGTCACTAATGCCCAGCGCATACAGACCTGACAGAGGACCCAAAGCTACTAGTAGTGACAGAGGGTCCTCCGCTGAATTCTGTGCTTCCTGCATCGGAATGTGACCGCAGCTGAATTGACACGTCAGTTTTTATTTAATTATTTTTAAAAAACTAACATTTTAAGACAGGATTTATCAGCGGGACATGCTAACCTTAGCAGTTTGGATCTTGTACTTATATTCCTCTGATTTAGCTTTTAGTTTCTCCAGGTTTTGTACTTTAACTTCTGCTTTGGCTTTCTCCACATTGCACTGCTCCTCCGCCTTTTTGAGATCCCTTAATATTTAAAAAAAAAAAAAACCTGAGATGATAAAATTGTCCGATGAAAGCTGCATTAACCATTTCATGGTGGATTTAGGTGCAGATTCCACATTGTGGATAATATCCACAGAAACTCGGCCACGTCTCTGGAGACCACTTACTGTTCCAGGGATTTTTCCAGCAGTACGGCATTTGTTAGTTTCTTCTTGAAAAGTCTCAGCTCTGATTCTAACTCTCGATTTCCGGACTCAATCGCCACCAGTTCGGCACTCAGCTCATTGACAGCAGGAATATAACTGGAGGGTGGAGGGGAGACAGGACATCAAGGCCGTCAGTAACATTCAAGCTGGAGCGAGGCCATCTTTTGGCCACCATACGAGGCTGAAGACTTCACTATGCAGCGTCGCAGGGAGCGACTAGTGAGTGGCCATGATGCACTAGAATCTAGGTTTTCTAGTCCAATTGCTACTACTTTCTCATGTATTATCTCAAACACAGCTGGATTCACAGCTACATTACTCACTACTGCTGTATAATGGCCTCTGAACATGTTCCATATAGAGACAGGAGAGCAGAAATCCCTCATGTCTTTGTGTACTGTGCATGGGAGACATCATAGCTGCTATTCTCCACTCACTAGCTCAGACACAACTGAAAATTAGAAGTAAAGCCTACAAAAGGGGAAAACTTTTGGAAAAGACGGATTTTGGTAAGAACTTACCTGTAAAATCCTTTTCAGCGAAGGAAGGAAAGGAGACACACTAGTCATAACTAGTGGGTAGGCAGAGCCCAGACGAGATAGACACCTCAGACTAAAAAGTGTTGACCGGCCCTCCAGCTCGGGCTCCTCCTACTCAGCTCTCCAGTTGTACACAAGCTTAAGGAAGAGCAATATCACCAGCGGAGCAACATAACCCCTTCTGAAGGACTTCAGAGGAAAAAACACAAGAATACAGGTTATGCATGCATGTAGGCAAAAACCACACAGTTCCAGGTACTACTCACTGGACCTGATCACTGCGATGAGCTGGCGATGCTGGAACAGAGCCTTAGCGCGTCGACCTCAGCCCAGATAATCGCTATCAGAGAAGGGTCAAGCCGCATCTGAAAACACAACACACTTCTGCCATGGGAGGGAGCTGTGTCTCCTTTCCTTCCTTCGCTGAAAAGGATTTTACAGGTAAGTTCTTACCAAAATCCGTCTTTCAGCAGCAGAATGGAAGGAAAGGAGACACACTAGTCATAACTAGTGGGACGTCCCAAAGCAGTCCAAAAACTAGGGTGGGAAAAAAACCAAAAGAGGCAGAATCCCAACAACCTAGATAAATGCGCAACAGGCGCCAAATACAAGTTAACTAGAACTTTAAACTACGGCCGCCTGCAGGACCCTACGTCCTAAGGCCGCATCAGCGGAAGCACTGACGTCCACCTTATAAAACTTTATAAACGTGTGGACAGAACGCCAGGTCGCCGCTCAGCAGAGCTGAGCTGCCGAGGCCCCTTGATGAAAGGCCCACGAGGAAGCCACAGCCCTCGTGGAGTGAGCTCGAATCTTAATCGGGCAAGGTTCGCTTTTAAGTCGGTAAGCCTCCAAAAAGGCCGACCGAATCCAAAGAGCTATAGAGTCCTTGGAAGCTCGTTTACCACGCCAACAACCTGCTGGAATCACAAACAGAGAGTTTGACTTCCGAAAACCTTGAGTAACAGTCAAATAGAACTTCAAAGCCCGCACCAAATCCAATGCGTGCAAGGCCCGTTCCTTCGCATTCCTTGGCCTCGGACAAAGAGAGGGCAACACAATATCCTGGTTAACATGAAATTGCTACACCACCTTAGGTAGGAAGTCGCTCCGTGTGCGTAGCACTACACGATCCGGGTGAAAACTCCAGGAAGGGAGGCGAGCAAGAAAGAGCCGCCAACTCAGAAACCCTTCTCAAAGAGGTGACCGCCACTAGGAAGGCAACCTTCCAAGAGAGCAAAGAAAGACTAACAGAGTCCATAGGCTCAAAAAGACCCATGTTGAAGAGCCTCCAAAACAAGGTTGGGACGCCAAGGAGACACAGACGCCTTCCGCGGTGGAAACTGGCGGGTTACTCCGCGAAAAAAGGAACGCACGTCCTTACGCGAGGCGATAGCCTTTCGGAACAGCAAGGACAGAGCAGAAAGCTGACCCCTCAGGGTGCTCACTGCCAAACCCTTGTCCAGCCCGAATTGCAGGAAGGCCAACAAATTGGGAATGGAAAAAATCCTCGGGTTCCTTAAAGTACCCGAACACCACGAAAAGAAGGCTTCCCAAGTCTTGTGGTAAATTCTAGTAGTAGTCGGACCTCTGGCCGCTCGCAAAGTGGCAATGACTTCGGCTGAAAAACCTCGACGAGTCAATATTTCGGTCTCAAGAGCCACGCCTTCAAACGCAGAGACTTCAGGTCCGGATGACGAACAGGCCCTTGGGTTAACAGGTCCGGACAAAGAGGAAGTGGAAATGGCGGTGCCGCCAGGAATGACACCAGTGTCAGAACCACGTTCTCCTTGGCCAATCTGGGGCTATCACTATAGCCAAGATTCTCTCTAGTCTGATCCGACGGAGTACCAGAGGTAGCAAAGAAATCGGCGGGAACACATAGATTAGTGTGAATCGGTCCAACGGAGCCACTAGAGCATCCCACCGCTACAGCCTTCGGATCCTTGTACCTGGACATGAATGTCGGTAACTTGGCATTGAACCTGGATGCCATCAAATCCACTTGAGGAGTTCCCCAACGGGAGCACAGTAGTGCAAAAATTTTCACGACTTAGAAAGTCCGCCGTGATATTCTGAACTCCTGGAATGTGGATCGCAGAGATGGCTGGAACTCTGGTCTCTGCCATATCAGGATCCGAGATACCTCCACCATGAGTCTGGAACTCCTTGTCCCGCCTTGGTAATCGATATATGCGACCGCCGTCGCATTGTCTGTCTGCACTCGGAGAGGCAGACCGCTTAAAGGGACCGTCCAGTGTTGGAGGCAAAGGAAAATCACCCTCAATTCGAGGATGTTGATCGGCAAGACAGAATCTTCCGACGACCATACTCCCTGAGTCCAGAGATCGTTCCAGACACCCCACCCCCCAGCCTGTCAGGCTGGCATCGGTGGTTATGACCGACCACTTCGGAGGGAGGAAGGACTTTCCCAGGGATAACTCTTTCGGACGTATCCACCATCCTAGAGACTCTCGTACCCTGTGGGGGATGATGACACTGTAATCCAGTGAAACCTGCGATCGATCCCAACGGCTCAGAATGAACCTTTGGAGGGCCCTGGAATGAAACCGGGCAAACGGAAGTGCTTCCATGGACGCCACCATCAACCCCAGAAGACGCATACAGCTTTGCAGGGACATTGCTGTCGAATACTTCATAAACCGTGCATGTCGAAGGAGACATGCTTGCTTGTCTGGAGGCAGGGACACCACTGCTCGCACCATGTCGAAATGCATCCCCAAAAACAGGATTGACTGCGACCGTTCCAGAGACGACTCCTCCCAATTGACCAGCCACCCGAAGTCCTCCAGGAGCTGAAGGGATAGATTGCGAGCAGTTACCGCCTCCTCCTTCGAAGACGCCACAATCAGAAGGTCGTCCAGGTAGGGAAGAATCGTAACCCCCTGCCTTCGAAGAATCGCCATGAGAAGCGCCAGAATTTTTGTAAAACTCTGGGCGCTGAGGCCAACCCTAATGGCAGAGCCACAAACTGGTAATGGTCCTGACTTATGGCAAAAACGAAGGAAGCATTGGTGGGCCCTTCCGATTGGAAAGTGCAAATAAGCGTCGTGAATGTCGATTGACACCAAAAAGCGTTCTGCGACAGGGCCGCCAAAACGGAGCGAAGCGACTCCATGCGGAATTTCCTGGCGTGGACATGTCGAATCAATCTTTTGATATCCAGAATGGGCCGAAATTTGTCCTCTTTTTTGGGGACCACAAAGGTTAGAATAAAACCCTCTTCCCCGGCCCTCCGGCGGAACCGGCACCACCACACCTTTCTGCGGAAGGGAATCTACCTCCCACAGCAGAGCGGCAAAAAGCTCGAGCTCTGACGGAACGCGAGGTTGACAAAAAAACTGTCTGGGGGTCGAGAAAGAGACTTCTATGAAGTAGCCTGCCAACACAACCCGTGTCACCCAGGCGTCCGACATGTGGGAAGCCCAAGTCGGTTTGAATAGGAATAGACGACCCCCCACTCGAGAGCGCTCGAGTGAGACCCAGGCGTAGGTCCGCCTTAGCGGGCTTTTTGCCAGCTTCCTGCTTGTCTGAACGGAAGTTCTGTTTCCAGGGTATGCGGAATTTCTGAGAATTCCCCCTTTTTTTTTTTTTTTTTTTTAAAAAAGAGAGGGACGACCCGAACCCCAGAGGGCTGACTGGATCATCCCCTGGACCGAAAGGACAGCCGACAACTACCGGCACAAGTCCAGCCAGACGCAGAAGTCACAGCTCTGCGCTGCGGTAAAGCTGTTTCTTTTGCCTTTACCTTGGCAATCAGCTCCGTGAGGTCAGGTCCAAATAGCTGACCACCTTGCAAGCTAGCAAACCCTGTTTGGAAACTGCGTCCACTGTCTAAGGCACAGTGCTCTTCTGACTGTGACTGCCGAGGATTGCGCCCTGGATAGCAGTGATGCAGTATCCTCCAAAAACTGGAAAAGCCCATCTACCTCGATAGAGGAGATCCACCTTGCCACGCCGTCCGTAGACGATCCAACCGGCTCAGGTAAAACTTTACAAACACACATGGATTCTTAATACTGAATCCATGATCAGCGGCCTCGCAGATGGATTTTTCTGCCATCTACGTTTTTTGTCCAGCGGGTCCTGCAGACTCGCCTTCCCCTTAACAGGAGGATTTTGCTAAGCTGGGATAAAGGGACATCCACTTCAGGAGAAGGATCCAATTATCATTAACTCCGTAGAACACGGAAACGGTGTCTCAATTTTCTGGACACAGGCGCTCCTTCTCCACTGCCCCATTAAGCTCATCCAGTGATGGTAAAGCTTGATCGTGATTGAAAACATCCAGGCCGACTTACCAGGACGTCCAGATACCTCCTCCGGTAACTAACGCCTCCAATAAAAACCTCTTTACGGCCCAAAAGAGAGGCAGAGTGTCCCTGCCGATTCTCCTTGTCCGAATCGGACATTTTCGTTACGCGGGAAGGAAGGCACCGGCTTGTGTCGCTTCCTGATATGAGAGGATCTAGCTGACACTCAATATAGAAAATCAGACAGGCCATCAATAGAAACTAGCGAGGGCCTCCATTCTGACACCACTGGAACCTCCGACCGCTGCGCTTGACGTCCAGGTCTGCGCGTCAGATACGCGAGACTGATCCTGTAGCGGATCTGGGAGACGGATGCACTGGTTTCTTAAAGAAAAAACGAACGCTGAAGGGTTAAAGCTCTTAAGGAGAGAGCTACCCCAGCTGTCCCCCATTAAGAGTTAACCGCCTAAGAAGGGGTTAAAGTCGCAGACTCCCCACAACCTTAATAATGAAAAAGGGTGTGCGAGCCCCAAGTGCCTCTTATAAGGCAGCAGCTTAACAGCACTTAACAAGAAAACGTTCACAAGATCGCTAAAAAATTGCGCTGTTTGTAAATCGCAATGACCGCCAAAGTCATTAAGGGGATCGCTAACCGCTATGCGTTGTTAGTGAGATCGCCCAGATTGGCAGCTACTAGCGACATTAAAAATGGTCACACAAAACGATCGCATAGTATGCGTCGTCGTTAGCAGGAATGTATAGTGGCAGTATTACTGTCGCAGACTCCCCACAACCTCTTTATTGAAAAGGTGTGCGAGCTTTGAGATAACAGCTGCAGGCAGCGCAGTCTGCCACCCATTTGTGCCTCAGAAAGGCGCCCGCGCTGTGGGGGTGAAGGGGTTAAGCTTCTGCCCTATGACGGGAAGAAGCGACTCACCCAGCTGGTCGCGTGTGTAGCGCTGCCGAGAGGGGAGGAGAGCGATGTCCAAGGGAGCTTTCAGCCTGTCAGCATTACTCGGCTAATGGCCGCCGCGCTGTGCCTCCGTGTGCTTCATGAGAGAAGCCGGAAAAGGAGACTGCCGTAAAGCGCGCGCTCAGAGCGGAACAAATTCAAATAAAAAAGGCGCGCAGCTCCTCTCTCCCCCGTTCCTATGTCCTGCAGGCATCCACCTGCGGACAAAAAACACACAGTCACCGCATGTATTGTAACAGCGACTGCCGCAGCAGTCGCTGAAAACACTCAAACACATATTAAATGTGGAGTACTCACCAGCCGAAAGCGCCACAGGGACCCCGAGGGGTTTCTGGCGCTTGCCCATGCTTCCCCCCAGGGCGGGGATCGCAGTGACCCCTGCAGCGCGGTTTGCGTCCCCGCCAGGGAAGCCATCCTCATCCCCCCGGGCCGGCAGGGTTCTGCAGGGACCACCATATAGGGTAATACAGATCCGCCAAGGGAGAGGTGGGGGTCCAGCAGCGCTGAGACCCCTGAGACCTCTAGACCACATTAGGTGATCCAAGTCTCTTGTCCGATAAAAAATAATAAAATCTTCTGAGGAGCTGCTTCCAGCAGTGACTATCTTCTCTGACCTCAAATTGAAAACTGGAGAGCTGAGTAGGAGGAGCCCGAGCTGGAGGGGCCGGTCAACACTCTTTTTAATCTGAGGTGTCTATCTCGTCTGGGCTCCGCCTACCCACTAGTTATGACTAGTGTGTCTCCTTTCCTTCCGTTCTGCTGCTGAAATGTAGGATACAAATCATATAATGATCATCAACAGTGAAATTCCTCATATATGCACCCGACAGCTGGCTCTCAGGTCATCCGTAACAAGTACACTTTTATTCTTAGGTCAGCAGAATTATGAGTGCAGCTCTGAAGCATAAAGCTGCAGTTTTTTTGAGTATCAATCTTTCCATCACACACTTGCCTATGTGATTCTAGAAGTACACAGAATCCGTACAAGGTCAGTCAAGCGCACAGCAACTGCACATTCCGTAATTAAATAGGACGTGCGATACAAGTCACCCCCACAGCCACTTGTACCTGCTCAGTGATGAATCCTTTACTTCTAGTGTGACGCAGCTATCCACTAGCTGATTAAGGTAAGTGTGGCCCATACGAGACAGGGCAGCATAGGAGGTGCCCAGGCTGTCTATCAGAAGGCTCTGGATACTTCGAGCTGGAGGAGTAAGACAGATTATATACAAATGACGCATTAGATGGCAGAGGATTAAAATTCATAACCATCATCTTCCTGTAACAGCAGTGACCTGAGCCAACGGCAGCATTTAAATGGGAGCGATCGCCAGTGACCGTCATCGCTCGATGGAAGTGGGTCACAATGGCAGTCAGGGGAATGGTAAAGGCCTGCATGGCTGCCATCTTGATACTCCTGTGAAGTTCACCCACAGATTGGGCTAATAGGAGACCATCATTTAAACCATTTACTGCAATACTATAGGATTACAGTATATAGTATATTATATAGTACTGAAAAAAAAATAGAAAATAGAAAAAAAACTACAGTCTAAAGTCACCCCTTTTTCCTAGTATAAAAAGTAAAGAAATTAAGAAACATTTGGTATTGTTGTGTCTGTAAATATCTGACCTATCAAAATCCCAAATAATTTAACCCCTTCACCGTGAGCCTGTTTCCACCTTCATGACCAGCTCAAATTTTACAATTCAGATCAGTGTCACTTTATGAGATAATATTTCTGGAACACTTCAACGGATCCCAGCAATTCCGAGTGTTTTCTCGTGACATATTGTACTTCATGATACTGGTAAAATTTCTTCAATATGACTTGCGTTTGTGAAAAAAAAAAAAAAATGGAAAAATTTGTAAAAATTTAGCAATTTTCACACTTTAATTGTGTGCCCTTAAATCAGGAGATATGTCACCCAACATAGTTCATAAATAACATTTCCCACATGTCTACTTTACATTAGCACAATTTTTGAAGCAATATTTTTTGGTTAGGAAGTTAGAAGAGTTAAAAGTTGACCAGCGATTTCCAATTTACAATTTTTTTTTTTTTTTTTTAGGACCACCTCACATTTGAAATGACCTTGAGGGGTCAATATGACAAATATTGAAAAGTGACACCATTCACCTCCTGAGTATGCAGACACCCCATATGCGGGGAGAAACTACTGTTTGGGTGCACAACAGGGCTCAGAAAGAAAAGGATTGACGTTTTGAAATGCAGACTTTGAGGGAATGGTATGCGGATGTCATGTTGATCTGTGAAAATTTAAAAAACATAATTTTCCCACAAAAAATTTGTTTCAGCCCCAAACTTTCATTTCCACAAGGACAGGAAAACATGAACCCCAAAATTTGTTGTGCAAATTCTTTTTACTATGCCGATACCCCATATATGGGCGAAAACTACTATTGAGGCACAGTGCAAAGCTCAGAAGGGAAGACGTGCCATATTGGGAGTTCAGATTTTGCTGGACTAGTATGAGGAACAGCAGGACTCCCCAGAAGAGACCCCATTTTACAAACTACACCTCTCAATGAATTAATCTAGGGGTGCAGTGATCATATTAACACGACAGGTAAGTCACAGAATTTTATACCATTGGGCTGTGAAGAAAACAATTACATTTTTGCCACCAAAATTTTGTTTTAGCCCCAGATTTTACATTTTCACATGGCAAATGGGTAAAAATGACACCAAAATTTGTCCCATAAATTCTGCTGAATGTTGAAATACCCCATATGTGGCTGTACAGTACTGCTTAGCCATACCGTGAGACTTGGGAGGGACAAAGCGCCATTTGCCTCCTGAAACGCAGATTTCCGCAGAATAGTTTGAGGACTTCATAAACAGAGCCCCTAAGTACTAGAAGAGCAGAATCTCCCCTCAAGTGACCCCATTTTGGAAATTATACACCTTTGGGAATTTACCTACAGGTGTAGTGACGATTTTGACTCCAAGGTTGTTTTCCGGAAACAATCAGCAGTGGATGTTGCTGAGTGAAAATTACAAACTTCCGTTTTAGTGACCAGTGCTTATACATTGTGCCCAGCTCATGCTTCTGGAGACAAGCACTCAAATTAGGCGGGCTCTCATCGCTACAGACATGCCAAACATGTGGATGCTAACTGCAGTTTAGACACATTAAAGGTGCTCAGAAGTGAGCACAGAGTTCGCCAAATTTGTTTTTTGGGGGGTCAAGGAGCCATTTCGTTTTTACAGAGCATTTGTACTACAAGTAACGTGGAAGACCTCTATATTTCCGTTAACAGATGACAGACCTGAGTGGGGACTTGCTTTTTTGTGGATTGGGTTTAAGTTTTTATTTGAAACATTTTACATAATATTTTGGATCACATTTATCTGGCGCTCCACACTGAGCAAGAACATTGGGGTTTCCATTCAAATCTCTGAGTGACAAGATTCAGATGAAACCCCCTAGGGAGCCACTCACTATAATGAGGCAGCAGAGTTACTCTGGACTCCGTCTGGCCTCTGTTCAGTTATGTCCTTTTTTCAGAAGTGCACAAAACTGTGGCGGACTGCGCTTTTATCCATGCTTAAAAAAACAGACACTGGTTCATTGTAGAGAAAACAAAAAACAAGAAACAAATATCCTAAAATAAAAATAAAAAATATATATTGCAAAAATTGCATGAAGTTGTAATAATAATAATAAGGGTATTTGGTAAACATAATTTTGATCAAAAGAATGTACAAGCCATCCCGCCACGTCAAGGCAACCCTTTGTGGGACAGTCCTACTCTAATATTAATATTAATATTGTTTTCTCTGTTTAATGGTCATGTGTTTGATATGCATTTACATTTTGCATACACATCAACTTATTATTTTTTCAGTTCAGACCCAGTTTTTTATTTAGTTCTTAGTGCATTCTGTGCATATAAGGGTGTGACCGCCCTGTTTCTGAGTTGAGAAAATCCATCCTGTCTGGCCTGAGCTTCAACTGGTAGGATCAGTCCCTCTGCCTTGTTCACATTTGTGTCACTTGACAAGTGGAAAGGTTTTTAATATTAGAGTAGGACTGTCCCACAAAGGGTTGCCTTGACGTGGCGGGATGGCTTGTACATTCTTTTGATCAAAATTATGTTTACCAAATACCCTTATTTATTATTACAACTTCATGCAATTTTTGCAATATATATTTTTTATTTTTATTTTAGGATATTTGTTTCTTGTTTTCTCTGTTTAATGGTCATGTGTTTGATATGCATTTACATTTTGCATACACATCAACTTATTATTTTTTCAGTTCAGACCCAGTTTTTTACTGGTTCATTGTAGGCAGGAATCGTTGCCTCCCTCTGCCTCACTATAGGAAATCTTTTGCCGGGTGTTCAGTCTTAATCATATGTTTCAGAGATTTACAAGGAAACCCCAGTGTCTGCGCTCAGCGTAAGTGCAGGATAAATGTGTGCAGAGCCTTACTGCAATCTTTGGGAGGCAGAATGAACAATTCAACAGCAGGTGAAGAATTAGTTTTATTTATTACACCATTTCTAATGCTGTATAAGTGATTACATGACTATTCTTCGGGTCAATGTAATTACAGTGATACCAGATTTATATTGTTTTTCGTTCTTTGGCAGCTGTCACACAAAAAAAAATAATTTTTCCCATATTTTGGCCGACTGTCATGTGAGGGCTTATTTTTTGCAGAACAAGTTGATGTTTTTATTTGTACCATATTAGGTCACAGGACATTTTTTGATCGCTTTCAATTCCGATTTTTGGGAGGCAGAATGAACAAAAACCAGCAATTCAGGAATTGTTTTCTGCGGTTTTTTTTTTTTTTATGCCGTTACGTGTGTGATAAAATTGATAAGGCAGCTTTATTCTTTGGGTCAGTAGAATTACAGCGATGCCACTTTTATATTTTTTTATGTTTTGGCGCCTTTACACAAACTATTTTATAGAAAAAAGGAGTTTTGCTATGCTTCACAAGCTGTCAA
Organism: Oophaga sylvatica; assembly: GCA_033576555.1. Classification (NCBI taxonomy): domain Eukaryota; kingdom Metazoa; phylum Chordata; class Amphibia; order Anura; family Dendrobatidae; genus Oophaga; species Oophaga sylvatica. Next base: position 35,465,307 of record JARQOD010000007.1, on the reverse strand, counting down.
CGCTGCACTGACAGACATACTTCCTACATCATGCTCTGAACATGATCTAACATGTCTGGTAGCTGTGGTCAACCGGATGTAGTCATGAAGACAGCAGATCACCATGGCAATGATCGGACTCTCGCGATGATGTGTCGTAGGGGGCGCTGATCGGAGAGAAGAGGCAGCTTCCTTTTTCTTCAAGACTGCTAAATGCTGTGATTGATACAGATTACAGCATTTAGGGGGTTCAAGTGCTGGAAGCACTTGCTGATTTTGTAAGTTTGCCCAATGACAAAGACATGAACAGTCTAGAATTTTAAGGGTAGGTTAATTTTAACATTGAGAGATAGAATATTAAAAATAAAATCCAGAAAATCACATTGTATATAAATTTATTTGCATTTTGAAGAGAGAAATAAGTATTTGATCCCCTACCAACCATTAAGAGTTCTGGCTCCTACAGACCAGTTAGACGCTCCTAATCAACTTATTACCTGCATTAAAGACAGCTGTCTCACATAGTCACCTTTATAAAAGACTACTGTCCACAGACCCAATTAATAAGTCAGACTCTAACCTCTACAACATGGGCAAAACCAAAGAGCTTTATAAGGATGTCAGGGACAAGATCGTAGACCTGCAAAAAGCCAGAATGGACTACAAAACCATAAGTAAGACACTGGGTGAGAAGGAGACAACTGTTGGTGCAATAGTAAGAAAATGTAAGAAATACAAAATGACTGTCAATCGACATCGATCTGGGGCACCATGCAAAATCTCACCTCGTAGGGTATCCATGATCATGAAGAAGATGAGAGATCAGCTTAAAACTACATGGGGGGAACTTGTTAATGATCTCAAGGCAGCAGGGACCACACAGTCACCAAGAAAACCATTGGTAACACATTATGCTGTAAAGGTTTCAAATCCTGCAGTGTCCGCAAGGTCCCCCTGCTCAAGAAGGCACATGTGCAGATGTGCAGGCCCGTCTGAAGTTTTTCAATGAACACCTGGATGATTCTATGAGTGATTGGGAGAAGCTGCTGTGGTCATCAATGGGAGATTAGATTGAGCCATGTACTGTAAAATCCTGAGTGACAACCTCCTTCCCTCCGCCAGGACATTAAAAATGGGTCGTTGCTGGGTCTACCAGCAAGACAATGACCCAAAACATACAGCCAAGGCAACAAAGGAGTGGCTCAAAAAGAAGCACATTAAGGTCACGGAGTGGCCTAGCCTGTCTCCAGACCTTAATCCCATAGAAAACTTATAAAGGGAGTTAAAGCTCCGAGTTGTCAAGCGACAGCCTCATAATCTTAATGATTTAGAGATGATCTGCAAAGAGGAGTGGACCAAAATTCCTCCTGACATGTGCGCAAAACTCATCAACTACAAAAAAATGTCTGACTGCTGTGCTTGCCAACAAGGGTTTTGTCACCAAGTATTAAGTCTTGTTGCCAGAGGGATCAAATACTTATTTCTCACTGCAATTAAACTTATATAATTTATACAATGTGATTTTCTGGATTTTATTTTTGATGGTCTCTCAATGTTAAATTAACCTCCCCTTAAAATTATAGATTGTTCATGTCTTTGTCAGTGGGCAAACTTACAAAATCAGCACGGGATCAAATACTTATTAGTTCCCCTGTATATATACACATATTTATGTGAAAGCAAAAATAAACACTCAAAGTACACATTTGTCCAGAACGATCCAATGTATTAAACTGCCAATTTAGATAGGCTCTTAAGTGACCACCGTTTAAATAATAAAAAAAAAAAATTACAAATCAATAAATACATATTAACCCCTTCACGACCTGGGACGTACCCATAAGTCCAGATTGGCTGGTACTTACCGACCTTGGACGTATAGATACATTCTGATTCTAACAGCTGACACCCAGAACTCAGCAGGAACAGTGCCCGCACTGCTCCAGTCACTTTAACCCCTTGTTGGCAGCATTTAGCAGGCATGCAGAAGGAGGGAGCCCCCTCTGGGCTCCGAACAGGGCACCCCTGAAGTCATCGCGAGGACCTGATCAATGCCATGGTGATATGATTTTGTCATGACAACAGGCTCACCAGGCACTAGCAAGTTAATTAGCTCGTGTTCCATGCATGATCTAACCAACTTGTGTCAGCGCAGCACTGCCAGTTCTAATGCACTGCAATGCATTGGAACTGCGATCAGATTGCAGAAAGTGAAAGTCCCATGGGGAGACTTTCATACTCACTCCATAAAGCTGCCTTATAAATTTTACCACATGTGGAATGGCATTAAAAAAAAAAAAAAAAATCCAGAATTGTTGGTGCTTGTTCATTCTGCCTCACGAAAATCAGGATAGCGATCAAAAAAGGTCATGTGCCGAAAACGGTACCAATGAAAACATCAACTTGTCCCGCAAAGAACAAGCCCTCACATGACTGTCAGATGAAATATGCAAAAATTATAGCTCTCAAAATATGGCAAGGCTTTTGCAAAAAAAAAAAAAAAAGCGTCTAGTGTGTGACAGCAACCAAACATAAAAATCCAATATAAACCTGGTATAGCTGTACTTGCACCAACCCGAAGAATAGTCACCTTAATCACTTATACCGCTTGATGAAATGGCGTAAAAAATAAAATCAATTCTTCATCTGCTGCCGCTTTGTTCATTCTGCCTCCCAAAGATCACTAAGGCTTCACTCATATTTATCCTTCACTCTGTTCTGAGCGCTTACACTGAGGTTTCCGAGTAAATCTCTGAAATTCGAGATTCAGACAGAAACCTCGGTACAAGATTCCCTGTAATGAGGCAGATGAAGAAACTGTAGACACACATCTGGCCTTATGACCAGGATGTCCATCTTTTTAGGCATGCATAAAAGCACAGTTTGCCACAGTTTTGAGCACCTTTTAAAAGAAGGATACCACTGAACAGAGGCCATATGGAGTGTAGAGTAACTCTGCTTTTTCATTAGGCCGATTTCACACGTCAGTGTCTCCGGTACATGTAGTGACAGTTTTCTCATGTACCGGAGACACTGACACATGTAGACCCATTCGAATGAATGGGTCTATGCACATGTCATGTTTTCACGGACCGTGTGTAAAACACGCTGACATGTCAGTTTTTTACCTGCAGAGCGGTCCGCAAAAAGTGCACACGGAGAACAGTGCACACTGTCCTCCATGTGCACAGACGGTCACCAGGGAACAAGCGGCTACTGCAAGTGCTGTTCCCCGGCTGCTGGTGCTGAAGCCGGCTGTCATTCTTTCCTGCTCTGCCTGCAAGCATTGGAGAACGATGAGCGGTATATTAGAGTCCGAACGACAGCAGGTGGTGGCTTTTGGGACTGTTACCCCCATCATCCGACACCAGCTTCAGCACCAGCAGCCGGGGAACAGCGCTTACAGTAGCTGCTTCTTCCCAGCGGCCAGCTGTGTGTCCGTGTGGTCCTGATGCGGCACACGGGTGGCATACAGTTGCCACAGTTGCCACACGTGTGCAGCACTTAGTACACACGGACACTGATATCTCCGGTAAAGTTTTTTCCACTACCGGAAATATCAGGACGTCTGAAACCGGCCTTATAGTGAATAGATCCTTCGGAGGTTTCATCTGAATCATTCAGAAATTTAGATGGAAACCTCAATATAAATGCTCAGCATAGAGCACCGAATAAATGTCATCTAAAATGTTATGTAAAATGTTCCCAATAAAAGCTTCAACTCAGTCTACAATGAAATCAACTCAGGTCTGTCATCGGAAAAACAAGGGGGCTTCCATGTTTCTGGTAACAGAAAAGCTCTGTAATAGCACTTCGCTCCTCGCCACCCTCCCTGAAAGAAATTCAGTACTCCCAAATGCAAATGTTCCTCTCCCTTCTGAGCCACAGTGTGCCTAAACCTTATTTAGCGTCCACACGTTTGTCAGTACTGCAACGATGAGAGCCCTCCTAATGTACAGATGCATGTCTCCAGAAGCACAAGCTGGGCACAATGTATGGGCACTACAGTACCAGATTTGCAGTTTTCACTCAGCAACATCTAGTACTGTTTGTTTCTGGAAAACATCTATGGAGTCAAAATCATCACTACACCTGTAAATAAATTCCCAAAGGGTCTAATTTCCAAAATGGGTTCACCTGAGGGTTGGATTCTGCTGTTCAGGAACTTAGGGGCTCTGAATATGGAGTCAGCAAACTATTCTACGATAATTTCTTTTCCAAAGGTCAAACAGTGCTCCGTCTCTTCAGAGTCTCGCCGTGTGGCTAAGCAGTACTGTACAGCCACATATGGGGTATTTCCACGTCCACCAGAAATTGTGCAACATATTTTGGTGACATTTTTACGGATTTCCCAGTGTGAAAATGTAAAATCTGGGGCTAAAACAACATTTTTGTATCAAAAATTTAATTTTTTCTTCTTCACAGCCAAATGGTATAAAATTCTGTGACACGCCTGTGGTGTTAATATGATCACTGCACCCTAGGTGAATTCATTTAGGTGTGTTATTAGTAAAATGGGAAAAATATTTAGACTTGAGAGTCCTCAGTGGTTGATACCTTTTAATGGCTAACTGAAAAGATGGTAACAAATTGCAAGCTTTCGAGACTACTCCGGTCTCTTCATCAGGCAAAGACTAAAACAAAAACTGAAGAATCACATATATATATATTATATATATATATATACACACAAGAGGACACAGGAATAGTGCAATAGGTAAGACAAGTGACGTGAAGCAGAACTGTCATTATGGCAGAGGAATGAACATAAATATTGGAACAGATCATAGATAAGGAGAGAGTTTTATTGCCCTCTGATTGGGGTCTGGTGTTGTGTTTTGATGCCCCTAGAAGGTCAGACGCAGATTCCTTAATTGATATAGAATGACATGAATCCATGTGACATGTTCATTCCAGCACTAAGAGTGTCAAAGGTCATCATAAGTTTATATTCCCAGACTTTTCTATCTTTCTCAGATTTAAAGTTAGATTTTAATACCAGTAATTCCATATCCATTATGCTATGACCGGGCATACAAAAGTGTTTTGCCACCTGTGGCAAAACACTTTTGTATGCCCGGTCATAGCATAATGGATATGGAATTACTGGTATTAAAATCTAACTTTAAATCTGAGAAAGATAGAAAAGTCTGGGAATATAAACTTATGATGACCTTTGACACTCTTAGTGCTGGAATGAACATGTCACATGGATTCATGTCATTCTATATCAATTAAGGAATCTGCGTCTCTGACCTTCTAGGGGCATCAAAACACAACACCAGACCCCAATCAGAGGGCAATAAAACTCTCTCCTTATCTATGATCTGTTCCAATATTTATGTTCATTCCTCTGCCATAATGACAGTTCTGCTTCACGTCACTTGTCTTACCTATTGCACTATTCCTGTGTCCTCTTGTGTATATATATATATATATATGTGATTCTTCAGTTTTTGTTTTAGTCTTTGCCTGATGAAGAGACCGGAGTAGTCTCGAAAGCTTGCAATTTGTTACCATCTTTTCAGTTAGCCATTAAAAGGTATCAACCACTGAGGACTCTCAAGTCTAAATATTTTTCTATCTACTGGCTAACACGGTACGAAGATACACATCTTTCCTATAGTAAAATGGGGTCACTAATGGGGATGTTTTGCTGTTCTGGCACCTCAGGGACTCTGCCAATGTGACATGGTACCCGCAAACCATAACAGCAAAATCTGCACGATAATATGGCGCTCCTTCCCTACTGAGCTTTTTACTGTGACTCATAAGTTTTTTACCACATATGGGCGCTATCATGAGAAATTGCACAATTTGTTTTCTCCTATTCCTTGTGAAAATGAAACATTTGGGGCTAAAGCAACAGGTTTTTTTGGGAAAAAATGTATTTATTTTCATGGTTCAAAAGTTTTAAAATTCTGTAAAGCACCAACGGGATCAAGGCGCTCTCCACACTACTAGATAAATTCCTTGAGGGGTGTAGTTTCCAAAATGGGGTCACTTGTGAGGGTTTTCCACTGGTTAGGCACATCAGGGGCTCTGCAAATATGACATAGCATCTGCCATCTATTCCAGCCAATTTTACATTCCAGAAGACAAATAGCGCTCCTTCCTTTCTGAGCCCTGCCGTGAGCCCAAACAATAGTTTTCCACCACATTTGGGGGTTGGGAAATCAGTGTACTCGGGAGAAATCGCACAACACATTTTGGGGTCCCTTTCTCCAGTTACCATTGTGAAAATTAAGAATTTGGGACAAACATTTTGGTGGGAAAATTTAATATTTTCATGTCCCCTTGCACATTGCCTTAATTTCTGTGAAGCACCTAAAGGATTAATAAACTCTTTGAATGTGGTTTTGAGCACCTTGAGGGTGTGGTTTTTAGATTGGTGTCACTTTTGGGTATTTTCTGTCATATAGAACCCTCAAAGTTAATTTAAATGTGATGTGGTACCTAAAAAAAAAATTGTTTTGTAAATGTTAGAAAAATGATAAATCGCTGGTCAACTTTTAACCCTTCTATTGTCCTAACGAAAAAAAATGCTTGATGCAGATGTAAAGATGACATGTGGGAAATGTGATTTATCTATTTTGTATGTCATATCTTTCTGGTTTAAGAGCATAAAAATTACGAGTTTGAAAAATGTGAAATTTTTGCCAAATTTGAGATTTTCACCATAAAACGAAAAAAATATTGACCTGAATTTACCACTATCATGAAGTACAATGTGTCACGAAAAAACAATCTCAGAATCAGTCTGATCCGTTGAAGTGTTCCAGAGTTATGATCTCATAAATTGACACTGGTCAGAATTGGAAGATTTAGTCTAGTCATGAAGGTGAAAACAGGCTCGAGTGTGAAGAGGCTGAACCACACACCATTCTGTGTCCTGTCTCCCACAAATCGTGATCTCCATATCTATGGGGGGACAGGACAACTCCTCCACCGATGTACACATATAACCTGTCACCTTCAGCTTTAATCTCAGCAGTCTTCAGCTTATGATCCGCCAGGACATGGGATAAATCTTTATCGCGCATTTCATTCCACTCCGCCAGCTGATACAGCAGCTCCATAGTGCGTAAGCTCACCTCGTAGGGCAACAACCTGTTCCCAAAGAATTTTTGCAGCCACAAACCGATCTATCAGAATACAAAAGGATAATTTATGCTCTCTATAACAAAGGATTATTCAACTTTTCATTTTGTGACATTTTTAAGATCTCTGCTTGCTGTTGGAGAATAAAAACATTGTTTATATCCAGAGACTGAAAAAACAAGTCTAATATGGATAGCAGCTGAGCAATTATTACAATTGCATCCAGTCTCCTGTCTTGCCTGTTTGCTATAATGTATCAGTGCAAGTAAAATAGATCAGTTTTGACATGATTTAGTTTACAGAGGATTGTCTAGGCTGGACAGAATTGTACCAAATTCTCAGCTTTTAAAGATATGGATAACTGCAATTGTCTTGGTTCGGCAGAGTCAATGCTTTGAAGATGAATATCCTTCCCAGGCTTCTCTACCTGTTTCAGACCATACCTTTGGTTGTGCCTAGACCCTTTTTTGATAGATTACGGCGCGCAGCTTCGAGGTTCGTGTGGGGGTCCTCCCGTCCGCGCATACGGCATTCTATTTTTATCCGCCCAAAACTGAATGGGGGGGTCGGATTACCGGACTTTCTGTTGTATTATAGAGCTACTGTTTGCAAGAAAGTCCTAGACCTGACTTACCGAGGGAAGGAAAAACTATGGGTAGAAATAGAGAGACATAACGGCCCAGTAGCGGCACAGGGCATATTTTGGCTGCCAAAATTGGCACGCTATCGCGATGGGGACTTGTCCCTGATCTTGAGGACACTGCTGACTATATGGGACAGCTTCGCGCCCGGGGTCGGTTTAGTGTCGGTTCCTGGTCCCCTGACGCCCCTTGTTGGTAATGCTGCCTGCCCATCTTTAACGAGGGGGCTCCCTGCTCTGCCGGTTTTTGACACCTGGGTTTTTTCCCTGCGCAATTTTTACACGCAATCAGGCTACGTTGGCCTTGGGGACATTCTAGGGACGGGAGCTGGTACAGCAGGCGCGTGGTTGATATACTTTCAGATGCGTAGTTATGCCTCCTCATTGGAGGCACTGGTCCGCCCACGTTTGTGACTTACAGACTTTGAACAGCTATGTACAGGTGGGACTGCTCCTGTCCATGATGTTTCTTTGGTGTATCGCCTCTTGGTTGCGGGAGAGACAGGGGACTCTTTGCCCCCATTTGTGAGTGGTTGGGAACGGGAGTTGGGTAGAACATTCTCGCCACACTTATGGTTTAAAGCTTTCCACATGACTCACAAGGGCACGATAGCTGGCCGTGCTCAGGAGGCGAATTACAAACTGTTGTCTCGCTGGTACAGAACCCCTTCTAGACTGGCGAAGATGTACTCCACTTGTACTGATGAGTGCTGGCGCTGCGGCAGTGGCTATGGCTCCTTCGTCCACATTTGGTGGGAATGCCCCAAGATAGTCCCAATTTGGAGGGAGGTGGGGTTATTGTTTTCCAAATTTAGTGGGAGATCCGTCTCAATCACATTAGAAATGGCCCTTCTATCAATGATCCCGGGAAGGGTGCAGCTCATTAAAAAAGGGCTCCTGCATTTCTTTCTGCAGGCGGTCCGTCAATTAATCCCCAGGTGTTGGAGATCTATCCATCCACCCTCGAGAATCCAATGGGTGGAACTCATGGACGACATACGTTACATGGAGGAGCTTAGGGCAGCCGATGCAGGGAGGTCTGAGTCCTATCTGCGAATGTGGAGTGAGTGGGTGACATTTAATGGCTCTCCGGAGTTCCGGGATTGGCTTTCTCGGGGCTGTTGAGGCTTCCAGGGGTGGCGGTGAATAGACTTTCTGATGGATATGGGCAATGAGTGGCTGGGTGGACAGGCGAGAGTCGGACCTTTCTGTATCTTTGTTCTTCTATTGTCTTTTCTTCCTCTTCTCTTCTTTTTCCTTTTCTTTGGCTTTTGCTTTTCTTTACTCTTTTCAGTTTTGTCTTATATTTTCCTTTTATGGTGGAGCTGCCTCTCTCATTCTGTTCTTGAAGTTTATTAAAGCAAAGTGCCTGGGTATTGTGAACAATGTTCCTATGAGTTTACCAGAGCCCGGAATACTACTGAATGCTATGTTTCTAAACTTACTGTATAATTCGGTGCTGGAGGTTGTCTTGTGTTCTAGATGTACTTGCTCTGTTTCATTGCCGAGAGAGGCGCTGCACTATAACTGTTTACGCAACTTGTTTGCTGCCTTTTGTATTACATAAATGCTATAATAAAAACTATTTGAAC
>JARQOD010000007.1:35380681-35455895 GCA_033576555.1 Oophaga sylvatica | reverse complement strand
TGCTGATCCTGATCCATATGTGGCTGCCTCCTCTCTTCACCGGTTTGATGTATTGGTGGAGCTCATCTTTATACCAGATCAGTATTCCTCCTGAGCTCCGGCCCTGTTTGATGTTTTTATTTTTCAGGGCAGGGACATAGATTTCCCTGTATCCGATGGGCGCCAGGGATTCATTTTCGGCTCTGGTCCATGTTTCCAGGAGGATCTGGATATCTATATTTTTCAGTCTTTGTATAAAGTCCGGGTCATTTGTTTTACATCCAAAGGTCGAGGTGTTGAGACCCTGAATGTTCCAGCTGCTGATTGTAAGTGAAGTCATTTTTCTATTTATCTTGTGTGTATATACCTTGTAATGAGTATGGCTGTGTAGGACAAACTGGATTTCTGACTGTTTTGTAGGTGTGCTTGGTTCCATCCAGTCACATTAGTTTCCTGCATAGTGCGCTGAGCAGGGTCTTTACCTCATCCATATCTCTGCTCTGCGTGTATCTGTGTGGGGTCGGTGGACCCCTCCATGGAGGTCTCCTCCTCTGATGGTCTGATTTTGGGTGAAGAGCTTTGTTTCCAGCTTCTGGAGATAGGATTGGGGTTTTCTGTCTTTTTATTGTTAGGGGTCTTTCGGTGTGATGTTGGTTACTGTTGAATCCAGGACTGGGTCCTCTGTTTAGTACGATGTCTTTCAGCTCTTTGGCCAGGAGGCTGACCCCTTGTTTGTTGAGGTGCTTATTATCATATAGGTGATGGTGGTTTATGGAAAGGTGTTGTGCCAGGGTCACGTTTGGGTCAGTCTTGACCTTTTCTGTCAGTTCCATATTGATGCTTTGGGTGGTTTGCCTGGATATGTCCTTTGTTGGCAGCAGAGATGACAGAATGATTTTGCTGTCTGGGAATTTTAGTTTTGCCTTCTTTGCTAGTTGGGCCAGTTGTGCTGCGATCTGCTTGTTCTGGTCTGGCAGACTGTTTGTACCTGTGTGTATAATGATATGGTTTGGGTTGGTAAAACGTGGATTATTGATGACCTCTGTCACCTGTTCAATAGTTGCACAGTGGATTTTTCTGACCTGTTTTCCTGGGAATAGCCGTTGTGCATTTAGGTACTTCCCATTTGAGTCCATTATTAGGACGATATCAGGGCTTTGTGGTGTCTGGGTTGGGTTAAGTGGCTGCTGGTGGGGGTCTGTGATGCTGACTTTGCTGGTGGATGGTTCGCTTCTCACTGGTTCACTTTTCTTGGTTTCAGGATTATTCATATTGTTAGTTATTGCTGTGTTGTTGTTTGGGGTCTCCACATTCTGGTCAGTGGAGGCCATATTGTCTGCTCTCTGGCTAGTTTCCATTGCCCCTGCTGGGTCAGACATTGAGGACTCTGCGTTTTGAGTTCTGCTATCTCCTTTCTGAGCCTTTCATTGTCATTTTGTAATTTGCACATTTCCTCTCTTATTTTCTGGAGAGCTGACTTGAACTCGCATTTCAGCTTATTGATCTCATTTGTTGCTTGGTCATTTGCATTTCTATGTGAGTTTCTTTGAAGTTCTTCCTTAATATAGAGCCAAGTCTCCTTCTAATTGAGATAGAGAGTCTCTGATGTTCTCAGGGGAGAGGTGTGAAGTGCTGGGGGTAGAGGTCCTGGGGGTCTGTGTAGATATGTGAGCATTAGAAATGGCCTCTGGAAGTGGCTTTCTAGGGATTTTTGCCTGTTCACTGATATCAGTAAAATGGTTTTCAAACTGCTGCAGATTGTCCTCAGTCCCTTGCACCATGATGGTGCCAGTGTTGTACAGGCTTATGGTGAGTGAGTTGGTGTCATCTTCTGCGTTGTTTTTAATTTTAATCTGCCGGCCAGTATTGGTGTTGCACTGAGATATGTTTATACTGCTTGCACAGGGCGGTGTGCCAGGCTGAGAGATGGTCTGTGCAGAATACCACGTTGGTTCTCCTTTTTTCTTCATCTTTAGTGTAATTAGAAATAAGGGTTTCTGGATTCTCCCTCATTGCTTTTCCTTTGCTGACTTTACTGCTCTTCTGCCCCTGTGGTGTCTCCATATCTGACCCCCTGGTGTGCTGTGTCTCCAGCCATGTGCTTTGCCCATTTACTTCTAAATTTGTGCTTTCCATTTTTGTGGTTATATAGTAATTATAATCCTTATTTCTAAGAAGATAGATTTGTAGGAAGTCTATAGATTGTTTTGGGGTTGCAGTCCTACCTTTGGATGCTCAGGTCTCTGGATGTCAGATGAATGCTGCCTGTGTGCAGTCTGTCCTCCAAGAGATTCTTACTTTGTCCTTTAAATCCTCTATTTCTTCCTCTTTCATAAAAATCCAAAGTCCAGCTCAGTCCAGGTCCCTTTTCTGTCCCACGGAGTTGATTTTTTCCAGGTTTTATCTTACAGTTGGCTCATTACAAGGTATAAAGTGATGGAAATTCAGGAGCTCATCTTCATTGCTTCTTACTCCTAGGAATGGTGGGTGGTCTCCTCCTCCTCCTATGTGAGCAGTCAGGTGCCTACCTATGGGTGCATACAGGTGCCTACCTATGTGAGCAGTCAGGTGTCTACCTATTGGTGCTGTCAGGTGCCTACCTATGTGACAAGTCAGGTGCCTACCTATGTGACAAGTCAGGTGCCTACCTATGGGTGCAGTCAGGTGCCTACCTATGTGACCTGTCAGGTGCCTACCTATGTGACCAGTCAGGTGCCTACCTATGTGACCAGTCAGTCAGGTGCCTACCTATGGGTGCAGTCAGGTGCTTACCTATGTGACCTGTCAGGTGCCTACCTATGTGAGCAGTCAGGTACCTACCTTTGGGTGCAGTCAGGTGCCTACCTATGGGTGCAGTCAGGTACCTACCTATGTGTCCAGTCAGGTGCCTACCTATGGGTGCAGTCAGGTGCCTACATATGGGTGCAGTCAGGTGCCTACCTATGGGTGCAGTCAGGTGCCTACCTATGTGAGCAGTCAGGTGCCTACCTATGGGTGCAGTCAGGTACCTACCTTTAGGTGCAGTCAGGTGCCTACCTTTGGATGCAGTCAGGTGCCTACCTATGGTTGCTGTCAGGTGCCTACCTATGTGACTAGTCAGGTGCCTACCTATGCGTGCAGTCAGGTGCCTATCTATGGGTGCTGTAAGGTGCCTACCTACGGGTGCAGTCAGGTGCCTACCTCTGCGTGCAGTCAGGAGCCTACCTATGTGACCAGTCAGGTGCCTACCTATGGGTGCAGTCAGGTACCTAACTTTGGGTGCAGTCAGGTGCCTACCTATGGTTTAAGTCAGGTGCCTACCTATGAGTGCTGACAGGTGCCTACCTATGGGTGCTGTTAGGTGCCTACCTATTTGAGCAGTCAGGTGCCTACCTATGAGTGCAGTCAGGTGCCTACCTATGGGTGCAGTCAGATGCCTACCTATGGGTGCAGTCAGGTGCCTACCTAAGGGTGCAGTCAGGTGCCTACCTATGTGAGCAGTCAGGTGTCTACCTATGTGAGCAGTCAGGTGTCTACCTATGTGAGCAGTCAGGTGCCTACCTATGAGTGCAGTCAGGTGCCTACCTATGGGTGCAGTCAGGTACCTACCTTTAGGTGCAGTCAGGTGCCAACCTATGTGAGCAGTCAGGTGCCTACCTATGTGAGCAGTCAGGTGCCTACCTATGAGTGCAGTCAGGTGCCTACCTATGGGTGCAGTCAGGTACCTACCTTTAGGTGCAGTCAGGTGCCTACCTTTGGATGCAGTCAGGTGCCTATCTATGGTTGCTGTCAGGTGCCTACCTATGGGTGTTGTCAGGTGCCTACCTATGTGACCTGTCAGGTGCCTACCTATGTGACCTGTCAGGTGCCTACCTATGTGACCAGTCAGGTGCCTACCTATGGGTGCAGTCAGGTACCTACCTATGTGACCTGTCAGGTGCCTACCTATGGGTGCAGTCAGGTGCCTACCTATGTGACCAGTCAGGTGCCTACCTATGGGTGCAGACAGGTGCCTATCTATGGTGTGCAGTCAGGTGCCTACCTATGGGTGCAGACAGGTGCCTACCTATGGGTGCAGTAAGGTACCTACCTATGTGACCAGTCAGGTGCCTACCTATGGGTGCAGTCAAGTGTCTACCTATGGGTGCAGTCAGGTGCCTACCTATGAGTGCAGACAGATGCCTACCTATGGGTGCAGACAGCTGCCTACCTACCTATTGTAATGCTTATGGTTGGCACTCTGGATAGCCAATGCTCAATGCTAAGGAATTAATCCAAAAAGTATATATTTAGAATGAAACTGATCTTCCACAGAGAGAAATGATACCAACTACTTAAAGCAACGTTTTAGTCCTCCCGGAGCTTGGACACGAGGAATAGCAATTCCTCCTCCTTCACCTTTCTATACCTCATGACCAAGGTCCAGGAAGACCTGTATAATTTATCTCTGTGAAAGATATATCACATTTATTAGCTACTAATACACATATGAAACAATACAAAAATTAGATTTAAAAGACTGATAAAAAAGTGGGAACCACAAGATGGCGCCACATATTCACAAAAGTAACTAGTTCTGGAGCTGGTTACAATGTCTCCAAACATCACAATAGATGTAAATAAACCTGTGTTTGGCTCAGAAGTGGCCAACCATACACCTATGAGTACAGTCAGGTGTCCACAGGATGGATTTTTACAGCTTCTCAAATAGATATGCCATCATACAAAGCCTGAGTACATTTAGTTATTACATAGCTTCTCATCAACACACATACATTCCCTGCCCACTAAACCCAGCACTTAGCGTGTCTGACTCTGTCATACACCAGTTCCCCATGGCATCTACTATGGCACTCCACATGTGCCACATTCATGGCCTGAATATGGTTCTGCATATCTGGATCGTGCACTGGTTTCCTCAGCCAAACTCAACAATCTTTTTGTACGGTCAGGAGACCCATGGCCGCTCTAGATACTGCAGCCCACACTCAGATCGGGGATGTCGGGCGTGTGAATCCAGTCATCAGATGAGGATAAACAAGACAAACACTGGATATAAAACCGTCACTCACCACATACTCAAACACAAATGTCAGGGTCTCCCGGGTCTGAATGATGTCATGCAGAAGAACGATGTTCGCATGTTTCAGGCCTTTCAGGAGAGATGCTGAAGAGAAACACAAATGTAAGCAGCTTAAGAAAAGGTTTGTTAATATAAAATGGAAATTGTCTTAAAAAATAACCTTGTGTAAATCAAATTTTATGTTCGGATGATTTTTCTTTCCATTTTCCATGTCGATATCTATATTAAAGGGGTTGTCCAGACACAGGAATTGATGAGCTATCAATAATAGTTTGGTGGGTTTCCGACCCCTAGCACCTCACACATCAGCTGTTATTTCCTCCATAAGACCCCAATTTGTAAACGCTTTGACCGCTGCTGCATCCAAAGTGTCAATTGTGCAAATAACAGCTGACAGGCGATATTGATCCCCTCTGCTATGGACAGCTCATCTATACCTGAGCCCTTCAAAAAGAATCGTGAAGCCTTGCAGGTTCTCATAACAGCCGAATGCCATGTTCAGACGCTGCTTTTTTCTGCACCAAAAAACGAAAGAGATGCAGGAAAAATGTTGCGTACAATATGCTCATGTTTTGCTGTATTTTTACATGGGCTTTTTCAACATTTTTACTTGTGTTTTTTTCCTTCATTTAAATGGGTGAAAAATGCTGAAAGAATTGACCTGCTCTAGATTTCAAAGATGCCCAGCAGCTCGAACAGCGCCAGGAAAAGGGAAACAAGAGAGTTTTGAAATCTCATTCACTTTGCTGGTACCGTGAAAGGAAGGGTTTCTGCCAAAAAGACCACCACTAAACAAAAGAAAAAAAATCAGCAAAAACTCAATCAGTGACCATACCTTAAACTTCTCACCCTGTAAAGAGATGTGCAAACCTTTCAAGGTGCAAATGTCCCGATGTTTGCTGAACATGTCCGAAACCATTGAATTCAATCACAGGCAAAACCAAACGCATAGATAATACCTTTAGGGGAACCCAAAAGATGCCAAAACAGCTAAAATTAGGGGCAGACACCAGGATAAGTGACATCAATTGACGCACCAATTGCACTATAAGAAAATAATTTTAAAACAAACTGACGTGGGTTCTCCTGTATTTTTGATAACCACCCAAGCAAAACTGACAGCTGGGGGCTGCAACCCTAATTAAAAAATACAGAGTGGGGACTAGTGTTGAGCATTCCGATACCGCAAGTATCGGGTATCGGCCGATATTCGCGTTATCGGAATTCCGATACTTAATTCCGATACTTTTTCAATATCGTATACCGGAATCGGAAGTTCCCATAATTCTTTGAGAGGCAATGTGATGTTAGTCAGCCAATGAGGAATCTTATGAAGTGTGGGCACATCCTGTAATGCTGCGGTCATCTTAACTAATGGCATGGCTGTGATTGGCTGCTGAAATGATGTCAGAATGCACTATAAAAGGCGCCGCAGCCATTTTAGCGTCACTGTGCTGTGAACTCAGTTAGGGACAGAACGCTACTCTGCTCACTCTGAGGGACAGTTAGATATTGCGATTTTGTGTACTACTGTGCTTGAGGCAGGCTAGTTTACCAACAGGTCCTGCCCACATCCTTCTTCCTAGTGAGGATTCAACATCATCAGCCGGCGTTCCTGATCTGGCCACGGAGGCCAGAGATCACCGGCTTTCATCAACGGATGTAAGTTTCGTCTGCGGGCCATAGGAGGCTGAAGTCGGACTTTCTACTGCAAGTGACCCATCGGGGTTGTCAGCAGGCCAGAGGAGGCTGAAATTTGACTTTCTATTGCAAGTGACCCATCGGGGTTGTCAGGTAAAACCTGTGCAAACAGGACTATTTTCTCCACAGTGCACCACTAATACTCATTCATCTGAGCTGTCACCGGCGGGACAGTGTCAATTTCTTCTGACCTTTCTGCATAAAAGGTTTTTTAGGATTTCTGCAGCGTTTTTCTGCTCCATCGTTAAAAGAGGACCTCTTTTACTTTTTCAGGGTTTGTCCATATTAATACCCATATGAATAAATACCTTATGCGTATTATGACTATTTAGTCCTTTGGTTTGGGGTTTACTACATAATAGACTACAGGCTTTTCTCATCACCTTTTTCTCACGGGTCTTAGTGCAATATTTATTTATTACTGTATTATTACATCTGCATCTCAAACTGTTCTACAGAGTGCGTCTGAATTTATGTATTGTTTTCCATTTGACACATGCATATTCCTATTTTTCTACAGATCCTTTTGTGTCTTGTAGTTTTTATGTGCGCAAACTATTTTTATTTTCAATTATAGAGGGCCATGTTATTGACTTTGCATTGACGTGTAAAAGATTTATGTTGTGCCACTGGCTATATGTATTCTAAAGGTGTACCCAGTCTCAACAGATCATTAGTCTGATTGTTCTTTGATTCTCCTAAATGTGAATTTGTCTGATTTGGTGTCAAACTTGACTTTGTCCCTATTTTTGTTTTGCCATGTGACCCAATGATTATACAAATCTATATAGGGTTTGGCATCATCAAAAGTAACAGAATATTAGCATGCATGCATATTTAGGATATAAAAGAGAAGTATCTTGTTGTGCCAGAGTGTTCCTAACTCCTGAATGGATATAAAACAATATGGTCTACGGATCAGGTAAAATCGAGGGTCCGCATGTCTATATTTTATACAATTTCAGTGGGCAAGGGTGGGATTTAGAGATTAGCCCATTCATGAAAGTTTTGGGAGCTGAGAACCTTCAGGAGTTGTTAACCATGCTTTGAGGTCGATTGAATGCCATGTCACTCAGGCAGCCAATCACTGCTGTCAAGCGCAATGGAAAGCAACACACGGTTGGTCCTGTGGCCAGCAGCACAGGAGGGGTAAGGGTAAAACATGAATATATTAGATTATGTTTTACTATTTGGAGCAAGTTTGAAGTTTTCTTTAAGGATTGGAAAACCACCTTCAGTTAGGAATCGGATCAATCAAACAGGGCACAATATGGAATAATGTGCGTTGTTATACACAGTAACTTACAAACGTGGTTCTCTCTGGCACCTATGTACATGGGCAAGTATTACTCTAATTTGGGTCTAATGTGTAGTTTATTGGGTGCAATATAGGCTCATTGTAGGACTGCAAACACACAATTTGGTTCTTTGCAGGTAGAATATGGTACTTTATGCAAAGTATATGGCTGTGTGCAGGCACAGAATCGCACTGTCCTATGAAAACAAACTATGGGACTATTGTGGCATGGTATGGCGGTCTCTGGCCACTGTTTAGCATAATATAGTACTATATGGACATTGGACAACAACAACTTTTTAATGTGCTGGTATTGTTGTGGTTACAATTAAAGAAATATTCTCAATTTGTCTCTGGAGCAGGTCAGAGCTATGTTGCTCTTTACTTCTTTGTTTCTGATAGGATAGGCTGAGTTATAGTATTAGTAAAACTATAAAGTTCTGCTGTAACACATTCAGCTATTAGTGATTTATTTTATAATGTACACTGCTATCACTGTATTTACGGTACATATAGAGATAATGGCACTTGAACAAGCACATAGCTCAGGATAGTCAGAGCTGTGATTAGGAGAACTGCTCTTGGAGAAGCTAGTGCTATAGATTGGTGATTTTGCAAGTAGAGATGGGCGAACCCGAACAGTAAAGTTCGGCATCCAGACCGAACACCTATGACCTATGACCCGACATGAAATGACACTTGGTGTACATAGGGTTAACCATGTCTTTTCATGTCCTTTGCTATCTGATTTGCACAAACAATTAAATCAGTCTATGTGTGCAAAATTTCACACCTGTAGGGGTTAATTAAAGGTGTAAATTCGTAGCAAAAAAGTCCGTTTTTTTTACAACGAATTTACACCTTTAATTAACCCCTACAGGTGTGAAATTTTGCACACATAGACTGATTTAATTGTTTGTGCAAATCAGATAGCAAACGACATGAAAAGACATGGTTAACCCTATGTACACCAAGTGTCATTTCATGTCGGGTGCTTCTGTCTTTTCACTGAAGCCGGCTTTACCGGGCAATTGAATCAGAGGATATTTTACTATGTAGAAGTGTATAAACTATACATATATGTATATATATATGTCACAATGACATGTATATATATATATATATATGTATTCTATGTGTGTATATTTAGTGTTTACAAGGAAAGAATGGGTTTTTTTTAGTTGCGATATTTTGTTCCCATAGACTTACATGGGACTTCCGGTATCGGTATCGGGTATCGCCGATATTTTAGTGATATCGGCGATACCATTCCGATTCCGATACTTTAGGATATCGGAAAGTATCGCTCAACTCTAGTGGGGACCCCTCCATTCTTGATAACCAGCCTTGCTGAAGCTGACAACTGAGGGTTGCAGCCCGCAGCTGTCAGTTTTGCCTGGCTGGTTATCAAAAATACAGGGGAACCCACGTCATTTTTTATTTATTTATTTATAGCGCAGGTGGTGACAGCTAATGAATACTTCCATCTGCCGCCGCCTGCTCTTGCTGTTGACAGTTGAAACACAACTCCCAACATTGCCCCTGCTAGCGCTGATCACAGCACAAACAGGGGACCATGGTGTGAGCTGTCTTCATCATCCAGCACCAGGGAACAGCGTGAACAGTACCACTGACTCCCAGGCACCATACGTGTCACACTGATGACACAGGAATGTCATCCGTGTCATCAGTGTGCACATGTGCAGGACATTTTGTAGCCCATGCTGCTACTGGAAACACTAACATTTGAAAGAGCCCTTAGTGAATTCAATCATTTACCGAACTTTAGCCGACTTTTGTCGATTTTTAGGGAAAAAGCGCAGGAATCTAAATAGGAATCCGAATGTGCAATGTTCATGCCGAATTTAAGATTGGCAAAAATTTTCCCAACAAGTTCGCTCACCTCTAGTCCTGTATACATTTTAGCATGAAAAACATAATCTCAAGTAAAGACTTCACAATCAATAGTAATGTTATATTGCAATGGTTGTCCCCACAAAGACAACCAGGGGCAATGCCCTGAATGGAGCTCCTAAGCTATATATCCAACACCAAAAAATGGAGCAAAACACAACAAATCATATAAAAAAATAGCAATTTTTATTAAGCATGGGATAGTACAAAAGTTAGGAAAAATATATTTCACAATTATGTAGCAAATTATCAAGAACTGATAGCGGTCAGGATAGCACAAAGTATACGGCTAGATGTAAAAAAGGCCCTGCATTCTGGTACCAACTTGGGTTAAAAAGAACAACAGTAGCAATACCCGAATAGTATATGTCTATAAGGCTGGCGTCACACTGGCGAGTTTGATGCGAGTAAGTCGCACGACTTTCTCGCATCAACACCCGGTACGGCCGCCCGCTCTCGGACCCGAGTGTGCGGCTGCATGTATTTCTATGCAGCCCCGCACTCGGGTCCGAGAGCGGGCGGCCGTGCTGGGTGTTGATGCGAGAAAGTCGTGCGACTTACTCGCATCAAACTCGCCAGTGTGACGCCGGCCTAAAATAAGCAACGGATATACATATCTTTAGTGATATCCCCTAACTAATGTGCCAACTGGTCCACTAAGTCACACAATAATTATGACAGGTGCAGGTAAAGTATCATACAGTCAGGGTCCGGACCCATGACTGAGAGTGGAGAAGTAGACAGAAAACAATATGTATTAGTATTTATTACCATAGTCAAGGGGTTAACTCACCCATATTGGTGTCAGTACATGCAGGGACGCGCCCCTACGCGCATTTCGCTGTCGCTTCCTCGGGGGGCAGTTGCTTAGCAAAGGGCCCCTAATAACGCTCTTATATACCTCCTTAGGATTTCAGTAATCCATGTCACCTGTTAGCAGTGCGTCTCTGACCACCCACAGCAACCCGGCGGCGGCGCGCACCGTGGGTGCACACGGCTGACGTCAGCGGGACACACCGACGCCGGGAAGCATCGCGAGAGGACACAGAAGCAGAGTGAGTAACTGGAGCATGCGCATATCAGGTCGAACATAGTGGTCATCTTTAAGAGGGGAACGAAGGCTCATACTTCTATCCAAAGGAGGGATAATATGTCCAAAAACGCAATCACTCAATTAATTAGGAGAGGCGACACGCAATCTTTCTTAAAGGTACTCACCGATATCAGAGGGCCCGCAGAACGATTGCGGGTAATCTGATAATGGTGGCCTAAAATAGAAAACAGCCACAAAGTAATAAATAGTATCTCATCAGCATGCTGGCTTAAATGATATATACATTTTAGCATGTATCAGCACAAGCAGGATTTCAATGGCCAGTTATATATATACAAGTATCCCAGGATTCACAAGTGATGGTCACATCTCCCCACTTTCCCCAGCACAATGACCTCTGCACAGATCACAGAGCGTGCCCAGAACACAGAAAATAAAAACAGGTCAGAAAAAAAGACTATCCATCAATAAGGCTGTGTTCACATGATGAGTTTATATATACAGCTCTGGCAAAAATTAAGAGATCACTGCACAGTTTTATAAAAATCAGCTTCTCTACATGTCTGACAGCCATTCCATTCCAGTGTCAGTTGAATTCCAACCAGAGTACACCTCATTCTACTTAATGTGCTTCTGATTAGGTGATCACCTGAACAAAATCTTATTTAACAAAGGAAAGTATAAAAAACACTGCTGTGGTGTTCACAATCCTCTTGCAATAGGACAAGCTGGATGGCAAATCAAGTGCTAATAATATCCCATTAGTAATAGGAATGAAAAAATAACTTTTAACCATGCCAAAGGAGTTGAAAAGAAAAGTCTTGAGTGAGGCAAAGAAGGGCTCAATTCTGGCTTTACTAGCAGAGGGATACAGAGCACGTTATGTTCCCTCCATCCTTAAAATTTCTAAGATGGCAGTCCATTACAACAAGGTCAAGAAGCAGACAACAAAGCTACAGACTGGAAGAGGGTGAAAACGACTCTCCACTGACTGGGATGACCGTCATCTTATTCGAATGTCACTCAGCAACCGCATGATGACATCAATTGACCTACAAAAGGAATGGCAAATGGCAGCTGGGGTGAAGTGCACGGCAAGAATAGTTTGTAATAGGCTCCTAGAGGCAGGGCTCAAGTCATGTAAAAGCTAGAAAAAAGCCTTTCATCAATGAGAAGCAAAAGAGAGCCAGGCTGAAGTGTGCCAAAGACCATAAGGATTGGACCATAGAGGACTGGAGTAAGGTAATCTTCTCTGATGAGTCTAATTTTCAGCTTTGCCCAACACCTGGTCGTCTAATGGTTAGACGGAGACATGGAGAGGTGTACAAGCCACAGTGTCTTGCACCAACTGTGAAATTGGGTGGAGGATCGGTGATGATCTGGGGATGCTTCAGCAAGGCTGGAATTGGGCAGGATAATCTTTGCGAAGGATGTATGAATCAAGCCACATACAAGGTTATCCTGGAAAAACAGTTGTTCCTTCTGCTCAGGCAATGTTCCCCAACTCTGAGGACTGTTTTTTCCAGCCGGACTATGCGCCATGCCACACAGCTAGGTCAATCAATGTGTGGATGAAAGACCACCACATCAAATCCCTGTCATGGCCAGCCCAATCTCCAGACCTGAACCCCATTGAAAAATGTAATCAAGAGGAAGATGGATAGTCACAAGCCATCAAACAAAGAAGAACTGCTTAAATTTTTGTACCACGAGTGGCATAAGGTCACCCAAAAAGCAGTGTGAAAGAGTGGAGGAAAGCATGCCAAGAAGCTTGAAAGCTGTGACTAAAAATCACGGTTATTCCACACAATATTGATTTCTGAACTCTTCCTGAGTTAGAACATTAGTATTGTTGTTTCTAAATGATTATGAACTTGTTTTCTCAGCATTATTTAAGGTCTGCAAGCACTACATTTTTTTGTTATTTTGATCATTTTCTGAAATAAATACAAAATTTATTGCTTGGAAATTCGGAGACATGTTGTCAGTAGTTTATAGAATAAAAGAGCAATTTACATTTTACTCAAAAATATACCTATAAAGAGAAAAATTAGACAAACTGAAAATTTTGCAGTGGTCTCTTAATTTTCGCCAGAGCTGTGCATGTCTGGAACCTGCAGGTGTGAGAAATTCTGAATTACCTTCTCGGATAGCAGTAAAGGGGACGCCTTCCTCAGCTTTCATGCTGATGACTTTCAAAGCAACAAGCTGTCCATTAATCCTGGGGAAAAATCAGAACGATCTGCTGTAATTGCACACTAAATTGATTCCGCTAAATAAACAAGAATAAGGAGCGATTGCTATTCGTAATATATTTACAGTACTGATTTCTGCCACTGGATGGCAGTATTACAGTGTACTAAGAAGAACCCACCATTCACAGCATATGGCAGATCAGCTGCAGCCCCTGTCTGGGGAATCACTGAGCTCCAGGCTCCTCACCTTCATGCTGCATCATATGTAATGCTCATTAATTTCTTGTAGATGAGGAAATCATTCGTCCAGTCAATGCTATGCAATCTATAATTGTATCATTCAACAGAGCACATTAACTCTCCATGTGTACGATGTACAACAATACTGCACGAAACATACTGCACAATTTTAGATTGGTCTTGATAGTTATTTTATTTTTACCTGGGGTGAAAGTGAGATTTGTAGAGTTTACATCCTACCAGATCATGACACTATTATTAAAATAGGTCAATAGTCCATTCCTGTAGCCCTATCATATCTAGCTGGGGAGTATTTTGCTTTTCATACAGGGGAGAAGGCAGATCAAGATCTTGTTACGTAACGGTCCCGTCACACATAGTGACTCACCAGCGATCCCGACAACGATATGAACTTGTCAGGATCGCTGGTGTGTTGCTACATGATCGCTGGTGAGCTGCCAAACAGGCTGATCTCAGCAGCGATCAGACAGCGACACTGCGGGTAACAAGCGACGCACGTCGCTTAGCTACCCGCAGTGTACGTTGGATACCAGCGCGCTGGTGCAGGGAGCTGGTAACCAAGGTACACAGCGGGTTTCTAGGCACCGCGCGGCACTTAGAAACCCGATGTGTACCTTGGTTACCAGCTCCCCTGCACCAGCGCGCTGGTATCTCGCCTGTCACACGCAGCGATGCGCGCTGGCCAGCGGGAGACCAGCGATCAAAAAATGGTCCAGGACATTCAATGACGACCAGCGATACCCAGCAGGGGGGCTGGTCGTCGCTGAGTGTCACACTAAGCGATATCATTGGCTAGGTCGCTGTTGTGTCACAAAATCGGTGACGTTTCAGCAATATCGCTAGCGATCTCACTTAGTGTAATGGGGGCTTAAGTGTCATACCCACCAATAGCCATACCATCACTGTCCCCAAGATCCTTGCACGGTGGGAAACAATCAGCGGCAGACATATTACTGGTGCAATCTGTGCTGTTGCACATGGGCCCAAGGGGTATAGGGGCCATTTTCCACTTCCAAAGCAGGAGGAATTGTGTACATGATGAGCTGTTGGGTGCAAAAGGCCAATATATTGTTCTTGCACAAAGGCCCTTTTCTGTCTGTGTCTGCCAGTGGAACCAATGGAAAGTAGGCCCGTCATCAGATTTCACGTTATAGACCCAATGAAGCAGGTGCACTTATTTTGAAAATCCAGAATGGCTGTAGGATCCTTTCTAAAAGTTTTCCTGCCTTACATTAAGATGAGCTGGAAATGAGCATTTTAATATCAGGTGGCAACACATATTTAAAGAATTATACAGTCATTCTTACATGGTTTGTCATATCTGCTGACAGACCCTCTTAACCCCTTCATGACAGAGCCAATTTTGACCCTAATGACCAAGAAGAATTTTACAATTCTGACCACTGTCACTTTATGAGGTAATAACTCTGCAACGCTTTAACAGATCCCACTGATTCAGAGATTGTTTTTTCGTGATATACAGTGGGTACGGAAAGTATTCAGAACCCCTTTAAATTTTTCACAGTCTTTCATTGCAGCCATTTGGTAAATTCAAAAAAGTTATTTTTTTTCTCATTAATGTACACTCTGCACCCCATCTTGACTGAAAAAAACAGGAATGTAGAAATTTTTGCAAATTTATTAGAAAAGAAAACTGAAATATGCAAAATTTTCATAATTTTTGCCAAATTTACATTTTGTCATAAATCAACGTAAGTCATATTGAATAAATGTTATCAATATCATGAAGTACAATTTTGTAATTTTCAAACTTTTAATTTTTGTGCCACAAGGGTAACATCCCCAAAATGTCTTGTGCAATTTCTCCTGAGTACGCTGATATCCCATATGTGGGTGAATGCTACTATTTGGGTGCACGGCAGGTTTCGGAAGGGAAGGAGCACCGTTTTACTTTTTGAACACAAAAAATGGAATCGAGAGCAGATGCCATGTCGCGTTTGGAGAGCACTTGATGTGCCTAAACAGTGGAAACCCCCACAAGTGACCACACTTTGGAAACTAGACCCCTTAAGGAATTTATCAAGATGTGTGGTGAACACCTTGAACCGCCAGGCGCTTCGCAGAAGTTTATAATGTAGAGCTGTGAAAATAAAAAAATCGCATTTTACCCACAAAAATGTACTTTTAGCTCCAATTTTTTTATTTTCACAAGGGTAAAAGGAGAAAATGGACGCCAAAATTTGTTGTACGATTTCTACTGAATACATCGATACCCGATATGACAAGGAAAACTACTGTTTGGGCGCACAGCAGGGCTCAAAAAGGAAGGAATGATGTTTTGGAACACAGACTTTGAGTAGTGAGTATTTTGAACCCATAGGTGCCTCACAGAATTTTATAAAATTGAGATGTGGAAATATTACATTTTAGTGGTAAAAATGTTATATTTGTATTTGCTGAAAATTTGTCAGGCACACGAGGGTTAACAGGTGAAACTAGAACCCACAGTTTATTGCGCAATTTCTCCCAAACACGGTGATGACCCATATGTTGTCAGAAATTAATGTTAGGCCACACGTCAAGGCTGAGAAGGAAGGAGCGCTATTTGGCTTTTGAAGCACAGATTTTGGTAGAATAGTTTGCAGATGACATTTGCGGAGCCCCGAAGGTGCCAGAACAGACAAAAACCCAAAAGTGACCCCATTGTAGAAATTGCGCCTCTCAATGAATTCATCTATGGCTGCAGTGACTATTTTATAACATCCAAGCCAGGCAGAGAATTGCAAATCTACCAGTGTAGTGCCCATACATTTTGTCCCCATATAGTGTAGAGCCCTCAATATATTGTAACGCCCGCATACATTTTGCCCAGCTTGTGCTTCTGGCGATACCCACCCGTAAATTAAGTGCCCTCTCCATTACAATAATGCCAGACATGTGGCCTCTTACTGTGGTTTAGGCACAGTGGGGCTCAGCAGAAAGGGGGCATTGGGATTTGGAAGCGCAGAATTCACTGGATTTTATTTGAGGGGGTGGGAGCCATGTCACTTTTCCAGAGACTTTGTTCTTCCAGTAACTTGGGAACCTCCTGTAGTTCCAGTGACAGATGACGGACCTGAGTGGGGGCTAGTTTTGTGAGGGATAAATTAGGGTTTTTATTGATAACATTTTGGGGTACATTATATTTTTAGATCGCTTCCAGAATAAGGCTGGATCACATTCTTGTGTTCTACGCTGAGCACTTACGTCGGGGTTGTCCGTGTAAATCCCACAAAAATGCGATTCAACAAAACCACCCACCATAATGAGGCAGATGGAGACACTTCATACTCCGTTTGGCGTTTGTTCCGTTGGTATCCATCTTTTTAGGTGTGCACAGATCTGTGGTCACCCACACTTTTGAGCTAAAAAGACGCCGTCGGGGTTTTGCCTGAATCGCGGTTTTGGTGAATTTACACGGGAACTTCGACATAAGCTCTCAGTGGAGAGTGCAGGATAATTGTGAGCTGAGCCTTATTCCAATTGAGAGGTAGAATGAGCAAACAGACAGCAGTACAAGAGTAGTTCTTATTTTTATTTTTGCACGGTTCACCGTGCGGTATAAGTAATTAGTTGGATTTTTTCTACGGGTTGGTGCAAATGCAGTGATACCAGAATTAAATAGTTTTTTTTTAGGTTTTGCAGCTATCACACAGCAAAAATGCATTTTTATAAAAAGTAGGTTTTATTTGTCGCCATATTCTGAGAGCTGTAACTTTTTTATTTTTTGGCAAGCAGAGCTGTATGAAGGCTTAATTTTTGCGGGATGAGTTGCAGATTCTTTTGGTACAATTTTCAGGTACATAATATTTTTTGATCACTTTTTATTCAGATTTTTCATAAACATAATGAACAAAACCCAGCAATTCAGTTATTATTTTTTGTTTTGTTTTTTTTACGCCGTTCACCATGCGGTAAAAGTGATAAGACGAAGTTTTTTCGGTGGGTCAGTACGCTTGCAGTGATACCAGATTTATATTGTTTTTATGCTTTGTTCTTTTTAAAGACTAAAAACAATATTTTACAAAAATGAATTTGTTTTTGAATTGCCATATTCTGAGCTGGAACTTTTTTTATTTTTTCCCGAATGAGCTATATTAGGGCTTGTTTTTTTGTGGGACGGTTTGGAGTTTTTATTTATACCATTTTTTTTACATATGACTTTTTGATCGCTTTTTATTCACTTTTTTTGTGAGTCAGTATGATGAAAAAGCGCCATTTTTGACGTGTTTTGGATTATTTTTTTTTGTACAGAGTTCGCCAAACGGAATAAATAACATGCCAGTTTTATAGAGCGGGTTGTTCCGGATGCGACTATACCAATTATGTGTACTTTTTTGTTTATTTTTGTTTTATCAGAAACCCTGCGTTTTGAGTGGTGAAACGGCTTTTAGTGTGGGGTGCAGCACGCAAGCATCCCATAAGCAAAGCATCACAGAAACTAAGCATCAAGCAAATGGTAGTTATTCCATGGCAAGGAATTAACATTCATCTTCTCTCTTCACACAGGTAATGTAATCATTCAACTTCTGAACTGATCCACCCTGCATGTATTTCACTGCATTCAATGTTAGCAAGCAGCCTAAATAGTACAACTCCCACACTTCTGCTGCCTGTCTTTTCTGCTGCAATATATCCTAATGGTACAACTCCATACTTCTGCTTGCTGTCTGTCATCTGCTGCTTTACTATTTTGCAACATATTATAATATGCCTGCTAAATCTTTGGTATAATTGATTTGTTGCACTGTATTTAATACTTACTGCTTTATATCTGTGACTGGGGCCTCTCTAGATCTTATCAGGTGGAAGGTGCTATAGCATATAGATGTAGCCAGATCTAGTGCCTTTGATCATCTGACCACCCCCTGGTGTGCTGGCCCCAGCTGCCAAATTTTCCCAAACCATCTCCCACAATCCCACTCTCCTGACCCTGTATTGAGGAAATACTTAAATGAACGTCCAACTATCACTACTCGCCGTTCCAAGAATCTACGTGATTTCTTGGTGCATAGCCACTATACTGGTAATCCTAAACCCACATTTCTCGACAGGGGTACGGCAAAACATGGTTGTTTCCCCTGCGGCAGATGCGTGGCTTGTCCAAATGTGGATAGGAGTGATACCTTTTGCAATGCTGACAATACACGTAACTTTTCAATTAGGAAGTATATCACTTGTAATACACGCAATGTGATCTACTTTGCTAGTTGTCCTTGCCGACTCATATATATTGGGCTTACCACACGCTCATTTAAAATCAGAGTGAGGGAACATGTTTTAGGTATCCTGGCAGCAGTTGATCAGAATGATCCTGCTGCACTCAAAACGATTCCAAGGCACTTCAAGCTGCACCATGGATGTGATGCCTCCCTCCTCCGTGTAAAAGGCATTGACACTGTTGATGTTACACTACGGGGTGGTAAGATTTCCCAAAGATTGGCGCAGCTTGAATCGCGTTGGATTTGGACACTTAATACGATTCATTCCCACTGCCTGAATGAACAAATTAGTTTTGTCCCTTTCTTATGAATCACCATTGTTAAGCGGTATCCATTTGTCATCTGCACATTGTATGTATTTTGGTTTTACTAATTCTTTTATTCTTTTAGTAGGCTGGGTCTCTGTTTGCTCTCCATTCCATATATGGTCATGTCATTCTGGACTTCATTTCATCTGGATTTCATCATTTGGACTTTCTACTCCATATTATTATTATTTTGTTTAATCTGATGATTATTATATATATTGAGATATGATTTATTATTTTTGGGGTATTTTCTTGCTTCATGATTCATTTATTTTGAATGCTTATGTATTTGGTTTTGTTTATTATTCTTTCTGACCTTTTATTTTATATAGTTGTGCCTTTACTATAGAATTTTTCTACATATTATTATCTCTTATATTACTAAAGCTTTATGATAGCTATGATGGCGTGTACGATCCTTCTTTGCATTCATCTATATATGGGCAGTCAGAGTGCGCTTGTATGTAATGTATCCACTATGCTGATCGGCACTCGCTGTCTCCTAATGGGATAGGCGTTACTTGTCATGTGACCCTATTTAGCCGCTCCCTCACTATGACGGTGATGCCGACATGTTCATCGTGCCTATAATTTACATACAAGCGCCGTATTAATGACTCGCGCCATTGCATGTTGAGGATCGTTCAATCAGCCGCAGTCTCCCCTTTCCCTGGTAGACGCATCTTGATGATCCGTTCTCGTGATGTGTCCTGGGTTGATCGGGTGAGTACTGTGGTTACGATTGTTACTATGACAACATCGTCACTTCCGGTTCTTTGTACGTCAGTTCCGTTTTTTTTGATTAGTAAGCGCACACGTCTCATCTGATACGAGTTATTTAATGTTCTAAATGGCTTGCTCTGATTGTCTCAGCCTGTGTTTTTATACTCACCGCACCTATCGTTCAACGCCCCCTGACGAAGGCTTGCGCCGAAACGCGCGTCGGGGTGACGCGTGGAGTCCTGCTTCTCTACCTTCCTCCCTCTTCATTGACATCGCTGACCTCCTGGGTGGCATTTCTCTTCACATAGTGGTATGTTGATCCGATCAATCACTAAGATTACCTGTGGTATACCTTACCATCTGATAGATTTATATGATATTATCCACTTTTTTGTGATTAGAACTGCCAGGTCTCTTGTATATAAATGGGGGAATAGCATCTATATGATTGTATGATAATTAAATGATATGTGGGAGCAGTACTCCAGCGTTCCTTGTTTACAATTGTGCACTTAGTATTCTCACCTGTTTAGATTTTTCAATTTATTAATAAAATATATTTTTATATCATACTTTTGGACTTTTTTGGTCATGTTTTCTTGTGTTTGTTGTATGTATTGTGGTGTAATGACCCCTGATGCAGCTAGGGGGCACTGTGTATGGCCCTCGGGATATGCATGGAGGCATGTGATGGATGGACGTTATGTATCACAGAGGTGGGTGGCCCTGTGATGGAAGCCTGAGCATGTTTTGTTCAGCAGATCTACTGCTGAGAGTTTTGCTATACATTGGGAGGCTTTCAGGTGACTTGGAGAGCTGGGCGGGTCCAGTCACCTACAAACCCACCCAAGGGGTATGTGTCTGAATACCCAAGATAAAGCCAGTATATTTATGTGTATCAAAAGGACCTGTGGTGAGGTCATAACCATGTGACCTAACCATGTGATCCTGACCTCACCTGTGGGCGGGGTTACGGCTATGTAACTGAGTTGTGTTTGGCACCTGAGAGAGTGTGTGGGAGTCTGCCAGTGTGGACAGACTTCCATGTGGGACATTACAGAGAGGACTCTGTGACTGAGGAGTGAGGTTCCAGGCAGGAGCTGAAACATTGAAGATTTGTATTGCCTGTTACTATGTGGTTTATGAAGCAATAAACCTAAGGACTTTTTGCATAAGAAAGTGTCTCCTGATTTACCTCTGAAGCAGCCGAGTGAGTGAAACCTTACAATTGGTGGATGGAATGCTGGCAGCGGCCCAAGGAGCACATGTTCCAGGACTGGGAATCAGGAACCAGAGGAGGAACGGACGGTCTGTGAAAACCGTGAGTGTGACCAGTGGTCACGAATAAACTGTGTTTATGTTCATGTGGTGCCTCTGATATGAGGTATCTGAAGAAGCGGTTAAGCAGTGGTGACAGACAGGAGTCTGTGTTATGTTGACCGGGGTCATTGAAAATTGAGGAAAAAGCATGCTGATAGGATACCTCAGAGGAGGTGTCCGGAAAATCTCTCTGGCTGAGAGTGTGACAGACAGGAGTCTGTGTTGTGCTGACGGGTCAGTGAGAAACTGTTTTTTTTTTCTGGAACACGTGTAAGGTGTGTGCTGTGGCTCGTGGAGTCACGAAGGGGACAAGCGGCTGGCTGTGACTCGTGGGGTCACGAAGGGGACAAGCGGCAGGCTGTGGACCAGCGGGTTCACAAAGTCGGCGGTGCAGGGACTTGCGCTGTGGCAAGGACAGCAAGAGGTTCTGCAGCAACAAGAGCTGCAGTGGCAGCAGCGGTTTGTGCGTGGCAGCCGGAGGTGCTGGCGGGTGGTGGCAGTACCAGCAGGAGCTGGTGAGGTACCATAAAGACATCAGGTCCAGAGTGGGTGACCTCTTAAAGTGACGGTACCAGCCCCGAGAGACATAAGGGTCTGTGCGAACTGGGGTCTGGTAGAGCCGTGGGGGGAATCCACGGTGTATAACTCAAGGAGGGGTGATGGCCCAAAAGGGGGCAGAGTCCCAAAAGGGGGTGGCAACCCAAAAGGGGATGATGGCCCAAAAGGGGGCGGAGTCCCAAAAGGGGGTGGCAACCCAAAAGGGGATGGTTGGCAAAAAGGGGGTGGAGGATCCCAATGTTAAAGGGGAGGTCCAGACAAACTGTTGCCCGGGGCAAATATGTTGTGTGTGTCCAGTCTGCCTTACGAACTATCCACCCGGCACACTACTACGGGGGTGTGCCCTGCAGATAAACCATGAAGAGGTGGTGGGTCTGGTCGACTCGGGGAGTCCGGTGACTCTAGTGAGGGTTGCACCTGACGGGTTTCAAATACCTGGAAGAAAGGTCGGGGTCACCTGTATCCATGGGGACACTAAAGATTATCCAGTGGCCAGGGTAGTCTTTGAGACAGGCTGGGACATTGCAGGACAGGATGTCGCTATAGTCCCTAATTTGTCGTGTCCAGTGGTCATAGGTCGGGACTCTAAACTGTTCTCTGGCCTGTGGGACAGGGGAGTTCCTCTACAGCAGGAGGGAGGCCTGTCTACTGTTGGGGTGGCAGACATTGGGACAGTGACGCTTCCCAAAACTGATGAGTCAGACGGTGACACAGGAGGAAAGGATGCATCTGCCCGACTGACTGACATGATGTCCTCTGAAATGTATGACAACAGAACCCATGACGATGTGGTAGTTAAGACCTCTAGAATGGACACCCGGTTAGAGGGTAATGGGAGGGGCCCTGAGAGTGACTCCTGTCCAGACTGTGACTCGACCGCAAGGGAAAGCGAGTGCAGTAACGTGGAGCCGAGTAAAAATGGCAGATCTTCCTCTCGCCGCAGGGGCCGTGGAAAGGGAGGACAGGCTACATCCTCTAAGAAGAGAAATGATGAGGAAGAGTCAGGGTCAGGTACTGGTCAGGTTTCTGTCCTTGATAAAGAGGCCACGTTATCTCTGACAAATCCCAGCACAGAGGTAGGGCTGAAGGTAGAACAGACCTGTAGTAGATCCACATCTGCAATGCCCAGAAAGGGTGAAATGGCTCAGTATGATGAAGGCTCCAGGGTACCGGAGGCAGAGCTGGAGCTCTCTGAAGTTACTAAGAGTCGTGAGACAGTTGAAGCTGCGGATGCCGGAACAGGCGGAACTCTGAAGAAGCAGAGTGTGAGTGGACAAGAGTGCCCATCTGAAATTGTAATTAAAGAAGTGATGGTGCGACATGTGCTGGATAAAAGAGAGCAGGACCAGGAGGTAGAGCTGTTTAAAGAAACAGTGAAAGAGGCAGTTGAGCAAGAAAGGGTCCTGAGATGAATAATTGAGCACAGAATGGAGGAGCTGGAGAAGGAAGTCTCTAAACTCAGAGATCATCTGTCAGCGTGTCTTAGTATGAACAAGGCCCTATGGAAAGATATGGAGGTGCTCAAAGAGGCCCAGGAGAAGCATCAGCAGGAGCTTCTCCGGAGGGAGGATGAGTGTCGCGGCTTGGCAGAGGAGCGAGATAAAGTTCTCCGTAAGCTCAAGATGGAGAAAGAGACTAATGCCCAGCTCCATAAATCCACGGGAGACGAAGTACAGCAAGCGAAGTGCCATGCAGATGGCCACACAAGAAATGCTGAGGTCTTGGAGAACTGCGCTGATGCTCAGGATGAGGAGGTCCAACCGCATGTTCAGGAAAAGGAGACATCGCTTTTCAAGTGTATAATAGAGGTACCCGAAGACATGCAAGAAGCTTGTGCCAGTAAGGATGTACATGAGGCCTTTAGAAAAGCGATAGAAACATGTAGTGTGAACTGGGTGCCAGAGATGAAACAGTTGGTCATACTGTCGATTAAGGAAGTCACGATGAAGCGGGTGGCTATCCTGAGGGACATCAGAGCAAAGAACTCCTGCACTCAGGAATGACCAAAGCGAAAAAAGTTCAAAAATAAAGTCTTTAATTCAAGAAATAATTCAAATATGGTAGAGGGTTCAATGTGAAGACAGACGTAATCAAAAAATAAACAACGTTTCGGCTAATAGCGCCTTTATCAAGTATAGTCTGTGTTCTGTAAAACAAAAATACAGGTATAAGGGACATATCCAGAAACAACGTATAAAGTAAATCAAGATCCACAGTAGTGGGAACCAAATCTCCATATGAGTATTGTTCAGTATATAGAAAACATAAGTATACATATATATTAAAGCATATATTGTAGGAGCTATATAGCTTTATAGCTCCTACAATATATGCTTTAATATATATGTATACTTATGTTTTCTATATACTGAACAATACTCATATGGAGATTTGGTTCCCACTACTGTGGATCTTGATTTACTTTTTTATACGTTGTTTCTGGATATGTCCCTTATACCTGTATTTTTGTTTTACAGAACACAGACTATACTTGATAAAGGCGCTATTAGCCGAAACGTTGTTTATTTTTTGATTACGTCTGTCTTCACATTGAACCCTCTACCATATTTGAATTATTTCTTGAATTAAAGACTTTATTTTTGAACTTTTTTCGCTTTGGTCATTCCTGAGTGCAGGAGTTCTTTGCTCTGATATCTATTGATTGTTTTTCTCCTGGCACCACCGCTTCTATAAGTGAGCACCCCTTACCCGCTGACTAGTTTATCCTGAGGGACATGCACCTACATTGTCTCCGCACGAAGCAAATGATCCTAGTGAGAAATCACGAAGCCACTCGACGGATGGAGAAAGCAAAAAAGGTTCAAAGTCAGCTTGGATTGATGGAAGACATCATTCAAGTGCCCAGAGGTCTGGTGAAGAAAGTCATCGGAAGACTGGGGAAAGTGATGCAGGAGATGGTGAATAGGTCCGGTGTGACGAGAGTCCGGATTCCTGCTGATGACGAAGTCCAGGTCAGGGGTGAAGACGGGATGGTTCCGTTCCTCGTTGTCGGATCCAGGGAGAGCCTTGGGAATATCCGGATGCTCCTGGAGTATCGTGTGTCATACCTGAGAGAAGTAGAGCAGCTACGACTTGAGAGGGATCAGGTCAACAGAAACCTGCAGAAAATGAAAAGGACTCAGACCAGACAGGACGTATGGGTGCAAGAGAATTGCGACGCCGTACTGCCCGCTGGGGATGCGGGTGGTCTGACAGGGGGGCATCAGCAACAGATGTGACAGAGTCGGAGGACAGACGCCTACCAAAGAGATTAGTAGCAGGGTCCGACTTAGAGAGACGGTTTGACTGGCAGAGACGACCGAGAAGGATCTCTGGTCGGGTAAAAAGTGTTCAACCCCACAAGTTTGAACAGAGGGGGGAGTTATGTGGTGTAATGACCACTGATGCAGCTAGGGGGCACTGTGTATGGCCCTCGGGATATGCATGGAGGCATGTGATGGATGGACGTTATGTATCACAGAGGTGGGTGGCCCTGTGATGGAAGCCTGAGCATGTTTTGTTCAGCAGATCTACTGCTGAGAGTTTTGCTATACATTGGGAGGCTTCCAGGTGACTTGGAGAGCTGGGCGGGTCCAGTCACCTACAAACCCACCCAAGGGGTATGTGTCTGAATACCCAAGATAAAGCCAGTATGTTTATGTGTATCAAAAGGACCTGTGGTGAGGTCATAACCATGTGACCTAACCATGTGATCCTGACCTCACCTGTGGGCGGGGTTACGGCTATGTAACTGAGTTGTGTTTGGCACCTGAGAGAGTGTGTGGGAGTCTGCCAGTGTGGACAGACTTCCATGTGGGACATTACAGAGAGGACTCTGTGACTGAGGAGTGAGGCTCCAGGCAGGAGCTGAAACATTGAAGATTTATATTGCCTGTTACTATGTGGTTTATGAAGCAATAAACCTAAGGACTTTTTGCATAAGAAAGTGTCTCCTGATTTACCTCTGAAGCAGCCGAGTGAGTGAAACCTTACAGTATATATATGACTAGTCCTAGATATTTGGTCCTAGATATGGTATCGCAATGTTTTCATATATCACATTGATAATATTTTTTACATCATTATAATGATACCATTGTGTCTGTTGAAGTGTGTCTTTATAGCATATAGATGTAGCCAGATCTAGTGCCTTTGATCATCTGACCACCCCCTGGTGTGCTGGCCCCAGCTGCCAAATTTTCCCAAACCATCTCCCACAATCCCACTCTCTTGACCCTGTAGTGTGGCCTTTACAATTAGTAGCATTCTAGGGGGTGCACACAGTGTGGGGTGCAGCACGCAAGCATCCCATAAGCAATGAATCAAGCAAACGGCAGTTATTCCATGGCAGTTAGTCAGGGCAGGAGTCAGGTAACCCACACTTTGCTTTCCCCTTTAAACCATGTGCTTTATTTCTATCCTCCTGTGTTCCCTTGCCATCCACATTCACTGCCCCATCACGACTCATACACATCAGCCCCTCTATACTTCCCTCTCCATGTACAGCTCCCATGCACTCCTCACCTTTCTGAAAAACCTCAGCCCATCTTGCCCAAACACATCACAGAAAAAAACTACTTACAATTCAACAACTTCTTCCTACTCCTACTTATTTCAGGGGACATCTCCCCCAAGCCTGGTCCACCATCCCCCAACCTCAACCCCTACCCTACCTCATATCGAAACCATAATAATCTTATTAATATTACTTGCACTCCCTCATCTCCTTCTTTTAATTGTGCCCTCTGGAATCCACGGTCTGTATGTAACAAACTTCCTTTCCTGCACAACTACTTTCTGAACAACTCTCTTAATCTGTTGGTCCTCACTGAAACCTGGATTCAGGATTCTGACACGGTCTCCCCTGCTGCCATTTCCTATGGTGGCTTACAATTCTCCCATTCCCCGAGACCCACAAACAGACATCGTGGTGGAGTCGGCATGCTCCTGTCCCCACAATGCACTTTCCAGGTCATCCCCCCAGTTCCATCACTCTCATTCCCTTCTTTTGAGGTCCACACCATTCAGGCTCTTCCGTCCCCTATCCCTCAGAGTAGCGGTCATATACCGGCCCCCAGGCTCACCCACCTACTTCCTTGACCACTTTTTAGCCTGGCTGCCGCACTTCATGTCCTCAGAACTACCAACCCTTATCCTGGGAGACTTCAACATCCCCATTAACTGCCCCACCTCCACATCTGCATCCCAGCTTCTATCACTAACCACTTCTCTAGGCCTCTCACAGCTTTCAACCTCTGAGACACACAAGGACGGTAACAGCCTTGACCTGGTCTTTGTCCAGCTCTGTTCAATCTCCCACCTAAATAACTCACTGCTTCCACTCTCTGACCACAACATTCTCTCCTTCACGCTCACAAATCCTCACCCACCCCAGCACACTCCTACCTACCACACATTCAGAAATCTACAAGCCATTAACCCTCAGACACTTTCAGACTCCCTACACTCATCACTGTCCCCAATCTCCTCTTTTTCCTGTTCTGATCTGGCTGTTCATCACTACAATGACACTCTTAGAAGCACCCTTGACCAAGTAGTGCCCCTCACCCTCAGAACTTCCAAAAACAGAGTAAAGCAGCCCTGGCTCACATCGCAAACTCAACTTCTCCAGCGATGCTCTTGGAGTGCTGAAAGCCTATGGAGAAAATCCAGCACACCAGACGACTTCATCCACTTCAAATTTATGTTAAGAACCTATGACGCCACCTTTCACCTCGCCAAACAGACCTACTTCACCACCCTGATCTCCTCACTAGCTAACAACCCCAAGAAACTTTTTGACACTTTTCACTCCCTCCTCAGGCCAAAAGCACAAGCTCCTATCAGACATTTGTTCTGATGACATGGCCTCCCACTTTATAGAAAAAATAGATAATATCCGTCAGGAAATCTGCTCCCAACCACCAAGTGCTGTGACTCCCATCCCTCCCTGCATTTCCCCTGGCTCACTTTCCACATTTGATCCCATCACAGATGAAGAAGTCTTCAGACTCCTCTCTTCCTCTGTCCGACTACATGCACTACCGACCCCATTCCCTCACATCTCCTGCAGTCTCTCCCTCCAGTCTTCACAACTCACCTAACTACAATATTTAATCTCTCCCTCTCCTCGGCATTTTCCTATCCTCTTTCAAACACTCCATCATTACTCCATTACTAAAGAAACCCACTCATGACCCATCCTGCACAAACAACTACAGACCAGTCTCCAATCTCCCCTTCATCTCTAAACTTTTGAAGCACCTAGTCTACTCCCGCCTTACCTGTT
Organism: Oophaga sylvatica; assembly: GCA_033576555.1. NCBI lineage: Eukaryota > Metazoa > Chordata > Amphibia > Anura > Dendrobatidae > Oophaga > Oophaga sylvatica. The sequence continues at coordinate 35,428,012 of JARQOD010000007.1, read as the reverse complement.
ACCTTTCCACTCACTCCCTCCTAGACCCTTCACAGTCCGGCTTCCGTCTCCTACATTCGACTGAAATTGTACTCATCTAAGTGACCACTGACCTTCTGACAGCAAAATGTAATGGTGACCACTCTCTGCTCAGTCTTCTCGACCTTTCTGCAGCTTTTGACACTGTTGACCACCATCTCCTACTCTCTTGGCTCCAGTCACTAGGCATTATGGACACTGCTCCCTCCTGGTTCTCTTCCTATCTTTCTGACTGCTCCTTCAGTGTTTTGTTCTCTGGCTTCACGTCATCTCCTCTTCCTCTCGCTGTCGGTGTACCTCAGGGCTCAGTCCTTGGCCCCCTTCTCTTCTCTCTCTACACGGCCTCAATTGGACAGACCATTAGCAGATTTGGCTTTCAGTATCATCTTTATGCTGATGACACACAACTATATACGTCATCCCCCGACCTTACCCCCGCTGTACTATAGAACGCCACTGACTGTCTGTCCGCAGTCTCCACTCTCTATCTGAAACTCAACCTCTCAAAAACTGAACTTCTTCTGCTCCCGCCATCTACTAACCTCCCTAAATCTGATATTTCCTCTCCGTGGGCGGCACCATAATAAAACCCCAGCAGCAGGCGCGCTGTCTGGGTGTTATGTTTGACACCAATCTCTCCTTCACATCCCATATACAATGTCTTGCCCGCTCTTGATGCTAACACCTTAAGAACATCTCTAGAATCCGCCCTTTTCTAACTATGGAAACAACAAAAACCCTCACTGTAGCACTGATCCACTCTCGCCTGGATTACTGCAACGCTCTATTAATTGGCCTCCCCGTTACTCGACTATCCCCTCTCCAGTCCCAGTCCATACTTAACGCGTCCGCTCTTCGCCAGTCCTTACATTGGCTGGCCATTCATTATAAGATCCAATTCAAAGTACTTGTTCTCACCCACAAAGCTCTCCACAGTGCAGCACCCCCTACATCTCCTCCCTCATTTCTGTCTATCGGCCTAACCGACCGCTGCGCTCTGCAAACGACTTTCGACTAACCTCTGCACTAATCCGTAACTCCCACTCCCGACTCCAAGACTTCTCCCAGGTGCATGCAGTACAGGTGCCTGCTTGGTGCCTCGTCCTCCAGGTAAGGAATCCAGCCAACTCCCAGGTAGATGGAGAACACCAGTCCAAAGCTCCCTGTCAGTATATGCCTTCCCTGGCCATCTCACTGTGCTGATTCCCACTCCTGCTTCCTTCCCAGCACCTCACAAACAGTGTCCCAGTCCGGTAGCTGCGAATCCTGTTGGACGTGACCCAGGCGTTTCCTTGATTCTATGTAGCTTTCCTTACCAGAGAAGATGCTTGTGGTTGTTAGCTGTGACCCTTAAAGTTGTCACAGCTGTCGGCTTGCTAGCTGAGTCCTGCTGTACGCTCCACTAGTCTAGGGGCCGAGTCCCTTCTGCGACCTGGATTCTCCCAGCTGACGTCCATCAGCCTGGAACGAGCCCCACGGGTAGCCTTCTGCTCAGCTGTGTCTCTGAGAAATCCCTTTTCCCTACAGGGAACCTTATTTTCTGTCTTTCTATCTGTGAGCAGCTCCTCAGGACCTGGAGCCTGATGCACGTTTCTATCTCTTCCCTCCTTCCCTACGGGAGGGCTGCCTATGCACGTCCTTCTTCTTCTTCCCCTACGGGAAGACTCACTCTTACTTCCCTCTAACTCCTGCTCTGACCCACAAGCTCCACCCACCATCTGACACCCTTTCTTAGCTACAGGCATGCTAGTGGAACTGAGCTAGTGTGTGTGATGGATGCAGTTTTGTCAGAGCCAGGTTCAGTGTCTCCATCTTACCTGAAAGGTGGGATACCACATCACTGGTTGTAATGCAGTACCTCTGTGGCGACTGGACCCTCAGGGGCGCCACATCATCACTTGACCTCAGGGTACAATGGTAACCATTGGGACCAGCAATTCTCATCATGGGGGTCCGATGGTTACTAAGGGAGTCTTGTGACCCCTTTGCAATAACTTAAATACTGCTGTCGCGATTGACAGCTGTATTTAAGGGGTTAATTGGCCCCGATCAGTCGCAAACCTGGTTGGGTCTGATACTACAGGGTCTCAGCTGTCATGTACAGCTGACACACGCGGGAACCGCCGCCTCTCGGTGATGCTATTCCATTTTTCCCGACCGCCATTTTAAAACGGTAATGAGGGAATAATTACCCCCACCGACTGCCATGTTAATGCATATCGATGGTCGTAAAGGGGTTAAATAATATTGAAGTGTGGGAAATCCAAAGTAAACATTTAGGTCACTATTATATAGACTTCCCGAAGGGGAAAATCTGCAGAAATGCTGCAGATTTGCCACACATTTCATGTTTTGGAAATCTGAAGTGAAATTTGCATAATTAATTGACATGCTGTGGACTTGAGGCCGGGGTCAGCCAAGTGTATGAAAATCATCCTATTCATCCTATATATCCTATAATCATCCGATATATAGTAGTGCTTCAGCTTTGCTATGTATAGCAAAAATCATGATTTTCTATAAATGCCGGCCATGAGCTGTCAGCACAACCCATCGGTGCCGTGCAATCATGTGACGGAGCATCAATGGGTGGGATGAGTGACGCTCTTCCAGTTGGCGCTTGTTAAATCCCACTGTCACTGATTGACAGCGGGATCAAATTGGTCATCAGCCGTGGGTGGTTCTCGGATAGGAGAAAGATGTGGGCTCATATGAGACCACCACAAAGGTAGGGACACTACCTATGATGTACATGTACATCAAAGGTAGTTCAGGGGTTAATGGCAATGTTTCTGTAAAAATCAGATGCAATGCAGATATTCCGTAAGATATGAGATTTTGTTTTGTGCACCCATAGACATGAATGGGCGAGTCAGATCCAATACTCAAAAGAGAATAGTGTATTCTACGTTTTTTTTTTTTTTTTTTTACAAGGTCACTCCATGCTGTCTGATTTTTATTAGGACAGCACACGTCCGTATTAAAAGCTTGTGTGAAAGAGCCCTAAAATCAATTTACACTGCCTATTTTCTCTGCAGTGAAGTTAAACTTCTAATGCTACTATAAGGCTAAGTTCCGACGATGAGCTTTTGGTGAGTTTTTGATATTGCAGAATTTCTGCACTTAGTATTCATGGGGCAACGTTTCTCCTTGCGGAGAGAGACATGTCAAACATGCCGAGATGAGACTTTTAAGCCAAAATGCTCTTCTGGGAAATATGCAAATTCTCTCTTCAGAGAGAAAGAGGACTAGAACTCTAGCGACTCGTATAGGAAGTAGCAATCCTAAAAGTCAATATCGACTCTCCAATGAGCCTTGTCACATGACTTAGGATAAAAGCCAAAACCAAATAGCCATGTGACAAGGCTCGACTTGCATTTACTTTTCACAAATAAATTCAAGTCATATTGAACAAATTTTACCACTATCATGAATAACAATATGTCACAAGAAAACAATCTCAGAATCAGTCTGATCCTTTGAAACGTTCTAGTTATTAACTCATAAATTGACACTGGTCAGAATTGAAAAAAATCGTCCTGGTCAGGATGGTGAAAAGAGGCTCGGGGATGAATGGGTTAAGCAAAATCCACTTTGCTGTTCAAATTAGGAAATTTTGAAAGGTTTTCATTTTTGAGAAGAGATTGTGAAAACGCCTGGATCCTGAAGAAAACCTCTCTAAACTAGACACAGTCCAATCAAAAGGCTGCAAAGGACACGTCAGGAAAAAAAACTGATCAAGAACGGTACAAAACTGATTCCAGAAATGCTTCAAAAAAAGAACACCATCTCCAAATGGTATGTTCACACAATGTTTGAATCAGGCGGATACCTGCCTGAAAAAGTCTCAAGGGAATGAACATATTCCTAAGTAAAAATGACTTGCTGTCCATCTGTTCAGTCTTTTGGGTGATTTTTATCGATTTAGGTTTCCAAATACACCGAGAGGTTGAACGAAGTGACCTGACCATTCTTCAGGAATCTTCCACTTTGAAGAAACTCAGTACTTATAAAACAAGCCAATACGTAAACTCAAAAGATGCCCAGCAGGCCTGCGAGTATTTGTTTTGAGGGGGAGAGGTGTTTTGTTAGCGTTTTTCTTCAAAAACTACTAGCGGCTTCTAAAATGTTGAAAAGATGCCCCAAAATGCTGGAAAAATGCTCAAAAACCCCACCATCCATCAAAAATGTTAGAAAAGCGCTTGAGAAACTACCAAAATACTCAGCCATTCAAGTAAATTAGTCAAAGGAAATCGGACTGCTCTCTGAAGATTTCTGACTGCAGTCCGATCTCCACGCACTGACCCAATGGAGAAGATGGAGAAATTTTCTTCTCAATCTTCTCCTCACAGTGTGCTCAGAGTGTCATTTGCATAATTGGCTTTATTCCCTTGTATGAGAGAATTTATGTCGTGTGACCCTGGCCTTCAAAGCAGTGACAGGTGTAACAACTCTGCTGGCATCACTGCATAGCCATCCACCCCTCTCACACCAACTTACTTACTGCTCCAGGTCATGCTGTGATTTCTGTCTGCCGCCGGCTCCATATTCTGCGTCTCTTGCTTTCTGCCTGCTCTCTGCATGCTTCCTGGCTGTGTGCATAGGGGGGCGGTGCCAGAACTCTCTGGTTCTTATGGAGTCAGGGTGCACCTGTCTAATGTGTCCCTGACCAATTACCAAGAGCCCTCTAGTATTTAGGGCAGCTCCACCCTGTGGATTTTGCCTGTGCAATGTGTTAACTCAGTTAGTGTCTTGCTACTGAGCTGCCAGGTCTTGCTCTGTGTTTCGCCTTCTCTGGAGGCTTGATTCCTAGCTTTGCCTTGTACCTGTTTGTCCGCCCTCTAGGAGGCAGAATATTCTAGTCTTTGTGTATTTGCTCCCGACCTTGTCTTGATCTTGTCCTTGCCGCCCTCTAGGAGGCAGAATATCCTTGTCCTGTGTCTTTTGTTCCTGTACCTTGTCTCGTACCATTACCTTGTCTGAACTCAGTCCTACCGCTGTCTTTTGGTCTCCTCGTCTGTGGCTACTTTCCCTGCTGCGTCTATCCTTGTGTCTTCTCCGTCTGCCTGCTCCGTACTCTCGCAGCTCTGCTTATGCTCCGTACTCTTGCGGCTCTGCCTGCTCTGTACTCTTGTGACTCTGCCTGCTACGTATTCTTGTGACTCTGCCTGTGCTCTGTACTCTCGCAGCTCTGCTTATGCTCCGCACTCTTGCGGCTCTGCCTGCTCCGCACTCTTGTGACTCTGCCTGTGCTCCGTACTCTCGCAGCTCTGCTTATGCTCCACAGTCTTGCGGCTCTGCCTGCTCCATACTCTTGTGACTCTGCCTATGCTCCATACTCCTGCAATTCTGTTTGTGCCCCGGTTCAGATGCTGCGGAACCTCTTGCTGTAACTGCAGCTCCTCTCCGCAGTCTTGCGGTTCACCTCCTGTGTGAACAGGTCTCTACCTGTTCCTTCATTCACCATTCCTTCCGGCCAGTACCAGTACCAGTACCTGCACCTGCTATGTGAACAGGTCTCTACCTGTTCCTTCATACAACATTCCCTCCTGCCAGGACCAGTACCTGCACATGCTGTGTGAACAGGTCTCTACCTGTTCCTTCATACACCATTCCCTCCTGTTAGTACCAGTACTTGCACCTGCTGTGTGAACAGGACCCTACCTGTTCCTTCATACACCACACCAGCCTACCCTGTGTCTCAGACGTGCCTGCCTGCCCTGTGTCTCAGCCGTGCCCGCCTACCCGTGTCTCAGCCGTGCCTGTCTGCTAGTGTCTCAGCCATGCCCGCCTGCCAGTGTCTCAGCCGTGCCCGCCTGCCAGTGTCTCAGCCGTGCCTGGCTGCTCGTGTCTCAGCCGTGCCTGTCTGCTAGTGTCTCAGCCGTGCCCGCCTACCCGTGTCTCAGCCGTGCCTGTCTGCTAGTGTCTCAGCCATGCCCGCCTGCCAGTGTCTCAGCCATGCCCGCCTGCCAGTGTCTCAGCCGTGCCCGCCTGCCAGTGTCTCAGCCGTGCCTGGCTGCTCGTGTCTCTGCCGTGCCTGGCTGCTCGTGTCTCTGCCGTGCCCGCCTACCAGTGTCTCAGCCGTGCCAACATCTCCCGAAGTGGGATCAGCAGCCACAGCTAGACACCACCCTGGTGTCAAACCGTAACGCAGGTGTCCTAAAAAAACCTCTCGTGGAGCAGAAGGGCGGTTGACCTCACCATCAGAGGCTCCAGTGAAAACCAAGGCAGCTGTTCTAGTCACGCCCCTTCCAGGGTAGTCTAGTTTGTGGCACAGTAGGGCCACAACCCCCTGGCTCATGCCCTCCAGTCTGGGCGCAGGCGTGACAACAGGCCTTTTTTTCCAACAAAATTTTTCAAAAACCTCTTCAGGAAAAAAAAACAGTCAAAAAAATCCTAATATAGGCTAGGTGCACATGACGCACATGACGTCTTTTCTATTCAGGGAACCCAACAGGTTTTCAAGTACAAGATTTTTCAGCAAAATCTGGAGGTTTTTTTTTCTGAAGCGTCTTTTGTGTGAATATTTGGGGTCCTTTCTTCTGTGTTTTTCCCAAGATTTTTTGAAAGGTTTTCCCATGGTTTTTACATTGAATAATGAAGAACTAGCAGCGGTTTTCAAAGCAAAAATGATTGCAAAACACTCCAAAAATGTTCGGTTGTCTTTTGAGCTTTCCCAATGACATGTATTGTAAGATATTGAACGTCTTTCAAGCATAAAAAGCCAGAAGAACGGACATGACACTTCTTTCAACCACTTGACATTTTTAGACACCTGAAACAGTTAAGACATTGAAAAGCCTGAACATCTCTGGACAGCAAGTCATTTTTAGAAATGCATGTGTTCATTCTTTTGAACATTTTTTGAGGTGGTTTCCGCAGCAGAGTCAACCTGAAAGAGATGTTGTGTTCAGACAACTATAAGCAGACAGCAAAGTGGATTTCCCTTAGAATTGAACAGGTAGAGATTTCCTTTTCAGCGTTTTTCAGAAGCATTTTGGAGCATAAAACTCTGTGTGAACATAGTTCATTAATTGTGTAATGTCAAACACCTTAAGGTTTTCTATATAAGAAATGATTATTAGTCTGTGATATTATTTATATTTGTATTAGCATGAACATAATGAAAAGAAATATGTGCATTCAATTAATAAAAACTGAACAAAGAAAATCCCTAAAAACGAGAGCGCGGCATATCAGATTCACAAGTTCCTCCTTGTGACCTGCATTGAATCATATCGAAGACCCAGGGGATTACAGAGCAATGAGGTTAGGAACATTTATTTAATCAGTCACAGTGCGGAATCAATACCGCTAGTTCATTTACAGCTGCAGAACAGTGTTGGTATAAATAGCTACGGTAATTCATTTGCATGACTTCAACCATTGAAAAATTGTGCTAAAACTGTCATGGGTGCATCGCCACGAAGATTGTCGCGATTGCACATTCTGACTTCTCGCAGCTGAGTTGCTGTTTCTTTGTGTTTGGTAATGAGGGAGTTAATTTTACCTAGCTCTTTGCTAAGACTAGGTCCAGCCTCGCCCGGCTGCTTTTGATTATGTTCTAATTAGCTTCCTTTATATAGCTGCCAGTCTGCTGGTTAGAGGCCGGTGAAAGCATTCATACAGACTGCAGATAGGATCGGTTCTGAGAAGACTTAAGCTAAGAGCTCCTTTGTTGTTTCTCCTCTCCTTGCTTATAGTTTATCTCCTAGACCTTTGGTGTTCCCTCTGTGTTTAAATGTTGTATGCAAGACAGTATTTACTTTATCCCCTGTCTGTCTCGTTTGTCCTTACTGTTTGTTAACCTTTACCTGTCCATTCCCTATGGTGGTAATCAGGGTCCTTCTAAGGACTAGATTACAGTGGTCAGGGATTTATAGGAGACAGGGTTTACGTTGGCGGCCTGGACCTCTGTACCATTAACAGTACCTCCAGGTAGAGGGACTAGTCAGGACCCCAGTTTAGGGTCAGCATAGACCCCGGTCCACCTCTAGCCAGAGACAGCGTGAAAAGGATTCAGTATTTGACCCACAGGATATTATGTCAGGTAATACTATGCTATATATACATGTTAATGTTACCTATTTATATGTTATATAGAATGTTGTCCCACTAGATAGATTACTGACATTATTTATATATATATATCTGCTAGACAGCGTGACATTTTCACCGGCCAAAACTAAAAGATTCTCCCCAGCTACCATGGATCCAGTAGCCCAGCTTGCCCTGCAGTTGCAGAGGTTGTCCATGGAGCTTACGGACATTAAGTCCAAGGTTTTGTCCCCCCGGAGCAAACCAGATCTGAACCTAAGGTTGCTCTCCCTGACAGGTTCACTGGTGGGCGGGACAAATTTTTCACCTTCCGGGAGGCATGTAAATTATACTTTCGGCTGCGGCCTCGGTCATCGGGGAGTGAAGAGCAGAGGGTGGGAATTGTCATCTCGCTCTTACAAGGGGACCCTCAATCCTGGGCGTTCTCTCTTCCCCCGGGTTCCCCGGCCCTCCAGTCAGTAGATCGATTTTTTGCTGCCCTGGGTCTGGTGTATGATGACCCGGATCGGGTCTCCCTTGCTGAAACGAAGTTACGTAGGATACAGCAGGGAGATCGTCCGGCGGAGGAATTTTCTTCTGAGTTCCGTAGATGGGCCACAGATACTCAGTGGAATGACCCAGCTCTTAGGAGCCAGTTTTGTCAAGGGTTATCTGACAAATTAAAAGATGTTTTGGCTCAGTATGATTCTCCTCCGTCACTGGAGGCTGCTATGGCCCTTGCTATTCGTATTGATAGACGGCTTCGGGGGAGGTGCGAGGTAACTCCGCCCCCTGTTATGACTCCACCCACTACTAAAGTCCCTTATATTGAGGTTCCCCTGGTCTGTTCTGAGGAACCTATGCAGTTGGGAGGGACATCATTTTGTAGGAGGGAATCAGCGGTGCGCCGCAAGACAAGAAGGTGTTTCTTCTGCGGGAGAGAGGGACATTTTGTTGGGGGGTGTCCCTCCCGTGCCTCATTGAGCAAAAAAGTCACCGAAAAACTGTTAATCCCAGGTTGTGTGGTGGACGACAACCTGGGAGTAGGTATTTCGTCCCCAGGTCCGTCTCAATTTCTCGTGCCTGCGGAGGTGGTGGTTGGTGCGAGAGTTGAGAGGATTTCTGTTCTTCTTGATAGTGGGTCTGGGGCTAATATGGTGGACGCTCGGTTTGCCCAGGTGCAAGGTATGCAACTGAGTGTATTGGCCAAACCGATCCCTATACTTTCTATTGACGCCAGACCTCTCGGTCAAGGTAGCTTTGTACAAGCTGTTCATAACATAGACCTTCGAGTAGGGGCAATACATAAAGAACAGTTTTCTTGTTATGTGTTGGAGGGTCTTCCTACTCCTATTGTGTTGGGACTTCCTTGGTTGGCTAAACATAACCCAGTGATTGATTGGCAATCCAGAGAGATAAGCCAGTGGGGTGAATTTTGCAAGAATAACTGCATGAACACGGTCATCGGTGCGGTCGTGCCTAGGACCTTGCCTCCTTTTCTGGAGGACTTGGAGGATGTGTTCTCAGAGGAGGGGTGTCAAGAGTTACCTCCTCATCGCGCGTATGACTGCTCAATAAAATTGCCGCCTGATGCCTTATCTCGTAGTTTCCCAGGGGCCGGAAAGACGGATGACCCGGTTCCTATCCTTCAGGAGGGAGTGGTAGTGTCGGCTGTATGCTCTGAGCTTGAGGAGGAGGTATTGGAGGCTCAGGGGGACGCCCCTGTAGGATCTCCAGGGAAACTGTTTGTTCCTAATCAGTTAAGACAAAAAGTTATCGAGGCACATCATAATTCTGCTTTAGCAGGACATCCAGGGAGTAAAGCAACTGTGGATCTCCTTTCTCGCCGGTTTTGGTGGCCTAACTTAAATAAAGAGGTAATAACTTTTGTCGCGTCCTGTGGAGTTTGTGCTCGCTCTAAGACCCCACATACCCGTCCATCTGGGGTTCCTGAGGAGGAACGATTCTCGTCGTCACTTGCTTCAGTTTGGAGAGGAGTGCTGAATGGTCTGAGTGCTATGGAGAACTGTTTCAAGCGGAGGTCTGATAGGAGGAGAGTGTCTGGTCCGGACCTAGGTGTGAACGATCTGGTGTGGTTGTCTACCAAGAATATAAAACGCAAAGTTCCCTCCTGGAAACTGGGTCCCAGGTTCATCGGTCCATACAGGATCAGTTCTATAATTAATCCTGTGGCATTTCGTCTGGACCTCCCTCCTACGTTTAAAATCCATAATGTATTCCACAAATCGTTGCTTAAGAGGTACGTGGCGCCAGTTATACCGTCACTTCTACCTCCTCCTCCAGTGGTGGTCAATGGTAACTTAGAATTTCAAGTGTTGAAGATCATTGACTCACATCTGAATCGCCGGTCCCTTCAGTATTTGGTTCATTGGAAGGGATATGGTCCTGAGGAGAGGACGTGGGTCTCTGCGTCTGAGAATAACGCAGATCGATTGGTTCGGACCTTCCACACGACTTACCTGGACAGACCTGGCCCTGAGGGTCTGGAGGCCCCTCGTAGAAGGGGGGGTACTGTCATGGGTGCATCGCCACGAAGATTGTCGCGATTGCACATTCTGACTTCTCGCAGCTGAGTTGCTGTTTCTTTGTGTTTGGTAATGAGGGAGTTAATTTTACCTAGCTCTTTGCTAAGACTAGGTCCAGCCTCGCCCGGCTGCTTTTGATTATGTTCTAATTAGCTTCCTTTATATAGCTGCCAGTCTGCTGGTTAGAGGCCGGTGAAAGCATTCATACAGACTGCAGATAGGATCGGTTCTGAGAAGACTTAAGCTAAGAGCTCCTTTGTTGTTTCTCCTCTCCTTGCTTATAGTTTATCTCCTAGACCTTTGGTGTTCCCTCTGTGTTTAAATGTTGTATGCAAGACAGTATTTACTTTATCCCCTGTCTGTCTCGTTTGTCCTTACTGTTTGTTAACGTTTACCTGTCCATTCCCTATGGTGGTAATCAGGGTCCTTCTAAGGACTAGATTACAGTGGTCAGGGATTTATAGGAGACAGGGTTTACGCTGGCGGCCTGGACCTCTGTACCATTAACAGTACCTCCAGGTAGAGGGACTAGTCAGGACCCCAGTTTAGGGTCAGCATAGACCCCGGTCCACCTCTAGCCAGAGACAGCGTGAAAAGGATTCAGTATTTGACCCACAGGATATTATGTCAGGTAATACTATGCTATATATACATGTTAATGTTACCTATTTATATGTTATATAGAATGTTGTCCCACTAGATAGATTACTGACATTATTTATATATATATCTGCTAGACAGCGTGACAAAAACAAAGACATTATAGTGAAATACTGCCATAAAGGATCATGTGTTCACAGCCAGATCGTAAAGAAAAATTATCTTTAGGGAGCCGTCACGCCATCTTTTTATGTATGCATGAATTCCCTGTATATTGACTTTTCTGTGTTACAGCTCAATACTAAGAACCTCATTATGCCTCCACTCATTAGTTGTCTTGGATTAGTTCCTGTAAAAGAATCCACTTCAACTTGCACAGGGCTCCTGAAGAGCTCTCGGTTCACACGATCAGTATTTGGTCAGTTTTTTACCTCAGTATTTGTAAGCCAAAACCAGGAGAATGAAAAATACAGAAGTGGTGACGTGTTTTTATTATACCGCACTTTTCCTCTGATTGTTCCACTCCTGGTTTTGGCTTACAAATACTGATGTAAAAAACTGACCAAATACTGACTGTGTGAACATGGGCTTAGGGTAGGTTCACACAACCGATTTCTCCACATCCAATATAAACAGGCCGATTAGAATCAAACTTTAATCAGCATTTTCTCGGACGTGGAGAAAAGCAAAAAAAAGTTTCTCCACCATCTACATTCTGCCAGTCCATGAAAATCGAACCGAACTCGGATGTCGTCCAAACTCGGATGTCGTCCAAACTCGGATGTCGTCCGAACTCGGATGTCGTCCGAGCTCGGACGTCGTCCGAACTCGGACGTCGTCTGAGTTCAGTCTGATTTTTTTTCATGGACCCATAGACTTGTATTGTCGATTTCGATCCAACACATGGATGGACAGCTGAAATGTATTGCGGCACAGAGGCCCACTGGGTCCCTGCATTGCAATTCTCGCTGCCGGCTAGCAGCTAACATCGTCGTGACCGTCATGGCTGGCGCATGGCAGTGACATCATGCATTGCCCGTCGTTTTTGGCTTTTGCGCCAGCTACTGAATGTGACGCGGCGAGGCATGGGAGCAAGGGGAAGGTGAGTAGAATTGTTTATTTCCAGGACGTCCCCCTGACAGCACTATGGAGGACGTCCTCCTCCTCCTTACAGGGACAGGAAGCACACGAGAGGTTAAAAGGTCCCACTCCTCCCCCAATACCTCAGTGTTTTTCCTGTCCCTGCATGGAGGGACACACGAGAGATCGCTGCGAGGAACGCAGTAACTTACCGGGCCCAGGGGGATCGTGCGGTTCGTCCAAATCCTTCCCCCTGTCAAGAGGTCCAGAGCCGAAACTCCCTCCTTGGGAGTCCCTCTGCTCCAAAGACCGGGGGCGGACGAGCTCCCGGGTAAGAGCCGCTCCTTCCGTTGGGAGGCTCTCGGCTCAGGCGTCTTCCTCCTGGTCCAGGGAGGAACGCCGAACAGGCGACCGGAAACTGAGCGTCACTTCCGGTGACGCAAAAAACATGAGGTCAGCGAGTGTTCTGGAAAAGAACGCAGAATGGAAAAGCGCTCTCAGAGGTATCGCAAAACTTCATGCGTTCGGAATTTGATCGCAAAAAAGGTATGGTAAGCGCGTCGCGTTGGTTTTTTTGCGTTCCAGGTGGAACGCAGTATGGGCGGCGCTTAAAACTTCGCAGAACGCTATAAAAGCACGCGAAAGGTAGCGTTTGAATGCTGATCGCTAAATCTGGTAACAGAGTATATGCAGCAGCTACCATAACTGTCTTAAAGCAGAAAAGTAAACCCTTTCTGCAGATAGACATGGAGTCTGAGAAATCCAGAGAGGAGGCAGGGGTAAGTGCGCATAGCGCAAAAACTCCACTCTCATTAAGTAATCCAGACTCAATCCTAAGTATACATATTGTTGTGTTACTTAGGACAAGGATACTTCAGCTACACCTTTGCAGACAGTGAAGAGAGGAAAAGCCTCGGTGAAAACTAATCGCTGTTCTACATGTCAGACGAAGCTTCCTGACGCTTATAAAAAAGCGGTCTGTTGTACTTGTACAGCAGCAGTCTTCGAGCAAGAAAGATCTTCGCTATTATCAGATTTAAGGAGCCTGATTAAAGAAGAGGTGCAGGCTTCATTATCAGCTAGTTTACAACACCAGCCCTCTAGTCAGGGCCCAAGCCGTAAGAGACCTAGAATGGAGTCAGAAGAGGAACCGGATCTGGAATCAGAAGATAACATGGAGATGCAGTACTCGGAGCAGGAAGAAGGTGAAGTTCAGACGGAAATCCAGGAAAAGGCCAGGAGGTACCTGTTCCCGGTAGAAGATACGGATGACTTGGTCCAGGCTGTAAGGAGTACTATGCATGTGGAAGATATCCCACGGCCCCAATCCAGACAGGATTTGATGTTCGGAGGTCTTACGGCTAAAATTGATAAAGTTTTTCCCATTAGTGACCATATTAAAACCATGATACTGTGTGAATGGAAGGACGCAGAGCGTAGACTGGTAATGTCACGTGACTTTAAAAACCGTCTTCCTTTTGATCCTGAGGATTCAAAGCTGTGGGAAGAAACACCTAGAGTGGATGTGCCAATTGCAAAAGTGGCTAAAAAGACTTCGATTCCTTTTGAGGACTCTTCAAGTCTTAAAGATCCTATGGATCGCAAGGCGGACATCCTCCTTAAGCGGGCCTGGGAATCCTCGGCGGCCTTAATAAGGACTAATATTGCGGCTACTTCGGTAGCTAGGTCTATGTGTTTCTGGATAAGTCAATTAGAGGATCAATTGGCTAATAAGACCCCTAGAGCTGAAATTTTAGAATCTCTTCCTCTCATTAAATCAGCAACAGCTTTTCTGGCTGATACCTCGGCTGAGTCAGTCAGGTTTTCTGCCAGAAATAGCTCTTTATCCAACGCTGTCCGGAGGGCTATTTGGTTGAAATCCTGGTCGGGGGATAATGCCTCTAAAAATAAATTATGTTCATTGCCATTTGCAGGATCAAAGGTATTTGGTCAGGCATTGGATGATATTCTGGAGGCCTCAGATAGCAAAAAAGGATTTCCAGAGGAGAAGCCTAAAAAGTTTCAATCCTTTCGGAAGAAACCAGCCTTCCGTAGACAACCATTCTATAAGGACACAGGTAGACCTAGCAGGGGAACTTATAAGGGTTCCTATAATCAAAATAGAGGAAACAGGAGCTCTTTGTTTGGATCTTCCTCAAAACCTAGAAAACAATGACGCCAGGCACATAGGGGGCCGACTTTTGTTCTCGGCAGAGAACTGGGAAAAGGTCACCAAAAACGAGTGGGTACTACAAACTATAAAGGAAGGTTACAGAATAGAACTGGTATCCTATCCGCCCCAGAGATACATTACTCCCACTGTAGTTCAGAGAAATCTAGGAATGTTTCAAGACATCCAAAACTTAATCTTTTCAAAAGTCATTGTGCCGGTTGTTGGGTCAGAGGAAAAGTCGGGTCACTATTCCTCTCTCTTTCCAATAATAAAACCATCAGGAGAGTCAAGAACAATTCTGAATCTAAAACCGTTGAACAAGTATGTTCGCTACAAAAGATTCAGAATGGAGTCTATAAAGTCAACAATTCATTTAATAGACAAAAACTCGGTAATGTGTACCCTAGACTTAAAAAACGCCTACTATCAGGTGCCCATCCATCCAGCCTCGCAGGAACTTCTAAGATTTGCTGTAAGCCTACGGGAATCCACCTGCCACTTCCAGTTTCAGGGTCTGCCATTCGGACTAGCTTCTGCTCCCAGAGTTTTTACGAAGCTAATATCAGAGGTCGTAGCCTATCTAAGGAATCAAGGAATTATAGTAATACCTTACTTGGACGACTTTCTGTTAGTCGCTCGCTCAGCAGAAATTCTAAATTACCATACAGAGCGAACAATGGCGGTGCTAGAATTTCTCGGTTGGGTGATAAATCGAGAAAAATCTCACCTAACTCCCAGTACAAAGAGAATATTTTTAGGAGTACTCCTCGATTCAAGAGCCAGAACAGCTTTCCTGCCAGAGGTCAAGCAAAGATCTTTGATAAGGAAGGTGATAGAGTTGTTAAAAAACCGAGTTACCATTCGAAGAGCTATGCAAATTCTGGGAGTAATGACATCATGTATACCATGCGTCAGGTGGGCTCAAGCTCATTCAAGACTCCTTCAAAGAGAGGTGCTATCGTGGTGGGATCGTCATCAGTCATCCCTAGACAAAAGGATCCATCTCTCGCCAAGAGCAAAGAGGTCGTTAGTTTGGTGGACACAAAGCAAGAACCTCAGAAGAGGAGTTCTTTGGGTGCCATCCCCATACGTAGTAATAACTACAGATGCAAGCGCATGGGGGTGGGGAGCCCATCTAGAAGGAAAGTTTTTGCAAGGCAAATGGCCAGAGAAAATCAGACGAATGTCATCAAATTACCGAGAATTGTATGCGATCTGGGAATCCTTAAGATGGAATCAGGACCGTTTGAGGGTGAGTTTCCACGGTCAGTAAACGCTGCGTGTTTGGCGCTGTGCGCTGGCGCAGCGCCAAACACGCAGCGTCCAGATGTTACAGCATAGTGGAGGGGATTTCAAGAAATCCCGTCTCCACTATGCGTAACAATACGCAGGTGGCAAACCTGCGTAAACGGACATGTGGCGCGTCTTTTTAGACCGCAGCATGTCCTCGCGTATTGCGGCGACGGTGCGTCGCCGCAACATAATTAACACAGGGCTATGTAGCCCTGCGCTCTTTCCGGAGGTGTTCCGGAGGTGTCCTGAACACCTCCGGAAAGAGCGCGCGTCAGAAAGGGGGCGGGGCTTAGACGGAGCGGAATTTCCGCTCCGTCAAAAGCGCTATGGTTCCGGACCGTGGAACCATAGCCTAAGAAACCAGCACGTCAAGATTCTATCGGACAACATGACAGCAGTAGCCTTCATCAAACATCAAGGAGGCTCTCGTTACAGAACACTGCAGGATCTTGCAGAGAAGATATTTGTCTGGGCAGAACGAACAATTCTGTCCATAACGGCGGTTCATCTGGAGGGTTCACAAAACCTAGTGGCAGATTATTTGAGCAGACAGAAGATCTACCCGACAGAGTGGGAGTTGAACCAGAAGGTTTTCCGGTTATTATGTCAACGTTGGGGAACACCTCAAGTGGATCTTTTTGCTACAAGGAAAAACGCAAAACTACCAAGGTTTTTTTCACTGAACCCAGCAGACAATCCGGAAGGAGTAGATGCTTTGAGTCAGAGGTGGAACGAACCTCTATATTATGCTTTCCCGCCAATAGCATTGATACCAGCAGTTCTGAGAAAGATAAGGGAAGACGGTGCGTCAGTAGTACTAATAGTTCCATTTTGGCCAAGGAGGAGCTGGTTTCCTCTACTGGGGGCCATGACCAGACAAGATCCAATCGAGCTTCCTCAGTGGAAGGACATAGTGCACCAGGGACCAGTCCTACACCAGGACCCAGAAAGATTGCACCTGTCAGCTTGGATCCTGAACGGGACATCCTGAAAGCTCGTGGTCTTTCAGATCAAGTAATAACAACGATTCAAGCCAGCAGAAAGCCTGTAACTTCAGCAATATATTATAAGATTTGGAAGAGGTTCTGTCTGGAAGGTGGCAGGTCTGATGTTGTAGCCAGAGTCCCGGATGTTCCGCGAGTACTGGATTTTCTTCAATCAGGTTTTAATATGGGTCTTAGACCTAGTACACTTAAAGTACAGATCTCAGCTTTAAGTACTTACATGGATTACCCTTTAGCCTCACACCCTTGGGTGGTTAGATTCGTTAAAGCAATCCAAAGATTAAGACCTACTATAAGGCAATTGTCTCCCCCCTGGGATTTAAATCTAGTTCTGGGGGCACTTTGTAGAACTCCTTTCACTCCAAATAAGGATTTGCCTATTTCTCTCCTATCTATGAAAACAGCTTTCTTGGTAGCTATTACCACAGCCAAAAGAATAGGGGAAATTCAGGCCTTATCCATCAAAGACCCATATATGCAGATCAGAGAGGATCATGTGGTATTAAAACTAGACCCTGCTTTCATGCCCAAAGTAGCCTCTTTGCAAAATCGAAATCAGGAAATAATACTTCCTTCCTTTTGTGAAAAACCTTCAAATGTTAAAGAACAAGCCTTACACTCCTTGGATGTTAGACAGGCAGTAATTGATTACCTGGAGGCCACTGGGGGCTGGAGAAAAGACCCTAATTTGTTTATTTTATATGGAGGTAAAAATAAGGGTAAAAAAGCTTCTAAGCCTTCCATCGCAAGATGGATTACCACCTTAATCATAAAAGCTTACGCATCTGAAGGGATAGATTGTCCCATAAAAATAAAAGCCCATTCTACCAGAGCATTGTCAGCCTCATGGGCAGAAAGAGCAGGAGCATCTTTAGAACAAATTTGTAAAGCAGCCTCTTGGGCTTCGATAAATACCTTTTGTAGGCACTAAAAATTAGATGTGTTAGCAGGACAACAGACGGCATATGGTAGAAAAGTATTACAGGCCGTAGTCCCACCCTAGGAGGATTTCTTTGGTACTCTCCATAGTGCTGTCAGGGGGACGTCCTGGAAAATGGGTATTATACCTACCGATAATTCGGTTTCCAGGAGTCCATCCTGACAGCACGGTTAGTTCCCTCCCTTGTCTATGTTCATGTATATGCTAATTCATATGATGTAATATGTTTAAGTAAATTAAAGTGTTATCACTGGCATTAATCCATGGTATGGTACTTGTCAAATCACTGAGGTATTGGGGGAGGAGTGGGACCTTTTAACCTCTCGTGTGCTTCCTGTCCCTGTAAGGAGGAGGAGGACGTCCTCCATAGTGCTGTCAGGATGGACTCCTGGAAACCGAATTATCGGTAGGTATAATACCCATTTTTTGTATGTGTTAAAGAACAGCGGCAGAATAGGGAACATATATACCAGGATGGGGACACACATACTAGGAAGGGCGACATACATACTAGGAAGGGGGACAGATATACCAGAATGGGCCAGGATAAGGGGCATTAGTACAGGATGGCGGACCTTACCTATGTCCTTATTGGATTTCAAACACTACAAGGTCCCATACATGTGATCAACGTGGGGAAGGGGCAGGTCCAAATTTTGCATCGGGGCTATAGGACCCTAGTTACGGCACTGGGTCCACCACTCTGACATGTCTGCTTCAGGGAACACTTGTATTATTTTTTGAATAACAATTGATTCTTAAAATTTTGCAATATCACATTTCTGTTACTCCAGCTGAAATTGTATACATTCATTGACTACTGGAGCGTTACCTGTCTTTATCAATACGGAGTACCCAGAGGTAGTCTGGTTCTGTTATGATTGGACCTTAGCAGAGTGTGTCCTGACAAGTCCATAAGGGAATGGTAATACCCAGTTGTCAACTTCCTTATAGATTTGCAATAAGAATAACAGAGGAATATAAGTTAAGTTCAGATTAAATATACTTCAGAACTGTTATTTTATGGAAGCGCTGAGAGCGTTCTCTGCCCTTTATCTCTAAAATCCGTCCAGCAAGGTAAAAAATAATGAAAACTCACCATTCCTTTCCTTGCAGTGTCCTTTCTTACTCTTGCTTTCGTGGTCACATATCAGTATGACCAGTAGAGAATGTATAGAGCCATTTCTGTTTATGAACAGTAGGCATGCATTTGTTTTTTTTACCAAGCTGGGCCATGTTTAAAAATAAGAAAGGGGTGAAAAACCCTTTTTTAAGCCTCACTTCTGCGCATTTTTTAAAAAATTTCTCCTGTCAATATTCTTTATTGAAATAGAAATAGCTGGGCCTGTCCGTAACCTTTAATATGGAAAAAAAAGATCAGAATGATGTAGCAGGTACGAAGATACTCTATTTTACTAGAACAGATATAACTGATGTATTCTGACTATCAATTATGCCCCCATATAAGATGAGAATGAAAACCTGAATGGGGTCTTTAACAAGTAAGGCTGTACAGCAGAGATACCCAACCATCGCTTTACAGCTGTTGAAGAATTACTGCTATCAGCATGCCCTAACAGAACAGCAATTATTATACAGAAATTTGCAATCAAAAAGAAGAATAGGAAAAGGGTCACATACCTGCTTATTCCTTTATATACTGTTGCATAGGAACCTTCACCCAGTTTTTCAAGATTTAAGTAAGAAGAAGCATTACCAAATGGCAGACCTTTCCTCTGCTGTGATGGAAGCATGAAAATAATGTAAAATGTTGTATCATAGAGAACACAACAATACAAAGATAGCAATATGTGCATATAGAGTATTCATCTAAATATGCAGAAGATGCACTGCAAAAAAAACTGCAAAAAAACACGCCTTATTTATTTTTATAAAACACTCCTCAACATTTAAATTGCAGCACCAAGAAGGAAAAGTTGTGAAATTATGGAAATCACAGGACGGATAGAAATGTTAATTATAAGCAGATGATGAAAAAAACTGACACAAAATTTTCAAAATTTCAATATCGAGCATGAGTACCATGCGTAGAGATCTCAGAAATTACACACCTTGGCTTCTGTCAATGAAGTTGTCTGAGGAATGTTCATGCTGAATGCAGTTGGGCACACAAATTATCAAGATCCGCTGCTGGCAGCTCCCTTTGCAGGTGCCAACTAATGACATAATGGATGTACTCTATTTGACACTAGTCTGGAGATGCTGCAGGCATTGGTAGAATACTTATGCCACATAGGCTGCTCACAGTAGCGTGAGCAACATGGGGCCCGGCAGTGACGTGTTGTAAAACAGCACCTGAGGTACTTTAGAGAAATGCCCGTACCACTGGTTCCACGACCAAATGAATGTAATACTGAGGTGTTAGTGTACCTGGAATAAAGACTAGAGAGGTCTACTTACCTTACATTATGACACTCCACACCATAATCCTGGGTATTAGGACCCTTGTGACGTTCCCTCTTGAAGGTCTCCTTATGTTTTCATGGCTTTGCCCACATGGCTTGCACTGGGAGTTTAGAGTCTGGAATGGAGCAATAGAGGCTGGAATTGAGGTCTGTCCTCTTCAGCTACAAGACTCTTTTGTCTTAGAAGCAAAGATAGCTGGAGATTGGTCTGGAGACCACAGGGGCATGATCATGAAGAGGCCTTAAGATGGGAATATCATCCTGACGCTACTCCCAGAATTATGTTGTGGGGTGGCAAAATGTACGGCAGCTAAACCCTTCTAGTTTTCATTCCAGGTACACTAACAGCTCGGTGTTACATTTGTTGGTAAAACCAGTGCTACAAGCATTTCTCCAAAGGTGTCCCAGGAGCCTTTTTTCAGCACAACAAGGCCTGGTGGCATATTGCTCGTGCTACTGTCAGCCGTCTGCGTGGCCTAAGCATGTTACCATGGCATGCATTGTTTCCAGACTTGTCTCCCATCAAGCACATCTGGAACGTTATTGCTTGGCAAGTGCACTGAGAGCTGCCAGCAGTAAATCTTGATGCTTTGTCCAAGTGCAATCAGTATAGCCGAACAATCCTCAGACAACCATTAATATAACCTAAAAGAATTCATCCATTTAGAGTACAAGGCATCTCTCAAGAGAGTACATAGAACCGAAAAAAGAAAGATGCTGGCATTTATATTACCATGACAGCAGGTAATACAAACTGAAAAATATAAATTATCATTTGCAATACCATATTTTCAGGTAAAATCCTAATAAAAGGCTTAATACAGTTTTCGACGTAATTTTTACCGGAAAAGTATTGTAAAGCGGGGTAAATTCAACCCAATTTTTTTTTTAATAATAGGGTTGTGTCGAACTTAAACTAAAATGACAAATATACCATATATATTATTTTTGTTATTTAACCTATAAATAAGACACAAATAGGAAAGAATGCTGTGATTAGATGTTATAACTAGTCACACTCACCCATTGAAACCCTTGTCCCAAGTTTTTCCCTTGTAGCGGATCACTGTTGCTTCGAGCCCTGAGTGATCGTATTCTCCGCACTTGGACTGTGTGATACCACTGTGGTGGAAGAGACTGTACGGCACATGGAACATCACTGAAATCTGTAAGCTAAAGAGAAAGTGGCATTACCTTGTACCAAAAATGGAAACAGTAAGATTGGCAAAAATTATTGTGCAAGGCCAAATATTGCTTTAAGCTATAATTATTATCTGTAGTATATTGGTACTTGTAAGAACAGTAGTGTTACAAAGTGTTACTTCTCTGCTGGTGAATGGCATAATAAATCCTGTAATTGGATGGCAATGATACCCTGCAGCACTGAGGTTTTAGGTTAAGTTCCATGGATGAGTTTTTGACTCTACATATTCCATTGATCAAAAAACCTAGCATCTTACAATTCTTGCAAAGCTGATGGGATTTTAGAGATCCTCATGCCCACTTTGCTTTTTTTTACTCCGTGTAAAGTGACCTGCGGTGCGTGTTTCAAATCCTCAACATGTCAATTTCTCTTGTGGATACAGCAAGTTTTATGTGCAGATTTTCCCCACAGACTTGCATTAGCATTAGACACAGTAGAAGTGCGCCTGTGTGACCTCCACCTCATTTATAGACTATGGGACTGCTGAAAATGACTGGCTACTATACTCAGCAGTCCCATAGACCATAGAGTTGGGAGTACAACGACCGCGGTCGCAGAGGGTGTGACCGTGACCCAACCAGTGCAATATATTTATCAGATCTCAAACCCAGCAACTCCAGTGCACTAGGCAGAAGCTTTCCCCTTTGAATTATTCAGCTCTTTGATAGCACTCAGATATCTGTACCTGTGTTCCTGATTAGCTCCACCTTGTGATTTTCTGATTGAATATCCTATTTAACCAGTTTCCGACATCAGGCGTAACAGTACGCCAATGTCGGACTCCCCTGTTCCCTCCCTCATCACCGGAGCCTGCTGACATGTGCCGGCAACAGCCGTGGGTGGAATCGCAGCTGTTAAGTCGTTAAATGCTGCTGTCAATCTCTGACAGCGGCATTTAACTCGTGCTTACCAGAAGCGCGTCGAAAATCCCACCCATTGGTGACCACATCACATGATCACGGGTCACCGATGGGTCGGCGCTCATAGCAAGTGAGCATTTTTGCTAAACACAGGCGATCTGATCATCGCTTGCGTGTAGCAGAAAAGATCAAAGTACTGCACCTTCTAGGCTCCCATGGAGACTATTGAAGCATGCAAAAAGTAAAAAAAAAGTTTTTAAAAAATATTAAAAAATAAAAAATATAAAAGTTCAGCTCACCCCCCCATTCGCCCCATTCAAAATAAAACCATAAAAAAAATCAAACGTACACTTATTTGGTATTTCTGCGTTCAGAATCGCCCGATCTAACAACATAAAAAAATAATTAACCCAATCGCTAAACGGCGTACCGAGAAAAAAATAAAAATGTCAGGATTACGTTTTTTGATCACCGCAATATTGCATTAAAATGCAATAAAGGGCGATCAAAAGTTCATATCTGCACCAAGATGGTATCATTAAAAAGACCAGCTCGGCACGCAAAAAATAAGCCCTGATCCAACCCGAGATCACGAAAAATGGAGAAGCTACAGGTATCGGAAAATGGCGCAATGGAATTTTTTTTCACCACTTAAATAAAAAAGAACCTAGACATGTTTGGTCTCTGTAAACTCGTAATGAACTGGAGAATCATAATGGCAGGACAGTTTTAGCATTTAGTGAACATGATTAACCCCTTCACGACCTTCTCCGTACTAGTACTGATCTGCGGGAGGTGTGTTTTTGCCCTGAACAGTACTAGTACGGCAGCATGATCGCGCGGCGATCGCATGTGGGCGGGTGTCAGCTGTATGCGACAGCTGATGCTCCACAGCAATGCCTACATGTGATGTTAATATGATCACTGCACCCCTAGATGAATTCATTTGGGAGTGTAGTTTGTAAAATTAGTTCAGATATAGCGGGTTTCTGTTGTTCCAGAAACCATTCCAGCAAAATCTGAACTCCAATATGGCGCCTCTTACCTTCTGACCTTTGCACTTTGCCTCAAAAGTAGTATTGCCCTACATAAGGGGTATCGGCGTACTCAAGGGAAATTGCACAACAACTTTTTTGGTCCAATTTCTCTCGTTACCCTTGGTAAAAAAAAAAAATATTGGGTAAAAAGATAATTTTTGTGGAAAAAATATGATTTTTTATTTTCATGGCTCTACGTGATAAACTTCTGTGAAGCACTTGGGGGTTCAAGTGCTCACCATACATCTAGGTAAGTTCCTTGGAGGGTCTAGTTACCAAAATGGTGTCACTTGTGGGGGGTTTCCACTGTTTAGGCACATCAGGGACTCTCCAAACGCGACATGGCATCCGATCTCAATTCCAGACAATTTTACTTTGAAAAAAGTCAAACGGCACTCCTTTCATTTCCAGCTCTGCCATGCGCCAAAACAGTGGTTAACCACCACATATGGGGTATCAACGTACTCAGGACAAATTGCATAACAACTTTTGGGGTCCAATTTCTCCTGTTACCCTTGGTAAAATAAAAAATTGGGGGCGAAAAGATAATTTTTGTGGAAAAATATGATTTTTTATTTTCACTGCTCTACGTTATAAACTTATGTGAAGCACTTGGGGGTTCAAAGTGCTCACCACACATCTAGATAAGTTCCTTGGGAGGTCAGGTTTCCAAAATGGTGTCACTTGTCAGGGGTTTCCACTGTTTAGGCACATCAGGGGCTCTCCAAACGTCATATGGCATCTGATCTTAAATTCCAGCCAATTTTGCGCTGAAAAAGTCAAACGACGCTCCTTCCCCTCCGAGCTCTGCCATGCGCCCAAACAGTGGTTTCTCCGCACATATGGGTTATCGGCGTACTCAGTACAAATTGCACAACTTTTGGGGTCCAATTTCTCCTGTTACCCTTGGTAAAATAAAAACATTTGGATCTGAAGTAAATTTTTTGTGGAAAAAAGTTAAATGTTCATTTTTTTAAACATTCTATAAATTCCTGTGAAGCACCTGAAGGGTGAATAAACTTCTTTCAATGTGGTTTTGAGCACCTTGAGGGGTGCAGTCTTTAAAATGGTGTCACTTTTGGGTATTTTCTGTCATACAGACTTTTCAAATGTGATGTGGTCACTAAAAAAAAAAATGGTGTTGTAAAAATGAGAAATCACAGTTTAACTTTTAACCCTTATAACTTCCTAAAAAAAAAATTTTGGTTCCAAAATTGGGCTGATATAAAGAAGACATGTGGGAAATGTTACTTAATAAGTATTTTGCATGACATATCTCTGTAATTTAAGGGCATGAAAATTTAAGTTGGAAAATTGCAAAATTTTCTAAATTTTGCCAAATTTCCATTTTTTTCACAAATAAACGCAAGTTATATCAAACAAATTTTAACACTAACATGAAGAACAATATGTCACGAGAAAACAGTTGCAGAATCATTGGGATCCATTAAAGCGTTCCAGAGTTATTACCTCATAAATTGTCAGTGGTCAGAATTGTAAAAATTGGCCCGGTCATTAACGTGAAAATCCACCCTCGTGGGTAAAGGGGTTAAACATGGCATTAGGATGTAACACGCCATATGAAGTGCTGAAACGCAATGTCAAAAAAGATATAGGTATACAGTCATGGCCAAAAGTTTTGAGAATGACACAAATATTATATTTTCACATGATCTGCTGCCCTCTGGTATTTATGTGTGTTTTTACAGATGTTTTTATCACAGACAGAAATATAATTGCAAACATATGAGTAACAAAAGCTTATATTGACAGTTAGAATGAGTTAATGCAGCAAGTCAATATTTGCAGTGTTGACCTTTCTTCTTCAGGACCTCTGCAATTCTCCCTGGCATGCTCTCAATCAACTTCTGGACCAAATCCTGACTGATAGCAGTCCATTCTTGCACAATCAATGCTTTCATTTTGTCAGAATTTTTAGGTTTTTGTTTGTCCACCCGTCTCTTGATGATTGACCACAAGTTCTCAATGGGATTAAGATCTGGGGAGTTTCCAGGCCATGGACCCAAAATCTCTATGTTTTGTTCCCTGAGCCATTTAGTTATCACCTTTGCTTTATGGCAAGGTGCTCCATCATGCTGGAAAAGGCATTGTTGATCGCCAAACTGCTCTTGGAGGGTTGGGAGAAGTTGCTCTTGGAGGACATTCTGGTACCATTGTTTATTCATGGCTGTGTTTTTAGGCAAGACTGTGAGAGAGCAGATTCCCTTGGCTGAGAAGCAACCCCACACATGAATGGTTTTAGGATGCTTAACAGTTGGCATGAGACAAGACTGGTGGTAGCGCTCACCTTGTCTTCTCCGAATGAGGCGTTTTCCTGATGTGCCAAACAATCAAAAAGGGGATTCATCAGAGAAAATAACTTTACCCCAGTCCTCAGCAGTCCATTGCCTGTACCTTTTGCAGAATATCAGTCTGTCCATGATGTTTTTTCTGGAGAGAAGTGGCTTCTTTGCTGCCCTCCTTGAGACCAGGCCTTGCTCCAAGAGTCTCCGCCTCACAGTGCGTGCAGATGCAATCACACCTGCCTGCTGCCATTCCTGAGCAAGCTCTGCACTGCTGGTAGCCCGATCCCGCAGCTGAAACACTTTTAAGAGACGGTCCTGGCGCTTGCTGGCCTTTCTTGGGCGCCCTGAAGCCTTTTTGGCAACAATGGAACCTCTCTCCTTGAAGTTCTTGATGATGCAATAGATTGTTGACTGAGGTGCAATCTTTCTAGCTGCGATACTCTTCCCTGTTAGGCCATTTTTGTGCATTGCAATGATGACTGCACGTGTTTCTTTAGAGATAACCATGGTTAACAGAAGAGAAACAATGATGCCAAGCACCAGCCTCCTTTTAAAGTGTCCAGTGGTGTCATTCTTACTTAATCATGACAGATTGATCTCCAGCCATGTCCTCATCAACACCCACATCTGTGTTAATAGAGCAATCACTGAAAAGAGGTTAGCTGGTCCTTTTAAGGCAGGGCTGCAATGATGTTGAAATGTGTTTTGGGGGATAAAGGTCATTTTCTAGCCAAATATTGACTTTGCAAGTAATTGCTGTTAAGCTGATCACTCTTTATAACATTCTGGAGTATATGCAAATTGCCATTAGAAAAAGTGAAGCAGTAGACTTTGTAAAAATTAATATTTGTGTCATTCTCAAAACTTTTGGCCATGACTGTACATGTAGAGATTAGAGAGATATCAAGCCTGTAACTATCAAGAGTATACATGTACATCAGAGTCCAAATTAATATATGTATATGTAAGGTGACTGCATACTGCAATGAATCCAACTTACTGACAAGCGAAATATGCCAAGCCTGCTAACACATAGGGTGCAAGAGAAAAATTGTGTCGGTTGTGGTTCACAGCTCCAGCTGGTATGATTTTTCCCTAGGCGATTTTATTATAAGTTAAGAGGTACAGGGGGCTGGGGGAGGAAATTAATAACGGGATTGTTTGAATGGAAGGGGTTGGCCATACACTGCTTTGTTGTGTGCTTCTTCTTATTATGGACTGAGAAATCCTGATTATACAGGCAATACACGGCTGGTGGTTGATGGTTACTCATTTTGAAGAAAGTCATCTTTTATCTCACAAACTTTAGGCTTCCAAACACTAGTTATGCCATCCGTACAAGTACCTGGGATTGAGTCCCTGGTCAGTCAATAGTTAAACATACGCAGTATAAATGTATTAATTACTCACTGCCTGACTACACATATAGACATGATGGAGCCTGGTAGAAACCGTCACTTGAAGGCGTACAGCAATAGTAAGGCTATAGCTATGACTACACATAATTTCTCACATTAATAAGATTATGAGAACACATGGCCAATTAGCTATTACCATTACATACATGATATGTAGCACAGAACGAGGCAATGCACTATACAGTAACGGAATAAATGCAGTAATCTCACATACCTCCAAGTTAGGAGAATCCTCACATCCAGAACTGTTGTCCTGTTGATCCTCAGGGACATCTCTCCTAGATCCACAGCAAACTGCATTGACACACAGCACTTCACCCATTACCTCCTATGCTTCTCGTACATTCATTCTGCCTTATATTCTATCTTGCCAGTACTGTATTCACATGACTCACATGACACCCCAGCTTCCAGCAAACAGACCCATGACTCAAGTTGCTTCCCACATTCTCTAGGATTCCAAAAACATGCAGTTTTCTGGTGAGAATGTCACGCCAATGTATCTGCTTTACTTATGGATTGCCTGTTTCTATAGGTTCAGTGTGAATGTGACAAATCCGATAACAAAGGAGACTTGTATGCTCATCACTAAAATCCACATACATGCAGAATATTAAACCCACATGCCCTTGTGGACCAGTTATATCCAAAGAAACCAAAAAAAACTGTAGCCCAAAGCCAAAGTTAGTTCAGCCTGCTGCACATATATAACAATGAAAAGCCAAGAGAAGGGAATGCAGAACACAGGAAAACTCAATAAAACATGAACATTTTATTTAGGTCTCATAAAAAAGGTATATAGAAAAAAATAATGGACATGAAGTAAAAAATGCCAGAATACATGAATAAATAGTGGGTGAGCCAAAAAATTAATATGTACATACTAGTGATGAGTGAACGTGCTTGGATAAGGTGTTATCGGAACATGCCCAGGTGCTGAGTGCCTGCGACGTGCTCGAATAGTATGTTCGAGTCCCCGCGGCTGCACGTCTCACGGCTGTTAGCGGCAACACATATGGGGATTGGCTGTTTATTACATCTGTGACATTTTTTGCTTTGTCATATACCTTCCATTCATGTTTCCTTAGACTCACGATGCATTATACAATCTTTGGCATTTGATATCTACATATATGAGTCGCACTTAGTACCAGGGCAATGGGATACTCGGCACCGAGCCCATGAAAGTCTATGGGATTTGTCACTGGCAGCAGGACTCGGTCCGTGGCCCTGAGCGCTCATACAATGGGGGATATTTACAGGGGATATTTAGGATAGGTAGTTCGTGACGCCACCTGTGGTATCTGGTCAATTGGACCAGCACTGCTGTAAGGGTCTTCTCAGGGGATGTTATGGGGGCAGCTGGGTGGTAAGTCTCCCACAGGTGAGACTGGTCCCTGGAAGTCTATGGTGATGATGCAAGGTGTAGTAAGAATTCAGTCACACACAATGCAGCTTCTTTTCATACCTTTTACTGGTAGATGGTTCAAGCAGATCCCGGGGAGCTGGTCGGGGTGGAGAGTGCACATTCGGGTAACCGCTGAGCAGGTTAGAGGCCTCCTTAACTTCAATATGTATCTGAGTCCAAACTTGCGTGAAGCGAAGTTAACTCTGAACTCTCCAGCTTTCTCAATAGCTGTAATGCCCGGCCAACATTGTGGTGGAGCCTTCTAAGTGGTGAGAACTAAGTTCTTACTTTTGTCTGCGCTTGACTCAAAGTCCCCGTTCTCCCTGACTCCGGTTACGTATTGACGCTTTGGGCTGCACTCTGCGACCTGTAGTCCAGATGCCTCCGGTTTTCTTGTTACTAAGCTTGAAACTCTAGCAACGCTTCGGACCCCGGTGTCCGGCAATTTAGTGCAGGTAATCCAATACCTGTTGCACTTCTCTAACTTCTCCACTGCGCCCTTCGCCCTGCTTCACGCTCTTAACATAAGCACTTGTAACTTTCATTGGCGAGGCCAGCTTTCTCTAGGGCTCGCTGAGCAGCCCTCAGTATCCTCTAAGTCCCGACTGGACTGACACTGAACTGATCCGTCCGAAGACAGGAACCAGATTCCACTGCTCTCCCTCCTAGGTCGGCTGACTGACTGACCACTTCTGATACGTGTCACTCCCCCCTTATGCCTCAGATGGGTGTGTCTGAAAGTGTGAGTGACAGTGAATGCATATCAAGCGTTGCGATTACCTTCCTGTGCACTCTCCTGGATTTTTATGTGTGTGCCTTACATAGCTGGGCCACACATCCCCCCTTGATTAAACACAGCACTCCCGGGCTGTAAAAGAGAAAAAGAAAAAAAACATTTTTGTTTTGCATTAAACATAACATTTTAAACTCATCCCATCCGGGAGGTAAGACTTCTTGAACGTTACAATTTGTACAATGAAGAATACAAAAGTATCAAAATATCAAGACATGCTCATAAATACAAGATACTTGTGGAGGACCCGCACCAAAAACCTCCCACGTGGGTCCTGGGTGGGCTGCAGGACTTTTGACTGCAGACCTCACTCTAGGCCACACCATACGGGTTTTTCTTCAGAGGTAGATAGCAATGGTTTCATGTAAAACCAAGATAATGCACCGAAGCGCAACTATTTACAAAGACAAGTTCTTGGGCTGGCACAGTCCTCAGCCTCTCAGTCCATTGGCATGGTTAAAGACACATATATAAACTTCAATTTTCAAGTATTCACATTATAATTTAACTGTATTTACCCAACCGGGCATTCTATGCATACTATGCACATTATGTAAACATTTATTCTTTAACTTGTCAAATTCTTTCTTTTTTTTTTTTTTAACCTTGTACCCAGCCGGGTATTCTACTCAATATGTAAACACTATACATACACAGTCATAAAGTGCAAAAATGGCAAATTTTTCTTCAAACTTTTTACAATTTCTAGATACGGTAAACCCCTGTCTGGGTCCTAACGGTCTTCACTTTTTCAACTTTAAATGACGTCTTCCACTCCCGGGGCGGGGACGACGCGATGCTCCATTGATCTCATTACGAACAAGTCATGGCCTGATATTAACGTTTGCGTAGCCACAGTTCTTGTTTCAACGGGGGACCCAACGGGTATGTCCCTGCGGTAAGACACGGTTTGCGTCGCTGCAAGAGCCACATTTACTTGCGATGCAGAATAGGGCGATGCAGAGTAAGTCGCCGTGTGTGAAGCAGTGTAGATCGCCGATTGCGATGCTGGGTAGGTCGCCAGTTGCGATGTAGAGCAGGTCGCCGACTGCGATGTAGGGGGCGATGCTGGTGCACGGCCTGGTGCGGTGGGAGCTCGGGACTGGGACGCTTCGGTACCGGCGTCGGGGACGAGGTCACTAACGATGGAGACGTTCAGGGCATACCACCCCTTCATACCCCAGTGACGGGTGTAGCTCACAATGTCCCCATTCATCAGGTCCCTCCCAGGATGACCGATTGGTAAGTGGGACTCCACGTCCCGGCGGCTTACAAAGACCCCTGCGAAGAGGCCCGGCTCACGGATAAAGCCCCAGCCCTTGCGGAGCTGAAACTCGGTGACGCACCCCTGCCGCCGCGGTTCCCGTAAGGTACCTTTGTCTCTGCGGACGGTCTCCTTATCAGCGATGAACTCCTCATGCTGCCGTTGTCGGGACCGCTGGATGTTTCTCTCTTCCTCCTGCTGCCGTTTCACTCTCTCGCAGTGCTGCCAGGCATTTCCGGTCTGGAGGTCGTAAGTCATGTCGTCCAGACGCTCCATCTCACCCCTGTCGATTTCTGGCAGTGACGGCTGGGACCCCTCCGGTGATCTCGCTGGGGATCTATACTCTGCTGTGGCCTCCTGGCTTGGCTGGCACTCCGGACCGGGCAGGACCTCCTCAGCCTCCTTTGCCTCCACCTCCGCATCGGTGGGATCAGGTACAGCACTTTTGGTAGCATCCTCCGGTCGTCACACAGCCTTCTTCAGCAGTGATTTCGGGAAATCAGGAGACGGCGTTATGCTTGTAGGAGAGAACACCGCGTCCCACAGCAGCCGCTGTGTCTGGGCCCGCCAGCGTCTCTCCGTCTCCTTTAAATCTGTATGGCTCTGGAGCTTCCTTCTCAACTCTGCGTTCTCCTTCTGTAGCTCTAGTATGGCGGGGTCGGTGTCCGATCCGGGGACGGCTCTTGCACAGGCCGTACATCTTCAGGGGAGCAGGGCCGGTATCGCTCCGGTCCTCTGCACAGATTCTCCTGTCCTTCCGCCATCTTGTCCCAGGCCAGACTGTAGTTTCCATCAGGAACAGTCCGGTCCCTTCCGTGGAGGCGGGATTTGCGTCTCCTCCTCTTCGCATAGAGGATGAAGAGGAGGCGGATTTCTTTAGCAGTGGGGCAAGACCGCACATTATAGTAGCATTTGGAGAGGGCGGCCATAACTTTCGCACCTCAGGGGGGTACACGCCCACGAATGCACGCCCACCTTCTTCACCAGCGCCTCAGGGCGCCAATATGGCGGTAAAATGGCGGTATTTGGCGCCAAAAGCAGCAAACAGTCTTTTTCACCAAACAGTTCAATATAGGCACACAGGACTCACAATTGCAAGTTTCGGATCCTGTTCGTGACGCCAAAGATGAGTCGCACTTAGTACCAGGGCAATGGGATACTCGGCACCGAGCCCATGAAAGTCTATGGGATTTGTCACTGGCAGCAGGACTCGGTCCGTGGCCCTGGGCGCTCATACAATGGGGGATATTTACAGGGGATATTTAGGATAGGTAGTTTGTGACACCACCTGTGGTATCTGGTCAATTGGACCAGCGCTGCTGTAAGGGTCTTCTCAGGGGATGTTATGGGGGCAGCTGGGTGGTAAGTCTCCCACAGGTGAGACTGGTCCCTGGAAGTCTATGGTGATGATGCAAGGTGTAGTAAGAATTCAGTCACACACAATGCAGCTTCTTTTCATACCTTTTACTGGTAGATGGTTCAAGCAGATCCCGGGGAGCTGGTCGGGGTGGAGAGTGCACATTCGGGTAACCGCTGAGCAGGTTAGAGGCCTCCTTAACTTCAATATGTATCTGAGTCCAAACTTGCGTGAAGCGAAGTTAACTCTGAACTCTCCAGCTTTCTCAATAGCTGTAATGCCCGGCCAACATTGTGGTGGAGCCTTCTAAGTGGTGAGAACTAAGTTCTTACTTTTGTCTGCGCTTGACTCAAAGTCCCGTTCTCCCTGACTCCGGTTACGTATTGACGCTTTGGGCTGCACTCTGCGACCTGTAGTCCAGATGCCTCCGGTTTTCTTGTTACTAAGCTTGAAACTCTAGCAACGCTTCGGACCCCGGTGTCCGGCAATTTAGTGCAGGTAATCCAATACCTGTTGCACTTCTCTAACTTCTCCACTGCGCCCTTCGCCCTGCTTCACGCTCTTAACATAAGCACTTGTAACTTTCAATGGCGAGGCCAGCTTTCTCTAGGGCTCGCTGAGCAGCCCTCAGTATCCTCTAAGTCCCGACTGGACTGACACTGAACTGATCCGTCCGAAGACAGGAACCAGATTCCACTGCTCTCCCTCCTAGGTCGGCTGACTGACTGACCACTTCTGATACGTGTCACTCCCCCTTATGCCTCAGATGGGTGTGTCTGAAAGTGTGAGTGACAGTGAATGCATATCAAGCGTTGCGATTACCTTCCTGTGCACTCTCCTGGATTTTTATGTGTGTGCCTTACATAGCTGGGCCACACATATACATATTCATTTTTTGGCTCACTCACTATTTATTTCATGTGTCTATGTATTGTGGCATTTTTCACTTAACCACTCAGTTTTTCTATATACCTTTTTAATGAGACCTACATAAAATATATGTTTTATTGACTTTCCTTCCTTGTATTCTGAATTCCTTTCTCTTAGCATTTCAATTGTATCCAAAGATTCAAGATTTTATATTTCATGAATCCTTATTTTGTAGCTACACTATATGAAAAAAAGTATTAGGAATCCTTCACATTACACCTGCAGAAGATTTTATGACTTCCCATTCTAAATCAATAGGCATCAGTATGGAGCTGATCTTTTTGCAGATAAAACAGCTTCGAATCTACAAGAATTTTCACAAGATTTTGGAGCTTGTGGGAATTTTTGCTCATTTATCCAGAACAGAATTTGTGAGGTCAGACAATGATTTCGGATGAAAGGTCCAGGCTCACACAATCTCTGATCTAGATCATCCCAAAGGTGTTGGATGGGGTTGGGCTCAAGGGTATGCCACACTGAACAATATCGCTAACGGGATCGCTAAAAAACGTCACTATTTAGCGATCCCGTTAGCGATGTTGTTCAGTGCGGCAGCTGCCAGCGACGAGCTTCCTGCTGTGATCTCGCTCGTCGCTGGAATCGTTCCGGACCCTATTTTCTCGTCGGCGCTCCCGCTGGGTAAGTATATATCGCTAGTGTGGCACCTTTTCTTAGCGATTTAGCGGTACTTTTGTACCGCTAAAGTCGTTAAGAAGATCGCTAACGGCGATAGCGTCGTTAACTATATCGCTAAATGTGGCCGCACTTAGCGATATAGAAACAATCCCGCTAGCGATCGCATTAGTATGCGTCGTTATCGTGATCGCTAGCGGGATTGTTTAGTGTGGCAGTACCTTCAGGGCTTTGCACGGCCGGTCAAGTTCTTCCACACTAAACTCCCCTAACCATGCCTTTATGGACCTTGCTCTATGCACTGAGGTTCAGTCATGATGGATCAGAAAAGGGGTTGTCGGAGTAGTGGATAACCCCTTTCAGAATTTACCACTTGGACAACCCGTTTAATGTTTAAATCTGTTTAATCTGTTTATCCGTTTGGTAGTTGCCTGCACTGTACTCTGTAGCGGAAATGCAAGTTATGGCAGCGTTGTCTTATTAAAGTGAAAGACATACTGCAATACCGTGTACTGCTACCAACAAAACCATATCACAGGTAATTATTAACACAACCCCATGAAAATATAGATGAGGCTGCATTTGCTTTACGAGTACTTATCACCAGACTGGGGCTGCCCTTTCCATTTAGTGACAAGAGCGGACAGCCTCCGACTGATGAATTTTCTAACTAACACCTATTAACAAAAAGGTCCTAAGTGTTCCTAATGTCCCCCTAAAGGACCTGACATTGTATTAACATTCATGTGCTAACGTCTGAGTTAAAGCAACCCGGCATGCAGAGAGGGCTCCTCTCTGTGAAAGAGTGAGATCTTGTGCGGCAGGGCACTTGACTAAGGCCCCTTTCACACATCAGTTTTTTGCCATCAGTCACAATCCATTGTTTTTTGAAAAAAATGGATCAGGCGACTTGATGCCGCAGGATCCATTTTTTTCTCATAGACTTGTATTAGCAACGGATTGCGAAGGATGGCCGTACGTTTCATCCGTCGGAAATTTTTGGTCCGTCGGCCGGACACGACGCACAAAGCAACGTTTTTTGTCTCCGTCGAAAAATCGGACAGCAACGGATCCGTCACTGTCCGTCGTTTGCTATAATGGAAGCCTATGGGCGCAGGATCCGTCGTCATCCGTCAAATGACTGATTCCGATGACGGATTTGTTTTTTTTTTAACTGAGCATGCTCCTGACAGTTTAAAACACAAATAAAAGAATAGATATATACACAAAGAATACATACACATATATATAGATAGTATATACATGTCATTGAGACACATATATATATATATATATATATATACTGTATATTTATAGTTCATAGAGTTTTACATAGCATAATAGCAATTGCAGTCTTCAGTAAAATCATTACCGAACCCGACATGATATGACCCATGGTTTACATATAGTAAACCATGTCATATCAAAACGATTTATGTATGTCAGTGTTTAATCAATTTAGTAGCTTGTGTTAGGAAAAATTTGGAACTCTAGGGGTTAAATTTAAGGCTATAATCGAGGAAAAAATTGCGCTGGCTCCCGTGCAATTTTCTCCGCCAGAGAGGGAAAGCCAGTGAGTGAGGGCAGATATTAATAGCTTACAGAGGGACCATTGTTTTTGGGCCCCCCTGGCTACAAACATTTAGCCCCAGCCACACCAGAAAAGGCACATCTATAAAATGCGCCTTTTTTGGCACTTAGCCTCTCTATTCCCATTTCCTTTAGTGGTGGCTCATGGGTTAATAAGGGGTTAATGTCACCTTGCTTGTCAATAAGACAACTATCCATTATTAATCCTATAGTAGTGAAGGGTTAAAAAAGACACACACACATTAATTAAAAATTATTTTAATGAAATAATTACATAAAGTTTTTGACCAAATTTATTATGCTGCCAATCCAACTGAATCCCTTGTTCTCCTGTAACCAAAAAATAAACAAAAAACAACAATATCCATACCTCTCCGCTGTTCAGTCAGCTCCCCCGCTGCAATCCATCACAAGGGGTTAACTAGTTTACAACCAGAACCGATGCTAATGCTACCGGCCCGGCTGTAAACCACTGCAGAATGAATGAAATCATGCCTGCGCAGGCGCCCCGGCTGACCGGAGATGAACTGATTAGCGTGGGAAAGTTTCTGTGCAGCCTCAGTGACTACCGCTGAGGTCAGTGAGGCTGCGCGCAGTCCCCGGCTGTCCTAAGGTGATCTGACAGAGTGGGAAAAAGTTCAGAAACTTTCCCATGCTAATCAGTTCATCTCCGATCAGACGGGGCACCTGCGCAGACATGATTTCATTCATTCTGCAGTGGTTTACAGCCGGCCTGTAGCATTAGCATCGGTCCCGGTTGTAAACTAGTTAACCCCTTGTGATGGATTGCAGCGGGGGACCTGACTGAACGGCGGAGAGGTATGGATATTGTTGTTTTTTTATTTTTTTTTGTTACAGGAGAACAAGGGATTCAGTTGGATTGGCAGCATAATAAATTTGGTCAAAAACTTTGTGTAATTATTTCAGTAAAAGAATTTTTAATTAATGTGTGTGTGTCTTTTTTAACCCTTTACTACTATAAGATTAATAATGGATAGTTGTTTTATTGACACCTCTCCATTATTAACCCAGATTAATGTCACCTTTCAATAGCAAGGTGACATTAACCCCTTATTAACCCATGAGCCACTGCTAAAGGCAATGGGAATAGAGAGGCTAAGTGCCAGAAAAGGCGCATCTTATAGATGTAATTTTTCTGGGGCGGCTGGGTCCCTCTCTAGACTATTAATATGAGCCCTCACTCACTGGCTTTCCCTCTCTGGCGGAGAAAATTGCGTGGGAGCCCATGCAATTTTTTTCCGCGATTATAGCCTTAAATTTAACCCCTAGAGTTCCAAATTTTTCCTAACACTACTAAATTGATTAAACACTGACATATATAAATCATTTTGATATGACATGGTTTATTATATGTAAGCCATGTGTCATATCATGTCGGGGTCGGTAATGATTTTACTGAAGCCGGCAATTGATTTAGCGGCTATTATGCTATGTAGAACTCTATGAACTATAAATATATATATATATATGTGTCTCAATGACATGTGTGTATATATATATATATATATATATGTATGTATGTATATATATATATATATATATATATATATATTCTATGTGTATATAACTATTCTTTTGATTCTTTATTAAACATGTCAGTGTGATTTTACTGTACAGAGCACTGAATTGCCGGCCTTTAAAAAACGGATCCATCGAAAAAAGGAAGAAACGGATGAAAAAACTGATGCGACAGATCCGTTGTTTCGACGGATCCGCTAGTCAGATCTGTCGAAAAAACGTATCTGTCGCATCAGTTTTTCACAATCTGCAACAGATTCGTCGATCAGTCAAGCCAACGGATTGTGACTGACGGCAAAAAACTGATGTGTGAAAGAGGCCTAGGCTGTTACTCGATGGTAACCGCGCTAATGACATTACCTTAGTCTTAGCATAATAAAGTATCCGGCACAGATGGGTTAGTGCAAAAAGCGAGATCTCCTGAGATCTTACTCTTTCACAGCAAAGAGGGCCGTGAAGGGTTGTGGGATCCCACTTTGCATGACAAGTGTAGTCACAGGGGACTTTTTCTGGCTGCCCCCACCCACCTATAAAGCTGGCCATGCACATCAGATGACTGTCGGCCATTAGATTGGCTTCCGCTAAGTGTTCTGCTATCTCGGCCATCTCTTCCATACAAAGGAACACTCTATGAGAAAACAGCCAACAGACATCTCTGCAGGCTACTTCTGTCCAGGAGAAGAAAGCAATCAGCAGTCCAAAATTGACCGGTGCCCCGTACACATTATGTCGGTGCTATATAAGCAAATAAAATAAATAAAAATAAACAAGGTGGGGCATGATGTAACTTAACATAAGCTTCCATTGGATATGCTATAGAAGGTACAATAGTCAAGATGGTGCTGCAAGTCAGCTACATACACTGTGTTCCAAATTATTGTGCAAATAATATTTTCTCAGATTTTCCCAAATTACATATATGAATTTCAGTCATTGTAATTTTCCAGTCAAATAACTATTAGAGTACAATTGAGAGGTTTTTGTACAAACTGCCTATGATAATAGTATATTTTTAAAATAATAAAACACTCAAACTGCACTCAAAATGCATGTTCCAAATTATTATGCACAGCAGAGTTTTCAACCTTTTCATTTTAATAAAGAACAAAAAAATGGTCATTTTTGAAATTATAAGCATTAGCAGGTTCTTACAAACTGAAAGCAAACAGTTTTCAACTCAAAACTTTATTCTAGGTGATGTTACATTTTCACATAGGACCCCTTGTCTGGTTTAGGATGGTTTCTGCTTCAGTTATTTTGCATGAGGACAGAATACCCTCTCAGAGCTGTTGCTTAGATGTGAACTGCCTCCCGCCATCATAGACACTCCTTTTGATGATGCTCCAGAGGTTCTCAATGGGGTTGAGGTCAGGGGAGCATGGGGGCCACTCCATAAGTTTGTCCCCTTTTATGCCCATAGCAGCCAGAGATGCAGATGTGTTATGTGCAGCATGAGACGGTGCATTATCATGCATGAAAATGATCTTGCTGCGAAATGCACGGTTCTTCTTCTTGAACCATGGCAGGAAGTGCTGTTTGAGAAACTCACACTATGGAGTTCATCTTTACCCCTTCAGGGATCCTAAAGGGGCCGACAATCTCTCTCCCCATGATTCCAGCCCAAAACATTACTCCACCTCCTCCTTGTTGGCGCCGTAGCCGTGTTTGCATGGGGTGTCCATCAACCAGCCATCCTCCACTCCATCCATCTGGACCATCGAGCGTTGCACGACACTTATCGGTGAACAAAACAGTTTTGAAGTCAGTCTTCATGTATTGTTTGGCCCACTGGAGCCGTTTTTGCTTGTGTGCAGTGGATAGAGGAGGTCGACAGGATGGCTTACGCACAGCTGCAAACCTCTGAAGGACCCAGCATCTTGTTGTTCGGGGGACGTTGGAGGCACCAGCAGCTTCAAAAACTTGTCTGCTGCTTGGGGTTGAGCATTCCGATACTGCAAATATCGGGTATCGGCCGATATTGGCTGTATCGGAATTCCGATTCCGAGTTCCGATATTTTCGTCATATCGGATACCGGAATCGGGATTGTCACTGTCACTGTCAGTGTCCGTCGGTCGGGTCTGTCAGGAGTCAGCGGCACTTACCTGGCAGAAGATCTCCGGCGGTCACGTCCTGGACTGCTTGATGGCCGCAATCTTCTTTCCCCGGCGGTCACATGCAGTATCTCGCGATAACTGCAGTGACTGCTGGGTAATCCCGGCCGTAAAGCAGTCAGTCCGATGACGTCACCGCCGGGAAGCAGGTAATCAGCTGTGCTGCGTTGTGATGACAGGCTCTGCCTGTCATTGCGATGTAGCAGAGTTGGATCGTCGTGGACTGTCGTTATGGACTGCGTCGGACAGGTGGTATACTGTTGGTTTGTTTTTTTTTCTTTTTTTACAGGAGATCGATGGCGTCGCAGGAATGAGAGTACAATAAAATTAATGAAAACTGTGTTGTCTCTTTTATTTCATTAAAATACTTTTTTCTTGCTGTGTTTTTTTTTTACACATTTAATAACTTTGGGATTAATAATGGATCGGTGTCTTATTGACACCTCTCCATTATTAACCGGGCTTATTGTCACCGTGCAATCAACGGTGACATTAACCCCTTATTACCCCGCTTGCCACCGCTACAGGGCAAGTGGGAAGAGCCGGGTAAAGTGCCACAATTGGCACATCTTTTGATGCGCCAAATGTGGGGCTGCTGTAGCCTGGTATTATCAGGCTGTTGAGGGCCAAAATCCATGGGCCTTGACAGTCTTTTAATACCAGGCCGCAGCAGTCTGCATTTTACTTGGCTGGTTAACAAAAATAGGGGGACCCCTACGCCGTTTTTTTTTTCGAGGGGATCCCCTATTTTTGTTAACCAGCCAAGCTAAGCAGACTGCTGTGGCCTGGTATTATCAGGCTGGCAAGGTCCATGGATATTGGATCCTTACCAGCCTGAAAAACCAGGCCTCAGCGGTCTGCTTCATCTGGCTGGTTAACAAAAATAGGGGGGACCCCACGCCAATTTTTTTCGAGGGGATCCCCTATTTTTGTTAATCAGCCAAGATATGCAGACTGCTGTGGCCTGGTATTATCAGGCTGGCAAGGTCCATGGATCTTGGCTCCTTAAAGCCTGAAAATCCAGGCCTCAGCGGTCTGCTTCATCTGGCTGGTTAACAAAAATAGGGGGGACCCCACGCCAATTTTTTTCGAGGGGATCCCCTATTTTTGTTAATCAGCCAAGATATGCAAACTGCTGTGGCCTGGTATTATCAGGCTGGCAAGGTCCATGGATCTTGGCTCCTTAACAGCCTGAAAATCCAGGCCTCAGCGGTCTGCTTCATCTGGCTGGTTAACAAAAATAGGGGGGACCCCACGCCAATTTTTTTCGAGGGGATCCCCTATTTTTGTTAATCAGCCAAGATATGCAGACTGCTGTGGCCTAGTATTATCAGGCTGGCAAGGTCCATGGATCTTGGCTCCTTAACAGCCTGAAAATCCAGGCCTCAGCGGTCTGCTTCATCTGGCTGGTTAACAAAAATAGGGGGGACCCCACGCCATTTTTTTTTTGAAGGGAACCCCTATTTTTGTTAATCAGTTCCCTCTGACGTCACTGATTGTGTCCCTGGCTGACCTGAAGTGAAAGTGGAAAGCAATCAATTAAGCTTTCCACTTAAGGGCCCGTCTCACATAGCGATATCGCTACCGAGATCGCTGCTGAGTCACTAGTTTTGTGACGCAGCAGCGAGCTCACCAGCGATATCGCTGTGTGTGACATTCAGCGACGATCAGCCCCCCTGCCGGGTATCGCTGATCGTCGCTGAAATGTCAGGACCTTTTTTTGATCGCTGGTTTCCCGCTGACAGGCACACATCGCTGCGTGTGACAGGCGGGAGACCAGCGATCCGCTGGTAACCAAGGTACACAGCGGGTTTCCAGGCGCGGGGCTGTGCCTAGAAACCCGCTGTGTACCTTGGATACCAGCGCCCTGATGCAGGGAGCTGGTATCCAAGGTACACAGCGGGTTTCCAAGCGCTGCGCGGTGCCTGGAAACCCGCTGTGTACCTTGGTTACCAGCGGATCGCTGGTCTCCCGCCTGTCACACGCAGCGATGCGTGCCTGTCAGCGGGAGACCAGCGATCAAAAAAAGGTCCTGACATTTCTGCGACGATCAGCGATACCCGGCAGGGGGGCTGATCGTCGCTGAATGTCACACACAGCGATATCGCTGGTGAGCTCGCTGCTGCGTCACAAAACTAGTGACTCAGCAGCGATCTCGGTAGCGATATCGCTATGTGAGACGGGCCCTTAAGCGATGTTACCCGCAGTGTCGCTGTCCCAGATCGCTGCCTGAGCTGCCTGTTTGGCAGCTCAGCAGCGATCATGTAGCGATACACCAACGATCCTGACAAGTGCATATCGTTGTCGGATCGCTGGTGTATCGTTATGTGACACCCAGCCTTTACTCTCCTGTCAGGCAGGAGAGGAACTCATTCATTTGGGGTTTACTGTGAGGCTGCAGCATTAGCTGCGGTCCCTGCAGTAAACATTAACCCTTTCTGAAGGATTACACCGTGGGACCTGACTGTGCATGGGATAGGTAAGAATAATTTTGCTTTTTTATTTTATTTTTATTACAGGAAATGGTTTTTGCAGTAAAATAAAAGATGGTCAAAAACATGTGTCTTTATTTCATTAAAATGATTTTTAATTAAAGTGTGTGTGTTTTATTTTTATTTCATGCAATAGGATTAATAATTGATAGTTGTCTAATTGACAGCTCTCAATTATTAACCTGGCTTAAGGTCACCTTTCAATAGCAAGGTGGCTATAACCCCATATTAACCCATTCGCCACCGCTACAGGGCAATGGGAATAGACGGGCAAAGTGCCAGAAAGGGCGAATCTAATTATAGATTTGTCTTTCCTGGGGTGTCTGGGGGCAGATGTTAGTAGCCGGGGGGGGGGGCAAAAATAATGGTCCCTCTCTGGGCTATTATTATCTGCCCCCACTCACTGGCTTTGTCTGTCTGGTTGCGAAAATAGGGCGGGAGCCCACGCATTTTTTTTCAGCAATTTTACACCTCATATATATATATATATACATGTCATTGAATTTGTGACACATATATATATATATTTATATTTGTAGTTCATACACTTCTACATAGTATAATAGCCGCTAATTCAATTGCCGGCTTTTGTGAAAATGCAGAACCCGACATGAAATGACACTTGGTGTACATAGGGTTAACCATGTCTTTTCATGTCCTTTGCTATCTAATTTGCACAAACAATTAAATCAGTCTATGTGTGCAAAATTTCACACCTGTAGGGGTTAATTAAAGGTGTAAATTCGTAGCAAAAAAGTCCGTTTTTTTTACAACGAATTTACACCTTTAATTAACCCCTACAGGTGTGAAATTTTGCACACATAGACTGATTTAATTGTTTGTGCAAATCAGATAGCAAACGACATGAAAAGACATGGTTAACCCTATGTACACCAAGTGTCATTTCATGTCGGGTGCTTCTGTCTTTTCACTGAAGCCGGCTTTACCCGGCAATTGAATCAGAGGATATTTTACTATGTAGAAGTGTATAAACTATACATATATGTATATATATATGTCACAATGACATGTATATATATATATATGTATTCTATGTGTGTATATTTAGTGTTTACAAGGAAAGAATGGGGTTTTTTTAGTTGCGATATTTTGTTCCCATAGACTTACATGGGACTTCCGGTATCGGTATCGGGTATCGCCGATATTTTAGTGATATCGGCGATACCATTCCGATTCCGATACTTTAGGATATCGGAAAGTATCGCTCAACTCTACTGCTGCTATGACAAGGTTTTTTTGCCGCTGCTCTTTTAACCTGACGTAATTGCCTGTAGGAAATAGTCCTCAATTTTCCCTTATCAGCACGCACACGTGTGTACTGTGAATTAGCTACATGCTTCTTGATTGTGCGATGATCACGATGAAGTGTCTTGGCAATGTTGATTGTAGTCATGCCTTGATGTAAACACTCCACAATTTGTTGCTTCTCAGCAGCCGACACATCCTTTTTCTTTCCCTTTTTGGCAGAAAATGTAGGCTGCTTAATAATGTGGGACAGCCTTCTTAAGTAGTCTTGCCTTTCATTGGACACACCTGCCAAACTAATTAGCACAGGTGTCTGCAATTGCTTACAGTGATATAAAGAGCCCTGACACACATCACCATCAATGAGTTTAACTGACAAACAAAAAAAATCTTACCTTATCACTCCTAAACAATTTTTGCATAATAATTTGGAACACAGTGTAGTGTTCTGTTGGAAAATTCTGAGCATATTGTAAAATGTTCCCCATTTTAAACTTGCACAAATACACTGGGAACTGGAAGTCTTGAAAGCCATTTAGTTGGTTGGGAAATGCTTACCAAGAGACAAGCAGATTCAGCTCCTTCATTCATCACCAACACAGTATAAGGCCGGTTTCACACGTCAGTGGCTCCGGTACGTGTAGTGACAGTTTCCTCACGTACCGCAGACACTGACACATGTACAGTAGACACATTAAAATCAATGTGTCTCTGCACGTCAGCGTGTTTTCACGGACCGTGTGTCCGTGTGGAAAACACGGAGACATGTCAGTGTTCGTGGGAGCGCACGGTCCGCAAAAATGCTGAACACATGCACACAGAGAACTGTTCACATAGTCCTCCATTCACACGGACGGCACGGACAGCTACAGTAAGCGCTGTCCCACTGCCTGTGGTGCTGAAGCTCTGTCATTATTCTCCCTGCTCTGCCGGCAACAGCGAGGGAGAATCAATGAAAAACCCGACGTGGGGTCCCCCTTAGGTTTTCAACCAACCCGGCAAAACTATACAGCTGGGGGCTGCTATTCTCAGGCTGGAAAGAGGCCATGATTATGGCCCCCCCCAGTCTAAAAACATCAGCCCCCAGCTGCCCAGAAAAGGCACATCTATTAGATGCGCCTATT
This sequence comes from Oophaga sylvatica, assembly GCA_033576555.1. Classification (NCBI taxonomy): domain Eukaryota; kingdom Metazoa; phylum Chordata; class Amphibia; order Anura; family Dendrobatidae; genus Oophaga; species Oophaga sylvatica. The sequence goes on along the minus strand of JARQOD010000007.1, from coordinate 35,384,562 downwards.
CTGGAGCTTTGTTGGGTTCTTCCCACTTGCCCTGTAGTGGTGGCAAGTGGGGTTAATAAAGGGTTAACGCCACCTTGCTATTGTAAGGTGGCGTTAAGCCAGGCTTAGTAATGCATAGGTATCAATAAGACACCTATTCATTACTAATCCTATAGAAAAGAAAGCACACACACAGTGATAATAAAGTCTTTTAATGAATGAATACACTACACAGGTTTTTTTTACATCTTTATTATACTGCCATTCCTTTATGATGTCTTCGTTCTCCTGTAAAAAATATAAAATAAAAAAACAACAATATCCCATATCTGTCCGGCGATCAGTCAGGTCCCATGGCGTAAATCCATCTCGGGGGTTAATCACTTTACAGCAGGAGCGAGTGCTAATGCAGCCGCTCTGTCTGTAAAGCACTGGGGTATGAATGTGAGCAGCGAGCAGAGAGTCAGTGATGTCACCGCTTGTCACTGACTCTCTGCGCACTGCTTCTATTCATTCCCCAGTGCTCTACAGACAGAGCGGCAGCATTAGCACTCGCCCCTGCTGTAAAGTGATTAACCCCCGAGATGGATTTACGCCGTGGGATCTGGCTGATCGCCGGACAGGTATGGGTATATTGTTGTTTTTTTATTTTATAATTTTTACAGGAGAACGGGGGCATCATAAAGGAATGGCAGTATAATAAAGAATTAAAACCTGTGTAGTGTATTCATTCATTAAAAGACTTTGTTATTACTGTGTGTTGGCTTATTTAACCCTTTCTTTTCTATAGGATTAGTAATGAATAGGTGTTTTATTGACACCTATGCATTACTAAGCCTGGCTTAATGCCACCTTACAATAGCAAGGTGGCGTTAACCCTTTATTAACCCCACTTGCCACCACTACAGGGCAAGTGGGAAGAACCCGACAAAGCTCCAGAATAGGCGCATTTAATAGATGCGCCTTTTCTGGGCAGCTGGGGGCTGATGTTTTTAGGCTGTGAGGGCCCATAATCATGGCCCCTTTCCAGCCTGAGAATAGCAGCCCCCAGCTGTATAGTTTTGCCGGGTTGGTTGAAAACCTAAGGGGGACCCCACGTCGGGTTTTTCATTGATTCTCCCTGCTCGCTGTTGCCGGCAGAGCAGGGAGAATAATGACGGAGCTTCAGCACCACAGGCAGTGGGACAGCGCTTACTGTAGCCGTCCGTGCTGGCCGTGTGGTCCTGATGCGGCACATGTGCGGCACACGTGTGCCACACGGATATACCACGTTTTTACACGGACACACGCACACGGATCTCTCCAGCACCGATTTTTTTCGTTACCGGAAATATCTGGACGTGTGAGACTGGCCTAATGGATGAGGAAAATGTATTGTATAGACTTTGAGTCTCTAGACTTTTGTCCAACTTTACACCACCTATTAGTTGAGTTACCTGACACCAATATTTTGTGAGAACATTTAGGAGCTGTTTTGTGCAATGTCACATTTTAAAGCACCACTGCAGCATTTATTTCTTATTGCAGCATTTGAGTGGTGCTACCAAAGGTGTATCTAGAGGGGTGCAGATGGGGCATATGTCCCAGGCGCAGCCGACAGGGGGTTGCAGTCAGGCCGCCTGATGCGGCGGTCCAAGGTGTCTCCCTGGTGACTGCATTTTGCTGCCTACTAGACTGGGAGTTGGACGTTCTCTGAGCCAGTGATCAAATGCATCGGAGCTGAACACACCAAAGATTATTGTAATGCAGTGGGGAGGGGAGAAAAAATTTGAGGACACAGTTTGGGGAGCAAGGACGGGACTGGTGCAGACACAAATGAGGAGCGAGCCAAATTTCAAAATACAATATGAGGAGCAAGGTGGAGATGGGGGGTTATGTATGAGGAAAAGGTATGTGCGGATGGATGCAGGCACAGTATGGTGAGTGGGGGATGGGTGCAGACACAGTATGAGAAGCAAGGGGGGTATGTATGATGAAACAGTATGAGGAGAATTTGTGCAGACACAGTATGATGAGTGGTGGTATGGTGCGGACACAGACTGGGGAGGATGGGTGCAAATGCAGTATGGGGAGTGAAAGTGTGAATGAATGCAGACAAAATATGGGAAGCGAGGGAGGGGATGGGTGCAGACACAGTATGGTGAGTGGGGGGATGAGTGCGAACACAGTATGAATAGTGAGAGTGGAATGTATGAGGACACAGTATAAGGAGCGAGGGGAAGAATGTATGGGGAAAGAAGGTGATGGGATAGGTGCGGACACAGTATGGGGAGTTGGGTGGGATGTGTGAGAAGGCACCTCAGCGGTAACAGTCACAAGCTCTCAACGCAAGTCTATGAGGAACAGAACAAGACTCTCATAGACTTGCTTTGAAAAATGACTTCCGGCTCGCTACAGCAAAATACTGGAGAGATCCGGCAGGTCACAAACTGCTGAAAACCGACCGTAACGGCGCAGATAACAGCAAAAGATGGCAAGGGGCAAGTATGAGACTAAGTGCAGGGGCCTTACATTAGTAGCACCAGTCCAGCGCCTCAATGAAAAAAATGCTGGAGTGGTGCTTTAAATCAGCCCCTATTCCAATTTATAATTTCTTTTCCCACTTAAAACACACCCATTATCAAATGAGGTGCAAAAAGAGTGTAAAGCACCTGTGCCAATTGCGCCAGAATTCTGGAACATTCAGCATAGTATATCTCCTCCATATCTGTAATTTACAAATTGAACTTTTAGACTTTTTCTTTCTTTTCTGCAGCCAACTGAAAATATACTTTTTACAATTCTTTTCTTCTTATGCATGATATTATTGTCCGTAAAGGTAATACAAGCACTGCACTGCATGGTATTATTGTTGGGAATGATCTAATTTCATATGTTTAGGTTAGCCACATTCAGACGTATTGTTTTTTATCTCATATACGTGAAAAAGTGACTTTTTTAGTGTTCTGGACACATACAAAAACAGGCATGTGAACAGGATCATAGACTATAATGGCTATTTATTCTATCTGTGAGAAATACGTATAGAATACGTAGATAAAAAGCAGACATCTCAATGCAGCCTTAAGAAATGATAAAGGAAACAATGTCTTTCATAAATATTGCAAGCAAAATATAGTTGCATGTGAACATATGATCACTATCGTGTTTCCCCGAAAATAAGACCTACCCCCAAATAAGCCCCAGCATGCACATATGGTAGATACCAGACTGCCTCTTCTTCAGTTCCTTTGGACTCTCGCAGTTAAAGGACCTTTGGTGACATCACACTCATGTGACCATAATGTCACCAAAGGTCGTTTAACTGAAGAGGAGACAGTCTGGTATGGACTGTATGTGCAGCATGTCTATATACATGTTTATGTATGTGTGTGGCCCAGCTATGCAGGCACACATAAAAATCCAGGAGAGTGCACAGGAAGGTAATCGCAACGCTTGATATGCATTCACCGCCACTCACTCTTTCAGACACACCCATCTGAGATATAAGAGGGAGTGACACGTAGCATTGGGGATTGAGTTCAGTTGGAGTGGAGATCAGATTAGTCTGAAGGAGAGGAGAAAGTAGAGTCTGTTTCCTGTCAGAGGACAGGGCAGTTCAGTCTCAGTCCAGTCTGGACTTGGAGGGTACTGAGAGCTATTCAGTGAGCTCTAGAAGAAAGCTGACTTTCCCATCAGAAGTTACAGGTGCTTATGTTAAGAGCGGGAAGCAGGGCGAAGGGCGCAGTGGAGAAGACAGAGAAGTGCTACGGGTATTGGATTACCTGCACTAAATTGCCGGACACCGGGGTCCGAAGCGTTGCTAGTGTTTCAAGCATAGTAACAAGAAAACCGGAGGCATCTGGACTACAGGTCGCAGAGTGCAGCCCGAAGTGTCAATACGTAACCGGAGTCAGGGAGAA
>JARQOD010000007.1:35171163-35380581 GCA_033576555.1 Oophaga sylvatica | reverse complement strand
AAAACACGGAGACATGTCAGTGTTCGTGGGAGCGCACGGTCCGCAAAAATGCTGAACACATGCACACAGAGAACTGTTCACATAGTCCTCCATTCACACGGACGGCACGGACAGCTACAGTAAGCGCTGTCCCACTGCCTGTGGTGCTGAAGCTCTGTCATTATTCTCCCTGCTCTGCCGGCAACAGCGAGGGAGAATCAATGAAAAACCCGACGTGGGGTCCCCCTTAGGTTTTCAACCAACCCGGCAAAACTATACAGCTGGGGGCTGCTATTCTCAGGCTGGAAAGAGGCCATGATTATGGCCCCCCCCAGTCTAAAAACATCAGCCCCCAGCTGCCCAGAAAAGGCACATCTATTAGATGCGCCTATTCTGGAGCTTTGTTGGGTTCTTCCCACTTGCCCTGTAGTGGTGGCAAGTGGGGTTAATAAAGGGTTAACGCCACCTTGCTATTGTAAGGTGGCGTTAAGCCAGGCTTAGTAATGCATAGGTATCAATAAGACACCTATTCATTACTAATCCTATAGAAAAGAAAGCACACACACAGTGATAATAAAGTCTTTTAATGAATGAATACACTACACAGGTTTTTTTACATCTTTATTATACTGCCATTCCTTTATGATGTCTTCGTTCTCCTGTAAAAAATATAAAATAAAAAAACAACAATATCCCATATCTGTCCGGCGATCAGTCAGGTCCCATGGCGTAAATCCATCTCGGGGGTTAATCACTTTACAGCAGGAGCGAGTGCTAATGCAGCCGCTCTGTCTGTAAAGCACTGGGGTATGAATGTGAGCAGCGAGCAGAGAGTCAGTGATGTCACCGCTTGTCACTGACTCTCTGCGCACTGCTTCTATTCATTCCCCAGTGCTCTACAGACAGAGCGGCAGCATTAGCACTCGCCCCTGCTGTAAAGTGATTAACCCCCGAGATGGATTTACGCCGTGGGATCTGGCTGATCGCCGGACAGGTATGGGTATATTGTTGTTTTTTTATTTTATAATTTTTACAGGAGAACGGGGGCATCATAAAGGAATGGCAGTATAATAAAGAATTAAAACCTGTGTAGTGTATTCATTCATTAAAAGACTTTGTTATTACTGTGTGTTGGCTTATTTAACCCTTTCTTTTCTATAGGATTAGTAATGAATAGGTGTTTTATTGACACCTATGCATTACTAAGCCTGGCTTAATGCCACCTTACAATAGCAAGGTGGCGTTAACCCTTTATTAACCCCACTTGCCACCACTACAGGGCAAGTGGGAAGAACCCGACAAAGCTCCAGAATAGGCGCATTTAATAGATGCGCCTTTTCTGGGCAGCTGGGGGCTGATGTTTTTAGGCTGTGAGGGCCCATAATCATGGCCCCTTTCCAGCCTGAGAATAGCAGCCCCCAGCTGTATAGTTTTGCCGGGTTGGTTGAAAACCTAAGGGGGACCCCACGTCGGGTTTTTCATTGATTCTCCCTGCTCGCTGTTGCCGGCAGAGCAGGGAGAATAATGACGGAGCTTCAGCACCACAGGCAGTGGGACAGCGCTTACTGTAGCCGTCCGTGCTGGCCGTGTGGTCCTGATGCGGCACATGTGCGGCACACGTGTGCCACACGGATATACCACGTTTTTACACGGACACACGCACACGGATCTCTCCAGCACCGATTTTTTTCGTTACCGGAAATATCTGGACGTGTGAGACTGGCCTAATGGATGAGGAAAATGTATTGTATAGACTTTGAGTCTCTAGACTTTTGTCCAACTTTACACCACCTATTAGTTGAGTTACCTGACACCAATATTTTGTGAGAACATTTAGGAGCTGTTTTGTGCAATGTCACATTTTAAAGCACCACTGCAGCATTTATTTCTTATTGCAGCATTTGAGTGGTGCTACCAAAGGTGTATCTAGAGGGTGCAGATGGGGCATATGTCCCAGGCGCAGCCGACAGGGGGTTGCAGTCAGGCCGCCTGATGCGGCGGTCCAAGGTGTCTCCCTGGTGACTGCATTTTGCTGCCTACTAGACTGGGAGTTGGACGTTCTCTGAGCCAGTGATCAAATGCATCGGAGCTGAACACACCAAAGATTATTGTAATGCAGTGGGGAGGGGAGAAAAAATTTGAGGACACAGTTTGGGGAGCAAGGACGGGACTGGTGCAGACACAAATGAGGAGCGAGCCAAATTTCAAAATACAATATGAGGAGCAAGGTGGAGATGGGGGGTTATGTATGAGGAAAAGGTATGTGCGGATGGATGCAGGCACAGTATGGTGAGGTGGGGATGGGTGCAGACACAGTATGAGAAGCAAGGGGGGTATGTATGATGAAACAGTATGAGGAGAATTTGTGCAGACACAGTATGATGAGTGGTGGTATGGTGCGGACACAGACTGGGGAGGATGGGTGCAAATGCAGTATGGGGAGTGAAAGTGTGAATGAATGCAGACAAAATATGGGAAGCGAGGAGGGGATGGGTGCAGACACAGTATGGTGAGTGGGGGGATGAGTGCGAACACAGTATGAATAGTGAGAGTGGAATGTATGAGGACACAGTATAAGGAGCGAGGGGAAGAATGTATGGGGAAAGAAGGTGATGGGATAGGTGCGGACACAGTATGGGGAGTTGGGTGGGATGTGTGAGAAGGCACCTCAGCGGTAACAGTCACAAGCTCTCAACGCAAGTCTATGAGGAACAGAACAAGACTCTCATAGACTTGCTTTGAAAAATGACTTCCGGCTCGCTACAGCAAAATACTGGAGAGATCCGGCAGGTCACAAACTGCTGAAAACCGACCGTAACGGCGCAGATAACAGCAAAAGATGGCAAGGGGCAAGTATGAGACTAAGTGCAGGGGCCTTACATTAGTAGCACCAGTCCAGCGCCTCAATGAAAAAAATGCTGGAGTGGTGCTTTAAATCAGCCCCTATTCCAATTTATAATTTCTTTTCCCACTTAAAACACACCCATTATCAAATGAGGTGCAAAAAGAGTGTAAAGCACCTGTGCCAATTGCGCCAGAATTCTGGAACATTCAGCATAGTATATCTCCTCCATATCTGTAATTTACAAATTGAACTTTTAGACTTTTTCTTTCTTTTCTGCAGCCAACTGAAAATATACTTTTTACAATTCTTTTCTTCTTATGCATGATATTATTGTCCGTAAAGGTAATACAAGCACTGCACTGCATGGTATTATTGTTGGGAATGATCTAATTTCATATGTTTAGGTTAGCCACATTCAGACGTATTGTTTTTTATCTCATATACGTGAAAAAGTGACTTTTTTAGTGTTCTGGACACATACAAAAACAGGCATGTGAACAGGATCATAGACTATAATGGCTATTTATTCTATCTGTGAGAAATACGTATAGAATACGTAGATAAAAAGCAGACATCTCAATGCAGCCTTAAGAAATGATAAAGGAAACAATGTCTTTCATAAATATTGCAAGCAAAATATAGTTGCATGTGAACATATGATCACTATCGTGTTTCCCCCGAAAATAAGACCTACCCCCAAATAAGCCCCAGCATGCACATATGGTAGATACCAGACTGCCTCTTCTTCAGTTCCTTTGGACTCTCGCAGTTAAAGGACCTTTGGTGACATCACACTCATGTGACCATAATGTCACCAAAGGTCGTTTAACTGAAGAGGAGACAGTCTGGTATGGACTGTATGTGCAGCATGTCTATATACATGTTTATGTATGTGTGTGGCCCAGCTATGCAGGCACACATAAAAATCCAGGAGAGTGCACAGGAAGGTAATCGCAACGCTTGATATGCATTCACCGCCACTCACTCTTTCAGACACACCCATCTGAGATATAAGAGGGAGTGACACGTAGCATTGGGGATTGAGTTCAGTTGGAGTGGAGATCAGATTAGTCTGAAGGAGAGGAGAAAGTAGAGTCTGTTTCCTGTCAGAGGACAGGGCAGTTCAGTCTCAGTCCAGTCTGGACTTGGAGGGTACTGAGAGCTATTCAGTGAGCTCTAGAAGAAAGCTGACTTTCCCATCAGAAGTTACAGGTGCTTATGTTAAGAGCGGGAAGCAGGGCGAAGGGCGCAGTGGAGAAGACAGAGAAGTGCTACGGGTATTGGATTACCTGCACTAAATTGCCGGACACCGGGGTCCGAAGCGTTGCTAGTGTTTCAAGCATAGTAACAAGAAAACCGGAGGCATCTGGACTACAGGTCGCAGAGTGCAGCCCGAAGTGTCAATACGTAACCGGAGTCAGGGAGAACAGGGACTTTGAGCGGGACGCTGCAAAAGTAAGGACTTAGTTCTCTCAACATCTGGTAGGCAGAGACATAGAAGGCTCCACCACAATGTTGGCCGGGCATTACAGCTATTGAGAAAGCTGGAGAGTTCAGAGTTAACTTCGCTTCAGGCAAGTTGGACTCACATGTATATGGAAGTTAAGGAGGCCTCTAACCTGCTCAGCGGTTACCCGAATGTGCACTCTCCACCCCGACCAGCTCCCCGGGATCTGCTTGAACCATCTACCAGTAAAGGTATGAAAAGAAGCTGCATTGTGTGTGACTGAATTCTTATCTACACCCTGCACCATCACCATAGACTTCCAGGGACCAGTCTCACCTGTGGGAGACTTACCACCCAGCTGCCCCAATAACATCCCCTGTGAAGATCCTAATAGCAGCGCTGGTCCAATTAACCAGATACCACAGGTGGCGTCACGAATTACCTATCCTAATAATCCCCTGTAAATATCCCCCAACGCTTGACTGCCAGGGCCACGGACCGAGTCCCGCTGCCAGTGACAACTCCCATAGACTTCTATGGGCTCGGCTCCGAGTACCCCATAGCCCTGGTATCCACAATTGTGGAGCGAGTCATATGTGCAATGTATGTGTTTATACAGTACATGAGTATGTGTGTATATATGCATGTGTATGTGCAGTATAATCGGGTGACGACATGATTATATTTAAATAATTGTTGTTGTTTTTTGTTCAAGAATAAATGTGGTTTGTTGTTCATGGAAATAAAATAAAACATCTCCAGAAAATAAGACCTAACCCATCCTTCAGAGCAAAAAATAATATAAGACCCTGTCTTATTTTCGGGGAAACACGGTAATAGCCTGGCAGACTACTATAAACTGAGTTGTTCTCAAAAACTGTTTTCCCATAATAAATATTTATCACCAATCAAAAAGGAAAGATAATACATGTTTTATCACTAGTGGTCCCGCTGCTGGGATCTTGACCAATCACTGGATGGGGCCTAGAAGGCATATATCTAATCTCTTCACATCTCTAATCTCTTATCCACCAATCTAGTGTATATGGGATCTCTAAAACCTAAAATGCCTAGTTTCACCACGTCTGATCCTTTTATTCCATGGGAGAGAATCCTCTACAAGGGATGTGCAAATCCGAACTGTAAAGTGCAGGGTTCGTACTGAACACCTAGCGCCCGGACCGAACCCTAAACACTGACCTCTTACTGTACCTCCGTATTACTGTTCGGGTTCGGCAGACTAACAAAGCTTGTTGAAATTCTGCAGCGCAGACAATTTATGTGACTGCAGACTTGTAGCTTAATACTGGACAACCCCTTTTAGCTCCCAATACACATTAGAATAAAGACTCATTAAGCTCCCGACCCAAGTGTGACAGCCTGATAAGAATATATGAAGCTGTCACGCTTGGGTCGGGAGACCCATGGCTAGTCTGTGCTTTAGCAGTCTGTGCTCTGGCTGATTGGCACGCATGTCTGAAAGAGCCTTAATGCAAGCTGAACCTGCCAATATCAACGGATTCAGGACGGCAGTATAATATTTATGGGGGTGTCCCAACTGTTCCCCAATGGATGATGTTGAAAGACAGAAGTATCCATGTGTCTGATTACGGACTGCTGATCATTTTTGTTCTCTAAGAGATAAGTCACTGCCAGACTCCTCTGCAACATCTCCTTCATAGAGGACACAGGAGCATTGGACAGATCTGTTGCTGAAATATATGGGAAAGTCGGGCCAGATAGCTACGGCTGAACAATTGTTTGGCCGACGGTTCTCTTAATTTTATGGGGGGGCTTAAGTCTACTAGACAGTGGAGTGTATCAAGAGAGATAGCCCCATGTATTATAGGTACATCAACATGATGTAAAAATTGATTTATGCTTTATATTTGACTTTTTTAAGTCTTTTTGTATAAATGTTATATCTTTATCAACATGCTTAGTCTAGTAAAGTCAATAAATGATCCAATAAAAGAAAATAATGAGACATAAAAAGGCTTTTTTCACACTGGCTTTTGAATACTGTTCTGAGATTCCACTATAGTTTTTTTGTCAATTGCAGTAAAACCATAGAAAACTTAGATGACCTTCCTTATCATAGAATGGTAGGTAGAGTTGAAAGGGACCTCCAGTGTCATCGTGTCCAACCCCCTGCTCAATGCAGGATTCACTAAACCATCTCAGACATGTCTGTCCAGCCTCTGTCTGAAGACTTCCATTGAAGGGGAACTCACCACCTCTGGTGGCAGCCTGTTCCTTATAAGTTACCGTTTGATTCTACGACAGATCTTGTACAGTGCTACGACTGTTATCAACGGAAGCCATGACACCAGAAATAACATAGCCTTATCCAGTCTCAGGGGTCTATCTGAAATATTGCTTCTGCATTGTGATTGACATGGTTTTATTCTTACCTCTTCATAGCCTGTATGTTTTTGTTTCAAACCTATGAAAAGAATAACATTTCTGAATTAGAAAGTGTTCATCTCCAACATATTAAACAGAGCAGTACCTATTACAATTGCCTTAATGACACATGTATCATCCAGAGAAGCTAAATGAGCGATACTTTCTGATGTGGAAGCATTTTCACAACGTACTTTGCATTCCATCTTCCTTTTACATAACTGTATTATTATTATGGTTGTCATAGCAATAGCACTGAGAATAGCAGAGCCCGAGGAGGAGACAGAAGGCTTATTTGTCTTGTCAGGAGTACGACTCTTATAATAGATTTCTACTGCTCTTTCAGTTCAATTTATGCAAAGCTTTATATCCACAATGTGAATTAACGTTGTAATCACATATAATTGGCTAGAAAACAACATTTAGCAAAAAGATTAATTGCCTTGCTGGATTAGTCAAACACTGCAGCAATGCTAAAAACTACTTTTTGGATCGTTTTCTGGCTCTACACTAGAACTAGAATCCTTATTTCCCCCCCATCTATCTTTTTCACATTTACATTAAATATATTTTTCATATCAGCGTAAGCAGGATCAGTCTACATTGTACCTCGGCACGGGCACAGTGAGCGTGGACCTTCAGGCTGCATTCACACATCCGTGTGCTCTCCGATTCTTACAGTGAATAGCACACAGACCCATAGAGTTTCATTGATCAATATACACATTCATTTTAAGAACTGATGTCCAATCAAAGATCTTCATAACAAGTCGTATATTCATCCTTTTTGCAGATCAGACTCGGTCATCAAATTTTAGAGGGATCCATTATAAACAGATGAAAATGGAAGACATAGGGTCCAATTCATCAAGATCGGCATTGTTCACACCGTTCTTAATCTGGAGTCAGACGCTCCTAATCCATGAAGCGGTGTTCGCCTCTTCGTCAAGCAGGAGTGTCACATGAGAGGCGTACACCACGGTGTGTGCCTCATCACAAATCCTACTCCAGTCCCTGCTGATGTAAGATCTGCCACTACTCGTCATGAATTTGACAAGCAGTGGTCACCATGACCCTGTCCCACCCCAGTTCCGCCCATTTCGGCAGAGCTGGAAGAAACTGGCGTGAAGATGCCAGAAGTCACAAAATTTAGGCGTATCTCCGACTTGCACCTACATTTTGCAATTTTTCAAAGCTTTTAGGCCAGAATTCTGGCCCATAATTTTTATTTCAGTGTTCTACCCGTGTTTCAACAGTTTTTTACTAAGAGTCAATGGATAAATAAAAGTTCATTCTACCTGCTTCGGTTTTTAAAAACGGATGAGAAAAAACGGACGCAACAAGTATGCAAAATGGAGGAAAAGTGGATGACACATGTGGAAACAGATGTATGAAAGAAGGTTTACATTTGGTTCCATAATCTGAATAACTGCAATTTTTAGTGTTATATGTCAACAGAAAGTACAGCACAGGACAACATCCAAACTCAGGTCTTAAAGGATCTTATGGACTAACGCATTGTAAGAAATCTCATTTCAAGATATATTGCACACTGGAAAGCCTGGTGCTCAAGTGGTGTTAAATTCCTCTTAATATAGGGTGTTAAAACACCTCCACATTTCAATTTTTGCAGTTATAAATAAGAATACATTTTTTCCACAATGGAAGAAATCCTCATATTTATTAATGTTTGTTACATACACCTTGGCAACTCATTTGAAGAATTGTCCCATGAACACAACCTCATTTGATTTTTTATTACACAAGAATATTCACTATAATACTAGGCAAGAGAGAGGAGAGCAGAAGAAGACTATTATTATAGTTACCAGATGCCTCTCCTTCCCCCAAAAGCCACCCCACCTAAACTCCCTACACATAAACTCCCTGCCCAAGGGAAGAGAAGAGAAAAAACACAATAAGTTTATAGTTGTATCCAGTCAGCTCAAACTGTCAGCTTGCATCTTTATTTAGAATAAATTGGTTGAAAGCTATTTGATTGTTTTCTATTACTATTTCAGACAAGATACAATGTAACTTTGGTTTTAAAAACAATTAGACATGGTGGCATCAAACCCCGAAATGTCAGTATTCAAGCTCAGCATACAACTGAAATAAATGGCCCATCAGAGAGTTGTAGTTCACTCTGCCAGTATATGTGATGTTTCGGACACTTATAGTAAAAATTAAACGAACCTATGTTCCATTTCACAGTTTGGGCAATTAGTGGAGGTTCTCCATTTTTTCTTAAACACTAATTGGATAATAATGGAGCCTGCTAAATAATAAATCACAAGGGATGTTTAAACATTCAAATTAAAAGGAATATTTATACTTAAAAATTAATAGCTTATCCTTTGCATGAGCCATCAATATTAGATTGTTGGAGGTCAAACTATCAGCTCCCCCAGCAATCTGCCGTTTAAAGAGGCTGTGCTCTTTCTCCATCAAAGTGAAAAGAACGATGCAGTAATACCTTGAAGGGCCACCAACTAAAAAACAGTGAAGGCAAGTACTATCCAGCCTGCAGTTGCTGTAAGGGTTAAAAAGGCTGCGTTGCTCTTGTAAGTGTTGTAGACTCTTCAAACAACTGATTGGAGGGGGTGTCACTAATCAGACCACCACCAATCTTCCAAGGGCAGGTATAAAAAAAAGACCGGGAAAAAATTCCCGTTGTTGCTGAAAGAGTCAAGGAAGTAATACCATGCAAAAATAGAAAAAAGGGTGGCACTCACCGTACATAAAATCCAGACTTTTATTAGGCAACGTTAAAACATCGTCACACAGGCAAGATGAGAACAATTGGACACGGATCGGCCGACGACCTTTTCGCGCACCAGCGCTTCTACGGGTCCCCATAGAAGCGCAGGTGTGAAGATGTTTTAACGTTGCACTAATAAAAGTCTGGATTTTATGTACGGTGAGTGCCACCCTTTTTTCTATTTTTTGCATGGTATTACTGGACTGTTCATGTTGGGTTGGCATCCGTCATTTTGCGTGATCATGCTAGTAGCGAGGTGATTGAATCTTGAGGATACAAAGCTCAGGTGCGATAGCGGTGCGGATTCACTTTCTCTGGTATATGCTTTGGAGTCAAGGAAGTGCCAACTAGTGAGAAGATGGTCTGGAACTGGTCTGACCAGTAACAGGGCATTTGGACAGGCCAATCTTGGCCCATTCACATGTGCTGATTGACTATATATAGGTTGATCTGTACTCTTGTAATCAGCGTTTTACCCAGGACAACAGTAGCTGAAAAATTGTTAATACAATCGTTCTGTCCTCATACAGAATCATGGAATCGGCAGCATATCCCCTATTCACCAAGGGTGATGTGCCGCCATTAACAATAATTTTTACACCACAAATAAGAAGGTATATGCATAAACGAAACTGCACATCCAAAAATATAGAGTCTTATTACAAAATAGAAAGTAGCTTCAACACAACAGATAGAAGCACGTAAAAACACAAACTAACCTATACAGCTAAACGTATCAAGGTCCAATATGTAAAACAACAAGGTCAACAATGTCTTTTCATCGGTAATACTGGATGCAGATACAGAAGCATCCCAAAAAATATGTATGTAATCTACATACAATCTCTCACGACTCTTGTCAGGTGTCCCGGGACCAGGGGTTCCTTCCCTGTCCCTAACGCTAGGGGCGCCCTAGCTCACCCTGTTTCCCGGATTACTTCTGATGGTGAAGATGCAAGGGCCACGTACCTTGCCTTAGCTCCTGAATCAGTACTTGGTCTGTACCTCTCCTCCACCCAGTGAAGAGGGGAGTAGTAGTGTACCATAACACACCAACCAGACTAACAAGGTAATACAAACAGGGATAAAGGAAAACACCAATCCTACAAATATGCATACATAAACAACAGAGGTAAACACTGAGGAGTGGAGGATGGGCAAAATAAAAGTAGGAGAAGAAGGGGGTTAGAACATACCCAAAACCTAGCAACAGTCTCAGATAAATCCACCAAATGCCTTCTCAAACAACAACCACCAACCACCATTTCCAACCATGCAGCATAAGCTAACTGATAATGAGTGCTTGCTAGGACCCAGTTTATATAGAAGATTGAAGAGGCTTACAGTGCACAGCGGAGCCTTAATTCAGGAAAGCTTACAAGAGCTCTAAACTGAGCAGATTAACCCCTGCACTGCTAAAAGAAACCTGTACCGTTTAATATGGAGGTGAAGTGCTTCTAATTAGAACAGGAGAAGGAGAAATCAGACACTGTAGTCTTCTGTCTCCGCTGTATCACAGTAAACCCATGACACAATCGACATGTACTAAAAAAGTTGATTGTAAACCAACAAGTAGTGAACAATTCACATACCATACTGTATGAGATTGTAGTGTGGACCTACAAGGAGTGAACAATTCAATGAAAATAAGAGAAAAAAAATGAGATAATAATTGAACAGATGTGACCTCAACCCCAATACAGGGACAACAATAGTTAAAGTATATTTGAAACAACCATCTCAGGAAAAGAGTAGATAGGAGTGGAGTCCGATGTGTATCGCTGCACATGGGGCTTCATCAGGAGCTGTAAGGATGTGGGACAGGCTGTGTTTTTAACCCCTTTCTGCTATCCGACGTACTATCCCATCCATGGTACCTGGGCCAGTATGACCAGGGA
Source organism: Oophaga sylvatica (assembly GCA_033576555.1). Lineage (NCBI taxonomy): Eukaryota > Metazoa > Chordata > Amphibia > Anura > Dendrobatidae > Oophaga > Oophaga sylvatica. Next base: position 35,369,245 of record JARQOD010000007.1, on the reverse strand, counting down.
CGGGAGCGCGTCCGATCACGGCTGGGTGTCAGCTGATTATCACAGCTGACACCCGGCACTATGTGCCAGGAGCGGTCACGGACCACTCCCGGCACATTAACCCCTGGCACACCGCGATCAAACATGATCACGGTGCACCGGGGGCACAGGGAAGCATCGCGCAGGGAGGGGGCTCCCTGCGTGCTCCCCTGCGACCCTCAGAACAGTGCGACATGACCGTGCTGTTCTGAGGCCTTCCTCCCTGCAAGACCCCCCGGATCCAAGATGGCCACCAGGTCCTGCAGGGAGGCAGCTTCCTCAGTGCCTGCTTAGAGCAGGCGCTGAGGAACCCTGCAGCACTGCCTGTCACATCGCTGGTGTGACAGAGTGCTGTGCACACTGTCACACCAGTGATGTGACCCTATAATGTGATGTCCCACACTGGGACAAAGTAAAAAAGTAAAAAAAATGAAAATCACAAGTGTAAAAAAAAAATTCCAAAGTAAAGGAAAAAAAAAATATTCCCCAATAAATTCATTTCTTCCTCTAAATAAAAAAAACCAAAACCATAAAAGTACACATATTTAGTATCACCGCGTTCGTAACGACCCGCCCTATAAAGCTGTCCCATTAGTTAACTCCTTTAGTGAACCCCTTAAAAAAAAACAAAGCAAAAAATCAATGCTTTATCATCATACGCCGAACAAAAAGTGGAATAACACGCGATCAAAAAGACCGATATAAATAAACATGGTATCGCTGAAAACGTCATCTTGTCCTGCAAAAAACGAGCTGCCATACAGCATCATCAGCAAAAAAATAAAAAAGTTATAGCTCGCAGAATAAAGCGATGCAAAACTAATTATTTTTTATATAAAATTGTTTTTATTGTATAAAAGCGCCAAAGCATAAAAAAATTATATAAATGAGGTATCACCGTAATCGTACTAACCCGAAGAATAAAACCGCTTTATTGATTGTACCACACGCGGAACGGTATAAACGCCCCCCAAAAGAAATTCATGAATTGCTGATTTTTGTTCATTCTAACCTCCCAAAAATCGAAATAAAAAGCAATCAAAATATGTCACGTGCCCAAATATGGTACCAATAAAAACGTCAACTCGTACCGCAAAAAATAAGACCTCACATGACTCTGTGGCCAAAATATACAAAAATTATAGCTCTCAAAATGTGGTGATGCAAAAACTATTTTTTGCAATAAATAGCGTATTTTAGCATGACAGCTGCCAATCATAAAAACCTGCTATAAATAGTAAATCAAGCCCCCCTTTATCACCCCCTTAGTTAGGGAAAAATAATAAAATTAAAAAAAAATATTTATTTCCATTTTCCCTTTAGGTTTAGGGTTAGGGTTGTGGCTAAAGTTAGGGTTAGGGTTGGGGCTAAAGTTAGGATTAGGGTTGGGATTAGGGTTAGGGGTGTGTTAGGGTTAGATTTGTGGTTAGGGTTATGGTTAGGTTGGGACTATGGTTAGGGGTGGAGTTAGAATTGGGGGGGTTTCCACTGTTTAGGCACATCAGGGGCTCTCCAAATGTGACATATCGTCTGATTTCAATTCCAGCCAATTCTGCGCAGAAAAAGTCAAACGGTGCTCCTTCACTTCTGAGCTCTGCCATGCGCCCAAACAGTGGTTTATCCCCACATATGGGGAATCAGCGTACTCTGGACAAATTGCACAATAACTCTTGGGTCCAATTTCTTCTGTTACCCTTGGGAAAATAAAAAATTGGGGGCGAAAATATCATTTTTGTAAAAAAAAAAATGATTTTTTATTTTTACGACTGTACGTTATAAACTTCTGTGAAGCACTTTGGGGTTTAAAGTGCTCAACACACATCTAGATAAGTTCCTTGGGGGGGTCTTTTTTCCAAAATGGGGTCACTTGTGGGGGGTTTCCACTGTTTAGGACATCAGGGGCTCTCCAAATGCGACATTACGCCCCCAGACCATTCCATAAAAGTCTGCAATCCAAAACGTCACTACTTCCCTTCCAAGCCCCGACGTGTGCCCATACAGCAGTTTTCTCCCACATATTGGGTATCAGCGTACTCAGGACAAATTGGACAACAGCTTTTGGGGTCCAATTTCTCCTGTTACCCTTGTGAAAATAAAATATTGGGGGCGAAAAAAATCATTTTTGTAAAAAAAAAAAAATTTTTATTTTTATGGCTGTACATGATAAACTTCTGTGAAGCACTTCGGGGTTCAAAGTGCTCACCACATATCTAGATAAGTTCCTTGGGGGTCTATTTTCCAAAATGGGGTCACTTGTGGGGGTTTTTCACTGTTTAGGCACATCAGGGGCTCTCCAAACGCTATATGAAGTCCGCAGACCATTCCATCAAAGTCTGCAATGCAAAACGTCACTACTTCCCTTCCGAGCCCTGACGTGTGCCCATACAGTATTTTTCTCCCACATATGGGGTATCAGCGTACTCAAGACAAATTGGACAACAACTTTTGGGTCCAATTTCTCCTGTTACCCTTGGGAAAATAAAAAGTTGGGGACTAAATATCATGTTTGTGGAAAAAATATGATTTTTTTATTTTCATGCTCGGGCGTTATAAACTTTAGTGAAACACCTGGGGGTTCAAAGTTCTCACCACACATCTAGATAAGTTCCTTGAGGGGTCTAGTTTCCAAAATGGTGTCATTTGTTGGGGGTTTCCACTGTTTAGGCAGATCAGGAGCTCTCCAAACACGACATGGCGTCCAGCCAATTCTGCGTTGAAAAAGTCAAACGGCGCTCCTTCCCTTCCGAGCTCTGCCATGAACCCAAACAGTGGTTTACCCCCACATATGGGGTGTCAGCGTACTCAGGACAAATTGTTCAATAACTTTTGGGATCTTGTTACCCTTGAGAAAATAAAAATTGGGGTGAAAAGATCATTTTTGTGGAAAAAATATGATTTTTTAATTTTACGGCTCTATGTTATAAACTTGTGTGAAGCACTTGGGGGTTCAAATTGCTCACCACAGATCTAGATAAGTTCCTTAGGGGGTCTAGTTTCCAAAATGGGGTCACTTGTGGGGGGTTTCCACTGTTTAGGCACATCAGGGGCTCTCCAAATGCAACATGGCGTCCAATCTCAATTCCAGCCAATTTTGGTTGGAAAAAGTCAAATGTTGCCCCTTCCATTCCGAGATCTGCCGTGCGCCCAAACAGTGGTTCCCCCCTACATATGGGGTATCAGCGTACTCAGGACAAATTGGACAACTTTTATGGTCCAATTTCTATAAACTTGTGTGAAGCACTTTGGGGTTCCAAGTGCACACCACAGATCTAGATAAGTTCCTTAGGGGGTCTAGTTTCCAAAATGGGGTCACTTGTGGGAGGTTTCCACTGTTTAGGCACATCTGGGGCACTGCAAACGGAACATGACACCCATCAACGTCTGCATTCCAAAACGTTATTACTTCCTTTCCAAGCCCTGCTGTGCGCCCATACAGTTTCCCCCCCCCACATATGGGGTATCAGCGTACTCAGGACAAATTTGACAACAACTTTTGGGGTCCAATTTCCTTGGGAAAAATCAAAAATTTGGGACTAAAAAATAATTTTTGTGGAAAATTGTTTTGTTTTTTTTTCACACCCAGGCATTATAAACTTTTGTGAAACACTTGGGGGTTCAAAGTGCTCACAACAGATCTAGATAAGTTTCATAGGGGGTCTAATTTCCAAAATGGTGTTACTTGTGGGGGGTTTCCACTGTTTAGGCGCATCAGAGGCTCTCCAAACGCGACATGGCGTCCAATCTCAATTCCAGCCAATTTTGGTTTGAAAAAGTCAAACGGTGCTCCTTCCCTTACAAGCTCTGCCATGTGCCCAAACAGTGGATTTCCCCCACATATGGGGTATTGGCGTACTCAGGAGAAATTGCACAACAACTTTATCTGTCCATTTTCTCCTTTTACCCTTGTGAAAATAAAAATTTTTGTAAAAGATAATTTTTGTGACTAAAAAGTTATTCATTTTTTCCTTCCACGTTGCCTCAGCTCATGTGAAGCACTTGAAGGGTTAATAAACTTCTTGAATGTGGTTTTGAGTACCTTGAGGGGTGTAGTTTTTAGAATGGTGTCACTTTTGGGTATTTTCTGCCATATAGACCCCTAAAAGTTACTTGAAATGTGAGGTGGTCCCTAAAAAAATGGCTTTGTAAATTTTGTTGCAAAAATGAGAAATCGCAGGTCAACTTTTAACCCTTATAATTTCCTAACAAAAAAAAATTTGGGTTCCAAAATTGTGCTGATGTAAAGTAGACATTTAACCAAAAAAAGAAGGCCAATATGTAAACGCTCATCCATATATAGAGAATCAAATACCCAAAAAAATTATGGAAAACAGAGCCAATATAGAAAAATACAAATAGAATTTTATTATTGATGAATTACACAAGAAAATTCATAAAAAATGACAGATATAATACAATACATAATTGACAAGGAGAAAGGCAAAAACCTAGATACCGCTATTTAGAGAAATAGATGCATAAAACTAGATTGAATATCTGTGTCTTGTAGTGCTTGACAATAGCATTTAAACACGAAAGGCAAAATTGATAGTATAGTACATGGATGCTGCAATGTAACTAAGAGAGGCTGTCCATCAACGAATAAATAAGGTGCATAGTGCACATAAAGAAGAAAAAAAATATTAAAAAATAATGCTGACTAATGCCCTATATATATATATATATATATATATATATATATATATATAAAAAAGTGAATATATAACTCAATATATAAGGTGCATAGTGCAGATTTTATAAAGATCATAGTCTACAAATCCAAATGGGCAGATCATAATTTAAACAGCAAAATTACTATCTACTGGCTAACACGGTACGAAGATACACATCTTTCCTATATAGATATATGATAACATAAATATATAAATGGACAGCATCAGTAAATTACAGCAATATCTTATAGCACATCCAATATAAGTATGCGTCTAACATGACAGAAAAACCTACAATCTCACAAGAAAATATAGTAACAACACATATGGAAGCACTTAGCGAAACGCGCGTCGGGGCTTCTCCTGTCCGCTATTTAGTAAGTCTGGATGCTTTATTTTACACATTTCTAACAACCTACAACTATTTGTTATGCTTGCGCTGTGTATGCTGTTACTATAATAGGATGAACTCTTCTGCAATGATATAATTACCTGCATACATGTGCTGCTTATGAGACTGTTATCCATTCACATGGCTCTATAGTTTGCAACGATGCAATTATCTGCATGCTTGTATTATATGTGACTGACATCTATCCACTTGGCTGTATAGGCTGATGCCAGCATTCCATATATACATGCATGCATATATACCACTTGGCTTTATAGGCTGATGCTTGCATGCATATATCATATGTGTTGTTACTATATTTTCTTGTGAGATTGTAGGTTTTTCTGTCATGTTAGACGCATACTTATATTGGATGTGCTATAAGATATTGCTGTAATTTACTGATGCTGTCCATTTATATATTTATGTTATCATATATCTATATCCTAAGTCATATTACAAGACTCGTTAAAGGGTTGATTGTGACTTGTAGGATCGCTACTTCCAATAGGTGGCGCTATAGAGTACAAGTCCTCTTTGTTTGAAGAGGCAATTTGCATATTAAAATTTCCCAGAGGAGCATTGCACGGCGAATAAGCCTCCTTACCTCGACACGCCAGAGCTGGTATGTCACTCTCCACAAGGAGTAACCTTACCCCCCAGACCCCAGTCCAGAGCCTCTCATCTAGCCAAATCAGATCTCTCCTACTTTGCACTGACGAGGACCAATAGTCCGAAACACAGTGTCTGCAAATGGAGATTCTGATTTGGCTTTTATCCTAAGTCATATTACAAGACTCGTTAAAGGGTTGATTGTGACTTGTAGGATCGCTACTTCCAATAGGTGGTGCTATAGAGTACAAGTCCTCTTTGTTTGAAGAGGCAATTTGCATATATCTATAGTAATTTTACTGTTTAAATTATGATCTGCCCATTTGGATTTGTAGACTATGATCTTTGTAAAATCTGCACTATGCACCTTATATATTGAGTTATATATTCACTTTTTTATATATATATATATATATATATATATATATATATATATATATATATAGGGCATTAGTCAGCATTATTTTTGAATATTTTTTTCTTCTTTATGTGCACTATGCACCTTATTTATTCGTTGATGGACAGCCTCTCTTAGTTACATTGCAGCATCCATGTACTATACTATCAATTTTGCCTTTCGTATTTAAACGCTATTGTCAAGCACTACAAAACACACGTATTCAATCTAGTTTTATGCATCTATTTCTCTAAATAGCGGTATCTAGGTTTTTGCCTTTCTCCTTGTCAATTATGTATTGTATTATATCTGTCATTTTTTTATGAATTTTCTTGTGTAATTCATCAATAATAAAATTCTATTTGTATTTTTCTATATTGGCTCTGTTTTCCATAATTTTTTTGGGTATTTGTAAAGTAGACATGTGGGAAATGTTATTTATTAACTATTTTGTGTGACATATTTCTCTGTTTTAAGGGAATAAAAATTCAAAGTTTGAAAACTGCTAAATTTTCGCCATATTTGCGGGTTTTTTTTCAAAAATAAACGCAAGTTATATCGAAGAAATTTTACCACTAACGTGAAGTACAATATGTCACGAGAAAACAGTCTCAGAATCTCGAAGATCCGTTGAAGCGTTTCAGAGTTATAACCTCATAAAGAGATAGTGGTCAGAATTGAAAAAATTGGCCCGGTCATTAACGTGCAAACCACCTTTGGGGGTTAAGGGGTTAAATGTACCCAATAATAGAAAATAAGGAAAACATGGAAATTAAAGGCATTTTTTGTATTTTGATTATTTTTATGCTGGCATATATTATCCAATAACCCGACAAACAAGAGTTTTGCTTATCAAGTCTGTGACTGACATTATGGTGTGGTAGAAAGAATTCATAAGGGTTTTTTGAAACATTGATCAGAGAAAGGTACTGTAGCCGTTTTATGTGCCTTGTATCTCATCTGCACCTTGTGCTGTTACTGGATCCTCCAGCATAAAAATATTTTGCCAGAAGTTCCCCATTTAAATGTTAAAAGCCGTTTGGGCCGGGGTCACACTTGCGAGTGCAATGCGAGAAACTCATGCGAGTCTCTCGCATCAATACCTGGCATTGCCGCTGGCACTCGGGACCGGAGCGTTCAGCTGCATTGAAATACATGGAGCCGTACACTCCAGTCCCAAATGCCAGTGGCAGAGTCAGGTATTGATGCGAGAGACACGCACAAGTTTCTTGCATTGCACTCGCAAGTGTGACTCTGGCCTTACTTTTACATAAGCTGGCTAAGTTGCTAGAGTTTTAAAGTGCTGGAGTGGAACGCTTCCATGACCTTACTGTGCTTTCTAGTGGAAAACAGTAAAGATTCCATATATGTTTGCACGGCTTGGTGCATATTTGATCTGAATATTCAATGAGGAATTTTCATAAAACATTCTGTTGTCATGTCAGAAATTGCTCTTGGCCTACACTGAACATATCTATAGCCTATGGAGTGTGGCTTCGGCATAAATCTGGCTGCGCCAGCATTCCTTTCTTTTCAACTACATTGGAAGGATTGCATCCTACAAAAAAAATGCAGTGTGGTATAATTTATTTTTTTTACAATCGAAGTCAATAGCGTACAGATGAGTCTGGCACAGATGACACAGATGTGTCTAAGTCTGATATTGGGAAACTTTTCTGGCATACATACTGAATGAACATGGTATGAACAGAGTTTAACAGTCGGTAGTACTACCGTTATATTTTTTTGTTTTTATTTTTTGGGAATATTTTTCTTTTATAATTGTGACAATTTTGTCTTGGAAAGCAACAAATATATGTTAGGCATACTTTTAAAAAAATAAATGTTAGTTGCCAGATGAACCCATGTCTGCTTTACAGTTCCATAACCTTTTTAAACAATAAACTAGGTTAAAATAATTAGAAAATGCACTTTGTTTATAAAAAATAGCATGGTGTGGACACTACCCTGCTACTCTAATGTGAGTTTTTAAATTAAATTATTAAATAAGTTAAACAAATGCATTGAACATCGTACTTGTCTAAATATCAAATCCAACTGTGTCAAACACAGAAATCCAGAGAGAAATAAGACTAAGAACAGAGGTGATCTCTCCCTTGTTCCCCAGAACACCTGTCAGATAACGGCGTCAGTACTTTCCTGGCTGGAAAAGTGAAAGAATTATAAACGACAACATCCTAATAACCGAGAAACTGAGAAACTAAATACCCTAAATACTGTCTGATCACAAAGCTCCCATGACATAAATGATATTTAAGCCTTTTTTTCAATTATTTCCATCTACAGAAATGCATTTACTACCAATAAGAGAAGGCAGCTTTTCCGACGGATAATCCTTTATTGGCGAGTTTTACTGTCTGTACACATGTAGAGTTTTTTGTGTTATTCATCAGTTAAAAATCGTTAATCTAAACTGACAAAAACATTCAAAAAGAAGAACTGTGTATGGGAAAAGATAATCTTATCTACACATTACTTTAACGACAGAATATATGTTAATATCTATTGTCGCAATGAGAAGAAGACCGGCACAAACAAGTTGCAACTTTAGAGGACATGCAAATGGTTGAATACGCAGAGGACTTTCCAAAAGCAGAATCTGCTGCATATTACAGTACCCGCATTTGGATGATATTTTATGACATCTCATCCACACGTGGCAGAGTAAACCTGCCGTGTAAGTTGACCGCAGCTGCCAATTTGATACCCGCAGCCTATTCATTCATGTTATGGTTATCCCCCCATCGACTTCCCCTTTATCATCCAAAGGTGTAAATGCAGGCATACAGGTGCAGCAATGTCAATTTGATGGCAAATTTCTGGAGCAGAAATTCCTCTGCAAATATGTCCGATCGAAACATAAAGTGATTTCCATCATAAGCTGGGAGCCACATCTATGCTCAGCTGTCAGGTGAAAGATCATCATCTATCATATGGTACATTTGTGGTATATCATGTGAATTTGCCATAAATATAATAGATGCCAATAATCCTTGAAGGGTATAATCTCACATATGCTTCCACTGCAGCTTTTGTGGCGATCTGTGTAACATGGGGAACTTTTGTGCATTTTGTTGCCGATGTGCTGCAGATTTCACAGATTTAACCCTTTGCATAAGGAGTCGTTTACACTGGCGTATGTTCCCTTATGCGAGAGAATCGGGCCAAATATGTTAATAACACTAGGCTCAAATTCTGTCAGGCTGTGATCCGATCGCATCACAAAATCGCATCACAGGTGCGGAAAAGACAGAGAGCGTAGTTTCTCTATCTTCTCCATTCTCTCTGTGCGCGTATATCGGACTGCACTTGGATGACATCCGAGTGCAGTTTGACGTTTCACACGCACCCATAGACTTGCATGGGGTGCGTGATCTGATTGGTTATTGTAGCGACTCACTGCATGATTTGTTTTCTCATACCAAATCAGCATGAGAGATAATCGCAGATCTGCACTGCCCCATAGTATAACACTGGGTTGCATGCTATCAGATAAGACATTGGATAGCATTCAGCAATGTTATACGCCGGTGTGAATGAGCCCTAAGGCCGGGGTCACACTTGCGAGTGCAATGCGAGAAATTCGCGCGAGTCTCTCGCGTCAATACCCGGCACTGCCGCCGGCACACAGGACCGGAGTGTGCGGCTGCATGTATTTCTATGTAGCTGAACGCTCCGGTCCGAGTGCCGGCGGCAGTGCCAGGTATTGAGGCAAGACTCACATGAGTTTCTCGCATTGCACTCGCAAGTGTGACCCCGGCCATATATTGCAATTCTTCAGCATAGGAAACTGTATTTAGTCTTGTAAATTTTAATAACTGCTGGTGTATAAAAATGGATGCCATAGGGATACCATACAGATGACAATACAGATGAAAAATCGTATGTTTTTTTCTGTCTCAAAATCAAACTATTTTTTACATGGTTGTGTGTTTTAGTCTTACAGGCCTATATTCTTCAGATGTACTGGCACTTCAGATACAACCTATTGTAAACCTTGTGAATAAACTGCGCTGCTCCCACTCTACTCACATAATACGGGGCACCATATCAGCAGTCTGCTGCCCACTGACAGACCTGAAGGTTTTTAAAATATAATCACTAGAAATTGCCCCAAAAATGGCATAAATTTTACCCTGCAAAGGTCATATACCACAACATAATATTTAGCACTTTTATGGAAACCAATCAATGATAAGAATGGTACCACACAATGGTATATTGAAAAATAAAATATAACCTTTATTACAATTCTTAAAAAGTTAACAAATTGGTGCAAGGATATATATCAAGGGACAATTTTTCCATAGGAAACTACCACTTCAGCCACAAAATGCAATAACATGTATAAACACAAAACTACATGTAATCCTGTTCACTAGTATATCAAAGGGTTAACAGCTACATTGCTTTAATAAATCAAGACCGCCATTCAAAGGCATGTGTCAACATTAAATATGCTGCCCAACTCCTTTCCTAACCTATTATCAGGAACATTGAACTATAAGTCCATATCAATTGTGCAGTCTATTAAGTACATACCGCTAAATAGCTGGTGGTGTTGCCTCGGATGTCCCCCTGCCCCGACGCGCGTTTCGCTCAGCTTCTTCGGGAGGCGCCATAGCTATTTAGCGGTATGTACTTAATAGACTGCACAATTGATATGGACTTATAGTTCAATGTTCCTGATAATAGGTTAGGAAAGGAGTTGGGCAGCATATTTAATGTTGACACATGCCTTTGAATGGCGGTCTTGATTTATTAAAGCAATGCAGCTGTTAACCCTTTGATATACTAGTGAACAGGATTACATGTAGTTTTGTGTTTATACATGTTATTGCATTTTGTGGCTGAAGTGGTAGTTTCCTATGGAAAAATTGCCCCTTGATATATATCCTTGCACCAATTTGTTAACTTTTTAAGAATTGTAATAAAGGTTATATTTTATTTTTCAATATACCATTGTGTGGTACCATTCTTTTCATTGATTGGTTTCCATAAAAGTGCTAAAGGTTTTTAAAATAGCAGTAGTGCCGGTTTCTCACACGAATAATATAAGCACATTTTTTGCATTTGTATTTCAGGTGCAAATCCAATGATCCCAACTAGGCTCGCACTGCTGGGGTCCTGAGTTCAATCCCACCAAGGACAACATCTGAAAGGTGTTTGTATCTTCTCCCGTGTTGCGTGACTTTCCTCTGGGTTCTCCGGTTTCCTCCCACACTCCAGAGACATACTGATAGGGAATTTATATTGTGAGCCCCACTGGGGACAGTGATGATGATGAAAATAATAGCGCTGTATAAGTAAAATAAATAACTAATATCATAATATTGCATTAGATCCATGGCTCTTGATTTGCATCCTTTCTACAAATCCGTGCTACGAGCCACGCTAATCCCAAACCCTATGGCACCACAGTGGTTACAATTCGAGCATTATATCAAGATGAATTTCCAGTAATAGGATTACATTAGGAAGTTGCTCCAATAATGTTTCTCATTAAATTATCATTTTTTGCTTACAAATACAATACTTGATCAACAATGAGTTACATAATTTCTGGAATAAATATTTTAATTTCTAGGATGACGACTGTCATTGAATCCAAACATGTAATCTGGAGCAGTACAGTCATGGCCAAAAGTTTTGAGAATGACACAAATATTATATTTTCACATGATCTGCTGCACTCTGGTTTTTATGTGTGTTTGACAGATGTTTTTATCACAGACAGAAATATAATAATTGCAAACATATGAGTAACAAAAGCTTATATTGACAGTTAGAATGAGTTAATGCAGCAAGTCAATATTTGCAGTGTTGACCCTTCTTCTTCAGGACCTCTGCAATTCTCCCTGGCATGCTCTCAATCAACTTCTGGACCAAATCCTGACTGATAGCAGTCCATTCTTGCACAATCAATGCTTTCATTTTGTCAGAATTTTTAGGTTTTTGTTTGTCCACCCGTCTCTTAATGATTGACCACAAGTTCTCAATGGGATTAAGATCTGGGGAGTTTCCAGGCCATGAACCCAAAATCTCTATGTTTTGTTCCCTGAGCCATTTAGTTATCACCTTTGCTTTATGGCAAGGTGCTCCATCATGCTGGAAAAGGCATTGTTGATCGCCAAACTGCTCTTGGAGGGTTGGGAGAAGTTGCTCTTGGAGGAAATTCTGGTACCATTCTTTATTCATGGCTGTGTTTTTAGGCAAGACTGTGAGAGAGCCAATTCCCTTGGTTGAGAAGCAACCCCACACATGAATGGTTTCAGGATGCTTAACAGTTGGCATGAGACAAGACTGGTGGTAGCGCTCACCTTGTCTTCTCCGAATGAGGCGTTTTCCTGATGTCCCAAACAATCGAAAAGGGGATTCATCAGAGAAAATAACTTTACCCCAGTCCTCAGCAGTCCACTGACTGTACCTTTTGCAGAATATCAGTCTGTCCATGATGTTTTTTCTGGAGAGAAGTGGCTTCTTTGCTGCCCTCCTTGAGACCAGGCCTTGCTCCAAGAGTCTCCGCCTCACAGTGCGTGCAGATGCACTCACACCTGCCTGCTGCCATTCCTGAGCAAGCTCTGCACTGCTGGTAGCCCGATCCCGCAGCTTAAACACTTTTAAGAGACGGTCCTGGCGCTTGCTGGTCTTTCTTGGGCGCCCTGAAGCCTTTTTGGCAACAATGGAACCTCTCTCCTTGAAGTTCTTGATGATGCGATAGATTGTTGACTGAGGTGCAATCTTTCTAGCTGCGATACTCTTCCCTGTTAGGCCATTTTTGTGCACTGCAATGATGACTGCACGTGTTTCTTTAGAGATAACCATGGTTAACAGAAGAGAAACAATGATGCCAAGCACCAGCCTCCTTTTAAAGTGTCCAGTGGTGTCATTCTTACTTAATCATGACAGATTGATCTCCAGCCATGTCCTCATCAACACCCACACCTATGTTAATGGAGCAATCACTGAAAAGAGGTTAGCTGGTCCTTTTAAGGCAGGGCTGCAATGATGTTGAAATGTGTTTTGGGGGATAAAGTTCATTTTCTAGCCAAATATTGACTTTGCAAGTAATTGCTGTTAAGCTGATCACTCTTTATAACATTCTGGAGTATATGCAAATTGCCATTAGAAAAAGTGAAGCAGTAGACTTTGTAAAAATTAATATTTGTGTCATTCTGAAAACTTTTGGCAATGACTGTATATTAAAATGATGTTATGTATGATGTTATGTATTGGGATAAAGAACCAGGGGGACTATGGTGGGCTACTAGACTTAATCATTTAAAGAGGACCATTAACTGCATTTTTTTCTTATTTAAAGGGGTTGCCGGGACCTTAACATTGATGGCATGCCCTTAGGATAGGTCATCAATGTCTGATTGAGGGGGGTAGAACATTCAGCACTCCCACCAATCAGCTGTTCCCGATGTCAGTGATGGCCGTAACTGCTCAGTTGTGGAGCTGCACAGCACATCTACATGGACAGGATGGTGGCCATGGCCGGGTCCTGCACATCCACATCCTATTAAGTTCAATGGGGTGGATGTGCAGTAACTGGCAATCACCACTATACAATCGACGGAGTGGTGCTGTGTGGCTCTGCAACTAAACAGTTCTGGCCACAGTCGACAGCTGATCGGTGGGGGTGCCAGGCATCGCACCCCCACCGATCAGACCAGTGTCGGACTGGGCTGGCAGATGCGCCCACCAATAACTGACTCTTGGAGCCCACTGTTCAAGTTTATGCAAAAATGACCTGACCCTAGTACACAAATTTACTTTTCTTCCATGTAATATTCATTTGGCTAGCTTGCTTACTAAATGATTAGATGGGATCTTTTTCAGCAAATAGTAAATGAAGTGCAGTAGCACACAGGTCTACCGGAGGATTCTCCTGTTCTCCCTTCGGCCAGTCCGAGCCTGGATCAGACATAGATGACCTATCCTAAGGATAGGCAATCAAAGTTAAAGTCCCAGACAACCCCTGTAAACTGAGTACCTCCTCCAGTTGGCGCTGCTCCACTGATTCTGAAACAGTTTCTTTTTCATCTATGCCCTTCCATTCCAATGTTATTCCCCCGCAGTAATGATGCACGATATAACAGGTAGTATTTATGGATCAGTGGAATGGACAGGTGTGCTCTTCACACAAGCAGGGCTTGTCACACCGATACCTGCCCACTGTGTGGCCCTGATGCCGGGGAGTTATTACGGATGAATACACAAGTCTGTCACCTCAACGAACCCTGGAGACAAGAATTCAGTTTGGCAGCTTTTATTCAGCCCCTTAAGGACTTTAATTCAATTGCACAAAAGCATCACACATTTCAGTATGCCGGAGCAGGGACCCGATTACAGCATGGCTGATTTATCTTGGATCTTCCAATGATGCTCACATATATTTATCTCAAAATAATCACTAATGACCTTTAACTGAATCGCACTGGACGCTTCCGGTAAAGCATCAACATATGAGTAAGATCAAGATAGCAAAGACCACAAATGTCTGCAATATCCTCACCCTATTATGCCGAAGTAGATTTACACTCCCTGTTGTTTTGTCCTTATCTGCGATCCCAGGCCTGCAGCACATCTGTATGGGATGCACTACATGGGCTTGTGCAAAGTGTTCACCCTAGGAATGGTGGATACCGGTGCCTCACCCTAGCAGTAATGCCCCGCTGCACACCTGCCTTGTTCCACAAGCAGGGCTACACAGAATGCAAATGTGACAGGGTCATTGTTTTCTGCATGGAGTAAAAACCTATTGAAATCCACTTTGTACTATGGTAAGGCTGAGGAAAGAGGCACTTACCCAGGCGACAAAAGGCCTCTGTGGCTGCTTGCCTTATGTTCTGCATGATGGACACAGAGCGAGAGAGAAGAGAGGAAACAGGGAGAGAAAGAGAGAGATCGAAAGAGAGGCAGGCAGCTGTGTTCATCACTGCGCTAGCTGTGCTACAGATAGACTTGGGAAGGAGAGTGCAGTATATGGGCATGGAAGGGAGGAAAGAGATAAACGTTACAATGATTGCAGATACCACTGGGGGTTATCATTTATTTATCGTCTGTTTGCCCACATCTTTTATATGCTACAGTAATTATTAGCTATAGGACATGAACCGGAGTGTACAAGATGTTCCCTCACTAACTGCATTTATCAAGGGTTATTGTCCATATACTTGTACAATAGTCACGTCACTGTGTATATTGAATATAGTATAATGATATCTGAAATGTAAAAGGACAGAAGAACTATCGCAGCATAAAGACTTGGTTAAACACGGCCCTGCAAACTTCTTTCTACTCTGCATAGATTAGACCTATTAGGCACAGCTTTGGCCTCCAAGATCTGAATTTAAAGGGGATCTGTGAGCAGGTTTTTGGTCCCTCATCTGACAGCAGTATAATGTAGAAGAGAGAACCCTTATTCCAGTGATGTATCACTTAGTTTACTGTTAGCAGCGGATTAACCAGCGTAACATCCGGAGTCAGCAACAGAGAATGTAGATTTATTCACATCCAGTATAGACAGCTTACAACACAGCATGAAATGTGATCAGCCTGATATCTGCTATGGCTGCAGCATGAAAAAACATTACAACAACACAGGAAGAGAAGGAGGAGGCATCCTGTCTGTGAGTGAGGGCTTTTTTTTTTTTTTTTACAAAACTTTGTTAACAACCTCACAATATGCACAACATATCAAACAGTACAGTAGTAGTTGCTGCAATACATACAAATCAATATGCATTATTCCAACACCCCCACTCAACAACTACTTATCCTCTTATTCCCATTGTGGTTCTCAATTCTTGGAACCTGGCTCGTGGCAATGGCTTTGTCATAATGTCAGCTAGCATCTTATCAGTTTCACAATAGACAAACTGAATTATGCCACGATCTATCAAATCACGTAGATGATGGTGTCTGACGTCAATGTGCTTGGTTCTAGCACTGATCTTTTCACTGCATGCAAGTTTAATGCATCCTTGGTTGTCCTCATAAATCACCGTCGGCTGAGTTGACGGTTTGCCAAGATCGTCCATCAATTGTCTTAGCCAAATGACCTCCTGGCTTGCATAGGCTGCGGACACATACTCCGCTTCTGTGGATGACAAGGCAACAGACACTTGTTTCCTACTAGACCAGGAGATTTAACTTTCTCCAACTTTAAACAAGTATCCGCTTGTGGATTTACGATCACGCGAATCACCAGCCCAATCCGCATCTACAAAGCCGGTAAGTTCTAGATCTCCCGCTGCAGATAGTTTTAAATTTACATCTTGCGTTTCTTTCAAATATCGCAGAAGTCTTTTAACAGCATTCCAGTCTCTTTGGTGCGGTTTTTCCACATATCTGCAAAGGATTCCAGCTGTTGTTGTGATATCCGGTTGAGTCATAGTTGATATGTACAGAAGTGCCCCACTGCCTGACGATATTTCTCATTGTTAGGCAACAGGTCATCTTCTTCTTCCAGCTTCAGGTAGGATGGTTCCATTGGGGGTTGATATACCTTTGGCCTCGAGACATTCCAAATTGATTCAGAATCGAATTAATTTTTGCACTTTGGTTTAGAAGAAAACTTCCATCTTCCTCTCTCTGGATTTGGATTCCTAGATAATATGTCACACTTCCAAGGTCTTTTGTTTCAAAATGCTGATTCAGAATTTCAGTCATTTTTCCAATTTCTGCGTCTTCTTGATGAACTACAATCACATCGTCCACATATAAGAGAATATACATCCACTTTCCATCTGTATATTTTGTGTATAAGCATGGATCTGCTTGACCTCTTTTAAATCCTTCTTCCAACAAGACTTTATTCATCTTGGTGTTCCATGCTCTTGCTGATTGCTTAAGACCATAGAGAGATTTTTGTAGTTTGCAAACAAGATTCTCTTCACCTCTTTTTACATAACCTTCAGGTTGAGTCATGTATAAGTCCTCCTCAATGTCACCATTTAAGAAAGCAGTTTTTATATCCAAATGTCTGACATACATCTTTTGTACAGCAGCTACAGCTAACAAAGCTCTGAACGTAGTCTGTTTAGCGACTGGAGCAAATGTAGCATCGTAATCTTCGCCATACTTTTGAGAATATCCTTTTGCGACCAACCTTGCTTTAAATCTGTGGACTTTACCTTCAGAGTCATATTTGGTTTTAAAGACCCACTTGCACTTGATTGCCTTTTTGCCCTGTGGTAGCTTGGTGAATTTCCAAGTTTGGAGTTGATGAAGCGACTTGATTTCCTCATTAGCGGCATCAATCCACTTTGTTCTTTCATGGATAGGTAGTCCTTGCATTTCATCCCATGACTGCGGCTCTGACTCAGGTAGTGTCTTGACAATGTAGGATAGACGTTTAGCTGGTATACCTTTGTTTGATCTTGACGATCTTCTGATTTCAGATTCTTCTGATTTTTCTGTTGTTCCTTCAGTGGTTGAAGAATCCAGCCAGACTTCTACATCCTCCTTGTTGTTGTCTTGTAATTGTGACTTCAGCTGGACTACTGGCGTGATGTCACCAAACTTGGGTGATACAAAGTTCTCATCAATCACTACATCTCTGCTTATTGTGACCTTGTTTGTTTCTGGGTGTAGAATCCTATGACCTTTCTGGGTTTCACTGTAGCCTACCAGGATACCTTCTTTAGCGTGAGATTCCCACTTAGTTCGCTTTTCTTTGGGAATATGTACAAATGCTTTACTTCCGAATATTCTTATGTGGTGCAGTTTTGGCTTTCTGCTGTTCCATTGCTCAAATGGAGTTTTCTCTGTAGCTTTACCTGGTAGTCTGTTCTGAAGATAGCAAGCTGTCATGATTGCCTCACCCCAATATGTTGTAGGCAGATTTGCATAAAATAACATACTTCTTGCACTTTCACAGAGTGTTCGGTTCCTTCTTTCCGCAACACCATTTTGCTCAGGGTTGTACGGTACAGTGGTCTGAAATAGGATTCCATTTTTCTTTAGAATGCTCTGTGTCTCATTGCTTGTATATTCAGTCCCATTATCTGCACATAGAATCTTTGGCATTCTTCCAAATTTATTATATACCTCAGCTAGATATATTTCAAGTTTCTCTGGAACTTCTATCTTGCTGTGAAGCATATGGACAACTGTATAGCTGGAATCATCATCAATAAATGTGAGAAAATATCTCTTCTTTCCAGGAGTCTGAGTGCTCATTGGACCACAGACATCTGTGTGTATTAAATCTAGTGGCTGTTCTGTTCTTGTAGTACTTCTCTTAGGAAAAGCTTTTCTAGACATTTTCCCTTTGATGCAGCTAGTACACTTCATTGTCTGGTTACATAGATCAATTGTGATATCATCAGCTAGTTGCTTCTGAACTAACTTTCTTATTGCTTCTGGGTCTCTATGTGCCAGACGCCTATGCCATACATAAATACAGTTATTGTGCTCTTCTTGTTGAGCAGTATACACACACTCTTTACATTTCAGCTGATAAAGTTCATCTGTGATTTTTCCCTCTGCTAGTGTGTGACCCTCTTTTGAGATGATGCAGCTATCATGCTTAAATGTAACTTCATTTCCTTGTTTTGTGAGTTTCTTCACAGATAGTAAATTACTCTCAAGACTAGGCACATAGAGCACATCTTTTACTGGGATCTTCCTGCTTTGTGTTGGTGAGATTTGACAATCAATATAACCATCTCCTATGCCTTCTGAACTCATGTACTGACCATTAGCCATAATTACTTTCTCTGACTTATTTTGATTAAGCTAGAAAAGAAGTCTCTGTTATTAGTCATGTGACTAGTTGCTCCAGAGTCTATACACCATGCATGCTTTGATGTATTTGCACTGACAGTAAATGCAATTTCAGTATTCACAGAATCATTTTCTCCAGACACAGCACTCTTAACCCTTTGCTGACTGTTTTGCTTTTTCAGCTGATTCATTCTAGCTTTCCAAACTCTGCAGTCGGCTTTCAAATGTCCTGATTTCTTGCAAACAAAATATTCACGTGTTTCTTTTAGGTGCTTTCTGTTATCATATAGACTCTGTGTTTGTAAAGCAGACTCTGTCTTGGTGCTCATACATTCTGCCTTCCGTTTATATTCATCTATAAGCGTCCCTCTTACATACTCCAGAGTAAGCTCATCATCTGTGTTATGATTTGGTAGCTGAGGAGAGCAGGCAAAAAAGGAAATACACCAGAGGTTGGAATCTATTGGATTGCAGTACCCTGACTAACCACCACAACTAAAGGCAGCCGTGGAGTGTACCTACGTTGGTCCTAGACGCCTCGTCACAGCCTGAGAAGCTAACTACACCTAAAGACAGAAAGAGGAAAACTATCTGCCCCGGAGCAGATCCCCAAAGAACATAGAAAGCCCCCAAACATGTAATGGCGGTTAGACAAGAGGAGATACAGACACAGACAGAAAATAGTATGAGCAAACGTTGGGGCCCAAACTTGCTAGATAGAAAAGGATAGGAAGGACACTTACTGCAATCCCAAAAAACCCTAAAAAGAACCAACACTACTAATTACAAAAACACCTGAGATCACACGACCTCTACCACCTAAATTAGTTCTCTGGTGTAACAAAACTAAGCCGCAGCCACTGAAAAAACTGGAAAAGGCAAAAGAACAAACAACAGTGGCTGAACTAAACTGAGAGGAGCACAAGCCCCCGGAGGGGACCCGGCAGACCCCCACAGAAGTGCAGGACAAAATGCAAAAAGCAAGCACCAAAAAACTAAAAGAAGAAAACGTCTTATCTGTTAGCAGAAGATGCAGGCACGAAACAGCAAGCTTCAAAGTGAACAGGAATCAAAGATGAGACCAGAACAATTGATCACCGGCAACCCTGATGGGAGGGAACCTCCCTTATATAAGACCAGTCAGTAACACCTGATCGCCAATCTTCACAATCTTCATTGCATAGTTCAGTACTGTTTGTAACCACCAGAGGGAGCTTCTGCTCAGAATTCATTTCTAGCACATTCACAACATTACCCCCCCCTTGAGGAGGGGTCACCGAACCCTCATTTGAGCAACCAGGTCGGTCAGGATGAGCTCTATGATACGCACGGATGAGTCTCCTAGCATGGATGTCCGAAGCAAACACCCAAGAATTGTCCTCCTGACCATAACCTCTCCACTTAACCAAATACTGGAGTTTCCGTCTAGAAAAACGAGAATCCAATATTTTCTCAACCACATACTCCAGATTGCCCTCAACCAAAACAGGGTCAGGAGGCACAGCCATAGGAACCACTGGCTCGACAAACCTCTTCAATAAGGACTTGTGGAACACGTTATGGATCTTAAATGTCCCTGGAAGAAGTAAACGAAAGGAAACAGGATTAAGAATCTCCATGATCTTACAAGGTCCAATGAACCTAGGCTTAAACTTAGGAGATGCAACTCTCATAGGGATATTTCTTGAGGACAACCAGACCAAGTCCGCCACTTTAAACCGAGGACCATCAGTCCTATGCCGGTTGGCAAACCGCTGGGCCCTCTCCTGAGAGAGGGACAACCTCTCCACTACCTGGTCCCAAATCTGCTGCATACGCTCCACAACAGAGTCAACACCTGGACAGACAGAAGCCTCCGTCTGTCCTGAAGAAAATCGAGGGTGAAACCCAAAATTGCAGAAAAATGGAGACATCAAAGTGGCAGAGCTAGCCCTATTATTAAGAGCAAACTCAGCCAAAGGCAAAAAAGAGACCCAGTCATCCTGATCAGCAGACACAAAGCATCTCAGATAAGTCTCCAATGTCTGGTTTGTTCTCTCAGTTTGTCCATTGGTCTGAGGATGAAAAGCTGAGGAGAAAGACAATTGAACACCAAGTTTAGAACAAAAAGTCCTCCAAAATCTGGAAACAAACTGGACTCCTCTGTCAGACACAATGTTCTCAGGAATGACGTGCAACCGAACCACGTGCTGAAGGAACAAAGGCACCAATTCAGAGGAGGAAGGCAACTTAGGCAATGGCACAAGATGTATCATTTTGGAAAACCTATCACAAATCACCCAGATAACGGTCATTCTCTGAGAAACAGGGTGGTCGGAAATGAAATCCATAGAGATATGGGTCCATGGTCTCTTGGGCACAGGCAATGGAATCAACAAACCACTAGAGCGAGAGCAAGGCTTGGAGCGAGAGCAAGTCCCGCAGGACTGCACAAATTCCCTGACGTCACGAGACAAAGTAGGCCACCAAAAGGACCGACTAACCAAGTCTCTGGTACCAAAAATTCCGGGATGACCGGCCAACGCGGAACAATGAATCTCAGACATCACACTCTTTTTCCACCGGTCTGGGACAAACAATTTCCCAATAGGGCAGCGCTCGGGTTTATCCTCCTGACACCCTTCCAGAGCCAGTCTCAAATTGGGCGAGATGGCGGAAAGAACTACACCCTCTTTCAAAATAACAGCAGGATCAGACAACTCAGGAGAGTCCGCAAGGAAACTCCTCGAGAGGGCATCCGCCTTAACATTCTTAGTGCCAGGAAGAAAGGAAACCACAAAATTAAAACGTGTGAAAAACAAGGCCCACCTGGCCTGTCTAGGATTAAGTCGCTTGGCTGATTCCAGATAAACCAGATTCTTATGGTCCGTGAGGACCACCACCTGATATTTGGCTCCCTCCAGCCAATGTCTCCACTCTTCAAAAGCCCACTTCATGGCCAATAACTCCCGATTACCCACGTCATAATTACGTTCAGTTGGAGAAAATTTTCGAGAGAAAAAGGCACAAGGGTTACTTTTAGAGGTCTCTGGATCTCTTTGGGACAAAACGGCACCTGCCCCAATTTCAGAGGCATCAACCTCCACCTGAAATGGCAGAGAAACATCAGGCTGCCGTAGAACAGGAGCAGAAGTGAATCTCTGCTTAAGTTCCTGAAACGCAGAGACTGCCTCAGGAGCCAATTCACCACATCAGAACCTTTTTTGGTCAAATCAGTCAATGGTTTAACAATAACAGAGAAATTACCAATAAATTTACGATAAAAATTGGCAAAACCCAAGAATCTCTGAAGAGCCTTTAATGAAGTAGGTTGGACCCAATCACAGATGGCCTGAACCTTGACCGGGTCCATTTCAATAACAGATGGGACAAAATGAATCCCAGAAATGAGATCCTCTGTATGCCAAAAAGACACTTTGATCCCTTCACATACAGAGCATTCTCTCTCAAAATCTGGAACACAGTCCGAACATGTTTCACATGAGAGTCCCAGTCATTGGAAAAAATCAAGATATCATCCAAATAAACAATCAGAAATTTATCCACAAAATCCTTGAAAATGTCATTCATGAAGGACTGGAAGACAGAAGGAGCATTAGTGAGCCCAAAGGGCATCACTAGGTACTCAAAATGCCCCTCTGGGGTATTAAATGCCGTCTTCCATTCATCCCCGTGCTTAATGCGAATAAGGTTATATGCCCCCCTGAGGTCAAGCTTGGTAAACCAAGTAGCACTTTTCACCCTGGAAAACAGGTCAGAAATCAAGGGTAACGGATATTGATATTTCACAGTGATATTGTTCAAGAGACGATAATCAATACACGGCCTTAATGAACCATCCTTTTTGGCCACAAAGAAAAAACCGGCACCCAAGGGTGAAGAGGATGGTCTGATATAACCCTTCTCCAATGACTCCTTGATATAAGACCGCATAGCGTCATGTTCAGGTACAGACAAGTTAAAAAGGCGACCTTTAGGGAATTTACTACCAGGCACTAATTCAATAGCGCAGTCATAGCTCCTATGGGGGGCAAGGATGCAGATTTACTTTCGCTAAACACATCAGAAAATTCAGTCAAAAAGTCAGGAACATCCTGAGCCTGGAGGGAGGCAGAAAAAACAGGAGTGTTAGCATTAACACATTGGCAGCCCCAACTGGTTACAGACACAGATTTCCAATCCAAAACAGGATTATGAGACTGTAACCAAGGGAAACCCAGTACGATAATGTCATGCAGATTATACAGCACCAAAAATTTGCAACTCTCCTGATGATCAGGTTCAACTCTCATTATCACCTAAGTAGAGAACTGAGGTTTATTCTCAGCCAAAGGGGTAGAATCGATCCCCAGTAGGGGAATAGACTTCCGTAGGGGTATCAAGGGAAACCCACAACGTTTAGCAAAATCAAAATCCATCAGGTTAATAGCTGCTCCCGAATCAACAAAAGCCTGAGCAGAAAATGTGGACAGGGAGCAAATCAGGGTAACAGTCAACAAAAATTTAGTCTGAACACTACCCAAGACAACTGAGCGTGCAAAACGTCTTCCCCGCTTAGGGCAGACTGAAATAGCATGAGAGGCATCACCACAGTAGAAACATAACCCATTGCGTTTTCGAAACTCATGACGCTGTGCCCCAGAAGCCACTCTATCACACTGCATGGTTTCAGAAGCTGGTTCACAAGGCAACACTATTCCACGCATACCTCTACGCTCACGCAAACGTCTGTCAATTTGAATCGCTAATGACATAGAATCATTGAGACCAGAGGGGACAGGGAATCCCACCATAACATCCTTTACATTCTCTGACAGACCCTTCCGAAAAAGGGCCGCCAAAGCATCGTCATTCCATTTGGTCAGGACTGCCCACCTTCGGAATCTCTGACAGTATAACTCAGCGTCCTCAAGCCCCTGATTTAATGCCAACAAGGCTTTTTCAGCTTGATCAGTGACATTAGGCTCATCGTACAATAACCCCAGAGCCTGAAAAAATGCATCAACATTACACAAAACAGGATCCCCAGGTGTCAGGGAAAAAGCCCAATCCTGAGGATCGCCGCGCAGGAGGGAGATGACAATTTGAACCTGCTGTGCTGCGTTCCCTGAGGACTTAGATTTTAAGGCAAAAAACAACTTACAGTTATTTTTGAAATTCAGAAATTTAGCTCGATCCCCTAAAAACAAATCTGGCATGGGAATCCTAGGTTCCATAACAGGCAACCCTGCAAGATAGGTAGCAATACTCCGAACTTCAGTGGCAAGCTGATCCACACGGCCAGACAACTGTGCAAACTCCATTGAGAGAGAAAAAAAAATCCTCCTCAGCACCCAGAGATACAGAGGGAAAAAATGCAACAAACAGAAAAAAAAATCTCTCACAACTCTGACAATCTTTCTTTAACACTATTTTTCCCTTCTGTGAGTACCATATAAATATCAGTTTTTTTGGCCGGTGATACTGTTATGATTTGGTAGCTGAGGAGAGCAGGCAAAAAAGGAAATACACCAGAGAGGTTGAAATCTATTGGATTGCAGTACCCTGACTAACCACCACAACTATAGGAAGCCGTGGAGCGTACCTACGTTGGTCCTAGACGCCTCGTCACAGCCTGAGAAGCTAACTACACCTAAAGACAGAAAGAGGAAAACTATCTGCCCCGGAGCAGATCCCCAAAGAACATAGAAAGCCCCCAAACATGTAATGGCGGTTAGACAAGAGAGATACAGACACAGACAGAAAATAGTATGAGCAAACGTTGGGGCCCAAACTTGCTAGATAGAAAAGGATAGGAAGGACACTTACTGCAATCCCAAAAAACCCTAAAAAGAACCAACACTACTAATTACAAAAACACCTGAGATCACACGACCTCTACCACCTAAATTAGTTCTCTGGTGTAACAAAACTAAGCCGCAGCCACTGAAAAAACTGGAAAAGGCAAAAGAACAAACAACAGTGGCTGAACTAAACTGAGAGGAGCACAAGCCCCCGGAGGGGACCCGGCAGACCCCCACAGAAGTGCAGGACAAAATGCAAAAAGCAAGCACCAAAAAACTAAAAGAAGAAAATGTCTTATCTGTTAGCAGAAGATGCAGGCATGAAACAGCAAGCTTCAAAGTGAACAGGAATCAAAGATGAGACCAGAACAATTGATCACCGGCATCCCTGATGGGAGGGAACCTCCCTTATATAAGACCAGTCAGTAACACCTGATCGCCAATCTTCACAATCTTCATTGCATAGTTCAGTACTGTTTGTAACCACCAGAGGGAGCTTCTGCTCAGAATTCATTTCTAGCACATTCACAACACATCTGGCGCATCTAGTGTGGTCACAAGCGTGTCATAGCTCTCTGGAAGACCACTAAGCAGTAATGCGGCTACATGAAAGTCCTTCAGATCTTCCCCAATGCCTCTCAAGCGTTCTACAAGCTCTAGAATACTCCTGATATACTCCTGCATATCCTGGCCTTTCTGTAGCTTAGACTGGTACAGTTTTCTCATAAGATACAGTTTATTGCTTAAATTAATCCTCTCATGTACCTTTTGCAGCTGCTCCCACATTTCTCTTGCAGTATCACATTTACACACATGAACAATCTGATCATCATCTATGCTGAGTGATATGGTACTCTGTGCTTTCTGATCCATCTCTATTCACTCCTGTGGTACTGGGTCAGGTTTAGGCTCCTGTGTGTATTTCCACGTACCTTCCCTTATCAGCAGCATCTTCACTTTTAATTTCCAGGATTGATAGTTCTGGTTAGTGAGACTTGGTACTGTAAACTTCATGGAGTTGCTGCTGCTGGTGGCCATCTTTGCTGTCTTTCTTTCTTTTCTTTTTTCTGTGTTCTGGGGATCTCTGGGACTCTAGGACTCTGGGCACTCTGTGAACTCTGGGCCCATAACCTGTTAGCAGCGAATTAACCAGCGTAACATCCGGAGTCAGCAACAGAGAATGTAGATTTATTCACATCCAGTATAGACAGCTTACAACACAGCATGAAATGTGATCAGCCTGATATCTGCTATGGCTGCAGCATGAAAAAACATTACAACAACACAGGAAGAGAAGGAGGAGGCATCCTGTCTGTGAGTGAGGTTTTTTTTTTTTTACAAAACTTTGTTAACAACCTCACAATATGCACAACATATCAAACAGTACAGTAGTAGTTGTTGCAATACATACAAATCAATATGCATTATTCCAACATTTACTGAGTGCAGCAGTTGTGACAATCAGATGTTTTGGATGTACCATGTAGCAGAGCTCAGAAAGCTGCCCCCGCCCACACCACAGCTTTCTGTGTACATTACCTACTGACAGTGAGCTGCTGATCAGAGATAATCTTATAGTGAAGAAACCTTCACTGTATGGAAACAACAGTACACAGCCTAATAAGTGACAAATCCCTGAAATCTGTGTCAGCTGCTACATTATGCTGTCCTCAGGCTAAAGCAAAAACCTCCTGACAGATGTCCTTTAACCCTTAGTGACAGATCCATTTTGCAGCTTAATGACCGGGCCAATTTTTACAATTCTGACCACTGTCACTTTATGAGGTTATAACTCTGGAACGCTTTAACGAATCCCGCTGATTCTGAGATTGTTTTTTCGTGACATATTGTACTTCACGTTAGTGGTAAAAAATTTTTATATGACTTGCTTTTATTTATGAAAAAAATGGAAATATGGTGAAAATTTTGAAAATTTAGCAATTTTCAAACTTTAAATTTTTATGCCCTTAAATAAGAGAGATATGTCCACAAATTTCTTAATAAATAACATTTCCCACATGTCTACTTTACATCAGCACAATTTTGGGAACAAAATTTTTTTTTGTTACGAAGTTATAAGGGTTAAAATTGACCAGCGATTTCTCATTTTTACAACTCCATTTTTTTTAGGGACCACATCACATTTGAAGTCACTTTGAGGGGTATATATGATAGAAAATACCCAAAAGTGACACCATTCTAAAAACTGCACCCCTCAAGGTGCTCAAAACAACATTCAAGAAGTTTATTAACCCTTTACGTGCTTCACAGGAACTGAAGCAATGTGGAAGAAAAAAATTAACATTTAACTTTTTTTGCAAAAACTTTACTTCGGAACCAATTTTGTTTATTTTCACAAGTGTTAAAAGAAAAAATGAACCACAAAATTTGTTGTGCAATTTCTCCTAAATACGCCAATACCCCATATGTGGGGGTAAACCACTCTTTGGGCGCACAGCAGAGGTCGCAAGGGAAGGAGCGCCGTTTGACTTTTTCAACGCAGAATTGGCTGGACGCCATGTCGTGTTTGTAGAGGCCCTGATGTGTCTAAACAGTGGAAACCCCCCACAAGTGACCCCATTTTGGAAAGTAGACCTCCTAAGGAACTTATCTAGATGTGTGGTGAGCACTTTGAACCTCCAAGTGCTTCACAGAAGTTTATAACACAGAACCATGAAAATAAAAAAATCATATTTTTTCCACAAAAACAATCTTTTCACCCCAATTTTTATTTTCCCAAGGGTAACAAGACCCCAAAGTATTTGTGCAATTTGACCTGAGCATGCTGATACCCCATATGTGGGGGTAAACCACTATTTGGGTGCATGGCAGAGCTTGGAAGGGAAGGAGCGCCGTTTGACTTTTTCAACGCAGAATTGGCTGGTTGCCATGTTGCGTTTGTAGAGGCCCTGATGTGTCTAAACAGTGGAAACCCCCACAAGTGACCCCATTTTGGAAACTAGACCCCTTAAAAACTTATCTAGATGTGTGGTGAGCACTTTGAACCCCCAAGTGCTTCACAGAAGTTTATAACGTAGAGCCGTGAAAATAAAAAATCACTTTTTTCCTCAAAAATGATTCTTTAACCCACATTTTTTTATTTTCCCAAGGGTAACAGGAGAAATTGGACCCCAAAAGTTGTTGTGCAATTTTTCCTGAGTACGCTGATAATCCATATGTGGGGTGAAACCACTGTTTGGGCACATGGGAGAGCTTGGAAGGGAAGGAGCGCCATTTTGTAATGCAGACTTTGATGCAATGTTCTGCGGGTGTCATGTTTTGTTTGCAGAGCCCTTAATGTGCCTAAACAGTAGAAATCCCCTGCAAGTGACACCATTTTGGAAACTAGACCCCCCAAGGAGCTTATCTAGATGTGTGGTGAGCATATATATATATAAATATATATATATATATATGTGTTCTATGTGTATATATCTATTCTTTCTTTTGTGATTGAAATACTATTCTTTTGGATCCATTATATGTCAGTTTTGCAAGCCTGCGAGAAATTCTCGCAAGTCGGATGAAAATCGGATGTTACAAGGTACGCACACATGCGACTAAATCGCATCTTTGAAGGAAAATCGGATGACAGAAGGATGTGTGATGTTTGCATTTTGATCCGACAATCGACCGACTAAAATGGACCGATTTTTTTGTAGTTGTGTGTGACGCCGGCCTAAGCTAGGTTCATTTTGCGTTTTACCAGCCCATTCAACACATAGCGTTGACGGGCTGGTAACGGTATAGCATAAAGCGATCGCGTTATGCTATACCCGCTAGCGCAGAGGAATCAGCAGATGATTCATCTGTGCTAGCGGTGACGGAGCCCAGACGCTGCAGGCCGCGTCCGAGGTTCCGTCACTGAATGATGGAACATCGCGAACGCATGCCGCTTTACGGCATGCATCGCGATGCGCCCTCAAATGGGGGTGAATGGCAACGTTAACGGACTGCGTTACACCGTGGTGTAACGCCGTCTGTCTAACGGACTGCCATAACGCAGTATGAACCCAGCCTAACCCTAATGCTAACCCTAACCTATAATTATAATCCTAACCCTAATTATAACCCTAATGGAAAAATGAAAATAAATATAATTTCTATATTTTATTATATGTCCCTAACTAAGGGGGTGATAAAAGGGGGGTTATGTACTGTTTTTTTAATTTTGATCACTGTGATAGTTTATCACAGTGATCCAAATGTACTTTTGGGAGAATGAATGAAAATTTTTTAGAATCTGCTGCGAGGCAGATTCGGTGGGCGCACTGCGCATGCGCCCGCCATTTTTTTTTACAGGAAGAAGACCCGGGAGGATCGGAGGACAGGGGGACCAGCCGGAGGACACCGGGAGGTACGGGTGGGTTCGGGGGTACTGGAGACCCTAATTCTCTCCCCTCTGATGTGCAATCACATCAGAGGGGAGAGAAATCTTTTTTTTGTTGCGGTCGCCGTTATTCTGTTATAACGGCGATCGCAACACCGGGTCGGTAAATCATGTTCTCTGGGTCTCGGCTACCCCCGGTAGCCGAGACCCCGGAGAAAGTGCGCCTCTGGGGGCGCTATTCACATTTTCCACAGCGCCGTTAATTAACGGCGCTGTGGTTTAAGTACCCTTAATGACCACCGTGAAAAGGCGTATCGGCGGTCATTAAGGGGTTAAAGCGCACCTATAATTTCAAGTAACTTCAGAATTTACTATTGTGTATATTGTAGTGCAGCAGGGTTGGTGCAGTGCGACAGATAGGCAGGGAGCACAGGAAAATGCACAGCAAACATGTTTAATGTCTAAACAATAACACAATGAACAGCACATGGTATCGTCCAGTTCACAGCCGGGGTGTCACAACAGTCCGTATACAAGACCGGTTGCCAAGGGCGACTGCACCACCGTACCACGCTGCGGGTGCCAGGCATTCGTTGCTCTTGGCTCTGTGTTACCTCACACAGGCTGGACGCTGCAGAGCCACCTGCTCTGCCACTTGCAAACAAACACTCACACACCCAAACCCATTACTGCAGGGTTTTAACTGGAATCTGTGGCCATGGGCCACTTGTAAGACTCGGCTTGGAGGGAGTGAACTGCACCACTACCATCCTTCAAAACCACAAAAAGCGGATTAAAAAAATCTAAAATTCAAGAAAACACCACCAAAAACAGGCAATGTTCACACTAGGAATGCAGAGCGTCTGGTTAACAGCCTATTAATGTCGCCTTTTGCGGGCTGCCCAGTGCTAACTATAATGCATCCAGTGTGAACAGAGGCCACAGTATACAGAACCATTTGGGCCCAACTGCACTCTGCAAAAGTATAATGTGCAAAAAGACATATAAATATATGTAAGGTATTAGTTAATATTCTGGCCAAAATATGTAAGCTGGCAATGTGAACATTGCCATATACAGATTGTACTTTTGTGCACAGGTGTACCACACGGCCAATCCCTGATTGAAGGCTGGCTGTTGAATTTGGTATTAATGCACCTGTGTAGTCGCCATTTTACTTGGATCCGCTGCACTCTGTCAGTGCATCAGTTTTGAGGCCTTTTCAGACAGGTAAGCATCTCTGCCTGTTTTTGGTGGTGTTCACCACTACCATCCTGTAGTTCACCCCAAAAATAAAAGCCCTTAACGGGTTTTCCTGAACATTGTCTTGACCAAATAGCTTGACCAGGTCCACATTTATTTTGATTTTGCCTTGTGACTCACAGGCTTCCTGCTGTGGACACAAGGCACTCCAGGGGGTCTAATAGGACTCGGTCCGCATCCTGGGAGATACATAACGACCCTCGCATATAATACCTGTCACTGCCTCACATACCCCCCTCTATTCAAACTTGTAGAGTTGAACATTTGTCACCATACAGGGGGCCCGTGATAGGGCATCGGCATTTCCTTGTGACTTCCCCACCCGATGTTCTACGGTGAAGTTAAAGTTCTGCAGAGAGAGAAACCATCTGGTGACTCAAGCATTCCTCTCCTTGGCATTTCACATCCATACCAAGGGTGAGTGATCTGTCACCAAGCGAAACGGTCGACCGAGTAAATAATAGTGTAGGGACTTCAAGGCCCACTTAATGGCGAGGCACTCCTTCTCCAGTACTCTATAATTTTTCTCGGCCAGGTGAGTTTCCTACTTAGGTAGGTGACCGGATGTTCCTCTCCGTTCATGTCCTGCGACAGGATCACACCTAGGCCCATGTTAGAGGCATCTGTCTGCACGATAAAGTGTTTCTGGAAGTTGGGGCTAATGAGGACAGGTTGTCTGCATAGCGCAAACTTCATGGACTGGTACGCTTCCTCCGCCTGGGGGTTCTACCGAACCATGACCGACTTTTTCCCCTTGAGGAGATTGGTTAGGGGTGTTGTTCTCTCCGAAAAATTAGAAATAAACCTCCGGTAATACTCAATTCCGAGAAATGCTCTCATCTGTTTGGTGGTAATTGGTCGAGGCCAGTTCTGAATGGCCTCGATTTTATTAAATTGGGGTTTCATAACCCCCACGGCCGATCACGTATCACAAGTAAAGGGCTTCCTCGAGCCCTATTGCACATTTCTTGTGATTCGCCGTCAAGCCCGCGGCTCTGAGCGAATCTACTACTGCTTGTACCCGGGACAAGTGGGACTGCCAGTCAGTACTAAAGATGATGATGTCATCCAAGTATGCTGACGCATATTTCCGATGGGGTTTTTGGACTATGTCCATCAGTCTCTGGAACGTGGCTGGTGCCCCATTCAGTCCAAAGGGCAAGACAATATAGTGATACAGACCCTTTGGTGTTTTAAAGGCGGTCTTTTCTTTTGCCGACTCCATAAGAGGCACCTGCCAATAACCCTTGGTCAGATGAAGCGTGGTAAAGTACTAGGCCTGACCCAGTCACTCGATCAGCTTGTCCACCCGAGGCATTAGATAAACGTCGAATTTTGACACCTCATTCAACTAACGGAAATCATTACAGAACTGTAAGGATCTGTCCGGCTGCGGGATCAGTACAATGGGACATTAGTCACCCACTCCGGTACTCCTCAATTACTCCCAGCTGAAGCATTTGTTTTACCTCACTCGTGAAGGCTTGTCTTCGGGCCTTAGACACATGGTACGGTTTCATTCGTACCCTTACGTGAGGCTCGGAGACAATGTCATGCTGGATGACAGAGGTACGACCGGGTAGTCCCGAGAATACATCCGTATTCTCTTATACCAATTTCCGTACCTCTCATCGATTCTGTTTCGAGAGAGTGTCTCCTACCTTTACCTTCCTCTCGGCCTCCGTCCAGGCCAATATCAGAGGGTCCCCAGATGCCATGCCTGGAGTCACTTCCGTAAGAATACACTCCCGGCCTTTCCACGCTTTCAACAGATTGACGTGATTAAACTGTTCGGGTTTCCTTTGTCCGGGCTGGTAAATTCAGTAGTTTACTTCCCTCACTTATCCTCGAACTTCATATGGCCTTTGCCACAAGTTTGTTTTCAGTGGTGGGCACCAAAACCAGCACCCAATCTCCTACTTTAAAGGAGCGGGCTGTGGCCTTTTTGTTATTCTGCCTGAGCATCCATGCTCTTTTACTATAGGCATGGCCGCAGCAATTCGGTCTTGCATATTGGCCACGTGTGTTATGATTTGGTAGCTGAGGAGAGCAGGCAAAAAAGGCAATACACAGAGAGGTTTGGATCTATTGGATTGCAGTACCCTGACTAACCACCACAACTAAAGGTAGCCGTGGAGCGTACCTACGTTGGTCCTAGACGCCTCGTCACAGCCTGAGAAGCTAACTTCACCTAAAGATAGAAAGAGGAAAACTATCTGCCCCGGAGCAGATCCCCAAAGAACATAGGAAGCCCCCAAACATGTAATGGCGGTTAGACAAGAGGAAATACAGACACAGACAGAAAATAGTAAGAGCAAACGTTGGGGCCCAATCTTCCTAGACAGAAAAGGATAGGAAGGTCACTTATTGCAATCCGAAAAACCCTAAAAAAATACCAACACACTAATTGCAAAAACACCTGAGATCACACGACCTCTACCACCTAAATTAGTTCTCTGGTGTAACAAAACTAAGCCGCAGCCACAGAAAAAACTGGAAAAGGCAAAATGAACAAACAACTGGCTGAACTAAACTGAGAGGAGCACAAGCCCCCGGAGGGGACCTGGCAGACCCCCACAGAAGTGCAGGACAAAATGCAAAAAGCAAGCACCAAAAAACTAAAAGAAGAAAATATCTTATCTGTTAGCAGAAGATGCAGGCACGAAACAGCAAGCTCCCAAGTGAACCAGGAACAAAAGTTGAGACCAGAACAATTGATCACCGGCAACCCTGATGGGAGGGAACCTCCCTTATATAAGACCAGTCAGTAACACCTGATCGCCAATCTTCACAATCTTCATTGAATAGTTCAGTACTGTTTGTAGCCACCAGAGGGAGCTTCTGCTCAGAATTCATTTCTAGCACATTCACAACACACGTGCTCAATGACACTTTTATGTGGCATAGGTTCCTGCTCCCACGTCTCTTTGGCTACATCCAGCAAACCCCTAGGGTGCCTGCCATACAGTAGCTCAAAGGGTGAAAACCCCGTGGAGGTCTGCGGTACCTCGCGAAAAGCGAACATCAAGTAGGGCAACAATATGTCCCAATCCCTTCCATCCTTGGAAACCACCTTTATGAGCATGGACTTGAGGGTTTTATTAAAGTGCTCAACTAATCCATCGGTCTGGGGTGGTACACTGAAGTGTGCTTCTGCTTTATCTTGAGGAGCCTGCACAGTTCCTTTGTTATCTTGGACATGAAAAGAGTCCCTTGATCAGTGAGGATCTTCTTCGGTAGCCCAAGGAGACTGTCATGGTTTTGGACATGGTTAATGTCCTGTCCACTCAGGGTTAACTTTTGCTGGCCTCCTGTCATGGTATAGGACATGGCCGTACATCGCTCAACCAGTGCAATCACCTGGTCCAGAGGGCTCGGGTCCCCTTTCCCCACTCAACGCTGTATGGCCGCTGGCAGTGCCCTCACCAGCTGGTTGATCACCACCCTCTCTACCATCTGGAGAGGGGTTAAAGTCTCAGGCTTGAGCCATTTATTTACCAGCAGCAGCAGCACATCATAGGCCTGATACCTGGCTGGGCGAGACTCAGCAAAGGACCACTGGAACACCCGCTGAGCCCGCACATATATATTAACCCCCAGTTTCTCACAGTCCAGTGCATCGTCCCGACTGAGGTCCAGGTAGGCCTTCCGTGCATCTCCCACTTCTGCCCACTGGGTCATCGGCAGACTCTCCCACTCTGCTGTGCGTTCAAACACGGTGAGGAACGCCTCCAAAACATCCTCAGGACTCATCTTCCTCAAGGCTGACCGTACTTTATACCAGGCCTCCAAACGGACCGTGGTCGCTGGGTGGGACATCTCTCGCAGAGCCAAAATCTGTTGCAGAATCAAATTGTTGGTTTGCTGCTGCTGGAGCTTCTGCTGAAACTCCTGCAATTTCTGCTGCTGCGCTTGAGAGAGGGCCAACTGTCTTAGTATTTCCTCCATCTTGTCAGCAGGCTTGGGCTGCAGTGTTTCAGGCCTAATAACTGACATGCAGGACGCTTTGGGGTATGTCTCAGTTCACACTGCCCGCATTCTCCAACCATATGTAGTGCAGCAGGGTTGGTGCAGTGTGACAGATAGGCAGGGACCACAGGAAAGTTCACAGCAAACGTGTTTAATGTCTAAACAACTCACACAATGAATAGCACACGGTATCCTCCGGATCGCAGCCGGGGCGTCACAACAGTCCATATACAAGACCGGTTGCCGAGGCTGACTGCACCACAGTATCACGCTGCGGGGTGCCAGGCATTCGCTGTTCTTGGCTCTGTGTTCCCTCACACAGGCTGGATGCTGCAGAGCCACCTGCTCTGCCACTTGCAAACAAACACTCACTCACCCAAACCCTTTACTGCAGGGTTTTTCACTGGAATCTGTGGCTATGGGCCACTTGTTAGACCTGGCTTGGAGGGAATGAACTGCTCCACTACCATCCTGTAGTTCACTCCAAAAATAAAAGCCCTTAACTGGTTTTCCTAAACATTGCCTTGGCCAAATAGCTTGACCAGGTCCACGCTTACTTTTATTTTGCCTTGTGACTCACAGGTGTCCTGCTGTGGACATAAGGCACTCCAGCGGGTATAATAGGATTCCGTCCTCATCCTGGGAGATGCATAGCGACCCTCACATACAATACCTGTCACTGTCTCACAATATATACATAACTAAAAACACTATTTTTGTTCATTATGTAACTTGTATCCTGCATTTTTCATCAGTTTTCCCCTCTTCAGTCTTAATCTCTAGTTTTTCATTTGTCTCTGAGCTAGTGGGTGAAGACTAACTGACATAGCAACACGTGGCATCCCTGCTTCTGTTGCTATGTAGCACATGTTCAGAGACTCAGAAGCATGAAGGATAAAATACAGCAGAACTGAGCAGTAGAACTGTGAATCCAGCATTGGGGTAAAATAACCACTTAGTAGAAAACAGTAACACTCTTTCCGTGTCTCTCTCTCTCTTTCATTGTGCCTCTTATTCTCCTCATCCTTCCTCCTTCTCACTCTCCATAAACTTCAATAAGCAGGTGTAAAAAAATTCCCTTTCCTTCCCTAACTACACCATCTAACTGCTTTTCTATTTTTTCCCATTTCCTTCTTGATGATGCTTCGTTTGAGAATCCCAGTGCATACTGGGATACTCAAACAAAGTGTCATAAGGGGGCATAGGCTGCAATCAATGCCAAGTATCTTCCCACTCCATGAAACAAAGAGTCATCAATGATGCTCTTTTCAGGGGCTAGTCCCTGTGTGATGTTTACTGTGCGATATGCACAATGACAGCGCACTCTGTTACCAGCTCAGATCAGCAGTAACGAGCCGGCAACAAAGCGTGTTGTCAGAATATCGGGCATGCAGTGACCAGTGATGTCACTTGCAGGGGAGGCATTGGACTCTGCACGCCTGGTAGTCTTAGAATACACACTGACAATGCGCTCTGATGCCGACTCGTTACTGCAGATCTGAGCCGGTAACAGAGAGTGCGCTGTCATTGTCCACTTTGCATAGTAACAGTGAAGGGACTGGCCCAGCTCCTGAAGAGAGCGTTACTGATGACACTTAATATCAGGAAGGGGCAGGGGCTTTGTTTGATGATCTTTTGAGTATCCCAGCATGCAATGAAATTCTCAAATGAAGTGTCATCGAAAAAGAAAAGGAAAAAATGAAAAGTAATTAGTGTAGCTATGGAGGGAAATTGTTCAGACTATGGTATTAAGTAGATGAAATGAAAATTAATTTGGACTTCAGACCACCCCTTTAATATCATTGGGCTGTTCGTGAGTCACAAACTGAAATCTACAGCAGGTGTGAGCAAACAAGGCATGAAGTTTGTAGAAAAATGCTCCTTTATGTCCTTGGGAGCTGCTGATAATGATTTCTGCAAAATGGACTCCTCCTTAGGACTTTTGGATATGTTATTTGTTAAGCTACTCAACGGGTTTTCGATCCGTGCCTGGGATGTTTATTGGGTGAAAACTGTCAAAATAGCATCTGAACACATAAATGTAAAAAGGTTTCATAAAGCTCCCTCTTTTTTATCTTTCTTTGTTTTTTTCACTTGTCTAACTGCAAACAAGCGTAACTCCAGTTGGTAAATCCATATCCTGAAACATCCTAAGGCTGGAGTCACACACAACCACAAAAAATCGGTCCGTTTTAGACGGTCGACAATCGGATCAAAATAAAAACATCACACATCCTTCTGGCATCCGATTTTCCTTCAAAGATGCGATTTAATCGCATGTGTGTGTACCTTGTAACATCCGATTTTCATCCGACTTGCGAGATTTTCTCGCAGGCTTGCAAAACTGACATATAATGGATCCAAAAGAATAGTATTTAAATGCCAAAAGAAAGAATAGATATATACACATAGAGCACATATATATATATATATATATATATATATATATATATGTCATTGTGACATATATATATATACATATATTTATAGTTCTTACACTTCTACATACTGTTATAGCCGCTAATTCAATTGCCGGCTTCAGTGAAATCACAGAAGCCGACATGAAATGATACATTGTTTCCACACATTTAACCATGTAATTTCATATATTTTTATATATGTTTGAAACATACAATTACATGAGTATATGTGTGCTAAATTTCAGACATGTAGGGGTTAATTAAATGTGTAAATTTGTTAAAAAAAAATGCGTGGGCTCCCGCTGTATTTTCTCCACCAGACAGACAAAGCAAGCGAGTGGGGGCAGATAATAATAGCCTAGGGAGGGTACATTTTTTTTGTGCCCCCCCCTGGCTACTAACATCTGCCCCCAGACACCCCAGAAAGGGCAAATCTATAATTAGATTCGCCCTTTCTGGCACTTTGCCCGTCTATTCCCATTGCCCTGTAGCGGTGGCGAATGGGTTAATAAGGGGTTAAAATGACCTTGCAATTGAAAGGTCACTTTAAGCCAGGTTAATAATTGATAGCTGTCAATTAGGCAACTATCAATTATTAATCCTATTGTATGAAAGAAAAATCAAACACACACACTTTAATAAAAAATAAGTTTAATTAAATAATCACACAGTTTTTGACCATATTTTATTTTCCTGCTAAAACCATTTCCTGTAATAAAAATAAATAAAAAAGCAAAATTATACTTACCAATCCGATGTACAGTCAGGTCCCACGGTGTAATCCATCAGAAAGGGTTAACAGGTTAAAGGTCGCAGAGAGCTAATAATGCTGTCTCAGACCTGTATTCCCCTGAATGAATAACTTCCTCTCCCAGCGAAAGTAGAGGAATAGATTCATGAATGGAGCTTAATTGATTTCTTGCCAATTTAACTGTAGTGACCTGACCTAAAGGGAAAGTGGACACAATCAATTAAGCTTCATTCATGAAACACATCCTCTCCTGTCGCCAGGAGAGGAACTTATTCATTCATGAGCTTTGAGCTGAGCATGCAGGATTACTTGCACTGCTTGGCTCAAAGCTAGTTAACCCTTTGTGAAGGATTACAGCGTGGGACGTGACAGATCGGCGGAATAGGTAAGAATAATGTTGTTTTATTTCTTTTTCTTTATTTTAGGAGATCAATGGCTTCGCACGGATTTAGTGTAAAATAAAATATGGTCAAAAAAATGTGTTTTTATTTCATTAAAATTATTTATTCTTAAAGTGTGTGTGTTTTTTTTATTTACTTCAATAGGATTAATAATTGATAGTTGTCTAATTGACAGCTATCAATCATTAACCTGCCTTAAGGTCACCTTTCAATTGCAAGGTGACAGTAAGGTGAGATTAACCCATTCGCCACCGCTACAGGGCAATGGGAATAGACGGGCAAAGTGCCAGAAAGGGCGAATCTAATTATAGATTTGCCCTTTCTGGGGTGTCTGGGGGCAGATGTTAGTAGCCAGGGGGGGCACAAAAAAATGCACCCTCCCTGGGCTATTATTATCTGCCCCCACTCCCTTTGCTTTGTCTGTCTGGTGGAGAAAATACAGCGGGAGCCCACGCATTTTTTTTCAACGAAATTACACCTTTAATTAACCCCTACATGTCTGAAATTTTGCACAAATACACTCATGTAATTGTATGTTTCAAACATATATAAAAATACATGAAATTACATGGTTAAATGTGTGGAAACAATGTATCATTTCATGTCGGCTTCTGTGATTTCACAAAACCCGGCAATTGAATTAGCGGCTATTACAGTATGTAGAAGTCTAGGAACTATAAATATATGTATATATACATGTCACAATGACATGTATATATATATGTATGTGTTCTATGTGTATATATCTATTCTTTCTAGTCTTTATTAAAGCTGTCAGTGTGATTTTACCGTATAGGCGGGGATGAATTGCCGGCTTTTCTAAAGGACACCGATGCGATTTCATCGCAAGTCACACAGTGTGGTCCGTTTGTAATCAGATTTTTCATCGCTCCCATAGACTTGCATTGGCGATCGTCGACCGACAATCGGTGACAATCGCAGCATGCTGCGATTGCACACGGACGTTTAAAACGGACCACAAAAAATCTGATACTGGGAGCTGCTCCATAGATTAACATAGGTCCGACTGCAATGCGATATTTCATCGCATTGCAGTCGTCCGATTTTGTCGCCAGTGTGACTCCGGCCTTATAGTTTACATAGCAGTGAGAGGGTTGGTGTTACTTGGAATTTAGCAATAAGATTTATGACCCAATAACTAATTTTAGCAACAATATTTAATAACAATTATTAAATATTTGTCAAACTTTAATAGCAATCCTGTTAATTTTTTAATATTTTTTTGCTAAGAAAAAAAAGCCCTAGTGGTCATACATGATGCCACTCAAATATTCACACCTATGCCAAAATTATGTTGGCAGTAGCCGAGTTCAAAATAATTCTTACACGATTATATTTTGTGTATAAAACCAGCGCCGATCACTTGTAAATAATGCAATTTAATAATTCTCAGTGGGATCATTCATGTAAGTGCATTATTATCAACAGCTTATTTCTGTTTTCAGAGGGCAATTAATGGGCAAACACATTTACATGGATCATTGATCTTTTTCCTATTGGTATGACAACTGAAACTTATATAGCAGCCATGGAAATGATCAGTGCCGGACAGGGGTGCCAAGGGCCCAATAGTATTGACTCTGGTGGCTCACTGTTCAGCTACATGCAAACATCACACTACCCTCATTCACAATTTTACCTAGTTCTCTATATAATAATAAATGTGGTAGTTAAATGAATGTTGAGATCATGCCTTTGTCTGAACATAGTGAAACCAATGTATTGTTCCAACTATTTCTCACATAGGTGTAGTGGAGAGCCAATTCCTGCATGGGGGCCCACCGGAGGATTTTCCTGTTCTTCTGTGGGCCAGTCCGACCCTGGAGATGGTGATGACTGCTGATTTGTTTCTAGTATAGTATTGTTTCTGCTTCACTTCATCTGTGTTACATCCTGCACTTCTCCTACAGCCAAGATGGCTGTGGCATGGACAGCACAGTCAGACCCACAACTCCTGTGTTTCCTATGTTGTGTTTTAGACTTTCCTGCTCCCTATGCCACTGTGGTGGGCATCTTGAAGGCAGAAGGCACCAGGTAGATTGACTACACATGACAAAGGTATATTCACTTTTCATTGCCAGGGTGGAGGGTCACTTTCATGATCTTCCAATATAAACCAGTTCCGTCCCTGGGGGTTAGATATATTGTGTATTATCTAACAGCTTACCACTGTCTCCAACATCATGTCCTCCCTCTATCTGAAACTGAACCTGTCAAAAACGGAACTCCTTGTGTTTCCTCCCTCTACTAACGTACCTATGCCCAACATTGCCATTTCTGTGTGTGGTTCTACCATTACTCCCCAGCAACATGCCCGCTGTCTTGGGGTCATACTTCATTCAGAGCTTTCATTCACCCCACCCCACATCCGATCACTGGCTCGCTCTTGTTATCTGCACCTCAAAAACATTTCTAGAATTCAACCTTTTTTTTTACTTTTGACTCTGCAAAAACTCTTACTGTTTCTCTTATTCATTCTTGTCTGGACCATTATAACTCTACTAATCCGTCTTCCTCTTACCAAACTCTCCCCTCTCCAATTTGTCTTGAATGCTGCAGCCAGGATCATATTGCTCACCAACCGTTACACCGATGCCTCTACCTTATGCCAGTCATTACACTGGTTACCCATTCACTCCAGAATTCAATATAAACTTATCACTCTCACCCACAAACCACGGTTCAGCACCACCCTACATCTCCTCCCTTGTCTCAGTCTACCACCCTACCCGTGCCCACTGTTCTGCTAATGACCTAAGGTTAACATCCTCAAAAATCGGAACCTCCCACTCCCGTCTCCAAGACTTCTCAATTGCTGCGCCAATTCTTTGGAATGCACTACCCAGGATAATTTGATTAATCCTCAATACCCACAGTTTTAAGCGTGCCCTAAAACTACATTTCTTCAGACTGGCCTACCGCCTCAACACATTAACCTAACTATCCCTGTGTTGCCCATTTAAAATTTTCTTCATAACCAGGATCCTTGTATCATGTTCTCAAACGCTTTATGCATTTAATAACAATCTGTGTCAGTACTTTAACACATTCTGGCAGATAACTGGTTCATGCAGCATTACACGAACACCCAATTTTTTTACACTATGGATGGTCAGAAAAATGAAAGCAATTGTTACCATCTACCTTTTATGTCCTCCCCTATTTCCTCATAGATTGTAAGCTTGCAAGCAGGGTCATTCCTCCTGGTATCTGTTGATTTATATGATTATTGTTATGCTGTAATTTCTTTTATTGTCTGTACAAGTCCCCTCTAAAATGTAAAGTGCTGCGGAATATGTTGACGCTATAGAAATAAAATTATTACTATTTTTTTTTGGTGTTTCAAACATTTTTATTAAGTTTTATAAAATACAAGGTGGAGAAGGAACAAGGGGTCAAAATAACAAGGGGGAAGGGATATAGGGAAGGGAAGGTGGGGATATAAAAAACTAGAGAACTTACAGTTTACTTTGAACTATATTACATAAGTGACTAAACAGTAGTATATTGGATCAATGCACATACAATATTCATGACATTGAGGTATATATAACATTTTCAAATCAACCCCAGATTTTAACTATTAATCACAGAATTTTGTATTCCAGACCTTCCACTTCTTAGAGTATCTGCTAATTCCGTTGTTAACTAATGCAAATCTTTGCTCAAAAGAACTATGAAGTTTAATCTTGTCTAGAATATCCTCAAATGATGGAGGGTCAGAATTTTTCCAACAGAAAGCAATTGCATTTTTAACTACTAGAAAGATATGAATAATGACTAGTTTAACTGAAGGATCGACTAACTCCATGTCCAAAGAAAGCAGGGCCCTTTGTGGTGTAATTTGAAAATTCTGTGAAAACAGATTGATATGGATCATTACTTGAGACCATAACTTTTTTACCTTTGGACAACTCCAAAACACATGAAACAAGTTCCCTTGCTGGCCACATTTCCTCCAGCAAAGGGAAGAATTTTCCAGATTTATGTGTGATAGTTTAGTAGGGGTATAATACCACCTAGTCAGAATCTTATCATGGTACAGCTTCGCGTATTGATCTTTTTCTAGCCAATGTCTTTACAATGGGTAAATTCAAGAACATTACATTTTTACAAAAAACCATATCAGATCATTCCCCGATCTTAGCTGAGTTCTCTTTGGGTTTATCTTTCGAGAATACGTACCTTTGGAAATGTAATTCGAATTTGCTCAAAATACCTGAATTCAGACAGGAAATTGAAAACTCATTAAAATTATTACTTATTAACAGCTTATGACTGTCTCTTTTACTCTGGACAGATGCTTCAAGTCGCACTTGCCTCGCTAAATGAACAGGTTTTTGTACAACTGTTTGTCCAGATTTATCCTGCGTCATGAATTGAGCAAAAATAAATTGGCTATATGTGTAATTCCTTTAAATAACTGCCAAATATCACTCTGCTGTGACTCAATCTGTGAGTCCCATTCAACAGAGCAGAACTGTACATTTTACTCTGGTTTGTTAAAGACATTGTCTATTACATCCCCTTCATAACTGCTTAAAGTTCCCCAAATAACATAAAAAACATATACTTTCCCTCCTGGACTGGCACTACTCCTGTCATGTCAGCGCTGTGATTCCTGGTAGTCATGTGACATTATGTCATATGACCACTGTAGCCAATTGGTAGCCTGTTCCCCCCTGGCTTCCTCTGCAGGCAGTGTGTTTTGCTTTCCCGCTGCAAAATCAGCTGTTTGCTGTGGTTGACAAGGGCACAGGCTGCATTTTGAAGGCGGTTGTCTCTTATCAGAGTTTTTTCCACTACACAGACAACCACTTCTCAATTCCTATGTTTATCCCTTGTAAAATAACACCTATACTTGCCTCCAGTGCCGGCGCCGTCCTTGCCCTGTCGGCACTGTCTCTCCTGGGGATAGCATGATATTGTTATCTCACACGATATCTGTGACCAATCAGCGCTGGATTCTCTCTCCCCGCCTTTGGACCTATCACATGTGTCCAGAGAAGATGAGAGCGCAGCAGCTCTCACTTCCTCCAGAGGTATGTAATTTATCTGAAGGAGGAGAGAGTAAAGGTAGCACTGATTTGCTGCTGGGATCTTGTGAGACAATGGCGCCCGCAGCAGAGGTGAGTTTAAGTGTTATTATTTTACTAAGGAGAAAGATTGGAATTGAGAAGGGGTTACCCGAGTAGTGGTAGTAGTGACAACCCCTTTAAAATCAAGCCAGTTTACAATATTCATTGAGTGTATATGAGTCTAACTACACCACTAGATGGATTGATAATATGGACAATTGCTAAAGCTAACGCTAAAGGCAGTAGTGCCACTTAACCACATGCAATGCCATCTCATGATGGTGTACAGCCTAAAGACACCCATACATACTGTATTAGAGAAAAGTTGCCTTACCTGCCCATTTCTCTGGTACGGGTGGACCATCTAATGTTTTGAAGGGCCTTCAGCCTCCCTTTACAGGTATTGCAATGGGAAAGAAAGATTGGGCACTTTGAAAATCCTTTGCTTTGGTTTCTGGTATCTGACGGTGGCTTACTCCACTTCGCAATTGAATAACACATGCATGCTCTCCGAGCAAAATGAGCATGTTCATGGGGAGTTGGAAGAGATAGCTGATAACAATTACCGTATATACTCGTGTATAAGCCGACCCATGTATAAGCCGACCCCCCTAATTTTGCCACAAAAAACTGGGAAAACTTATTGACTCGTGTATAAGCCGGGTGTATAAACTGCCGTCCTGCTCTGTGCTGCCCCCGTCCTGCTCCTTGCTCCCCCATTCAGCTCTGTGCTCCCCCATTCTCCTCTGTACTCCCCCTCCTGCTCCATCCTCCGCTGTGCTCCCCCATTCCTTCTCCGTCCTCCTGTGCCCCCCGTCCTGCTCCGTGCTCCTCTGTGCCCTCCATCCTCTCCCCCATCCTGCTCCGTGCTCCTCTGTGCCCTCCATCCTCTCCCCCTGTCCTGCTCCGTGCTCATTGTCCTCCTCCATGCTTCCCCCGTCCTCCGTTCTCCACCCCGTCCTGCTCCGTGCTCATTGTCCTCCTCCATGCTTCCCCCATCCTCCATTCTCCCCTGTCCTGCTCCGTGCTCATTTTCCTCCTCCATGCTTCCCCCGTCCTCCGTTCTCCCCCCGTCCTGCTCCGTGCTCATTGTCCTCCTCCATGCTTCCTCCGTTCTCCCCCCGTCCTGCTCCGTGCTCATTTTCCTCCTCCATGCTTCCCCCGTCCTCCGTTCTCCCCCCCGTCCTGCTCCGTGCTCATTGTCCTCCTCCATGCTTCCCCCGTCTTCCACCCCGTCCTGCTCCGTGCTCATTGTCCTCCTCCATGCTTCCCCGTCCTCCGTTCTCCCCCCGTCCTGCTCCGTGCTCATTTTCCTCCTCCATGCTTCCCCCATCCTCCGTTCTCCCCCCCCGTCCTGCTCCATGCTCATTGTCCTCCTCCATGCTTCCCCCGTCCTCCGTTCTCCCCCCCGTCCTGCTCCGTGCTCATTGTCCTCCTCCATGCTTCCCCCATCCACCGTTCTCCCCCCCCGTCCTGCTCCGTGCTCCTTGTCCTCTCCTCCATGCTCCCCCCATCCTCCTCCATCATACTCACCCTCCCCGTGCCATCGCTGAACATCCCTGCAATCCTGCGTTGTACCCGGCTTCCTGCAGCTCTCCTGTGCTGAGCGGTGACGTAATACCGCTTATTAAGGCCATGAATATGGACGCCACGCCTATGGGAGTGGCGTCGCGTCCATAGTACATGACCTTAATGAGCAGTATACGTCACCGCTCAGCACAGGAGAGGTGCAGGAAGCCGGGTACAACGCAGGATTGCAGGGACGTTCAGCGATGGCACGGGGAGGGGTGAGTATGATGTCCTAGCCACCGGCTCCTGCCGCGGCACCCCCTCCCCCGATGGTTTCTGCCCAATGACTCGTGTATAAGCCGAGGGGGCATTTTCAGCACGAAAAAAGGTGCTGAAAATCTCGGCTTATACACGAGTATATACGGTATCTAAGTCTGTTTTCTGA
This sequence comes from Oophaga sylvatica, assembly GCA_033576555.1. Lineage (NCBI taxonomy): Eukaryota > Metazoa > Chordata > Amphibia > Anura > Dendrobatidae > Oophaga > Oophaga sylvatica. Next base: position 35,324,428 of record JARQOD010000007.1, on the reverse strand, counting down.
ATGGGGAACGTAAGGCACATTACATGGCTGTAAGCCTTACAAAGCTTTGTCCGTAAGCCATCTCATCTCTCTCATTCATAGGAGTCTGTAAAAAATATCCAGGCTGCTGTACACACATACAGCAGCCTTACCCTCCCCCATAGGCTTTATTTCATTACGCACCTGTGTCTGGGCCTGTTTCACCCTTCATCCATGATTGCTGGTTTGGCAGTGTGGCGGTCAGATCTGAAATGTCATTTCCAGGACCTGGTCGGCCTTTATCTGCGCTCGCCCTTCTGGCACCATAGGACTGATTCAGATAAGCTCCAGGTACATTTGCATTTAACCCCTTAACCCCCAAGGGTGGTTTGAACGTTAATGACCAGGCCAATTTTTACAATTCTGACCACTGTCTCTTTATGAGGTTATAACTCTGGAATGCTTCAACTGATCCTCGCGATTCTGAGAATGTTTTCTAGTGACATATTGTACTTCATGATAGTGGTAAAATTTCTTCTATATAACTTGCGTTTATTTATGAAAAAAATGGAAATATGGTGAAAATTTAGAAAATTTTGCAATTTTCAAACTTTGAATTTTTATTCCCTTAAAACAGAGAGATATGTCACTCAAAATAGTTACTGAATAACATTTCCCACATGTCTACTTTACATCAGCACAAGTTTGGAACTAACATTTTTTTTGTTAGGAAGTTATAAGGCTTAAAAGTTGATCAGCGATTTTTCATTTTTACAACAAAATTTACAAAACCATTTTTATTTAGGGACCACCTCACATTTGAAGTCACTTTAAGGGGTCTATATGGCAGAAAATACACAAAAGTGAAACCATTCTAAAAACTGCACCCCTCAAGGTACTTAAAACCACAATCAAAAGTTTATTAACCCTTCAGGTGCTTCACAGGAGCTGAAGCAACGTGGAAGGAAAAAATGAACATTTAACTTATTAGTCACAAAAATGATCTTTTACAAACAATTATTTTATTTTCACAAGGGTAAAAAAGAGAAAATGGACAGAAAGTTGTTGTGCAATTTCTCCTGAGTACGACAATACCCCATATGTGGGGGAAAACCACTGTCTGGGCGAACGGCAGGGCTCGGAAGGGAAGGAGCGCCGTTTGACTTTTTCAAACCAAAATTGGCTGGAATTGAGATTGGAAGCCATGTCGCGTTTGGAGACCCTGATGTGCCTAAACAGTGGAAACCCCCCACAAGTGACACTATTTTGGAAATTAGACCCCCTAAGGAACTTATCTAGATTGGTTGTGAGCATTTTGAACCTCCAAGTGTTTCACTAAAGTTTATAATGCCTGGGTGTGAAAAAAAAAATTCCACAAAAATTATTTTTTGTCCCCAATTTTTGATTTTTCCCAAGGAAATTGGACCTCAAAAGTTGTTGTCCAATTTGTTCTGAGTACGCTGATACCCCATATGTGGGGGAGAAAAACTGTTCCCCACTGTTTGGGGGCACAGAAGGGCTCAGAAAGGAAGTAATGATGTTTTGGAATGCAGTCTTTGATGGGTGTCATGTTCAGTTTGCAGAGCCCCTGATGTGCCTAAACAGTGGAAACCCCCCACAAGTGACCCCATTTTGGAAACTAGACCCCATAAGGAACTTATCTAGATATGTGGTGAGCACTTTGAACCCCCAAGTGCTTCACACAAGTTTATAATGCCCGGGCACGAAAATTAAAAAATCCTATTTTTTTACTACAAAAATGATCTTTTAGTCACCAATTTTTTTATTTTCTCAAGGGTAACAGGAGAAATTGGACCACAAAAGTTGTTGTCCAATTTTTCCTAAGTACGCTGATACCCTATATGTGGGAGGGAACCACTGTTTGGGCGCACGGCAGAGCTCAGAAGGGAAGGAGCGCCATTTGACTTTTTCAAACCAAAAATGGCTGGAATCGAGATTGGACGCCATGTCGCATTTGGATAGCCCCTGATGTGCCTAAACAGTGGAAACCCCCAAGTGACCCCATTTTAGAAACTAGACCCCCTAAGGAACTTATCTAGGTCTGTGGTGAGCACTTTGAACCCCCAAGTGCTTCACACAAGTTTATAATGTAGAGCCGTAAAATTAAAAAATCATATTTTTTCCACAAAAATTATCTTTTCACCCCAATTTTTATTTTCCCAAGGGTAAGGCTGCTTTCACATTAGCGTCTTCGTGCGCAGCGTTGCGAACGCAATAGAAAACGCATGTAAAAACGCATGTCAACGCACCATTTTTCCGACGCAAGCGCTTGACGTATGCGTTGGAAAACGCAGCGTTTACATGCGTTTGTATGCGCTTTCTATGCGTTTGCGTTTTTTAACGCAAGATTTCTAAACCTGAAACCAAGGGAGAGATGGCATTCATAGATCAAGTACACATCCAATGGCACTACAGTGGGCGTGTCTCATAGTATTTCTGTTTATATACCCTTGCAGGATTGAAATCATTCAATTTTTCTCCTGTATGCTAACTCACTCATCATGGATCTTAACATGGACACCTTGTACCGCAATCTTGATTTGGAACTCGGCTTGTTTCTTGCTTTTGTTGCTGCTTGTGATGACGAACGGAAGAGAGAAAGACGCAGAAGACGGCGTAGGCGATTTTGGCGACACCCTATTGTGGTAGTCCGTGAGACCTTTGGAGCTTACCACTGTTTATTCAGGGAGCTAAATGAGAATCCGGACAAGTATTACGAGTATACGAGGATGTGTCAAGACAGTTTCCGGTATTTGCTTCGGCGCGTTGAAGGAGCCATCACCAGGCAGGATACCCAGCTCCGGAGAGCGATTCCTCCAGAGGAACGTCTGCTGGTGACACTAAGGTACGTAATATTTCAAGCTAAACGACTGTCATAATTATTGTTCTGCAATGTACTTATAATTTTTATTTGGTTATTAGATTCCTTGCTACCGGAGAGTCTTTAACATCGCTCCATTTTCAGTTCCGGATTGGTATTTCAACACTTTCTGGGATTGTTGCGGACACCTGTCGGTGTCGGGATGTTCTTCATGGAGAATTTTTACCCCTACCCACCACGGAATTATGGAAGGCCAAAGCAGTAAAATTCCAGGAACTTTGTGATTTTCCAAACTGTATTGGAGCTGTGGATGGGAAACATATCTGTATTACCAAACCGGCTAAAACAGGTTCTCAGTACTTCAATTATAAGAAATATTTTTCAACAGTGCTCATGGCCATTGCAGGTGCGGACTGCAGCTTTGTGGCCGTGGACATTGGATCATTTGGACGTGCTAATGATTCAAGCACATTTAGAGAATCTGACATGGGCCAACGCTTATATCGGAATAATTTCAATTTCCCACAGCCACAACCTCTTCCCAACACTGACGGACCTGCATTGCCGTTTGTTGTGGTTGGGGATGAGGCATTTCAGATGTGTGCAAACCTCTTGAAACCTTACTCTAGTCGGGCCTTGGACCATACTAAAAGGATCTTTAACTATAGACTGTCCAGGGCCCGAAGAACTGTGGAGTGCGCCTTTGGTATCCTTGTCTCCAAATGGCGCATTTTGCAAACCTCAATTAATCTTAAAATTGAGACAGTGGATGAGGTAGTCAAGGCGTGTGTGGTTCTCCATAACTACATCATGGCTAAAGAGCGACCCAATGTGGAACTTGACGAACCGGTTTGTAACCCATTACCCGATTTCCAGCAACAGCCTGTGAGGACAACATTTGAAATAGTACAAATGAGGGATCGATTTGCCGCCTATTTTGTTTCTGATGTTGGGCGTTTGTCATGGCAGGATCAAATGGTTTAGGGTTTTTGTTATGTGATGTCATATTGATACAATAGTTATTCATGACAATTATTCCCTTTGCTGTTAATAAAACACCTATTACCTTTATTTCAAAAATATGCATGTGTTTTCTTTAGGTCCGGCTACCCCCTCCCACCCTTGTATGCATGCTTACCCCCTCCCACCCTTGTATGTATGTATGCCTAATCCCTCCCACCCACCCTTGTATGCATGCCTACCCTCCCATCCATCCTTGTATGCATGCCTACCCTCTCCCACCCTTGTATGTATGTATGCCTACCCCCTCCCACCCTTGTATGTATGTATGCCTAACCCCTCCCACCCACCCTTGTATGCATGCCTACCCCCTCCCATCCTTGTATGTATGTATGCCTACCCCCTCTCACCCTTGTATGTATGTATGCCTACCCCCTCCCACCCATCCTTGTATGCATGCCTACCCCTCCCACCCTTGTATGTATGTATGCCTACCCCCTCCCACCCTCACTTGTATGTATGGCACCCCCCTCCCAAACTTTTGTGTATAAGGCGCACGGTGTGTTGCCGGTGATGAAGTACTCAAAAAACAGTCATTGATTGATGAAAAAAATACAACATTTATTAAATATTTTAGAGACATTATCAAAAAGGGGAAAAATTATGGGCAAAGGGGGATGGTAAACTTGGAGATTGGTTTGGGTTGGGCGAAGGGGAGGTGTCCAGTAAGCTTGAGGGTAGATCAGGGATACTGCAGGTAGAAACATGTGGAGGTGAATGGGAAGGGAAAGATAAACTGGGAAGTGATGTTGGAGGTGATGGTGGAGACACGTGTACAGTTCTCCTTCGATGCCTTTGTGTCCGGCGGCTGCGATCTCTGCGGCTTCTTGACTGTGGCCTGTTGCTGGGTGTCGACTGTTATGATTTGGTAGCTGAGGAGAGCAGGCAAAAAAAGAAATACACCAGAGCAGTTGGAAACTATGAGATTGCAGTACCCTGACTAACCACCACAACTAGAGGCAGCCGTGGAGCGTTCCTACGTTGGTCCTAGACGCCTCATCACAGCCTGAGAAACTAACTACACCTAAAGATAGAAAGAGGAAAGCTATCTGCCCCGGAGCAGATCCCCAAAGAACATAGAAAGCCCCCAAACATGTAATGGCGGTTAGACAAGAAGAAATACTGACACAGACAGAAAATAGTATGAGCAAACGTTGGGGCCCAAACTTACTAAATAGAAAAGGATAGGAAGGGCACTTACTGCAATCTCAAAAAACCCTGAAAAGCACCAACTCTACTAATTTCAAAAACACCTGAGATCACACGACCTCTACCACCTAAATTAGTTCTCTGGTGTAACCAAAAACAAAACAGCAGCCACTGAAAAAACTGGAAAAAGCAAATGTACAAACATCAGTGGCTGAACTGAACTGAGAGGGCAAAAGCCCCCCGAGGGGACCCTGAAGGCCCCCACAGAAGTGCAGGACAAAATGCAAAAATCAAGCACAAAAACAAAAAGAAGAAAATGTCTTATCTGTTAGCAGGAGATTCAGACACGACACAGCAGGCTACCAAGGAAACAGGAATCAAGGATTGAGACCAGAACAATTGATCACCGGCAACCCTGATGGGAAAGCGACTCCCTTATATAAGACCAGTCAGTAACACCTGATTCCCAATCCTCACAATCTTCACTGGACAGTCCAGTACCGTTTGTAACCACCAGAGGGAGCTTCTGCTCAGAACTCATTTCCAGCCTATTCACAACAGTCGACGCTGGACTCGCCGTCTTGTGGGTTTGTTGGCCCGGCGTTGTGGTGGTGGACGTCCTCGGCCTACCAGGACCCAGTGTCTGCGTAATTGTGGACGGCCTGGTTGAAGTCCTCGCAGGATCTGTACCCGGTGTCTGTTCGCTGAAGTGGCCCGGCATGGTGCTGGTGGACATAGTCACAGGAGCAGGAATCGGCGGCACAGTATATTGGCGTCCCTCTGCACCCGGCATCGTGTATTGTTGTTGGGCGGCTGTGGACAAAGTTGGGGCCGCACAATGATATGCAGCAGAACTCGGTATACTGAGACTTGAAAGCGGTGGGAGTGTTGGAAAAGCAGCCGCTGGTGGTGGCTGCATGAACCGAGTCTGCTGCATAGCACTGACATATGCGGCATTGCAGGCCTGCATCACTTCAAGCTGGAGTTCCGGCGTTAGGTTTTCCGACATGCCCTTCTCTATGGCACTAAAAAAATGTCTTGCCGGTCTCTGGAGCTCAGCGGCCATTGACTCAAGGCGTTGGTTGACATTGGACAAACCATTAGCCACTGTGTCACCCAGCGTCTTATAGCAATTCTGGAACACTGTGTTCAAATGTAAAAACTCAGGCATGAGTGGCCTGTCCCAAACCCGCTGCCGCTGGCGTGAAGAGGCCAAAAAAGGTCCGACAGAGGTTTGGGACAGGGGAAGACCGGATGTACCGGCTACCGGTTCTCCAGAGTGTGTTGCAGGCATACTTACCGCAAGACTGTGTGATGGCTGGGACGGGTCAGATGGCGTGGCATGAGAGACCGCTCCAGGTTGTATGGTGCTGCTATGGGTTCTGTGAAATTATGAAAAAGGAAAAATTAGTATCCAAAAAATTATATTTGTACATTCGCAAAATACTGCTGAAAATAAATATTCAGGTAAGCTACACAGCATAATGGTAAAAAATATCTAAATACTTACACTCGACGTGCAAGGACAGGTCTCAGGAAGCTCAGGAGCCGATGGTACTTGTACTTCCTTGTCCTTGCACTAGCACCGCTTCTAACCTGCCCTTCCTGCCTCAGGTCCCGATTAAAGCGGTCCTTCATGGAACGCCATCTAGTTTTGACTTTCTTCACTGTCAAAGTAAAAAATAATTTTTAAAAATTTCACTTTGGCCCTGGATCACACAACCATGTGTGTGATGTAAGAAACTCGCAGGAGTTCATCACATCAAACACGCTTCTGTGTTCCCGGACTAATGCATACATACAAGGGTGTGATGGGGTAGGCATGCATACATACAAGGGTGGTAGGGGGTAGGCATACATACAAGGGTGGGATGGGGTAGGCATTAGTGTTGAGCGATACTGCTCGATATCTAAAAATATCGGATCGGAATGGTATCGCCGATATCACTAAAATATCGGCGATACCCGATACCGATACCGGAAGTCCAATGTAAGTCTATGGGAACCAAATATCGACATTAAAAAAAAACCCATTCTTGCCTTGTTGGTTAATAGTACATGAAGGAAAACAACAAAGAGTAATGTAGAATGTATTGGGGGAGGTTGAGGAGACAATAAAGGCATACATGTTTAACCCAATGCATTGGAATAGCATTAATATATATTTTTTTGGAAATACGTTTGGATTGACGAACAAATTGACAATGTTGTTAACCTTTTTTCTATTTTGGCAAATATGTATGTTTCACAACTTCCATGCTCTTCACCTTTTTAACTTTTGCCAGTACCACACTTTCTCCTTCATAATCTTCAGCAGCATCATCTTTCTCATCAAATTATTCTTCATCTTCACCTTATTAATCTTCTTCTTAAACTTCTTGCTATTCATGTTTTTGTTTACATTACTCATATTGTTATTATTAAACTATTAATCTTCTTCATATTCAAATTCTTCATCTTCTTCCTCTTCATCTTCTTCATCATATTCTTATTTGTGACAGAGATTCCTGTACTTGTAATCTGTAAAAGTATGAATTTTTCATCCTTCCGTTCTTGCTGTCACAAAAGATTTAAATTACAACAGTATTTGTCCGTGTTCAGTTTAGCCTGCAGCAGCAGGCATTTTCCAGGGGCACCACGAGGAGGAACGGACTCACCCCCATACACTGCTTAGTCTTCTTCTGCTTAGAATTTAGAGCATATATTTTGCTCTTCATTTTGGTCTTATACTTCATGTTCTTCTGCTTTTTGATCTTCTGCTTATTGTTCTTCTGTCTCTTGTTCTGTATCTTGTAGTTTGTCTTAACCTTCTTTGTCCTGTTGGTGATCTTCTTCTGGGTAATCTTTTATTTTTTCTTTGTGATGGTGTTCAGGCTGGTTGGCTTCATGCTCGTCGTCCTTGTTGTCGTCATCTTCTTCTGGGTGGTCTTTAAGGTCGTCTAATTTCCGAGAACCAGCTGACGTTACTGGAACCCGGACGGGTATCAGATGGAACAAGAGACAATGGAAGTAACGAGGACCAGCTGACTGTGCTGGAACCCAGAGGGGCAGCAGAAGGAAAAGAGGCAATGTCACAACCGAGTACCAGCTGACGTTACTGTGACACGGTTACTAAGCAGGAGGTACCTGTGCTCCAAAGCACTACCAGGACCAGCAGACGTTGCTGGAACTCGTATACGGAGATGGAGGCACCTAGGCCAAAGGCACTGGGGAGAACCAGTTGACGGTACTGGACCCCGGACGGGTAGCAGAAGGAAAAGAGGCAATGTCACAACCGAGTACCAGCTGACGTTATTGTGACACGGTTACTAAGCAGGAGGTACCTGTGCTCCAAAGCACTACCAAGGACCAGCAGACGTTGCTGGAACTCGTATACGGAGATGGAGGCACCTAGGCCAAAGGCACTGGGGAGAACCAGTTGACGGTTCTGGACCCCGGACGGGTAGCAGAAGGAAAAGAGGCAATGTCACAACCGAGTACCAGCTGACGTTACTGTGACACGGTTACTAAGCAGGAGGTGTCAAGGTAAAATATAATTTTCTACTATACTTTTATATTCATAGTGTGTATATGTATTTTGTAAACACGAAGTTTCCCTTAAATGATATTATTCAGATTGAAACTTATTTTAGGATAATGTTAGTATCTGCTGGTGTCTGTCTCCACCTTGTGTCCTATCACTGTATTACACTAACTATCTAATAATTTGAACTGGATCCACTGAAATGCCCCCACCTTTGGGAATTGAGGAACCACATGATACACGAGAACAATAGAATCTTTCTTCAAGAAATGAAACTAAGGATGACAACATGATCAAGGAGGACTTAGAAGAAGATCTAAGGACCAATTAGGATGACCAGATGCTGGACGTGTACATATATGGATATGTTCAGCATATCTCTTTCTCCTCAATCCCGCCTTTACTCCACCCCAATATTCTGTGTATGTAATCTTATGTATGTGAAAATAAAGTTTAGAACTTGCCCTGGTGGTCGCCTATAAGCACCATATGAAGCATGGTCTAAGACTGAACCAGCCTAATAGTCTGACTCATTCTTATCCTGGTACCACATGCTTGTAGTCTAATTTGGCATGACTGGAGGATGAGTGGTATGTCGTTACGACCCCGACAATTGGCGCCCAACGTGGGGCAGTGGATTGCCGCCCGTCCGGACCCGTCCTGAGGACTTTGCGGTGGTGCCCGCGGTGACTGAGTGCGAGGACTGCAGCCTCCGTTGAACACGGTAAGTTGGGATCATATACTTTATATGCGTCCCACTTGCCTGTGTATCAGTCATTGTTGGCTTAAGCTGTATTGTCTTTTTGGGTCTGGGTGGGTGACTGGTTGAGTGGTGAGACCAAGGGCAATCCCACGCCACGAACCAGCAAGTCTGACCGAGTGACGTTGCATGCCTGCACGTTCTCGTGAAAATTACCACGTTCCTCCTCCTCCAGTCACGGTACCTTTATGTAGATAAATTGCCTCCCGTGACTGTTAGAATAAAGTTGGGACAAATTTTAGATTCTTGAAGTGTTGAGTGGGGTAGAAGACGCACATGATAGTCTAATCAGTGACGAATTGAGCCGGGGCTCTTTGTCTGAGAAGTGACAAATTTGAGCAGGGGCTCTTTGTCCAACACGGGGAGCCTCATTAGGAGAAGCCCCAGTGTCAGTGCATGGAGCGGGGACTCTGTACTGTGTAGAGTGTTACGGTGGACTGTGCTGTAAAGTTATCACCCACAGTTAGGGAAGGGACAAATTGAGCAGGGACTTTTTGTCTTGTCAACACATGGAGCGGGGACTCTGTATTGACGGGTGGTGACCTGCAAGTGGCACCGGTGGTCTGTGTCGCGACAGATCATTTCACTCTGTTAAATCATGATGCGTCTGTTTAAATCTGAGAGACCTCACAAGTTAGAGGGTGGTGCTTTGGGAGTGGTTAAATTGGTGGAATCACGTGGAGGCAAAAAGGCTGTTAAGAAAATGAGGAGTTTGTATAAGATGATGGATTTGCCTACTACGGGCAGATTTCAGCCTTCAGTGTGGAAGAATTATGTAGCATAGAAGAAAGGAAAGTTGGGTGATGAGGGACTCCTGTATCAGGAAATGGAGCAGGAGATTTAGAAGGTGCTGAGCCTTTGTTTGGATATGTAAAATGCTCTGCATATGATCTTGTTGATGTAACTAAAATGGCCGCTCCAAGCCCTCGGCCACCGCCCTATAATGGTGCCGATCTCAGAACAAAGGGAGGTTGGACCTGTCATGTGTGTGGTGAACAGAATCCGCCCTGGGCGGAGACCTGCCGTGTTTGTGGGGCGGGTCGCTCCTGGTGTAATGCCCAGCCTATCGCCCCTCCCACACCCAGCGGCCATTTTGGTAAACCCAGTGGCCATCTTAATACACCTGGAAATGACCAACACCCCATCTCCTCCGGTGGCCATCTTGAGACACCCAAGCACACCCAGTCAGGCCTATATCCCTTGCTGATACCAACCAAGGCCTACTACCAGCCCCCGCCCGCACCTGTGCAGGCCACAGCTCCCAATATGGCACCAGATGCAACACCATTGTTCCCTTTCACACACCCCAACCCGGCCATTGCTGCAATGCATGAATCTTCAGTTTTTCAAACAATGATCAGAAGCCGCCGCCATGATATTATGGGATCTAATGAAGGGGAGGAGGATCAGGAGAGAGAAGAGGGGTGGGCCCCTTAACAGCCACCACTATCCCCAGCAGCACCAGTATCTTCTCTTCCCTCCTCCATTCCCCCACCATCATTGTCAACCCCTGGTCCTAGGGCCTATTCCACCCCTACTTCAGAGATAAGGCACCTTCCTCTCCTTCACAAATCCTCAAAGAGGACAGTCGCTCTGTAAGATTCACGGAAACCCCGGTCAGGCCCCAGCTCCCGGTGTACTTGAAAACTGGTATCCCTGCCATTCACAGCATTACACAGACCGCAACGGAAATCCAGTGATATTATCCATAGGGTACGGTGATATCCTGACACATCGGGTTGGTGCTATAGTTAGTCCTGTCAACTCCAACTGCTCCAAGAAAGGGGGTCTGGCTCTATTAATAGCCCAAGCAGGTGGTCCCATCGTCACTGCAGAATGCATGGCTCATATATACACTCATGGCCCTTTGCCACCTGGACAGACTCTGACAACCCATGCAGGGGACCTTCCCGCTGATATCATCATCCATGCAGCAGGTCCAGTCCATGATCCTCTAAACTCAAATGAGTCATGGGCCACCCTTCGGGCCACTATACATTCAATACTCCATCATGCTGGTATGTTAAAAACAGAAGACATTAGGCACCAGGAATTATTTGAAACCAATGATAAAATAGCAAATTTGTGATTGCTTTGTCTAAAGAGTTAACTAACACCCACTCTATAGTGTCTGCTTCTCTCCCAGAATTTACAGGTGACACGGTGCATGATTTCTCGCCTGATGACCTTATATATATAAAAAATGTATGGGAAGAGACTGTCTCCAGCCCAGATTTGAGGGTCCCTACACTGTGATCCTGTCCACCCCTACTGCCCGAAGCTCGAGGGCAAGAGCACCTGGATTCACGCCTCCCATTGCAAGAAGGACAAGATTAATCAGCAGTTATGAAGTTTCTGATATACATATCCTTTTGAGCTATATCCTGATCTCCAGTAGTGCCAGTATGCCCACCTTCTGGGTTAATACTACAACCCCTGTGGTTGTCTTTAAGTTCGATTTCTATCAAATATTCAACTGCAATAGGAATGATTTCAAGGGATCAATATATTAAACTTAGGGGAAAAGGGATATTTTATCTCTATGTCACCCGCCCAGGGAATGAAAACTGTTATGATTGGTTAGATGTGGGATAGAAAACAGAAAAAGGGAAAATTGGCAGATGAAGCTAGATACAATAGATTGATAAATGAGATATACAAGTGTTATATTTGTAGGAACTGATCTAAGAATGCAAAAGTCAGTGACAGCAAGCAGAGATAAGTGCTGGCAGCAGCGAGATGGTATTTTGCTGTACACCAAGGTCATTCTACAGATAAGCAACCTGCAGGCTGAGGGAGAGAGGACACACAAACTACGCAGTGGTTTGACCAGCCCCTCCCATCGGGTATTCGTGAGGATGCACAGGAAAGAGTGCAACAGTTTTATGTTTTTGGAATAGACACAGTACGTAAGAATCGAAGGTCAGAGTATGTGAGAAGCAAATAGACAGGCAGAGAAAGGAAGTTACACTAGAAGACAGAGTTCAGGAAAGAGCCAAAAGATTATTTCTGGACTCTAAGAAAAACTTGGGTGGAAATGGGTTTTGTCAAAGAAAACAAGACTAGTGAGAAAGTTCTAGCAAGTTTTATATGAATGGGTTAAAAAAAAAAAAAAAAGAAGTGACAAGGAAAAACTGAAAGTAAGTAGACCCGGATTGGAGATCAGTAAAAGCAGAGGATCTAGCCAGAAAAGCACAAGGGGCACAACATGATTTAGCGCAGGCAAAAAGAGGAGCAAGGATACATGCTGTAGGTACTCGTCCTGCAAACAACAGGGAGAGGAGACGTGTGCCAGGAGATGGGCAGAAATTGTGCTACGGGTGCAAGAAACCAGGACATTTCAGGAGGGATTGCAGAACTAACCCATATCCAGCCTGTCCAACTAATCCATATGCAAATGACTCGCCTGCAAGAGGCCCCCAAGACCAATTAGAGGCGCTCCCATAGGATAATGGTAGCTTGCACATGAACCCCTTGTCTCCTTACCCTCCATTCCTAATTGCACAGTACAGGTGAACCTACCAGGGGGACATGAGGTTGAGTTCCAAGTGGACACGGGGGCAGACAATTCAGTAATTACAGAAGAGGACTGGCCATTTGGGAGAAGTGATTTCTCCCACCATGTTATAGCAACTCCTTACAACTCTCCAGCTCCCCGTCACTAAAAAGATTCCCCTGCAAATTCAAGGAACCACTGTACACACACAGTTAATGGTATCACCACGGGGTCAATGTAATCTTTTAGGAAGTGATGTGTTGTCACAATTGCAAGCACATATTGAGTATCATCTTGATGGAACTGTCACTATGACACCAGGACTGAAGCAGAGCACTCTTTGTAAAATCATGTTGCTAGACGTTGCTAGTACAGAGGACACAAATGAATTTCCTTCAATGTTAGAAGGCGTGATACCGCATGATTTCTGGGCTTCAGATAAAACAGATGTGGGCAGATTAAGGGTGCAGCCAGTCATGGTCAAATTAAAGCCAGGTGCAATCCTGCCCCAACAGAGACAGTATCTTCTTAGTTTAGCTCAAGAAACGACTATTGCTCAGCAGATGCAGAAACTGGTAACAAGGGGTGTTTTAGTTAAAACCTAGCCCCCACCTTCGGCATCTCTGCAGCTAAGAGTAAGGTTCCTTATCAATGGCCTTGACAGTACAAATTCCAACCTTCAGCTTCCCCCTTCGGCTACGAGATTTAACCCTCTATGTATTGGCTGGTACAATATATATATATACACTTTTGTTCCAGATATCTCAGGATGCTGCTTAGTTTACAGTTATTGATTTTGCCAATGTTATTTTTATAATATGTTGTTTTTGTACCAAGCAGGTTGTAAGCGTTAAAGGATAAACTGCAATTCTGTAAATCTTCAGTTATCTTTTTGGGACATTGCATTACACTGGGGGCGCGACATCTGACCAGCGCTCGCAAAGAAGCTGTACAGAACTTTCCTATGCCTGTTAATGTTGCCGCTCTTAGGATATTTCTTGGACTGATTTTCTACTGCAGGCAGTGGATTCATGCTGTGTCAATCCTCATGCAGCCTCTCTATGACTGTATTACCATTGTGCTTTTTAAACTAACTCCTGAAGGTATAGACTGTTTTCATTCCCTCAAAAACAGGATTGTGGCAGCTCCAGCGCTAGGAACTCTCAACTATGAACTACCATTCACCCTGTATCTCCATGAACAGCAGGGACACGCAGCAGGAGTATTGACTCAGTTATATGGTGACAATCAAAGGCCAATGGCCTGTTTCAGTGAAAGACTAGATGCAGTGGTTAGAGTGCTCCGTCCTGTGTACGGGCGGTACATGCTGTAGGACTATTGCTCCACAAATCATCAGATATCGTTCTTGATTATCCACTGACAGCACTTACACCTCATGATGTATACACCATACTGAACCAGGTGCAGCCGGCATATCTTTCAGCTGCACGTCACCTTCGATTGCAATGTGCACTTTTAATGCCTCCAAATGTTTCTTTGCAGAGATGTACCACACTTAATCCTGCCACATTGTTACCTCTCTCGGATCTAGGGGGGAGGTCAGGTATTGTACGGTATTGTACAAAGAAGATCCAAGAGAGGAGATTCCTTATGATTATGTTCAGCTTATGGCACAGGAAACAGCAGGCCTACCCACAGTGTTTAAAACTGAAAGACATAATGTTGACTTTAAATCTTTTGTAGAACTCGCTACCAAGATGACTCAGGTACCTTCCACACCAGGTATGCCATCGTCTCCCTGAATGCAGTGATCAAAGCAGAACCAATGCTCCCATATCAGTAGGCCCAGGAGGCTGAACTTAAGGCTCTGACCGAGGCCTGTAAGATAGCTGAAGGTAGAATTGTTAACATCTACACAGATTCTAGATACGCATTCGGTATAGCTCATGATTTGGGTCCAATTTGGAAGTCTAGAGGATTCCTGATGGCAGCAGGACATCCCATTAAAAATGCTGACGCAGTCCAGCAGTTAATTGATGCATTACAATTACCAAAAGAAGTAGTTGTCAAAAGTTAAAGCACATACCAGATGCACTGATCAGGTGAGTAAAGGAAACGCAATGGCCGATGCAGCAGCAAAAACAGCAGCCAGTAGACCACTCCAAGGGGTAACGATGCACCAGGTAAGTGCTCCCAAAAATCCCTTTGTGTCGGAGGATGCCTTAGCCCAGATGCAGGCTCAGGTGCGCCAGGAGGAAGTAGAAAAGTGGGAAAAAGAAGGTGCATGTCTGAATGCAGCAACTGGGGTATGGGGAAGAGGGATGCGCCGATGCCTTCCAAGAGCGTTGTACCCTGCGGTCGCCCAGATGTTACATGGGCCAACCCACCAGTCCAAAACTGCTGTGATGAGTGTGATGCAGAAGCATTGGGAGGCACCAGGCTTTTCCACCTGTATAGAAGGTTTGATCCAGGGATGCATGGTATGTGCTACACATAATCAGAGAAGGGTAGTCAAGACACCACCCAAACACACCCCTCGGCCCTTCTATCCTTTCCAGAGACTGCAGATTGATTATATTCAGCTGCCAAAATCAGGTTCATGGGAGTAGGTGTTGGTGTGTTTTTGATTTATTCTCAGGTTGGCCGGAGGCTTTCCGATTGCCAAGGCTACGGCTGCGGCAAACGCAAAGCAGCTGCTTGCGGAGGTGGTGTGCAGGTATGGAGTACCAAAGGTGATCGAAAGTGACAGAGGTACACATTTCACAGGTGAAATAATGAATGAAGTCTTGACAGCGCTGGGAATTCAACAAGTTTTCCACACCCCATATTACCACAAAGCGGTGTAAAAGTAAAAGGACTAAATAGGATATTGAAGTTAAAAATCTAAAAGGCCATGGCTGAAACAGGGAAATCTTGGCCTGAATGTTTACCATTAGCCCTATACTCAGTAAGGTACACTCCAAGTAGAAAAACTGGACTTTCTCCGTATAAAGTACTATTTGGCAAAGTGCCTAGTTTAGGATGTTTCTTTTCCCAAGCATTGGAAATAAGTAACCATGTATTAAGTTCATATGTAAGGGATTTGCATAAAAGACTCAAGAAAGTATATGATAATGTTTTCAGTTCTCTTCCAGATCCGAACCAGGATCCTGGGAGTCACAGCCTGCAGCCCGGAGACTGGGTAGTCATTAAAAGACACGTGAGAAAGAGTCTGGATCCGAGAATATAGCTCCATTGATATCCAGAAAGAGAGGGAGTCTGGGTCAGCTGCACACCGGTTATGCTGAGGATCCCAAAGTTTATATAGATCCCATAGGTGTTCCTAGGGGGGTCCCAGACGAATACAAAGCTCAGAATCAGATCCTGGCGGGTTTCCGTTCTCTCATCCCAACTGTGCAGATCAATTACAATGTAGATTGGATAAATTATATATACTACACCGAGCAAAGATTTATCGATTTTAGTCAAGATACTTTCCAGGGTATAGTTGAGGAATTGGGCCCCAACACAAGAATGACTCTTCAAAATAGACTGGCCATTGACATGATTCTAGCTGAAAAAGATGAAGTCTGTGGGATGATAGGGGAAAAATGTTGTACTTATATTCCTCAGAATTCTGGAGTCAATGGTAAAACTATAGTGGCCCTTACAGAGATTAAAAATCTGGCTCAGGAAATAAAAGCCAATGCAGAAGTAGATACCTCTTTCTTCTTAAGATGGCTTGGAGGACTTAAAGGATTTCTCCAACAAGCCTGTCTAGTGGTAGCAGGGCTTTTGGTGCTAGGATTGATAATTCTATGTTGTGTGATATCTATGTATAGGAAAGCTGTGACCAATGCAGCCGCCTCCTCAGGTACTTTCCTTCATCAGGAAGTTGTGTCGCTACTATATGAAGACACTGATAAGGGTGATATGGAGAAATATACTCCGCAGGATAAACCTGATAAAACCCCCTATAACAAAATACAAATGGAAATAAGAGATTTAGTTTAGGGATAGTGGGAGAACTCCATGTGCATGTTTGGTAGGGACTTGGTTGTTTGGGGGCGGTCCATAAGGGGCCAGTTTCTAAAATGACCAAGCGAAGAAATCCATTACCCCTGTCCCCACACATGGACAGTCTCGAAGGCCGCATAAATTAAGGAAAAACTTAGTGTTTAGGGGGGATTGTCAAGGTAAAATATAATTTTCTACTATACTTTTATATTCATAGTGTGTATATGTATTTTGTAAACACGAAGTTTCCCTTAAATGATATTATTCAGATTGAAACTTATTTTAGGATAATGTTAGTATCTGCTGGTGTCTGTCTCCACCTTGTGTCCTATCACTGTATTACACTAACTATCTAATAATTTGAACTGGATCCACTGAAATGCCCCCCACCTTTGGGGAATTGAGGAACCACATGATACACGAGAACAATAGAATCTTTCTTCAAGAAATGAAACTAAGGATGACAACATGATCAAGGAGGACTTAGAAGAAGATCTAAGGACCAATTAGGATGACCAGATGCTGGACGTGTACATATATGGATATGTTCAGCATATCTCTTTCTCCTCAATCCCGCCTTTACTCCACCCCAATATTCTGTGTATGTAATCTTATGCATGTGAAAATAAAGTTTAGAACTTGCCCTGGTGGTCGCCTATAAGCACCATATGAAGCATGGTCTAAGACTGAACCAGCCTAATAGTCTGACTCATTCTTATCCTGGTACCACATGCTTGTAGTCTAATTTGGCATGACTGGAGGATGAGTGGTATGTCGTTACGACCCCGACAGAGGTACCTGTGCTCCAAAGCACTACCAAGGACCAGCAGACGTTGCTGGAACTCGTATACGGAGATGGAGGCACCTAGGCCAAAGGCACTGGGGAGAACCAGTTGACGGTACTGGACCCCGGACGGGTAGCAGAAGGAAAAGAGGCAATGTCACAACCGAGTACCAGCTGACGTTACTGTGACACGGTTACTAAGCAGGAGGTACCTGTGCTCCAAAGCACTACCAAGGACCAGCAGACGTTGCTGGAACTCGTATACGGAGATGGAGGCACCTAGGCCAAAGGCACTGGGGAGAACCAGTTGACGGTACTGGACCCCGGACGGGTAGCAGAAGGAAAAGAGGCAATGTCACAACCGAGTACCAGCTGACGTTACTGTGACACGGTTACTAAGCAGGAGGTACCTGTGCTCCAAAGCACTACCAAGGACCAGCAGACGTTGCTGGAACTCGTATACGGAGATGGAGGCACCTAGGCCAAAGGCACTGGGGAGAACCAGTTGACGGTACTGGACCCCGGACGGGTAGCAGAACGCACCCATGAAAATGTAAGTTGAAAGGACGCAAGCCGTCCGCAGTTACCGAATCACACAGTCCTACAGTGGGTGCTTGTCCTATTGTCACAATGGAAACAGCCTTTATTTACATATCCCACAGCACACATAGGAATCACCTAAACTGCAGGCACCATAGAGTCGGCTAACCCGAATGCAACACGACAGCACAACTTATTGGAGGATAATTGACGTTCACACTGCCAGGAAACAGCTGTCGTGCTGTAACCAGGCTGGCCAGGAGTCAGTACCCCTGCCAATTACTTACGAGCAACAAATGGCGGTGTTGTAGCCCAGGGAGTAGAGTTCAGGTGGTAGAAAGATGAACATAACAGAAGACATGGAAAATGTTGCCAAACAGTTATTTAATCTGAAAACGGACAGGCAAATTCAGGTGATATCCATGCCTTGTTCATTTTCAGAAAAGTAAGCCGGTCTACATTCTCTGAGGATAGTCGCATGCGACGGTCTGTTAGTACACCACCTGCAGCACTAAAGACGCGCTCAGATAATACACTGGCAGCAGGGCAAGCCAGCACCTCCAATGCATACTGGCTAAGCTCTGGCCATGTATCCAACTTAGAGACCCAAAATTTGAAAGGGAAGAGGCATCTGGGAGTACACTTAGAGGGAAAGACAAGTAGTCTGTCACCATCTTACGGAAACGTTGCTTCCTGGTGACTGGAGCCGTCTCGGATGGTGTAGACCTTGCTGGCGCTGTCACAAAACTTCGCCACATTTGTAACATACAGCTCTTGCCCTGTGCAGAGGCGCTGCTTGTGCTCCCTCTTGTTGTAGAGGTGTCTACACTGCCTCGACGCACAGAGCTGCTTTGTAAAGCAGTAGCAGCAGCAGCTCTCTCGGCTGGAATGTACAACAGTATGGATTGCACCAGTGTGTCTTGGTACTCCCGCATTTTACGGTCCCGGTTCACCGGTGTGATGAGGGTTTGTAAGTTGTCCCGGTAGCGAGGGTCTAGGAGGGTGTACACCCAATAATCTGACGTGGTGAGAATGTGGGCGATGCGGCGGTCGTTTCTCAGGCACTGAAGCATGAAATCAACCATGTGCTGCAGACTCCCAACTGGCCAACAAAAGCTGTCCTCTGGAAGAGGCGTCATCTCTGCCTCCTCTGCATCACCCCACCCTCGCTCTACATACTGACTAGAGCGTTGTGTACCTCCCTCTGTAGGGATTTCTTCCTCCTCCATTGACTCCTCCTCCACCTCATCCTCCTCACAAAGTGAGCCCTGCCCAGCCCTTTGTGAGGAACCACGTTGCGCTGACTGTCCTGAAGGTAATTGAATTTGTGACTCCTCATCCTCCACCTCTTCCAAAACCTCTTCCTTTAGTGCTTTCAGTGATTTCTGAAGCAGGCAGATAAGGGGGACAGTCATGCTGACTAGTGCATCATCTGCACTCGCCATCCGCGTTGAGACATCAAACGCACGCAAAACGTCGCAGATGTCCTTCATAGAGGCCCACTCAGTAGTGGTGAAGTGTGGACGGCGCAAAGAGCGACTTGATTGCGCCTGATGCAGCTGATACTCCATTACTGCTCTCTGCTGCTCACACAACCGCTCCAACATATGTAACGTGGAATTCCACCTGGTGGGTACGTCACATATGATGCGATGTTCAGGAAGGCGAAATCAGCGTTGCAGAGCAGCAATGCGCGATCTGGCTATGCTGGAACGTCGCAAGTGAGCGCACTCTAGGCGGACCTTCTGCAGCAGTCCAGCAAGATCCGGATAGTCCCTCAAAAAACTCTGCACGACCAAGTTGAGCACATGTGCCAGACATGGTATGTGAGTAAGGTTGCCAAGGCCCAGAGCTGCCACCAGATTTCGGCCAATGTCACACACTACCAAGCCTGGCTGGAGATTCGCAGGCAAAAACCACACGTCGCTCTCCTGCTTGATGGCATTCCAGACCTCCTGCGCTGTGTGGCTTAGATTCCCCATTGAAATCATTTTCAGGACGGCCTGTTGACGTTTGGCCACGGCTGTGCTCATATCGGTCGCAACAGGTAAGCGTTCACGGGTCCATGTGGAGGTATACCGTGACGGCTCGTGCAGCGATGATTCTGAGGAACTGGAGTCGGAGGAGGAATCAATGTGTACAGACTGGATTCCTGCAATCCTTGGAGTTGGCAGAACACGTACAGCGCCACTGGCAAGATCTGTACCCGGCTCCACAACATTGACCCAATGGGCAGTGAGGGAAAGGTATCGTCCCTGGCCATGGGTACTGGTCCACGCATCGGTGGTCAGGTGGACCCTGCTACTGACGGCGTTTAGTAGCGCATGTTTAATGTTTCCCTCGACATGTTTTTGCAGAGCAGGGACGGCTTGCCTGCTGAAATAAAATCGGCTTGGCACATTATATTGTGGGACTGCCAATGCCATTAAGTTCCTGAAACTGTCAGTCTCCACCAGCCTGAATGACAGCATTTCAAGGGACAGGAGTTTTGCAATGCCAGCATTCAGAGCCTGTGCTCGTGGATGGTTTGCCGAGTATGGCCGTCTTTTATCTCATGCCTGTGGTACCGATGGCTGTTTTGTGGCCTGGGAGTGTGACGATGACTGTGAACTTGCTGCTGTGGGTGGAATAACAGTTTGTCTATGGACAACAGTGACCGAGGTTCTTCCATGGAGATCCTGTGAGGAAGCCGAACCAGGTGTGTGTGAGCTGGAGGTAGAGGCTCCAACACGACCTGAAGATGTAGGTGCTGCTGTAGGTTGGCCTACATCTCCAGTGTGTCTTTGTAACTCAGCTACGTGCTTTGTCCGTACATGTTTCCACATATTTGTGGTATTCAGGTTACTGATATTTTTCCCTCTTTTAACTTTTTGCTTACACAGCTTGCATTTAACATAGCAAATATCATCTACAAGTCTGTCAAAAAAGGACCACGCAGTGCAAGTCATGGGAGCGTCAATTTTGACATTTGTAAGAGAACTGCTCCCAACAGTTGCCAAACTGGAGGCTACAGGCAAGCGAGTCTGCAGCCCACCTCTCCCTCCTCTTTGTACCGTTGGGCCAATCTCTTCCTCAGAGCTGCTCCCACCACCTTCCTGTTGCTCACGCCATGTTGGGTCTCGGACTTCATCATCTCCACTACCCTCTTCCAACACCTGCTGCTGTTGGATGGTCTGGGCAGCACCATGCTCCACAAAACCTGGCACCTGAGTCTCATCATCATCATGAGATGCGTTCTGCGGTGTGCTGTCCATCGGCACTGGCTCACCCGCCTCTTCAGATTGAGAGAGACACAGCTGTTGCGCATCACTGCATACTCCCTCTTCTTCAAATTGCAGAATGCTGCTTGCCTGTGCCCGTGTTTGCGAGCCAACAGATTCTGAGAACAGAAGCAGAGACTCAGCTGGCTCCTGTACAGAACTCTCTGACTGCCTGGCCAATTTGACAGGCGGTTAACAGACAGATGGTTGCTCAACAGTGTTGTGTTCCTGAGAGGAGGTGGAAGGAATTGAAGTCGATGCATTGGCTGCCATCCAACCAACAACGGCTTCAATTTGTTCTTCCCGCAGCAGGGGGGCACGCCGAGCTCCTACCAAAGTGCGCATAAAGGAACGCTCACGGGGAAAAGTGGTGGATGCTGTGTCACTGAGGGCGGCAGCAGCCACAGAATCCCCACGTCCTCTCCCTGCTGAAACTCCACGGCCACGACCACGTGCCTTACTCACTGACTTCTTCATCTTGGTAGATTGATAAAGAAAGTCAGAAAAGTTATAAGGCCTAAGTGTGGTTATTACGCAGAGACTGAAGTGAACACTGAAACACAACTGTTCACAATCTGTGAAAGGCTACTCCTTTGTCTACTTCTATAGTGTTTGCAACCAATGTATTGGATACGGATGGAAGCGCGTCACACTAATAGATTATATTTATTTTAAATGGAATGGAGCAGAACCAATTGGAGAGAAATGACAAGGATGAGGCACTGAGACACGCTCAGCAGAGTACAAGCAGCAGTGCTTGAACAAGTAACTGGAGCGTGATGTGCACTCAAAAAATAAAAAACACAGACTGAAGTGAACACTGAAACACAACTGTTCACAATCTGTGAAAGGCTACTCCTTTGTCTACTTCTATAGTGTTTGCAACCAATGTATTGGATACGGATGGAAGCGCGTCACACTAATAGATTATATTTATTTTAAATGGAATGGAGCAGAACCAATTGGAGAGAAATGACAAGGATGAGGCACTGAGACACGCTCAGCAGAGTACAAGCAGCAGTGCTTGAACAAGTAACTGGAGCGTGATGTGCACTCAAAAAATAAAAAACACAGACTGAAGTGAACACTGAAACACAACTGTTCACAATCTGTGAAAGGCTACTCCTTTGTCTACTTCTATAGTGTTTGCAACCAATGTATTGAATACGGATGGAAGCGCGTCACACTAATAGATTATATTTATTTTAAATGGAATGGAGCAGAACCAATTGGAGAGAAATGACAAGGATGAGGCACTGAGACACGCTCAGCAGAGTACAAGCAGCAGTGCTTGAACAAGTAACTGGAGCGTGATGTGCACTCAAAAAATAAAAAACACAGACTGAAGTGAACACTGAAACACAACTGTTCACAATCTGTGAAAGGCTACTCCTTTGTCTACTTCTATAGTGTTTGCAACCAATGTATTGGATACGGATGGAAGCGCGTCACACTAATAGATTATATTTATTTTAAATGGAATGGAGCAGAACCAATTGGAGAGAAATGACAAGGATGAGGCACTGAGACACGCTCAGCAGAGTACAAGCAGCAGTGCTTGAACAAGTAACTGGAGCGTGATGTGCACTCAAAAAATAAAAAACACAGACTGAAGTGAACACTGAAACACAACTGTTCACAATCTGTGAAAGGCTACTCCTTTGTCTACTTCTATAGTGTTTGCAACCAATGTATTGGATACGGATGGAAGCGCGTCACACTAAAATGTAAATTGCATGGAGCAGCAAGAATTACACTGAAGAAAAAAAAAAGAGTCTGTGAGTGACACGTGCAGATGCCTACAGACAGCGTTGCATGCAGAGCAAACTGCAGCGTCACCTGCACTCACACACACCTTGCAGAGCTGTTAAAACAACACTGCAGGCAAAAGGAAGCTTTACACAGCGGTTGGTGCTAGCCTGCCTAAAGCACAGTACACTAAATCGCAATCTCTAACTGTCCCTCAGAGTCAGCACAGCAGCGTTCTGTCCCTTACTGAATTCACAGCACAGTGACGCTAAAATGGCGGCGGCGCCTTTTATAGTGCATTCTGACATCATTTCAGCATCCAATCACAGCCATGCCATTAGTTAACATGACCGCAGCAGTACAGGATGTGCCCACACTTCTTAGGATTCCTCATTGGCTGACTAAAATCACATTGCCTCTCAAAGAATTATGGGAACTTCCGATTCCGGTATACGATATATGGAAAATATCGAAACTAAGTATCGAAAGTCCGATACAGCTAATATCGGCCGATACCCGATACTTGCGGTATCGTATCGCTCAACACTAGTAGGCATGCATACATACAAGGGTGGGAAGGGGTAGGCATACATACAAGGGTGGGATGGGGTAGGCATGCATACATACAAGGGTGGTAGGGGGTAGGCATACATACAAGGTGGGATGGGGTAGGCATGCATACATACAAGGGTGGGAAGGGGCCTACTGTTTCACTGCAGCGTTGTTCCAATACTAACAAAAGTCCTTTTGACCCCTAGCTGAGGCATTGTCCCATCCATCCCACAGCGATTTGGCCACCTCGTTCCACAGCCGCCGGGTAGCCACTGCGTCGGAATGCAAGGGATCACGGGTGTCCCACAGTGGAACGCGCTCATGGACCGATGTGATGAGGAGGTCGTTGTTGATGTCCTCCTCGTCGTCCAGTTGTGGAACCTAGAATTGAAAGAAAGACATTAATGTTTGAAAGATAAGAGTATAAAAAAGAAATTAAATACTTACACGCCGTGTTGCCACCGCTGCTTGGCCCCGAGTTGCCTGCTCCTGTGGCTCATCAACACTTGAAGAGCTCTGTGAACCAAATAAAAAAATTGGACACGTGTACAAGTGACAGTGAGTTATGAAAGAACAATAGATAATATACTCACTTCACTGGGCTGTCCACTCTGTGAATTTTCATGGCTTGAAGGCATGGTCCTCCTTTGTTCCTGTGGTGTAAATTCTGCAGGATGAAATGAAAAAATCAAATTACACACTGCTAGGCTAAACCAAAAATCCAAACATCCATTAGCTTGTATACTTACATTGTCCAAAGGTGTTCTGTCCTGTCACAAAGGTCTTCTGTCCTCTCCAGAGTCTGTTGAATAGTAAAGTGGAGCAATGCCAACCCCCAATATTTATTTATCTAGGTGTGGGAGGTGTTCAGAAGATGTCTAGACTGTCTGGAGACTTGTTACATCAAAAAGCGCATGCGCACGGTAACGCTGTCGTGCGCATAGCAGTGCGCCGATATGCGCCCCCCATAGACTGCAATGCGTTTTATCGGCGCATTACGTGCGCATATGTACGCATGCGTCTTTTTTGATAAATGTTGACACGAAAAAAAAGCAACATGTTGCCTTTTGATTGTGACATCGCACACGCCCACACGACGCGTGCGTCCAAAAACGCAACACAACGCATACAAGCGCATGACCATGCGCCCCCCATTATAAAGACAGGGGCGCATGGCGCATGCGCTTATTTGCGCTGTATACGCTGCGCACGAAGACGCTAATGTGAAAGCAGCCTAACACGACCCCAAAAGTTATTGTGCAATTTGTCCTAAGTACGCTGATACCCCATATGTGGGGGTAAATCACTGTTTGGGTGCATGGCAGAGCTCGGAAGGGAAGGAGCGCCGTTTGACTTTCTCAACGCAGAATTGGCTGGACGCCATGTCGCGTTTGGAGAGCCCCTGATGTGCCTAAACAGTGGAAACCCCCACAAATTACACCATTTTGGAAACTAGACCCCTCAAGGAACTTATCTAGATGTGTGGTGAGAACTTTGAACCCCCAGATGTTTCACTAAAGTTTATAACGCCCAAGAATGAAAATAAAAAAATTATATTTTTTCCACAAACATGAGCTTTTAGTCCCCAATTTTTTATTTTCCCAAGGGTAACAGGAGAAATTGGACACCAAAAATTGTCCAATTGGTCCTGAGTACGCTGATACCCCATATGTGGAAGAAGAAAACTACTGTGTGGCCACATGTCGGGTCTCAGAAGCGAAGTAGTGACGTTTTGTAATGAAGACTTTGACGGAATGGTTTGCGGGTGTCATGTCGCGATTGGAGAGCCCCTGATGTGCCTAAACAGTGGAAACTCCCCAAAAGTGACCCCATTTTGGAAACTAGACATGTTATGAATGTTTTAGAAATGAATTCTGAGCAGAAGCTCCCTCTGGTGGTTACAAACAGTACTGAACCATTCAATGAGGATTGGCAATCAGGAAGTACAGACTGGCTGGATATAAGGGAGGTTTCCCCCCATCATGGTTGCCGGTGATCAATTGTTCTTGTCTCAACGTTGTTTCCTGGTTCACTTGGAAGCTTGCTGAGTCTTGCCTCTTCTCCTGCTCTCAGATAAGATATTTTCTGTTTTTTGTTTTTGTGCTTGCCATTTGCATTTTTCTCTGCATTTCTGTGAGGTTGGCCAGGTTCCCCTCCCCGGGGGGCTTGGTCTCCTCTCGGTTCCTCTGGAGCCACTGTTGTTTGTTCATTTGCCTTTCCAGTTTTTTCTGTGGCTGCGGCTTAGTTTTGTTACACCAGAGAACTAATTTAGGTGGTAGAGGTCGTGTGATCTCAGGTGTTTTTGCAATTAGTAGCGTTGGCTTTTTTTTAGGGTTTTTTGGAATTGCAGTAAGTATCCTTCCTATCCTTTTCTGTCTAGGCAGATTGGGCCCCAGCGTTTGCTCATACTATTTTCTGTCTGTGTCTGTATTTCCTCTTGTCTAACCGCCATTACATGTTTGGGGGCTTCCTATGTTCTTTGGGGATCTGCTCCAGGGCAGATAGCTTTCCTCTTTCTATCTTTAGGTGTAGTTAGCCTCTCAGGCTGTGACGAGGCGTCTAGGACCAACGTAGGAACGCTCCACGGCTGCCTTTAGTTGTGGTGGTTAGTCAGGGTACTGCAATCCAGTAGATTCCAACCTCTCTGGTGTATTGCCGTTTTTGCCTGCTCTCCTCAGCTACCAAAACATAACATAGACCCCCCCAAGGAATTTATCTAGATGTGTGGTGAGAACTTTGAACGCCCAGGTGTTTCACTAAAGTTTATAAAAATAAAAAATCATATTTTTTCCACAAAAATATTTTCGCCCACATTTTTATATTTTCCCAAGCGTAACAGAAGAAATTGGACCCCAAGAGTTATTGTGCAATTTTTCCTGAGTACGCTGATACCCCATATGTGGTGGTAAACTACTGTTTGGGCGCATGGCAGAACTCAGAAGGGAAGGAGCACCGCTTGACTTTTTCAACGCAGAATTGGCTGGAATTGAGATCAGACGCCATGTCACGTTTGGAGAGCCCCTGATGTGCCTAAACAGTGCAAACCCCCCAATTCTAACTCTAACCCTAACCCCAACACACCCCTAGTCCCAACCCTAACCATAACCTTAACCACAAACCTAACCCTAACACGCCCCTAACCCTAACTTTAGCCCCAACCCTAACCCTAACTTTAGCCCCAGCCCTAACCCAAATGGGAAAATAGAAATAAATACATTTTTTAAATTTTATCATTTTTCCCTAACTAAGGGGGTGATAAAGGGGGGTTTGATTTACTATTTATAGCGGGTTTTTATGTTTGGCAGCTGTCACACGCTAAAAGACGCTTTTTATTGAAAAAAATAGTTTTTGCATCATCACATTTTGAGAGCTATAGTTTTTTCTTATTTTGGCCCACAGAGTCACGTGAGGTCTTATTTTTTGTGGGACAAGTTGACGTTTTTATTGGTACCATTTTTGGGCGCATGACATTTTTTGATCGCTTTTTCGAACGATTTTTGGGAGGCAGAATGAACAAAAAACAGCAATTCATGAATTTCTTTTGGGGGGGCGTTTATACCGTTCCGCGTGTGGTAAAATTGATAAAGCAGTTTTATTCTTCAGGTTAGTACGATTACAGCGATCCCTCATTTATATTTTTTTATGTTTTGGCACTTTTATACAATAAAAACAATTATATTCTAAATATATAAAAAAATTATTGTTTTTGCATCGCTTTATTCTGCAAGCTATAACTTTTTTTATTTTTTTGCTGATGATGCTGTATGGTGGCTCGTTTTTTGCGGGACAAGATGATGTTTTCAGCGGTACCATGTTTATTTATATCCGTCTTTTTGATCGCGTGTTATTCCACTTTTTGTTCGGCGGTATGATGATAAAGCATTGTTTTTTTGCCTTTTTTTAAGGGGTTCACTAAAGGGGTTAACTAGTGGGACAGTTTTATAGGGCGGGTTGTTACGGATGCGCCAATACTAAATATGTGTACTGTTATTGTTTTTGTTATTTTTTATTTACATAAAGAAATGAATTTATTGGGCCATATTTATTTTATTTATTTTTTTATTTTAAATTATTTTTACACGTTTATTTTTTTAGACTTTTTTACTTTGTCACAGGGTGAGACCTCATTGTATAGTGTCAGATCGCTGATTTGACAGTTTGCACAGCACTCTGTCAGATCAGCGATCTGACAGGCAGTGCAGGAGGCTTCTCAGCGCCTGCTCTCAGCAGGCACTGAGAAGCCACCTCCCTGCAGGACTCCGTGGCCATCTTGGATCCAGTGGCCTGCAGGGAGAAGGCCCTTGGAACAGTGCGATCACATCGTGCTGTTCTGAGGGTCTCAGGGAAGCACGCAGGGAGCCCCCTCCCTGAGCGATGCTTCACTATGCCACCGGAACACTGCGATCACGTTTGATCGCAGTGTGCCAGGGGTTAATGTGCCGGGAGCGGTTCGTGACCACTCCTGACACATAGTGCCGGGTGTCAGCTATGATAATCAGCTGACACCCGGCCGTGATCAGCTGCGCTCCCCCCGTGAGCGCAGCTGATCGCATATGACGTAGTATCCCGTCCACGGTCATACAGGCCCGGGTCACCTGGATGGGACAGTACTTCAGATGTCAGAAAGGGGTTAATATAGTCTTGCTTTTAATACATTTAGGAGCCCGTAGTGGCACAGCGTATATAAAACCGTAGTGTAGGATTGCCCCATATGAGAATGCCGTGACGTGGCGGGGTGGCTCAAAGAATTGATACATTTTTTGCTAAATGTCTCATTTTAAAGTACAGTTAGAAATCAATATGTGCATATGCACTTTATACATTGCGTGCTAACCATAGACAGCACTGGCTTTTTTGGCTTTATGATTGTAATGGAGGTGCCTTTGTACTTGTACTGTTATGTTTCGGTAGCTGAGGAGGGCAGGAACAACAGCAGGGCAGCCGAACACCTGAGATGTTGGTAACTGATGGGTTGCAGATTCCTAAACTAACGACACAACTAGAGGTAGCCGTGGAGCGTTCCTACGTTGATCCTAGACGCCTCGTCACAGCCTGAGAGATAACTACACCTAAAGGCAGAAAGATGAAAGCTATATGCCCCGGAGCAGATCCCCAAAGAAAATAGGAAGCCCCCAAACATATAATGGCGGTTAGACAAGATGAAAATACAAACATAGGCAGAAAATAGACTGAGCAAACGCTGGGGCCACAAGCTGACTAAATAGGATAGGACAGGAGAGATTACTTTCTGCAACCCAGAAAACCCTACAAAAATCCAACAATTCTGATTACAAAAATACTGAGATCACACGATCTCGCCACCCACTAAATCAGATCTCAGTGTGAACAAAAACGAAGCCGCAGCCGCTGAAAAAACAGGAAAAAGCAAATGAGCAAATAACAGTGGCTGCAGATAAACTGTGAGGAGCTCAGGCCCCAGGAGGGGACCTGGCTGACCTCCACAAAAGTGCAGAAAACAATGCAAAAAGCAAGCACAAAAAGAAAAGCAAAAAATATCTTATCTGAAAGCAGGAAATGCAGGCAAGACTCCAGCAAACTTCCAAATGAACCAGGAACCACAATTGAGACAAGAACAATTGATCACCGGCAACCATCATGGGAGGGAACCTCCCTTATATCAGACCAGTCAGTGAACCCAGATTGCCACTCCTCGCTGAAAGGTTCAGTACTGTCTGTAACCACCAAAGGGAGCCTCTGCTCAGAAACCATCTCTAACACATTCATAACAGTACCCCCCCCTTGAGGAGGGGTCACCGAACCCTCACTTGTGCAACCAGGCCGATCAGGATGAGCTCGGTGATAGGCACGGATCAGTCTCCTAGCATGGATGTCCGAAGCAAACACCCAAGAATTGTCCTCCTGACCATAACCTCTCCACTTAACCAAATACTGGAGTTTCTGTCTAGAAAAACGAGAATCCAATATTTTCTCAACCACATACTCCAGATTGCCCTCAACCAAAACAGGGTCAGGAGGCGCAGCCATAGGAACCACTGGCTCGACAAACCTCTTCAATAAGGACTTGTGGAACACGTTATGGATCTTAAATGTCCCTGGAAGAAGCAAACGGAAGGAAACAGGATTAAGAATCTCCATGATCTTATAAGGTCCAATGAACCTGGGCTTAAACTTTGGAGATGCAACCCTCATAGGGATATTTCTTGAGGACAACCAAACCAATTCCCCCACTTTAAACCGAGGACCATCAGTCCTATGCCGGTTGGCAAACCGTTGGGCCTTCTCCTGAGAGAGAGACAACCTCACCACTACCTGGTCCCAAATCTGCTGCATTCGCTCCACAACAGAGTCAACACCCGGACAGACAGAAGCCTCCGCCTGTCCCGAAGAAAATCGAGGGTGAAACCCAAAATTGCAGAAAAATGGAGACATCAAGGTGGCAGAGCTAGCCCTATTATTAAGAGCAAACTCAGTCAAAGGCAAAAAAGAGACCCAGTAATCTTGATCAGCAGACACAAAACATCTCAAATAAGTCTCCGAGGTCTGGTTTGTTCTCTCGGTTTTGTCCATTGGTCTGAGGATGAAAAGCAGAGGAGAAAGATAATTGAACACCAAGTTTAGAACAAAATGTCCTCCAAAATCTGGAAACAAACTGGACTCCTCTGTCAGACACAATGTTCTCCGGAATGCCATGTAACCGAACCACGTGCTGAAGGAACAAAGGCACCAATTCGGAGGAGGAAGGCAACTTAGGTAATGGCACAAGATGTATCATCTTGGAAAACCTATCACAGATTACCCAGATAATCATGGTCATTCTCTGAGAAACAGGGAGGTCGGAAATAAAATCCATAGAGATATGGGTCCATGGCCTCTTGGGCACAGGTAATGGCATTAACAAACTACTAGAGCGAGAGCAAGGCTTGGAGCGAGAGCAAGTCCCACAGTCCCAAATTCCCTGACGTCACGAGACAAAGTAGGCCACCAAAAGGACCGACTCACCAAGTCTCTGGTACCAAATATCCCGGGATGACCGGCCAACGCGGAACAATGAATCTCAGACATCACACTCTTCTTCCACTGGTCTGGGACAAACAATTTCCCAATAGGGCAGCGCTCAGGTTTATCCTCCTGACACCCTTCCAAGGCCAGTCTCAAATTGAGCAAGATGGCGGAAAGAACTACACCCTCTTTCAAAATAACAGTAGGATCAGATAACTCAGGAGAGTCCGCAAAGAAACTCCTCGAGAGGGCATCCGCCTTAACATTCTTAGTGTCAGGAAGAAAAGAAACAACAAAATTAAAACGTGTGAAAAACAAGGCCCACCTGGCCTGTCTAGGATTAAGTCGCTTGGCTGATTCGAGATAAACCAGATTCTTATGGTCCGTGAGGACCACCACCTGATGTTTGGCTCCTTCCAGCCAATGTCTCCACTCTTTAAAGGCCCACTTCATGGCCAATAACTCCCGATTACCCACGTCATAATTACGTTCAGTTGGATAATATTTTTGAGAGAAAAAGGCACAAGGGTTACTCTTAGAGGTCTCTGGATCTCTTTGGGACAAAACGGCACCTGCCCCAATTTCAGAGGCATCAACCTCCACCCGAAACGGCAGAGAAACATCAGGCTGCCGTAGAACAGGAGCAGAAGTGAATCTCTGCTTAAGTTCCTGAAACGCAGAGACTGCCTCAGGAGGCCAATTCACCACATCAGAACCCTTTTTGGTCAAATCAGTCAATGGTTTAACAATACTGGAGAAATTACCAATAAATTTACGATAAAAATTGGCAAAACCCAAAAATCTCTGAAGAGCCTTTAATGAAGTAGGTTGGACCCAATCACAGATGGCTTGAACCTTGACCGGGTCCATTTCAATAACAGACGGAGACAAAATGAATCCCAGAAATGAGACCTTCTGTACGCCAAAAAGACACTTTGATCCCTTCACATACAGTGCATTCTCTCTCAAAATCTGGAACACAGTCCGAACATGTTTCACATGAGAGTCCCAGTCATTGGAAAAAAATCAAGATATCATCCAAATAAACAATCAGAAATTCATCCACAAAATCCCTGAAAATATCATTCATGAAGGATTGGAAGACGGAAGGAGCATTAGTGAGCCCAAAGGGCATCACTAGGTACTCAAAATGCCCCTCAGGGGTATTAAACGCCGTCTTCCATTCATCCCCTTGCTTAATGCGAATAAGGTTATACGCCCCCCTGAGGTCAAGCTTGGTAAACCAACTCGCACTTTTCACCCTGGAAAACAGGTCAGAAATCAAGGGTAACGGATATTGATACTTCACAGTGATCTTATTCAAGAGACGATAATCAATACACGGCCTCAATGAACCATCCTTTTTGGCCACAAAGAAAAAAACGGTACCCAAGGGTGAAGAGGATGGTCTGATATGACCCTTCTCCAATGACTCCTTGATATAAGATCGCATAGCATCGTGTTCAGGTACAGATAAATTAAAAAGGCGACCTTTAGGAAATTTACCACCAGGCACTAATTCAATAGCGCAATCGTAGCTCCTGTGAGGGGGCAAAGATACAGATTTACTTTCACTAAATACATCCGAAAAATCAGTCAAAAGTCAGGAACATCCTGAGACTTGGGAGAGGCAGAAAAAACAGGAGTGTCGGCATTAACACATTGGCAGCCCCAACTGGTCACAGACACAGATTTCCAATCCAAAACAGGATTATGAGACTGTAACCAAGGGAAACCTAGTACAATAATGTCATGCAGATTATACAGCACCAGAAATTTGCAACTCTCCTGATGATCTGGTTCAACCCTCATTATCACCTGAGTAGAAAACTGGGGTTTATTCTCCGCCAAAGGGGTGGAATCAATGCCCAGTAGGGGAATAGACTTCCGCAGGGGTATCATGGGAAACCCACAACGTTTGGCAAAGTCAAAATCCATCAGGTTAATAGCTGCTCCTGAATCAACAAAAGCCTGAGCAGAAAATGTGGACAGGGAGCAAATCAGGGTAACAGTCAACAGAAATTTAGTCTGAACACTACCCAAGACAACTGAGCGTGCAAAACGTCTTCCCCGCTTAGGGCAGACTGAAATAGCATGAGAGGCATCACCACAGTAGAAACATAACCCATTGCGCTTTCGAAACTCATGACGATGAGCCCCAGAAGTCACTCTATCACACTGCATGGGCTCAGAAGCTGGCTCACAAGGCAACACTATCTCACGCATACCTCTGCGCTCACGCAAACGTCTGTCAATTTGAATAGCCAATGACATAGAATCATTGAGACCAGAGGGAGCAGGGAATCCCACCATAACATCCTTTACATTCTCTGACAGCCCCTTCCGAAAAAGGGCTGCCAAAGCATCATCATTCCATTTGGTCAGGACTGCCCACTTTCGGAATTTCTGACAGTACAACTCAGCGTCTTCAAGACCCTGATTTAATGCCAACAAGGTTTTTTCAGCTTGATCAGTGACATTAGGTTCATCGTACCATAACCCCAGAGCCAGAAAAAATGCATCAATATCATTCAAAACAGGATCCCCAGGTGTCAGGGAAAAAGCCCAATCCTGAGGATCGCCGCGCAGGAGAGAGATGACAATTTGAACCTGCTGTGCTGCGTTCCCTGAGGACTTAGGCTTTAAGGCAAAAAACAACTTACAGTTATTTTTGAAATTCAGAAATTTAGCCCGATCCCCCAAAAACAAATCTGGCATGGGAATCCTAGGTTCCACAACCGGCAACCCAGCAAGATAGGTAGCAATACTCCGAACCTCAGTGGCAAGCTGATCCACACGGCCAGACAACTGTGCAAACTCCATTGAGAGAAAAAAAAATCCTCCTCAGCACCCAGAGAAAAAGAGGGAAAAAAATGCAACAGACAGAAAAAAAAAAAATCTCTGACAACTCTGACAACTTTTTTCTTTCCACACTATTTTTCCCTTCTGTGAGTACCATATAATTTTCAGTTATGGCCGGTGATACTGTTATGTTTCGGTAGCTGAGGAGGACAAGAACAACAGCAGGGCAGCCGAACACCTGGATGTTGGTAACTGATGGGTTGCAGATTCCTAAACTAACGACACAACTAGAGGTAGCCGTGGAGCGTTCCTACGTTGATCCTAGACGCCTCGTCACAGCCTGAGAGATAACTACACCTAAAGGCAGAAAGATGAAAGCTATATGCCCCGGAGCAGATCCCCAAAGAAAATAGGAAGCCCCCAAACATATAATGGCGGTTAGACAAGATGAAAATACAAACATAGGCAGAAAATAGACTGAGCAAACGCTGGGGCCACAAGCTGACTAAATAGGATAGGGCAGGAGAGATTACTTTCTGCAACCCAGAAAACCCTACAAAAATCCAACAATTCTGATTATAAAAAAAACTGAGATCACACGATCTCGCCACCCGCTAAATCAGATCTCAGTGTGAACAAAAACTAAGCCGCAGCCGCTGAAAGAACAGGAAAAAGCAAATGAGCAAATAACAGTGGCTGCAGATAAACTGTGAGGAGCTCAGGCCCCAGGAGGGGACCTGGCTGACCTCCACAAAAGTGCAGAAAACAATGCAAAAAGCAAGCACAAAAAGAAAAGCAAAAAATATCTTATCTGAAAGCAGGAGATGCAGGCAAGATTCCAGCAAACTTCCAAATGAACCAGGAACCACCATTGAGACAAGAACAATTGATCACCGGCAACCATCATGGGAGGGAACCTCCCTTATATCAGACCAGTCAGTGAACCCAGATTGCCACTCCTCGCTGAAAGGTTCAGTACTGTCTGTAACCACCAGAGGGAGCCTCTGCTCAGAAACCATCTCTAACATATTCATAACATTGTACTAGTTCTTTTGGGGACAAGTTGTCTACAAATAAAATAGAAGCATATCCTACTTTGGTCCATGTTGAGTAGAGATGAGCTGACTGAGCAAAATTTCATATCACCCGCTCGCATAGATTTTACCCTTTGATTTGCTGAGAAGTTATTCTCCACACAATTAATGTCCCTTATTACGCTCTGGGATCTCTCTCGACCACAGAGCATAATAAACCTAAGATGTAGAAAACAAAAAAAATACTTATACTCATGTCACTGGCCATTCCTGCTGCTCCCTGCCCAATGTCTGGTCATTTAGGTCACATCTCCAGGCCTGGTGGTCACTCTGGGCTGGGGATTCCATCAGCAAGTATGCGCAGAAAGCTTGCTCAAGGGCTTGCTTGTGTCTGGAAACGCCGGCATAGAGTGAACACTGACTAGAAATGCAGTGCGAAAGAGGCACTGGACAATGGCGGGAGCAACGGAGCCTGTCGGATACGTAAGCAGTCAACAAAAGGTTAAAAAAACAAACAAAAAAACAATGTACTTGTCTCACTGCTCACCTTTCCGCCTGCCTCTACAGCTCCCTGCCAGTTGTCTAGTGCTCCGCACCTTTGTTGAGGACTGGACAGTGGGCAGGGAGCAGCGGGGATTCTGGAGAGGTGAGCAGTGAAGTAGTCCAGGGTGGATAAAAATCAATGATTTTTTTAAAAAAATCAAAAAAATCAGATTTTTTTGATTTAAATCGGATTTTTTTGATTTAAATCGGATTTTTTTGATTTAAATCGGATTTTTTTCAATAAACTGCTTTTTGAGGAAAATATTTTACCATCCAAAGGTTCTTCCATCATGAGATAAAGCTGAGTTGTTTAACTCAGTAGAATAAAGGCTGTATATGTGTAACATTCACAATGCCATGCTCTTCCAGAGGTTTCTGTAGGATTAGTGGGCAGTTTCTCTCCTATATTATCACAGACGCTCGCTTTACTTACGCAGTTCTCAAAACTGAATTTGACTCCGCAGAGGTCCCAGCCTCTTCTTCACGGCAAAAATGTTACAACATGAACAGAGTTGAGAAAAAGACCTTAATCCTATTGTTCTACAAACTATGAATACAGAATCAACCCCTTCAGTGCCAAGTCCAAGAAGTTAGACAATATGTTTCTGATTGTTTGGAGTGGAATAGATCTGCACAACACAAGAAGAATGTGAATCTAAGTGTGAGGAGGAGGAAGGGCAAGCAGACAAGAAAATTAAAGTGAAACTTTGAGCACAATACTGCAGCATAGCCACAGACAAACAAGTCTGGATCTGTTTGTGTGTACGATCTGAGGTTTATTACATTCTTTCCTTATAATGGCAGCAGGCCGAGAAATAAAATCTGAAAAATAATTGTAAAATGTTTGGTATTTCTACTTTTAAACACTAGGCAGAGCAGCTGCTGAAATATAAACTGCTAGCTCGTATTGCGACAGTAGTAAATGCAGGCGGGGTCTGATCACGTGTGACTTCTCTCCTCCGTTACTAGGTGTTTGTAATAACAGAGGATGTAGTTTAGGCTCACAGAGCGGAGCCATTGCGGAGCCATTTTGTTGGGGACTGCCAGTGATACTGACAAGTAGGCTGTCACTGAGGACGACCGGCAGCATCTATTCTGTTAGTTCATGCTGCTCGCTGTATTATAAACTGAGCACAGATACGTGGAGAGTATCACACACTGGGATTATTCACAGCACATGACACACTGCATGTATCTAGATACAGTGCTGAGTGTAGTGTATCGCATTATGGGATTAGATACACCGTCTTGGGCATATCGCGCATGATGAAATTAGATACACCGGTCTGGGGCGTATCGCACATGATGAAATTAGATATACCGGTCTGGTAGAAACTTTGATTTAAATCACTGATTTAAATCAAGCCTTACTGACTAGTGATTTAAATCGTGATTTAAATCGTGATTTAAATCAGTTTGATTTAAATCAAATCCACCCTGAGTCTTTCTTTTATTTTTTAACCTTTTGCCAGCCCTCTACAGTTCAGCTAAGTGGTGGAAGCAGCCAAGTCGCTGAATTTGTGCTAAGCGAATTACAAAACACCTGTGTTCTATAGAATGTGGATTTTTGTAAAATTCGAGCAGAATTCAAATCCACTTGAATACATTTGCCAATCTGTAGTGTTGAGGATCAAACTCGCCAATGTCCTGTAAAAAATACAACACATGGATGTCATCCATGTGGTTTGTATTTTACTATTTAATGGGTAGGAGAAGCAAAGACTAACGTGTAAACCTTCCTAAACATAAACGGGGAGCTTCTGGCCAAAATATGTATCAGGAACAGAACTCCAAGAACAATGTAGGATTCCTAAAACTGCAAACAATGTGAGCTTTATCCTAGAAGTGGAAAATAAAGGAGCAATTTACTGAGAGGCAGATAACACTTTCACAGCCTGACAAGAAGCAGCAATTATTACTGTAAGTGTGAACGTTTTAGTATAATTTGTACAGCATCCACCGCTGCCAACATCACTACACAAACTCTACATAAAGAATGTTTATAACACTTCACGCTGTGAACTCCACCTTCAAACAGTTCCTTAAAATATTAGGAAACGTAACAGACTTTTCCAGTGAAAAACATAATATAGTGCCCCTTGGGGAAAGTATTACACAGCATAGACATCTCGGCAAATAGCTTCATGGGATCGGACTATCACAGACATTCTCTGTCGAATGTTTGTTGCTGGCCAGCACACCGATGATATTACCATACAGGCTGATACACAACTGAAAAAATGCAACTTGCTTGACTTTGTTTTTGGGATCATGTATAGTACAGACCAAAAGTTTGGACACACCTTCTCATTTAAAGATTTTTCTGTATTTTCATGACTATGAAAATTGTAAATTCACACTGAAGGCATCAAAACTATGAATTAACACATGTGGAATTATAAACTTAACAAAAAAGTGTGAAACAACTGAAAATATGTCTTATATTCTAGGTTCTTCAAAGTAGCCACCTTTTGCTTTGATGACTGCTTTGCACACTATTGGCATTCTCTTGATGAGCTTCAAGAGGTAGTCAACGGAAATGGTTTTCACTTCACAGGTGTGCCCTGTCAGGTTTAATAAGTGGGATTTCTGGCCTTATTAATGGGGTTGCGACCATCAGTTGTGTTGTGCAGAAGTCTGGTGGATACACAGCTGATAGTCCTACTGAATAGACTGTTAGAATGTGTTTTATGCAAGAAAAAAGCAGCTAAGTAAAGAAATTCAGTGTGAATGTACAATTTTCATAGTCATGAAAATACAGAAAAATCTTTAAATGAGAAGGTGTGTCCAAACTTTTGGTCTGTACTGTATATAGCATTGCTACATGGACCAAGCTATGAAGCACCAAGATGCTGTGATAATGATGGACTGCGCTGCTGCGTTCCTAACCCTAGATACAACAATCACGCTATGTATGTAGTACCATTATTTGTAATGTGTTATGGGAATGTACAACATGTGAGTTATGTAAAGTGTTAATGTTTACTGTGGGTAGTGTATAGTGCAGCATAGACACAGGATTAGATTAGGGATAAGATATGTACTGTTCATAAAGTAGGTGGTTTAGCAACAGCGTAGGACATAGGATAGATAGGATATAGTTAATAATAGAAGTAGCCCAGTGGGAGGAACTAGTGTTAATAAAAGTTGGGCACTTCCTGGTAGTGAGGGAGATAGAG
This sequence comes from Oophaga sylvatica, assembly GCA_033576555.1. Classification (NCBI taxonomy): domain Eukaryota; kingdom Metazoa; phylum Chordata; class Amphibia; order Anura; family Dendrobatidae; genus Oophaga; species Oophaga sylvatica. Next base: position 35,286,299 of record JARQOD010000007.1, on the reverse strand, counting down.
ATGTGCAGTGAAAAGTCCAAGTTCAAGGTCAGTGGGGTGCTAGGGTCAGCATGTGTCCACCATTTGAGGCAGTGGGACACCATACTGGAATCCCGAACATACTGTTCTGTCGCACCCAGAGCTCGAGGTCTGACATAGGGGCTCCCAGGCATATTGTGTCCTTTGACGTACAAGGGAAGATGAACAGGGGCCCACCAAGACAGAAGGTAATGGATCCCAGGTGCACTACCGAACGGGGAGATCCCTTAGGCTAACAGAGCCAGTGGGCGAAGGGATGCTCAAGGAAGAACTAATGATAGGACTGGAGATGTGTTCTGCTAAGAAAGTAATGAGCTGCTGTGCCCTATCTCATGTGATACCACTTGATGAACTTGGACTGACTAGTAAACGTTTGGTTGTTGCAATGAACTTGGTGTCCCCTGAATCGTGTGCGACGGCTCCTAAAAATAGAGGCCTGAAGACAGCGGAGGCCTGCAGTCTACAAGTGAGTGTGATGCACCCCACAGCACACTGGGACTGGGACACCGTTTGTCTGCAAAGTGCCAGAGTGTAACAGGACAGCAGCTCGGTCATGACTACCACTCTGCCGCACTTTACAATGCAGAAGGACACTAAGCAAACATGGCAGAGATGTCTGATGAGAAGTAGGACGTGGCCCTGGAGACGCCGAAGCTAGTCCCCCGATTACTCTGTAAGGGCCACACAGTTTTATATTCTTTTACAGGTTCCCTAGTACATTTTTTTGCCACCTTATGGGACAGTCTGGAATTAATGATAAATTGAGCCCAAGCAGTCAAATTTTTCCAAGATTAAATGGTAACAGAAAATCCAAGGTTAAAGAAGACCCCTCAATCCTGTCTAGACCCTGACAAATAGCTTCCTACTGCAGACATGGCTGTCCTTACCAGGTCATTATTGTCAGGAAGTGTGTGACCAGGCTCCAGATGTCCCAGAGAGTCCTCTCACTACTTCACTGGATGTTAGCATTCAATGTGTCTTTTTCTTTTAAAAAAAATAAATGAACAGAAAAATTCTTAAAACTTACACACCGCCAGAACATGAACTCTACCATTACCACCATAGTGATACTGAATAAAAAGCAATGTATTGAATTCAGTTTTACCACCATGCAGTAACCATATACCGGTAGACTATATAGCTTTGCAGACTGTATAAGTAAATACAGTACAGAAAAATCCAGGGACACACAGGTGACATTCTTTCTAATTGTAGTCACTCATTTTCCAGTTTTCATCTAGTCCAGTGTTTCCCAAACTCCAGTCCTCACGGCCACCACGGGTCATGTTTTCAGGATTTCCTTTGTATTGCGCAGATGGTGGAAGTATCATCAAGGCATCAGGCATTCTCTCACCTGTGCAACACTATGGAAATCCTGAAAACATGACCCGTGGGGTCTGTGAGGACTGGAGTTTGGGAAACACTGATCTGGTCTATGATGACTTCTTCCATCTAATTTCTGCAGAAATAGAGATATCATAACAGAGATATCTTTGGCTCAGTGTGGAAGTACAGGAGCGTGCTATCCACAGTGCTGAGATACAGGTGTGTGCTAACCACAGTGCGGAAGTACAGGTGCGTACTACCCACAGTGCTGAGATACAGGTGTGTGCTAACCACAGTGCTGAGGTACAGATGCGTGCTAACCACAGTGCTGAGGTACAGATGCGTGCTAAGCACAGTGCTGAGGTAAAGATGCGTGCTAAGCACAGGGCTGAGGTACAGATGCGTGCTAACCATAGTGTGGAGGTACAGGTGTGTGCTACCCTCAGTGCGGAAGCACCGATGCGTGCTAACCACAGTGCTGAGGAACAGGTACGTGCTAACCACATTGCTGAGGTACAGGTACGTGCCACCCACAGTGCAGAGGTACAGGTACGTGTTACCCACAGTGCAGAGGTACAGGTGCGTGTTACCCACAGTGCGGAGGTACAGGTGCGTGCTGCCCACAGTGCAGAGGTACAGGTGCGTGCTGCCCACAGTGCAGAGGTACAGGTGCGTGCTAAACATAGTGAGGAGGTACAGGTACGCGCTACCCAGTGTGGAGGTACAGTTGCGTGCTACCCACAGTTCAGAAGTACAGCTGTGTTCACACACATAGCTTTATAGAAGAGGCTTTTGGAGTAACTCTGCTTTGAAAAGTGCCTAAAAAAAATCATCCTTTGACTCTCCTATTTATTTCTATTGTAACGCCACTTTTCTGCTCCATTATTCAGTCTTTTGAGTGTTTTTCTTCCCTTTCAAGATTTGAAAACAATCTGCTGAAAAATCGTATTATTGTTTGTATTACTTATAGAAGTTTAGCCCCTTAGTGACAGAGCCAATTTTGACCTTAAAGGGAATCTGTCACCCCATTTTTGCCCTATGAGATAGGGCCACCGCTATCAGGGGCTTAGCTACAGCATTCTGTAATGCTGTAGCTAAGCCCCGATGTTACCTGAAAGTGAATAAAAACAAGTTATAAAATACTCACCCAGGGGCATTCCGGAGCAGTCCGGTCTGGAGGGAGTTGCGGTCCGGTCCGGGGCCTCCCATCTCATAGCGAAGCCGGCCTCTTCTTTCCGTACCGTCGCGGCTCCTGCGCAGGTGCACTGCTCTGCCCTGGTGACGGCAGAGCAGAGTACTACAGTGCGCAAGCGCCGGACCTCTCTGACCTTTCCCGGCGCCTGCGCACTGCAGTACTCGGCTCTGCCCTCACCAGGGCAGAGCAGTGCGCCTGCGCAGGAGCCGCGACGGGACGGAAAGAAGAGGATGGCTTCGCTACGAGATGGGAGGCCCCGGACGGGACCGCAACTCCATCCAGACCAGAATGCTGTAGATAATTCCCTGATGGCGGTGGCCCTATCTCATAGGGCAAAAATGGGGTGACAGATTCCCTTTAATGACCAAGCCAAATTTTTTAAATCTAACCAGTGTCACTTTATGTGTTTATAACTCTGGAACGCTTCAATGAATCCTGCTGATTCTGAAATTGTTTTTTTGACATATTGTACTTCATGATAGTGGTAAAATTTCTTTGATATGACTTGCTTTTATTTTTGAAAATATCGTAAATTTGGCGAAAATTTTCAAAATGTCACAATGTTCAAACTTTTAATTCTTATGCCCTTAAATAAGAAAGTTATATCACACAAAATAGTTAATAAATACCATTTCCCACATGTCTACTTTACATCAGCATCATTTTTTAAACATAATTATTTTTTTTATTAGGAAGTTAGAAGACTTAAAAGTTGACATTTTCCAACAAAATTTACAAAACCATTTTTTAGGGACCATATCACATCTGAAGTGACTTTGAGGGGCCTATATGACATAAAATACCCAAAAATGACAACATTCTAAAAACTGCACCCCTCAAAACCACATTCAATAAGTTTATTAACCCTTCCGGTGCTTCACAGGAACTAAAGCAATGTGAAAGGAAAAAATGAACATTTAACTTTTTTCACAAAAATTTTACTTTAGCTTCAAATTAGTTATTTTCACAAGGGTAACAGGAGAAAATGGACCCAAAAATGTGTTACACATTTTCTACTGAGTACGCCGACACCCCATATGTGAGGGAATACTACTATTTGAGCATATGGCAGAGCTCGGAAGGGAAGGAGCAATGCTTGACTTTATGAACACAAATCCGTCTGGAATCAAGAGCGGGCGCCATGTGTTTGGAGAGCCCCTGATGTGCCTAAAAAGTGGAACCCCCGCCACAAGTTAGGGAACTAATCCAGATGTGTCATGAACACCTTGAACTCCCAAATGCTTCACAGACGTTTATCACGTAGAGCTGTGAAGATACAAAATCACATTTTACACACAAAAATGTAATTTCATCCCCAATTGTTTTATTTTCACAAGGATAGCAGAAGAAAATGGACCCAAAAATTTGTTACGCAATTTCTCATGAGTATGCCAATACTCCATATGTGTTGTGAACACGCTGGAGGTGACTTCAAAGCTGGGGCTTCCTCCGGTGGTTGCTGAGGGTAATTAACCAATTGCTGAATGGCTTTCAGCTGGGTCTGAATGGTCTGATACAAGTGACCTGAACTACCATCAGCTCTGCCGGTAATCAATTGTTCTTCCAGGTCTTGCTTGGCGCTCAGCTTGCATTCCTGCTTTCATTCAGATAAGTGATTTGCTGTTTTTTTTCCTCTGGTTGGATTTTCTTTGCTTGTTTGCTGCCTTGCAGTGGACTTCAGCCTAGTCCCCTTTTGGGGCCTGGCGCTGCAATTGTGCTCAGTTTGTGTTTGCACTTTTTTCTCTGTTCCTGTGTCACTTTTTATTTACTGAATTGCTGTGTGTTACATCAGAGATCTGATTTAGGTGGTAGAGATCGTGTGATCTCAGGTTTTTTGTTAATCAGAAGTGTTGGTATTTTTGTCAGGGTTTTTTGGGTTGCAGTCAGAATTCTTTCCTATACTTTTCTATCTAGACAGAATTGGGCCCCAGCGTTTGCTCATTCTATTTTCTGTCTGTGTTCGTATTTTCTTCTTGTCTAACCACCATTACATGTTTGGGGGCTTCCTATTTCTTTGGGGTTCTGCTACGGGGCAGTTAGCTTTCATCTTTCTGCCTTTAGGTGTAGCTATCTCTCCGGCTGTGACGAGGCGTCTAGGATCACCGTAGGTACGCTCCACGGCTACTTCTAGTGTTGCGGTTAGTTTAGGGTCCTGCAACCCAATAGTTTCCAGCCTCTCTGGTGTATTGCTACTTTGACTATTTTTGCTATTTCTCCTCAGCTACCGAAACATAACAGTATTACCGGCCCGACTGAAAATTATATGGTACTCAACAGAAGGGAAAAATAGTAGAAAAAAAAGGGAGTTGTCATAAATTTTTTTTTCTGTTTGTTGCATTTTTTCCCTCTTTTTCTCTGGGTGCTGAGGAGGAATTTTTTTTTCCTCAATGGAGTTTGCACAGTTGTCTGGCCATGTGGAGCAGCTTGCCACTGAGGTTCAGAGTATTACTACCTATCTTGCTAGGTTGCCGGTTGTGGAAACTAGGATCCCCATACCAGATTTATTTTTGGGGAATCGGTCTAAATTTCTAAAATAACTGTAAGTTGTTTTTTGCCTTAAAGCCTAAGTCCTCAGAGAACGCAGCACAGCAGGTTCAAATTGTCATCTCTCTGCTGCGCGGCGATCCTCAGGATTGGGCTTTTTCCCTGACACCTGGGGATCCTGTTTTGAATGATGTTGATGTATTTTTTTAGGCTCTGGGGTTATTGTACGATGAACCTAAAGTCACTGATCAAGCTGAAAAGACCTTGTTGGCATTAAATCAGGGTCATGAAGACGCTGAGCTGTACTGTCAGAAATTACGAAAGTGGGCAGTCCTGACCAAATAGAATGATGATGCTTTGGCAGCCCTTTTTCGGAAGGGTCTGTCAGAAAATGTAAAGGACGTTATGGTGGGATTCCTGTTCCCTCTGGTGTCAATGATTCTATGTCTTTGGCTATTCAAATTGACAGACGTTTGCGTGAGCGCAGAGGTATGCGTGAGATAGTGTTGCCTTGTGAGCTAGCTCCTGAGCCCATGCAGTGTGATGGAGTGACTTCTGGGGCTCAGCGTCATGAGTTTCAAAAGCGCAATGGGTTATGTTTCTACTGTGGTGACGCTTCCCATGCTATTTCCGTCTGTCCTAAGCGGGGAAGACGTTTTGCGCGCTCAGTTGTCTTGGGTAGTGTTCAGACTAAATTTCTGTTGACTGTTACCCTGATTTGCTCCCCGTCCACATTTTCTGCTCAGGCTTTTGTTGATTCAGGAGCAGCTATTAACCTGATGGATTTTGACTTTGCCAAATGTTGTGGGTTTCCCTTGATACCCCTGCGGAAGTCTATTCCTTTACTGGGCATTGATTCTACCCCTTTGGCGGAGAATAAACCCCAGTTTTCTACTCAGGTGATAATGAGGGTTGAACCAGATCATCAGGAGAGTTGCAAACTTCTGGTGTTGCATAATCTTCATGACATTATTGTACTGGGTTTCCCTTGGTTACAGACTCATAATCCTGTTTTGGATTGGAAATCTGTGTCTGTGACCAGTTGGGGCTGCCAATGTGTTAATACTAACACTCCTGTTTTTTCTGCCTCTCCCAGTCTCAGGATGTCCCTGATTTTTTGACTGATATTTCAGATGTGTTTAGTGAGAGTAAGTCTGCATCCTTACCTCCTCACAGGAGCTATGAATGCGCTATTGAGTTAGTGCCTGGTGGTAAATTTCCTAAAGGTCGCCTTTTTAATTTATCTGTACCTGAACACGATGCTATGCGATCTTACATCAAGGAGTCTTTGGAGAAGGGTCATATCAGACCATCCTCTTCACCCTTGGGCGCCGGTTTTTTCTTTGTGGCCAAGAAGGATGGTTCATTGAGGCCGTGTATTGACTATCGCCTCCTGAATAAAATCACTGTTAAATATCAATATCCGTTACCCTTGATTTCTGACCTGTTTTCCAGGGTGAAAAGTGCTAGTTGGTTTACCAAGCTTGACCTCAGGAGGGCGTATAACCTTATTCGCATTAAGCACGGGGATGAATGGAATACGGCGTTTAATACCCCAGAGGGGCATTTTGAGTTGCTAGTGATGCCTTTTGAGCTTACTAATGCCCCTTCCGTCTTCCAATCCTTCATGAATTATATTTTCAGGGATTTTGTGGATAAATTTCTGATCGTTTATTTGGATGATATCTTGATTTTTTCCAACTAGTGGGACTCTTATGTAAAACATGTTCGGACTGTGTTCCAGATTTTGAGAGAGAATGCACTGTATGTGAAGGGATCAAAGTGTCTTTTTGGCGTACAGAAGGTCTCATTTCTGGGATTCATTTTGTCTCCGTCTGTCATTGAAATGGACCCGGTCAAGGTTCAGGCCATCTGTGATTGGGTTCTACCTACTACATTGAAGGCTCTTCAGAGATTTTTGGGTTTTGCCAATTTTTATCGTAAATTTATTGGTAATTTCTCTGGTATTGTTAAACCATTGACTGATTTGACCAAAAAGGGTTCTGATGTGGTGAATTGGCCTCCTGAGGCAGTTTCTGCTTTTCAGGAACTTAAGCAGAGATTAATTTCTGCTCCTGTTCTACGGCAGCCTGATGTTTCTCTGCCGTTTCAGGTGGAGGTTGATGCTTCTGAGATTGGGGCAGGTGCCATTTTGTACCAAAGGGATCCAGAGACCTCTAAGAGTAACCCTTGTGCCTTCTCTCAAAAATTTTCTCCAACTGAACGTAATTATGACGTGGGTAATCGGGAGTTATTGGCCATGAAGTGGGCCTTTGAAGAGTTGAGACATTGGCTGGAAGTAGTCACACATCAGGTGGCGGTCTTCACGGACCATAAGAACCTAGTTTCTCTCGAATCAGCCAAGCGACTTAATCCTAGACAGGCCAGGTGGGCCTTTTCACATGTTTTAATTTTGTGGTTTCTTTTCTTCCAGGCACTAAGAATGTTAAGGCGGATGCCCTCTCGAGGAGTTTCTTGGCGGATTCTCCTGAGTTATCTGATCCTGCTGTTATTTTGAAAGAGGGTGTAGTTCTTTCAGCCATCTCGCCCAATTTGAGACTGGCTCTGGAGGGGTGTCAGGAGGATAAACCTGAACGCTGCCCTGTTGGGAAATTGTTTGTCCCAGACCAGTGGAAGAGTGTGATGTCTGAGATTCATTGTTCCGCGTTGGCTGGTCATCCCGGGATTTTTGGTACCAGAGACTTGGTGAGTCGGTCCTTTTGGTGGCCTACTTTGTCTTGTGATGTCAGGGACTTTGTGCAGTCCTGTGGGACTTGCTCTGGTTCCAAACCTTGCTCTTGCTCTAGTGGTTTGTTAATGCCATTACCTGTACCCAAGAGGCCATGGACCCATATTTCTATGGATTTTATTTCCGACCTCCCTGTCTCTCAGAGAATGACCGTTATCTGGGTAATCTGTGATAGGTTTTCCAAGATGATACATCTTGTGCCATTACCTAAGTTGCCTTCCTCCTCCGAATTGGTGCCTTTGTTCTTTCAGCATGTGGTTCGGTTACATGGCATTCCGGAGAACATTGTGTCTGACAGAGGAGTCCAGCTTGTTTCCAGATTTTGGAGGACATTTTGTCCTAAACTTGGTGTTCAGTTATCTTTCTCCTCTACATTTCACCCTCAGACCAATGGACAAACCGAGAGAACAAACCAGACCTTGGAGACTTATTTGAGATGTTTTGTGTCTGCTGATCAAGATGACTGGGTCTCTTTTTTGCCTTTGGCTGAGTTTGCTCTTAATAATAGGGCTAGCTCTGCCACCTTGATGTCTCCATTTTCCTGCAATTCTGGGTTTCACCCTCGATTTTCTTCAGGACAGGCGGAGGCTTGTCTGTCCGGGGGTTGACTCTATTGTGGAGCAAAAGCTGCAGATTTGGGACCAGGTAGTGGAGAGGTTGTCTCTCTCTCAAGAGAAGGCCCAGCGGTTTGCCAACCGGCATAGGATTGATGGTCCTTGTTTTAAAGTGGGGGACTTGGTTTGGTTGTCCTCAAGAAATATCCCTATGAAGGTTGCATCTCCAAAATTTAAGCCAAGGTTCATTGGACCTTATAAGATCATGGAAATTCTTAATCCAGTTTCCTTCCGTTTGTTTCTTCCAGGGACAGTTAAGATCCATAACGTGTTCCACAAGTCCTTATTGAAGAGGTTTGTCGAGCCAGTGGTTCTTATGGCTGCGCCTCCCGACCCTGTTTTGGTTGAGGGCAATTTGGAGTATGTGGTTGAGAAAATATTGGATTCTCATTTTGCTAGACGGAAACTCCAGTATTTGGTTAAGTGGAGAGGTTATGGTCAGGAGGACAATTCTTGGGTGTTTGCTTCGGACATCCATGCTAGGAGACTGATCCGTGCCTATCATCGAGCTCATCCTGATCGGCCTGGTTGCACGGGTGAGGGTTCGCTGACCCCTCCTCAAGGGGGGGGGTACTGTTGTGGAAAAGCTGGAGGCGACTTCGGAGCTGGGGCTCCCTCCGGTGGTTGCTGAGGGTAATGAACCCAATGCTGAATGGCTTTCAGCTGGGTATGAATGGTCTGATATAAGTGACTAGATAATCAGGGGAGATTTATGTCATTTTTATCAGCTGTTAGGGATGAAGTCACCCGCAGCACTTGTGCATATTGTCAGGCGGGTTTTTTTTATTAGGAAGTTAGAAGGCTTAAAAGTTGACCAGCGATTTCTCATTTTTCCAACAAAATTTACAAAACCATTTTTTAGGTACCACATCACATCTGAAGTGACTTGGAGGGGCCTACATGACAGAAAATACCCAAAAATGGCAACATTCTAAAAACTGTACCCCTCAAAACCACATTCAATAAGTTTATTAACCCTTCCGGTGCTTCACAGGAACTAAAGCAATGTGAAAGGAAAAAATGAACATTTAACTTTTTTCACAAAAATTTACTTTAGCTTCAAATTAGTTATTTTCACAAGGGTAACAGGAGAAAATGGACCCAAAAATTTGTTACACATTTTCTACTGAGTACGCCGACACCCCATATGTGAGGGAATACTACTATTTGAGAATATGGCAGAGCTCGGAAGGGAAGGAGCAACGCTTGACTTTATGAACAAAATCCATCTTATAATCAAGAGCGGACCCCATGTGTTTGGAGAGCCCCTGATGTGCCTAAACAGTGGAACCCCCGCCACAAGTTAGGGATCTAATCTAGATGTGTCATGAACACCTTGAACTCCCAAATGCTTCACAGACGTTTATAACATAGAGCTGTGAAGATACAAAATCACATTTTACACACAAAAATGTAATTTCATCCCCAATTGTTTTATTTTCACAAGGATAGCAGAAGAAAACGGACCCAAAAATTTGTTACGCAATTTCTCATGAGTATGCCAATACTCCTTATGTGTTGTGAACACGCTGGAGGCGACTTCGAAGCTGGGGCTCCGTCCGGTGGTTGCTGAGGGTAATGAACCAATTGCTGAATGGCTTTCAGCTGGGTCTGAATGGTCTGATATAAGTGACCTGAACTCCCATCAGCCTTGACGGTAATTGTTCTTCCAGGTCTTGCTTGGAGCTCAGCTTGCATTCCTGCTTTCATTCAGATAAGTGATTTGCTGTTTTTTTCCTCTGGTTGGATTTTCCTTGCTTGTTTGCTGCCTTGCAGTGGACTTCAGCCTAGTCCCCTTTTGGGGCTGGCGCTGCAATTGTGCTCAGTTTGTGTTTGCACTTTTGCTCTGTTCCTGTGTCACTTTTTATTTGCTGAATTGCTGTGTGTTACACCAGAGATCTGATTTAGGTGGAAGAGATCGTGTGATCTCAGGTTTTTTGTTAATCAGAAGTGTTGGTATTTTTGTCAGGGTTTTTTGGGTTGCAGTCAGAATTCTTTCCTATACTTTTCTATCTAGACAGAATTGGGCCCCAGCGTTTGCTCATTCTATTTTCTGTCTGTGTTCGTATTTTCTTCTTGTCTAACCATTACATGTTTGGGGGCTTCCTATTTCTTTGGGGTTCTGCTACGGGGCAGTTAGCTTTCATCTTTCTGCCTTTAGGTGTAGCTATCTCTCCGGCTGTGACGAGGCATCTAGGATCACCGTAGGTACGCTCCACGGCTACTTCTAGTGTTGCGGTTAGTTTAGGGTCCTGCAACCCAATAGTTTCCAGCCTCTCTGGTGTATTGCTACTTTGGCTACTTTTGCCATTTTTCCTCAGCTACCGAAACATAACACATATGTGGGAGAAAACCACTGTTTGGGTGCACAGCACGCTCGGAAAGGAAGGAGTACTAGTGTGAACACGTCACTCCTTGTTGATTATAACCGTAATGGTGCCTTGATTAGGGATGCCACTACCATATTAACATATCATAAAGGTAAATCTGGCACTCAAAATTGTAATGAAGAAAAATAATTTTATTTTAGAAATGCAATCCACAACATGTAACGTTTCGACCTTCTTCAGACAGATTGCAAAGGAGACTGTTAAGAAAGGCAAAATGGTGGATACATGTCCATAAAGTTTTCTTGTGAAAAAGCGCTGCATAAGTAAAGCAGTATAGTGGTTCTGCTGTGAGGTAAGGCGCTTTTCTTCATTACAATTTTGAGTGCCAGATTTACCTTTATGATACGGAAAGGAAGGAGTGACCTTTTGGAGAGCCCCTGATGTGCCCAGTGGTATAGTGAGCATTTTGAACCCACAGGTACTACACAGAATTGATAACATTGGGTCGTCATATTGAACATTTTAATTTTTTTTCAAGAAAATGTTGTTCTAGCCCCAAATTTGTAATTTTCACTATGGATAATAGGAGAAAACGAACCCCGTAAGTTGTTGTGCAATTTGTCCCGAACATGACCATACCCCATATGCAATCAAAAATTTCTGCTTGTGCACATGGCAGGGCTAGGAAAGGAAAAACAGGTATTTGCCTGGGATAGATTGTAAATGCTAGTTTTTGAAGAGCCCCTGATATGTGAAAACAGCAGAAAACCCCCACAAGTGACCCCATTTTAGAAACTAGACCCCTCAAGGAATTCATCTAAGGGTGGACTGAGCATTTTCAGCTTATAGGTGCCTCAATTCTATAAAATTGAGAAGTGGAAAAATGACAATATAGTGGTAAAAATGTAACTTTTGCATTTGCTGCAAATTTGCCAGGTACATAAGGGTTAATAGGTGACACTGGACCCCACAATTTATTGCGCAATTTTTCCTGAATGCGGTGCCACCCCATATGTTGTCAGAAATTACTGTAAGGCCACACGTCATGGCTGAAAAGGAAGTAGCGCTATTTGGCTTTTGAATCACAGATTTTGCTAGTATAGTTTACAGGCGACATTTGCGGAACCTAGAAAGTGTCAGAACAGCAGAAAATCCCCCAAAGTGACCCCATTGTACAGTCATGGCCAAAAGTTTTGAGAATGACACAAATATTATATTTTCACATGATCTGCTGCCCTCTGGTTTTTATGTGTGTTTGACAGATGTTTTTATCACAGACAGAAATATAATTACAAACATATGAGTAACAAAAGCTTATATTGACAGTTAGAATGAGTTAATGCAGCAAATCAATATTTGCAGTGTTGACCCTTCTTCTTCAGGACCTCTGCAATTCTCCCTGGCATGCTCTCAATCAGCTTCTGGACCAAATCCTGACTGATAGCAGTCCATTCCTGCACAATCAATGCTTTCATTTTGTCAGAATTTTTAGGTTTTTGTTTGTCCACCCGTCTCTTGATGATTGACCACAAGTTCTCAATGGGATTAAGATCTGGGGAGTTTCCAGGCCATGGACCCAAAATCTCTATGTTTTGTTCCCTGAGCCATTTAGTTATCACCTTTGCTTTATGACAAGGTGCTCCATCATGCTGGAAAAGGCATTGTTGATCGCCAAACTGCTCTTGGAGGGTTGGGAGAAGTTGCTCTTGGAGGACATTCTGGTACCATTCTTTATTCATGGCTGTGTTTTTAGGCAAGACTGTGAGAGAGCCGATTCCCTTGGCTGAGAAGCAACCCCACACATGAATGGTTTCAGGATGCTTAACAGTTGGCATGAAACAAGACTGGTGGTAGCGCTCACCTTGTCTTCTCCGAATGAGGCATTTTCCTGATGTCCCAAACAATCGAAAAGGGGATTCATCAGAGAAAATAACTTTACCCCAGTCCTCAGCAGTCCACTGCCTGTACTTTTTGCAGAATATCAGTCTGTCCATGTTTTTTTCTGGAGAGAAGTATCTTCTTTGCTGTCGTCCTTGAGACCAGCCTTGCTCCAAGAGTCTCCGCCTCACAGTGCGTGAAGATGCACTCACACCTGCCTGCTGCCATTCCTGAGCAAGCTCTGCACTGCTGGTAGCCCGATCCTGCAGCTGAAATACTTTTAAGAGACGGTCCTGGCGCTTGCTGGTCTTTCTTGGGTGCCCTGGAGCCTTTTAATCAGATTTATATATTTTTTTAGGTTTTGCTGTTATCACACAGTAAAAATTATTTTTTATAAAAAGTAGTTTGTTTTTTTTGTCGTCATAATTTGAGAGCTGTAACTTTTTTATTTTTTGTCAAAACAGAGCTGTATGCTCTTGCGAGACGAGTTGCAGATTTTTTTGGCACCATTTTGGGGCACATCTTTTTTTATTGCTTTTCATTCAGATGTTTCAGACACAGAATGAACAAAACCCAGCAATTCAGTTGTTTTTATTTTTTGCGCCGTTCGCCGTGCTGTAAAAGTGATGAGACCGATTTGTTCGTTTGGTTGGTAAAATTACAGTGATATCAGATTTATACTGATTTTTTTAAGCTTTGCTCTTTTTACACACTAAGAACAATATTTGTGTTTAAACTGTTTTTATTATTATTGTACGGAAATAAAAGGCTACAGATAAGGTAAATGCATGTACATAACCATAGAAAAGCATTTTCATCAATGAATCAACAACCATAAACATAGAATTTTTTTTTTTTTAACACTTAAGCAGTAATAGCATCAATACTATTAGTCACAACAAATGTCGAATCGTACATGACCCACACCCACCGTAAGCCATGTACCCCCGACTGAGCATTGGGGCCGAAGTGGTCCCATGCTCGTGGCGTCACTGGGGGACACATTAACGTCATGTGTCTCGCCAGGACACAGAATGTATTTCCAGAGTGCACTCTGGGTTCATAACAGCTTCCTCAAGCATGTTAGCTATAAGTCACATAACCTGGGAAACTAAAAACAATAGGTTCCTAAGACGCCTAACGTCCTCCAGAAGCATAGAGAAACGTACAGCGTCACTCAAACTTTCAATGTGTACTCAAGAGAAGCAAAAAGAGAAAAGTAGAGGGGGAGGGGGGAATTAGATTAAGAGAAAGACAAGGGGGGAGCGGGTAAGGGGGGGTAGGAAGAGGGGAGTGAAGGTATGTATCCCACGAATAAACGCCTGTTCAAAGTCTTCGCGGCCATGGAGACCAAGTCATCAGAAACTTAGGTTGACATATGTCAGCCTTACATTGTAATTCTTCAAAAGACCTTATGCTCTCCACTTTGGTGCGCCATGTAGTGGTGGTAGGGCACGTAGCAGACAGCCAGTAATTGGGAATAACTGCATTGGCCGCAATCAAGAGCTGTGTAGCTAAATTGAACCTGTGTGGCTTGTATGTGTGATTAGGTATGTGAAGCACCGCCTGCTGGAAGGACCCTAAAACACCAGAATCCCAGCCCATTACCGCTCTGATCTCTGATAGGACCTCTTGCCAAAATGGCTGGATATCTCTGCAGGACCACCAGATATGGAATAGAGAACCTGTTGCAGCGCTACATCTCCAGCATAACGCCGAAGGAGCTAGGCCGTAAGCAAACAGTTTCTCTGGGGTCTTATACCACCGCGAAAGTATTTTAAAATGGTTTTCTTGAAGTCTAACACATCGTGAATAACCTTTGGCGTGGTGTAATAATCGCACTTTTTGGTTGTGCGTAAACGATATTCCTAGTTCTCTCTCCCATGAGTCTAAATATCCTGGAAGATGTTCTCTGAAGTCTGAATCAAGGGCGTGGAGAATAATCCGTAATGGTCGTGAGCGCGACTGAGTGGTACTCAATAAAGCATCAAAAGGGTTGCGCAATCTCTTCATGTCCATCAGTCTGAGGGCCTCCTGACATGTGTTATGAAAACCTTGATAGGTAAGAAAATGTGTGCCCTTACCCTGATATAGGTCACGCAGTTCGTCCATAGAGGGAATAGATTCCCTGTGTAGTATGTCTCGAATAGTAAGATGGCTAAGCCCCTCCCACCAGCTAGTAGTCATTGCATCAGCAGATTTCAAAGCATGCGGCAATAGGTTCGCAGGCAGAGACAAGATGGTATCTTGTTGCAGTTGGTGTCCATATTTAAGCCATGTCAGCTGAGCTCCGCCAAATAATAATGCCTCAGTATTGCGTGTGTTATATCTTATAGTACTGCCCCTCAAAGAAGGGAACCAAAATTCCTGTTCCACTGTGCGACCCGTTGATGTCAGTTTCTTAGGGTCCAGCCCCAAAGATCTTGTAGGGCTGACATATTCTAGCTAGTGCTGTAGCTGTAGCGCTTCGTAGTACTTTTGCGGATCAGGTAATCCCAATCCTCCCGCAGTTCTGTGTCTGGTCAGTAATTTATAAGTTAACCGTGGGCGTCGTTTATTCCAGACGTAGTTGGAGAACAATCTTCTAATCGTTTTAAAGAGTAGAGAGGGCAATGGAATGGGTAGCATAGCCATTGTATACAGTAAGCAAGGCATAATATATGCTTTCACTATGTTAATCCGTCCTATCCAAGATATCGTCGGGAAGTCATATGCAGTCAGTAACCCAGTTAGTTTCTGTAGTAAAGGGGGTAATTATATTGGTAAAGATCCGCAAGGGAAGCTGGAAATTTGACTCCCAAGTAGGTAATGTGCGACGTCGCCCATGCAAATGAGGTATTCGATTTAATGTGTAATACTGTGCTGTTTTGAATTCCAATATTCAAAATTTCGGATTTCTCAAAATTTACCTTGTAATTAGATAAGGTGCCAAAGCCATTGAGTAAGCCCTGTAGAGTCTGCAAGCCTCTGGCCGGGTTAGATACCACAAACAGCAGATCATCGGCGTATGCTAAAATTTTAATATGTTTAGTAGTTGCTATGTCCACTCCTTCCACTTCACGCATTTCCCTGACCTGTTGTAACAGTGGTTCCAAAGTAAGAACAAAGAGTGTCGGGGAGAGAGGGCATCCCTGCCTTGTCCCATTAGTGATACCGAAAGAGGGCGAGAGCGTGCCGTTCACCTTGAGTCTACCAGACGGCAGTCCATATAAAGTAAAGATGGCCGCAATTAACTCAACGGGAAAGCCAAATCTAAATAGTGTCTGACGCATGAAGGACCAGCTCCCCCTGTCGAAAGCCTTCTCTGCGTCTACCCCCAACAGGGTGAGCTGGATTCCCTTTTTCCTTGCCGCTGCCATCACATGACAGAGTTTCAGGCTGTTGTCTTTGCCCTCTCTCCCCGACACAAAACCCACCTGGTCGTCAAGCACTAGATTAGGTACTAAGTGGTGCATTCTATTTGCAAGTACCTTCGCCCACAGCTTTATATCTATATTCAGTAAGGAAATTGGTTGATAACTGGAGCACCTCGTGGCATCTTTACCGGGTTTAGGTAGCAAAGTAACATGAGCCTCAAGGGATTGCTTAGGGAGAGATTCCCCCTTAAGGTACTGCCACACTAAACAATCCCGCTAGCGATCACGATAACGACGCATACTAATGCGATCGCTAGCGGGATTGTTTCTATATCGCTAGTAGCAGCCTATTTTAGCGATGTCGTTAAGGACGCTATCGCGGTTAGCAATCTCCTTAACGACTTTAGCGGTACAAAAGTACCGCTAAATCGCTAACAAAAGGTGCTACACTCAGCGATATATACTTACCAGCGGGGCGCCGACGATAAAAATAGGGTCCGGAACGATGAGAACGACGAGCGAGATCACAGCAGGATCTCAGCAGGGGCCACGTCGCTGGTAGATGCCGCACACAACAACATCGCTAACGGGATCGCTAAATAGTGACGTTTTTTAGCGATCCCGTTAGCGATGTTGTTTAGTGTGGCATACCCTTAAGGAGTTGCATAATGTTAAAAGGTGTGGTTTCAAGATATCCTGAAATTTGTTGAAGTAAACAGATGTCAGTCCGTCCGGACCAGGGCTTTTATTGGCTGGTAATGTCTTAATCACATGATCGATTTCATCTACCGTAACCGGTAAAAGCAATGAGTCTGTTTCTTCAGAGTTTAGTTTGGGAAGGGACAAGGAGTTCAAAAAAATCTCTTTGCTTCAGGACCATTTCATCCTCTGCAACCTGAGTCTGCTCCCGTAGATTATACAGCTCTGTATAGAAAATCTGAAATTGTTTTGCAATGCCTTCCGTCTCGCTAACTAGTTTCCCATCAGCGCCTCGAATATTCTTAATGTGACTCTGATTTCTAGATTTCTTAAGCAGTGATGTCATGAGGCGGCCACATTTGTCCCCATGGGAGTAGAACTTATATTGTCTCAATAAGTGTAGCTTAGCATGTTGAGTCACTAGCATGGTTTTCAGTTCCGTCCGCAGAGACGTTAGTCGCTTCAATGCCTCTGAGGTTTTTGTCTGTTTGTGAATTTTATCCAAAACTGCTATTTTACTTAGGAGAGTGTCAAAGGCCTTTGTACATTCCTTTTTCTGTATAGTGCCTAGCTGAATAAGAAGCCCCCGTATCACTGCCTTGTGCGTTTCCCATACCGTGGGAAATGGTACCTCCCCAGTGTCATTATAGTTAAAGAATTCGGTCAACGCTGTGCGGACCTTAGATACGATAGAAGCATCATTAAGGAGGTTCTCATTCAATCTCCAGCACCACTGTTTAAATGGCAGCTGCGCTAAGTGGAGCTTAACGTGTACGGGTGCATGGTCATGGGACTAATCGCGAGAGGGGAAGTTGTGCAAAGCAACGCTTTGGAGACAACAAGGTAGTCCAGGCATTGGTACGATTTGTGTGTGTTTGAATAGAATGTATAATCTTTAACCAGAGCATTATGGGTACGCCAAGCGTCCACCAGATTTAAGTCATTTAATGTGGAACGAACTCTAGCTAACGCTATCCCACTTATTGCAGACTTTCCAGAGGAAGCATCAAGTGATGGGAACAAACTCAGGTTGAAATCACCCCCTAGGATTACATGGCCCTGTGCAAACAAGCGGAGCTCTGTTAATTTTTGAATTAACCACTGTGTCTGGCCTTGGTTAGGCGCATAGAGATTAGC
This sequence comes from Oophaga sylvatica, assembly GCA_033576555.1. Lineage (NCBI taxonomy): Eukaryota > Metazoa > Chordata > Amphibia > Anura > Dendrobatidae > Oophaga > Oophaga sylvatica. The sequence goes on along the minus strand of JARQOD010000007.1, from coordinate 35,268,513 downwards.
AAATGTGTAGGATGTCCCACTGATGTCACCCCGTACAAAGATAGCCCTGCCCTCCGCATCTTGATGTCTTCCTTGAAGTTGGAACGGGACAGAGCTGCGGAAGGCAATCGCTACCCCTTTGGAGCGGCCAGCCGTATTACAACTATGAAACCACTGGGAAAACGTGTGTGTAGGGAGCCGGGGTACATTAGTTTGTCTGAAATGTGTTTCCTGCAGAAATATCACATCAGAGCGGTAAGTTTTTAAGAGTCGGAAAAGCTGGTGTCGCTTACCTTCAATATTCAACCCCTGGACATTGAATGACGTAACAGTGAGGTCCATTCCAGCAGGCGGTTCCCTCCTTGTTCAAAAGATAGAAACTGACAATCTCAGTAAATGACGGCCGTTGCAAAAAGGCTCCTAATAGCGATAACAATGTAAATAAATTACACTGGTCTTTTTGTGAATTCAAATGATATGCTTATACACTATGTGTAGGTATGACCGGAGAGAGGTCTAGCCACAAAACCCTCACTGCCAAATAGATGGAAATGAAGGAGTAAGGTTAACCCCACTTAATTGGTAACTGCAAGGAACGCGTGAGTGACAGGTGTGGGGGAGAGGGGATATGCGGGTCAGAGGGGGAGGAAAAGTGAAGGGGATTGAAGAATTGGAAGGATGGGTGAGAAAATGAAGAGAGGAAATAGAAAGATAAGAGAAGTAACAGGTATATCACTGATCGTTAGTAGGCAAATATGAATAGAGCGAGTATCAGGTGTATGAAAAAGTAAGTGTGTGTAAAGGCCGGTAGACGGGCACAACCCACCCAGCCGTTAGTAGCTATAACAAACATCATGTAGCATATAAAGAATAAGTGAATAGGTACTATGGCAGTGAGGTATAATATAACATAACCACCATACTTTTTTTTTTTTTTTAACTAAGACCCCCGTGGGGACCGTGAGATCTAGGGGTATAACCTGACTATTGAACAATTGTCATCAATTATCAACATTAAAAGCATGTCAAAACAGGACAAATAAGAAACAGATATGACGCACTGTCTCAACATCTCCATGGGGCTAATGCTCCCCTTTTAAACAGTAGTACTTTAACAATCAACTAACGGTGTGACCTGTTAGGGAGATGCACGACAGGCCTCAAAGACGACTGCGTCGTCAAAAAGTCTCGAACATAAATGACAATGTAGCAGTTGTCAACAAAAAGAAACCGTTCCTAGAAAACAAAAGGAATCGGAAATATAAGCACTGCCAGAAGTACCAGATATCAAGCATCATGTGCGAATAATCGCAACATGTGCTTCCTTAGTTACAGTGAGAGGCAATTATGCAGAACTCCGTGCTCTGCTTCTCTGTATAGTTATCCTTCTCCCCCAACTTCGTTCTTAGACTGCACAGAGGAGTCAGAGGTTGGGCTCCCTTCTTTATCTTGGCGTTTGCGTCCCCTCTTAGGGCGAGCTCCAGAGAGACTGGGAAACACCAGTTCTTGAGGTACAGGCATCCATGACGTTATTGCTACAGGAGGGATGTCCAAAGCTGACCAGACTGCGTCCAAGTCTCCAGGAGTATGAATTTGAAACCTTTTCTCTTTGATTTTAAAAGCTAGTCCAAAAGGAAACAGCCAGTGGTAGAGTATTTTCTTCCTCCGCAGAATGTCCAGCAATGGGCGCAGCTGTCTTCTCTTATAAAGAATGCTAGGAGCTAGGACTTGGAAGATACGTATGGGTGCGCTCTCATATAAAAGGTCTTGTCGTTCTCTCGCCGCCGCCAACAGAGCTGTGGTGTCATTAAAGGATAAAAGACCACATATTACATCACGTGGAGGTTCATCTGGTCGCGGTGGCGGTCGCAGTGCACGGTGCACCCTTTCCACCACTATGGATGTCGCCCTCTCCTGTCCCACCAGGTCAGAAAAAAGTTCCGCCATAATTTTCCATAATGTATCAGCCGCCCAGTTCTCTGGGAGACCTTTGAGCCTGATGTTACATCTTCTGCTACGGTTCTCTTGATCTTCAGCTAGGAGAAGGGCTTTAATGAGCAATGAGTTATGCAATTGAATATGAGACTCCGTGGAAGTGGCGTGTTGTACGAGCACTGTTCTATCCGCTTTTCCAAACTGTCCACTCTTGGACCCATTGCATGCATGTCTTTCTTAAGGACGGCTAGATCTGCCAATACTGGTTGTAAAGCAGCATTCAAGGTATCTTTGAGATAGTTTAGTGAGAAACGGAGAGAACGACGTCTAGATTGTTCTCTAGTGATACTGTCAGCCTGCGAGCAGTCAGAATATGAGTCATCAGATTCCTCTCTGGAGTTCGCTGATTTTTGTAGGTTCAGAGGAGACTTTCTCCTAAGGAATTTCTGCATATTAGGGTGAGATTTGGCAGATTTGGGGGTTCCAAACTGCCCATTAGAGGATTTATTGCCTTTCACCATGATGTTGCTGTATATGCAAAGTATTCATCGGCTGGGTGAGTTATTAAGTGGTCTTTATTGCATTATCAGAGGGCGAAGTCTAATGCTACAAATGGGGCTAAGTGAACACCTATTCCCCAACCTCCAATGTACTTCAATAACACAGTCTTTGGGATCAGCTGCTATTTAAATCGGAGTATTCCTGTCACTTAGTGATGAAATAGACCAGTTAAATATTAGTCATAAGAAGCTGAGCACACACAACTATTTTTGCAGAGAATTTATCGCCATCTGCTGGAGGAAAACAGTGTCTGCACTAATGAAGATTCTTCAGCTGGAGCTATACAAATAGCCTGGATGTATTATGCAATGGATTAGCAACTGTTGAACACTGAACAGGTATGTGCAGTAAACTGTTAATGTCTTATATGCAGCCCGTCAGCACTACAGGAGGCTCTGCCACCGCAGTGCTGCAGCTCCAGCTGGTAGCTGCCGGATACTCTCCTGTGTTAACTTCAGTCCCCGGCTTTGGGGCCTACCTTCTGGGTGGCTGGAGGAAAGCGTGTATTGCGTCCCACGACTAGAGATGAGCAGGGCTCCAGGGTGGTAGCATGGGTCTCCAAACGGACAGTAGTGAAGGCCGTTCTCAGTAGTTTTCGCCGCTAGGCCGTGGCCGGAATCGAGGCCCAGGCCTCCACACCAGAGTAGGCCGCAACACAGAAGTCAGTGCTAAGGTGATCAATCAGCTCCAAAGTGTCTCTCAGGCTTCCAGTGAGTGATGTTTATAGCCCTGGATGGCCCTGTATTATAGCAGATGGAACTAGATTATAGAGAGTGTGGTGAGGAGCTGATCAGAAACACGTCCTCTTCCCTTCCTTGCTAGGCCACGCCCCCCACTAAGAACAATATTTTAGCAAAATGTATTTGTTTTTGCATCATCATATTCTGAGAACTGTAACTTTTTTGCTTTTGCCGAATGAGCCATATTGGGGAAGAACGAGCCATATTAGGGCTTCGTTTTTGCGGGACGATTTGGCGTTTTCATTGATACCATTTTTTTTTACATTTGACTCTCTGATTGCTTTTTATTCTATTTTGCTATTATTTTATGTTTTTGTGAATCACTAGGTTGGCAAAGTGACATTTTTGGAGTGATTTTTATTACTTTTTTTTACGGAGTTTCCCAAACATTCCAGTATTATAGAGGGGTCGTTCTGGATGTGTCAACTCAATACCAATTATTTGCACTTTTATTTTACCACAAACGCTGCGTTTTGAATGGCGAAACAGATTTTAGTGATGTGTGTGCTTTTTTCTGTGTTTTCTTTACATTTTTATTTCCTTTTTTCCTTAGTCCCGCTGTAGGACACATAAAGTTATACTTTGATCACTTGTCTCATACACTGCAGAGCTCGTGTACAGCAGTGTACAAACTGTCAGTGTCTCACATGACCTCAGGTACCGTGGTAATCATCGGGACCCACAATTCTCATCACGGGGGTCTGATGGTTACTAGGGGGGTTCTTGTGACTCCCTTGTAACAACTTAAATATCACTGTCCCTTTTTATATTGGTATTTAATGGGTTAATCGGTTGCACAACCGCCCGGGGCCGATACTCCGGGAATTGCCGTTTAAAGGCGCAGCGGCGGTCATTAAGGGCTTAAAACAATAAATCAAAACAGAACGTGCCGCTCACTGCTGCATCTGAGGGAATCGGCTCCAAACGAGACACTGTCCAATCAGGAGGCTGCGAGGCCTCCAGAAAATGCCTCCAAACACTCCCACACTGGTCTCCTGGAGCCATTTGCTCTGTAAACCTCAGCACACACAGGCAGCATGGACGCTGCCTCCAGGTGACGGCTTTGGAACATGTCACCAGTTTTTGGAACTCTTCATTTTGAATTTAAAGACGCAGCGGGACCGTGCCAGTACCGTGCCCTCAGCCCTCCACTGCCTATAAGAACTGTGCCCTCAGCTGCCTATAAGGACCGTGCCGAGTCCTCCGCTGCCTATAAGGACCGTGCCGGTACTGTGTCCTGAGCCCGCCGCTGCCTATAAGGACCGTGCCATCAGCCCTCCGCAGCCTATAAGGACCGTGGCGGTACCGTGCCCTCAGCTGCCTATAAGGACCGTGCCGGTACCGCGCCCTCAGCTGCCTATAAGGACCGTGCCGGTACCATGCCCTCAGCCCTCCGCTGCCTATAAGGACCGTGCCGGTACCATGCCATCAGCACTCCGCTGCCTATAAGGACCATGCCGGTACCGCGCCCTCAGCTGCCTATAAGGACCGTGCCCTCAGATGCCTATAAGGACCGTGCCGATACCGTGCCCTCAGCTCTCCGCTGCCTATAAGGACCGTGCCGGTACCATGCCCTCAGCTGCCTATAAGGACCGTGCCCTCAGCCCTCCGCTGCCTATAAGGACCGTGCCGGTACCATGCCATCAGCTCTCCGCTGCCTATAAGGACCGTGCCGGTACCGCGCCCTCAGCTGCCTATAAGGACCATGCCCTCAGCTGCCTATAAGGACCGTGCCGGTACCATGCCCTCAGCTGCCTATAAGGACCGTGCCCTCAGATGCCTATAAGGACCGTGCCGATACCGTGCCCTCAGCTCTCCGCTGCCTATAAGGACCGTGCCGGTACCGTGCCCTCAGCTGCCTATAAGGACTATGCCGGTACCATGCCCTCAGCTCTCCGCTGCCTATAAGGACCGTGCCGGTACCGCGCCCTCAGCTGCCTATAAGGACCGTGCCGGTACCATGCCCTCAGCCCTCCGCTGCCTATAAGGACCGTGCCGGTACCATGCCATCAGCTCTCCGCTGCCTATAAGGACCGTGCCGGTACCGCGCCCTCAGCTGCCTATAAGGACCATGCCCTCAGCCCTCCGCTGCCTATAAGGACCGTGCCGGTACCATGACCTCAGCTGCTTATAAGGACCGTGCCCTCAGCTCTCCGCTGCCTATAAGTACCGCGCCCTCAGCTGCCTATAAGGACCGTGCCGGTACCACGCCCTCAGCTTCCTATAAGGACCATGCCCTCAGCCCTCCGCTGCCTATAAGGACCGTGCCGGTACCATGCCCTCAGCTCTCCGCTGCCTATAAGGACCATGCCGGTACCGCGCCCTCAGCTGCCTATAAGGACTATGCCGGTACCATGCCCTCAGCTCTCCGCTGCCTATAAGGACCGTGCCGGTACCGCGCCCTCAGCTGCCTATAAGGACCGTGCCGGTACCATGCCCTCAGCTGCCTATAAGGACCGTGCCCTCAGCCCTCCGCTGCCTATAAGGACCGTGCCGGTACCATGCCATCAGCTCTCCGCTGCCTATAAGGACCGTGCCGGTACCGCGCCCTCAGCTGCCTATAAGGACCATGCCCTCAGCCCTCCGCTGCCTATAAGGACCGTGCCGGTACCATGACCTCAGCTGCCTATAAGGACCGTGCCCTCAGCTCTCCGCTGCCTATAAGTACCGCGCCCTCAGCTGCCTATAAGGACCATGCCCTCAGCCCTCCACTGCCTATGAGGACCGTGCCGGTACCATGCCCTCAGCTCTCCGCTGCCTATAAGGACCGTGCCGGTACCGCGCCCTCAGCTGCTTATAAGGACCGTGATGGTACGTGCCCTGAGTCCTCCGCTGCCTATAAGGACAGTGCCGGTACCCGCGCCCTCAGCTGCCTATAAGGACCGTGCCGGTACCATGCCCTTAGCTCTCCGCTGCCTAGGACAGCGCCCTCAGCTGCCTATAAGGACCGTGCCGGTACCATGCCGTCAGCTCTCTGCTGCCTATAAGGACCGTGCCGGTACCATGCCCTCAGCTGCCTATAAGGACCATGCCCTCAGCCCTCCGCTGCCTATAAGGACCGTGCCCTCAGCTCTCCGCTGCCTATAAGTACCGCGCCCTCCGCTGCCTATAAGGACCGTGCCGGTACCATGCCCTCAGCTCACCGCTGCCTAGAAGGACCGTGCCCTCAGCCCTCCGCTGCCTATAAGGACCGTGCCGGTACCATGCCCTCAGCTCTCCGCTGCCTATAAGGACCGTGACGGTACGTGCCCTCAGCCCTCCGTTGCCTATAAGGACCGTGCCCTCAGCCCTCCGCTGCCTATAAGGACCGTGCCGGTACCATGCCCTCAGCCCTCCGCTGCCTATAAGGACTGTGCCGGTACCGTGCCCTCAGCCCTCCGCTGCCTATAAGGACCGTGACGGTACCGTGCCCTCAGCTGCCTATAAGGACCGTGACGGTACCGTGCCCTCAGCTGCCTATAAGGACCGTGACGGTACCGTGCCCTCAGCTGCCTATAAGGACCGTGACGGTACCGTGCCCTCAGCCCTCCGCTGCCTATAAGGACCGTGCCGGTACCGTGCCCTCAGCTCTCCGCTGCCTATAAGGACCGTGCCGGTACCGTGCCCTCAGCCCTCCGCTGCCTAAAAGGACCGTGCCGGTACCGTGCCCTCAGCTCTCCGCTGCCTATAAGGACCGTGCCAGTACCCAGCCCTCCGCTGCCTATAAGGACCGTGCCGGTACCGTGCCCTCAGCCCTCCGCTGCCTATAAGGACCGTGCCGGTACCGTGCCCTCAGCTCTCCACTGCCTATAAGGACCGTGCCGGTACCGTGCCCTCAGACCGCTGCCTATAAGGATTGTGCCCATGATTTCCACAACCACAGGAGACTCCTCCAGACCGGCAGCAGCAACTGGAGTCTGACCCCTCCCACACACGTGACTAACCATATGCCCATGACATCATCAAAGGGCCGTCAGCTGTTGACTGTAGATCTCTCCGGCCCCGCCCCTTGCTAGAGCACTCCCCTCTTCTGTACCCATGCCCCGCCCTCATGTCAGCTGACCCCACCAAGCTGTGAGTGAGCTCAGTGCGGCTATCAACAAGGAGCAGAGCCGGGCGCCCTGTCAGGTGAGGCGGGTGCAATAGGTGGACAGTGCGAGAGTCTCAGGCCGCCTGGCTGCTGTTGTTATAGGCCGCTCAGGTACTTGGGCACCGGGAGCCGTGTGTGCGCTGTGTTTACGTGTCCGCGGGGCCAGGTGTGTGCTGCTGTCATTACCGGGACTTTCTTCAGGTAGAGGCGGCACCAGGTGGTCTGCAGACCCCGGGCCGCCGGTGTAATGCACCGTTATGTGTGTGACAGGAGTGTACGCGGGGCAGTGTTGGTGTGTGTGTGTGCAGTGTTGTGTGTGTGTGTGCAGTGTTGTGTGTGTGTGCAGTGTTGTGTGTGTGTGTGCAGTGTTGTGTGTGTGTGCAGTGTTGTGTGTGTGTGCAGTGTTGTGTGTGTGTGTGCAGTGTTGTGTGTGTGTGTGTGCAGTGTTGTGTGTGTGTGTTGTGTGTGTAGTGTTGTGTGTGTGCAGTGTTGTGTGTGTGACAGGAATGTAAGCGGGGCAGTTGTTGTGTGTGTGTGCAGTGTTGTGTGTGTGTGTGCAGTGTTGTGTGTGTGTGTGCAGTGTTGTGTGTGTGTGTGTGCAGTGTTTGTGTGTGTGTGTGCAGTGTGTGGTGTTTGTGTGTGTGTGCAGTGTTTGTGTGTGTGTGCAGTGTTGTGTGTGTGTGTGTGCAGTGTTGTGTGTGTGTGTGTGCAGTGTTGTGTGTGTGTGTGTGCATGTTGTTTGTGTGTGCAGTGTGTGTGGTGTGTGTGTGCAGTGTTGTGTGTGTGTGTGCAGTGTTGTGTGTGTGCGTGTGTGTGTGCGTGTGTGTGTGTGTGTGTGCAGTGTTGTGTGTGTGCAGTGTTTGTGTGTGTGTGTGTGCAGTGTTGTGTGTGTGGCAGTGTTGTGTGTGTGCGCAGTGTTGTGTGTGTGGCAGTGTTGTGTGTGTGCGCAGTGTTGTGTGTGTGCGCAGTGTTGTTGTGTGTGCGCAGTGTTGTGTGTGGTTGTGGCAGGTGTGTGTGTGTGTGTGCGCAGTGTGTGTGTGTGTGCGCAGTGTTGTGTGTGCGCAGTGTTGGTGTTGTGCGCAGTGTTTGTGTGTGTGGTGCAGTGTTTGTGTGTGCGCAGTGTGTTGTGTGTGTGCGCGCATGTTGTGTGTGTGTTGTGTGTGTGCAGTTGGTGTGTGTGTGGTGTGTGCAGTGTGTGTTGGTGTTGTGTGTAGTGTTGTGTGTGTGCAGTGTTGTGTGTGTGTGTGCAGTGTTGTGTGTGTGTGTGCGTGTTGTGTGTGTGTGTGTGCAGTGTTTGGTGTGTTGTGTGTGTGTGCAGTGTTGTGTGTGTAGTGTCGGCAGTGTTTGTGTGTGTGTGTGCGCAGTGTTGTGTGTGCAGTGTTGTGTGTGCAGTGTTGTGTGTGCGTGTTGTGTGTGTGGCAGTGTTGTGTGCAGTGTTGTGTGTGTGCAGGTTGTGTGTGCAGTGTTTGTTGTGTGTGTGGTGCAGTGTTTGTGTGTGCAGTGTGTGTGTGTGCAGTGTTGTGTGTGCAGTGTTGTGTGTGCAGTGTTGTGTGTGCAGTGTTGTGGTGCGTGTTGTGCTGCAGTGTTGTGGTGCAGTGTGTGTGTGTGTGCAGTGTTGTGTGTGTGCAGTGTTGTGTGTGTGTGCAGTGTTGTTGTGTGTGCAGTGTTGTGTGTGTGTGCAGTGTTGTGTGTGTGCAGTGTTGTGTGTGTTATGTGTGCAGTGTTGTGTGTGTGCAGTCCAGTGTTGTGTGTGTGTGTGTGTGTGTGCAGTGTTTGTGTGTGTGTGCAGTGTTGTGTGTGTGTGTGTGCAGTGTTGTGTGTGTGTGCAGTGTTGTGTGTGTGTGCAGTGTTGTGTGTGTGTGCAGTGCAGTGTTGTGTGTGTGCAGTGTTGTGTGTGTGCAGTGTGTGCAGTGTTGTGTGTGTGTAGTGGTGTGTGTAGTGTTGTGTGTGTGTAGTGTTGTGTGTGTGTAGTGTTGTGTGTTGTGTGTGGTGTGTGCAGTGTTGTGTGTGTGCAGTGTTGTGTGTGTGTGTGTGCAGTGTTGTGTGTGTGCAGTGTTGTGTGTGTGTGTGTGTGCAGTGTTGGTGTGTGTGTGTGCGCAGTGTTGTGTGCAGTGTTGTGTGTGCAGTGTTGTGTGTGTGCAGTGCAGTGTTGTGTGTGTGCAGTGTTGTGTGTGTGCAGTGTGTGCAGTGTTGTGTGTGTGTAGTGGTGTGTGTATGTGTTGTGTGTGTAGTGTTTGTGTGTGTGTAGTGTTGTGTGTGTAGTGTTGTGTGTGTGTGTGTGCAGTGTTGTGTGTGTGTGCAGTGTTGTGTGTGTGTGCGCAGTGTTGTGTGTGTGTGTGTGGCAGTCTTGTGTGTGTGTGCAGTCTTGTGTGTGTGCAGTGTTGTGTGTGTGTGTGTGCAGTGTTGTGTGTGTGTGCGCAGTGTTGTGTGCAGTGTTGTGTGTGTGCAGTGTTGTGTGTGTGTGTGCAGTGTTTGTGTGTTGTGTGTGCAGTGTTGTGTGTGTGACAGGAATGTAAGCAGGGCAGTGTTGTTGTGTGTGTGCAGTGTTGTGTGTGCAGTGTGTGCAGTGTTGTGTGTGCAGTGTTGTGTGTGCAGTGTTGTGCGTGCAGTGTTGTGCGTGCAGTGTTGTGCGTGCAGTGTTGTGCGTGCAGTGTTGTGTGTGTGTAGTGGTGTGTGTAGTGTTGTGTGTGTGTAGTGTTGTGTGTGTGTAGTGTTGTGTGTGTGTGTGTGCAGTGTTGTGTGTGTGTGCAGTGTTGTGTGTTGTGCAGTGTTGTGTGTGTGTGCGCAGTGTTGTGTGTGTGTGTGTGTGCAGTCTTGTGTGTGTGTGTGCAGTCTTGTGTGTGTGCAGTGTTGTGTGTGTGTGTGTGCAGTGTTGTGTGTGTGCGCAGTGTTGTGTGCAGTGTTGTGTGTGTGCAGTGTTGTGTGTGTGTGTGCAGTGTTGTGTGTGCAGTGTGTGCAGTGTTGTGTGTGCAGTGTTGTGCGTGCAGTGTTGTGCGTGCAGTGTTGTGCGTGCAGTGTTGTGCGTGCAGTGTTGTGTGTGTGTGCAGTGTGTGTGTGTGTGCAGTGTTGTGTGTGTGTGCAGTGTTGTGTGTGTGTGCAGTGTTGTGTGTGTGCAGTGTTGTGTGTGTGCAGTGTTGTGTGTGTGCAGTGTTGTGTGTGTGCAGTGTTGTGTGTGTGTTTATGTGTGCAGTGTTGTGTGTGTGTGCAGTCCAGTGTTGTGTGTGTGTGTGTGTGTGCAGTGTTTGTGTGTGTGTGTGTGTGTGTGCAGTGTTGTGTGTGTGTGTGTGCAGTGTTTGTGTGTGTGTGTGTGCAGTGTTGTGTGTGTGTGTGCAGTGTTGTGTGTGCGTGCAGTGTTGTGTGCAGGGTCGGATTAAGAACATGATGGGCCTGGAGCTGAAGGGGCGGGCAAGGGGCAGGGCAAGGGTGGGGCCAAACACGGCAATTCACAAAGGCCAAAAATGTAACGTAAAAGATATAAACAAAGTAAATATATGATACATGCCTACAACTGCACTGGCCACTGCAACTCCGCACGCTGTAACGACTCCTCCTCCAGTCCTCACGCCCAGCTCACCTCCGTTGTGCCGGCCGGGCGTGTCACTTTCCTCTTACAGAGATCATGTGACACAGTGTCACATGATCGCTGTAACAGTGACGTTCAGGCCGCTCCAGACCAGAGGAAATCCCACGCCGTGACGCCGGCATCGGACTCGCGCGGTGACGTCAGAGGAGCTCCGCGCTACCGCCGCAGCCAATCAGGGAGGCAGGTGAGTATTTATTTTTTTAATTTTACACAGCAGCGCGCTGAGCGGCCGGGGCAGCGGGCGGCAGCATGAGTCATCACCACTAGCACAGCCCGGCAGCCGAGACATCGGCGCGGCCGGCTGGGCCGCGGATGGGCCTATCTCTAACAAGGGGCCTGGAGCTGCAGCTCCATCAGCCCCTACGTTAATCCGGCCCTGGTTGTGTGTGCGTGCAGTGTTGTGTATGTAGTGTTGTGTATGTAGTGTTTGTGTGTGGTGTTGTGTTGTGTGTGTGTGTGTGTGCAGTGTTGTGTGTGTGTGTGCAGTGTTGTGTGTGTGTGCAGTGTTGTGTGTGTGTGTGTGCAGTGTTTTGTGTTGTGTGTGTGCAGTGTTGTGTGTGTGTGTGTGCAGTGTTGTGTGTGTGTGTTGTGCAGTGTTGTGTGTGGTGTGCGTGTTGTGTGTGTGGTGTGTGTGTGTGGTGTGTGGTCAGTGTTGTGTGTGTGTGTGTGTGTGCAGTGTTGTGTGTGTGTGTGCAGTGTTGTGTGTGTGCAGTGTTGTGTGTGTGTGCAGTGTTGTGTGTGTGTGTGCAGTGTTGTGTGTGTGTGTGCAGTGTTGTGTGTGTGTGTGCGCAGTGTTGTGTGTGCGCAGTGTTTGTGTGTGTGCAGTGTTGTGTGTGTGTGCAGTGTTGTGTGTGTGTGCAGTGTTGTGTGTGTGCAGTGTTTGTGTGTGTGGTGTGCAGTATTGTGTGTGTGCAGTGTTGTGTGTGTGCAGTGTTGTGTGTGCAGTGTTGTGTGTGTGCAGTGTTGTGTGTGTAGTATTGTGTGTGTGTGTGTGTGGTGTGTGTGTTGTGTGTGTGCAGTGTTGTGTGTGTGTGTGTGCAGTGTTGTGTGTATGTGTGTGTGTGCAGTGTTGTGTGTATGTGTGTGTGTGCAGTGTTGTGTGTATGTGCAGTGTTGTGTGTGCAGTGTGTGTGTGTGCAGTGTTGTGTGTGTGTGTGTGCAGTTTTTGTGTGTGTGTGTGTGTGTGCAGTGTTTGTGTGTGTGTGTGCAGTGTTGTGTGTGTGCAGTGTTGTGTGTGTGTGCAGTGTTGTGTGTGTGCAGTGTTGTGTGTGTGTGTGTGTGCAGTGTTGTGTGTGTGTGTGCAGTGTTGTGTGTGGTGAGTGTTGTTGTGTGCAGTGTTGTGGTGCAGTGTTGTGTGTGTGCAGTGTTGTGTGTGTGCAGTGTTGTGTGTGTGCAGTGTTGTGTGTGTGTGTGCAGTGTTGTGTGTGTGTGTGCAGTGTTGTGTGTGCAGTGGTGTGTGTGTGTGTGTGCAGTGGTGTGTGTGTGTGTGTGCCCAGTGGTGTGTGTGTGTGTGCCCAGTGGTGTGTGTGTGTGCCCAGTGGTGTGTGTGTGTGTGTGTGCAGTGTTGTGTGTGTGTGTGTGCAGTGTTGTGTGTGTGTGTGTGTGTAGTGTTGTGTGTGTGTATGCAGTTTTGTGTGTGTGCAGTGGACACTGACTGTTGGGGGTTGACAATTGCGTCTGATCTACAGGTGTCTGCACACAACTTCCCTACAGACCCCACATCTGCAGATGTGTATATACCCCTCCTGTATGGCCGCATAGATAATGATACGGCATTACTGCCCCCAGGTGTGGAGCGCCCCCTCCTGTGAGGATGAGTAGTGGCAGATGAGCTGCGGTATCAGTCCGCTATCGCTACCCACATTGATACAACTATTGCTGACACTACAGTCACAGAGTGTCCTGTAAGCGAGTTATTCATCCGCTATCCTGAGGGGGCTATCCTGTTCAGTGGCCCTGTCAGAGCTTACATCCCGCCTCCCCCCTTCCCTGTAAAACGGGATTCGGGTGTATGCGCCGACCGGGTCATGGACTATGATGGTATACGCCATGCTTCATTTTCAGGTGTATATGTCGGAGTGTCCGCTTCCAGTAGGCACACGCCTAAAAATGATGCATGTTCGCTCTGTCAGCACCATTATAGTTTATGGCCCCTTTGATGCATCTGTCCGAATCCCATTTTGCATGTGGTCCGGACATGAGCCCCTGAACAGGTGCCTGAAAGCAATTTAAAAGAACCCTCAGTATAGATAGACCATGTTGACCTGTCGCACGTTTATAAAATCCCATTGCAGATAAAAAATCCACTCGTAAATGAAAGCGGGGTACGGACTTCACATCTGCAGCGCTCACTTTGTTTTCATTGCATATTTCATCATGTTGAATGCTTAGTAAAAGGGTGAAATCTGCAGATCTGTGACAAAATCTGCAGCAGAAGTGTTCTGCAACGTGCCAACATGGCCTAAATGTGTGACCGGGGGCTCCGGGCCATCCTCTCTAGTGATCGTAGTGTCGCCTCCTGTGGAGGATCGATAAATGTGTTTGTGGGATAGTTGCCAGTTAAGTGAAGGCTCCCAGCCATGGTGTATGACAGTTCTGGTACATGGATGGGGGATTAGGTTACAAGTTTTGTTCTTGGTCACAACCTGAGGAATCTTTCTTGCATCCGTGGCCAGATAAACTTTTATCCCATTTATAACAGGATATTCACATGTTCTGCGCAGGTGAGTCACTGCTGCTTAAGTAGCAGTGACTCACCGACACCTGCGCAGAAGAACAATGAAGCCAGTGCCCGTAGATGAGCAGAAAAGGTATGCATAATCACACTATTTCAGGGCTCAGGCACGGGATTCATGGGCCACAAGTACACATCACAGGGCATTGTGACACTGATGGGAGGGGGGTGGCAAATGAGCGCCAGAGGCAGTTTTCTTCCAGGCACTGCACACCCCAGAACCTGGAAAAACTCGTGATGACTAGCTTGGCCTGTGCAAAATTTTCGCAGGTTGGTCGTCAGGGGCGCAGGCAATTTCAGAAAAAGCAAGCTGGTCAAATGTAAATGTATTTCATGAGATGATGAACACAGACAGGTATTTATATATATGTAGCTTGGTAATACAATAAATTGGTTTGATAAGTAGAGGCCAAAAAATGTCTTCAGGTTGAGGTGCCACCTGCAGGTCATTGTGTCTTTCTGTAGGTTTATGAAAATGAATGTTTAAACTGCCTTTAGTGATAAAATTGTGGATGTGTGGTTTGTTTGGCTCTTTTAGGCTGATGGGGGCAAGTTTACCTTTCAAATGGTGTATCATTTGTGTGTGTGAGGCGCAGTAATCAGCGAAAAAGCAGTGCATGTTTACAAATGTGTTTGCACATGTGACTCCCCATTTGTGTGTGTGGGGCGAAGTAATCACCGAAAAAGAAGTGCATGTATACAAATGTGTATGCATATGTGACTCACCTGCAGTGAAGTGTGCAATCCTCCAATGTGCCTGAAATAGGCTGGGCAAGCAGTTCGGCAAGCTGCAAGGACCCCAAGGCAAATGTTTGGATTTGTTTGTGATGTCTGTAAGCAGCTTTGTGGTAGTGTGCTTTGGGGTACTGTGCTGCCACCTGCAGGTCATTTGACCTTTCAAATGGTGTATCATTTGTTTGTGTGGGTGGAGTATGAACGGAGCAAGTGTGCAATTGAATAGGCAGTGCATGTTTACAACTGTGTTTGCATATGTGCCTCACCTGCAATGAAGTGTGCAATCCTCCAATTGGGCTAAAATAAGCTGGGCAAGCAGTTTGGCAAGCTGGAAAGCCCCCAAAGCAAATATTTGGATTTGTTTGTGGTAGTGTGCTTTGGGGTAGTGTGGTGCCATCTGCAGGTCATTTTTCCTTACTGCAGGTTTATGAAAATTAATATTTAAACTGTCTTTAGTGATAAAATCGTGAATGTGTGGTTTGTTTGGCTATTTTCTTGCTGAAGGGGCAAGTTTACCTTTCAAATGGTGTATCATTTGTGTGTGTGGATGCAGTATGAACGGAGATACTGAGTAATCACCGAAAAACAGTGTTTAGAAATACTGTATATACTCGTGTATAAGCCGAGATTTTCAGCACCTTTTCTTGTGCTGAAAATGCCCCCTCGGCTTATACACGAGTCATTGGGCAGAAGCCAGCGGGGGAGGGGGTGCCGCGGCAGGAGCCGGTGGCTGGGACATCATACTCACCCTCCCCGTGCCATAGCTGAACGTCCCGGCAATCCTCCGTTGTACCCGGCTTCCTGCAGCTTCTCCTGTGCTGAGCGGTGACGTAATACCGCTCATTAAGGTCACTCCCATAGGCGTGGCGTCCATATTCATGGCCTTGATGAGCGGTATTACGTCACCACTCAGCACAGGAGAGCTGCAGGAAGCCGGGTACAACGCAGGATTGCCAGGACGTTCAGCGATGGCAAGGTGAGGGTGAGTATGACGGGGGAAGCATGGAGGAGGACAATGAGCACGGAGCAGGACGGAGAGCACAGAGGAGCACGGAGCAGGACGGGGGGAGGATGGAGAGCACGGAGCAGGATGAGGGGGAGGATGGAAAGCACAGAGGAGCACGGAGCAGGACGGGGGGGAGGATGGAAAGCACAGCGGAGCACGGAGCAGGACGGGGGGAGGATGAAAAGCACAAAGGAGCACGGAGCAGGACGGGGGGGAGGATACAGGGCACAGAGGAGCACAGAGCAGGACGGGGAGAGGATGGAGAGCACAGAGGAGCACGGAGCAGGACGGAGGGCACAGGAGGACGGAGCAGGAAGGGGGAGCACAGCGGAGGACTGAGCAGGAGGGGGGAGCACAGAGCTGGATGGGGGAGCAAGGAGCAGGACGGGGGCAGCACAGAGCAGGATGGCGGTTTATACACCTGGCTTATACGCGAGTCAATAAGTTTTCCCAGTTTTTTGTGGCAAAATTAGGGGGGTTGGCTTATACACGGGTCGGCTTATACATCAGTAAATACGGTAATCGAATAGATTTTTCAACAAGAAGACCACAGCTATGAGGCATGCAGGTAGGACTGTTAGAATTGTTCAATCACCTGTAAGCCCATATTAACCCCTCTCTGACATTAGACGTACTATCCCGTCCATAAAAACCCGTGCCATTCTGCCCATGGACGGGATAGTACGTCATAGGCGATCAGCTGCGCTCCTGAGGGGAGCGCAGCTAATCGCCGCCGGGTGTCAGCTGATTATCACATCTGACACCCGTGACTGTGTGTCAGGAGCGGTCACGGACCGCTCCCGGCACATTAACCCCTAGCACACCGCGATCAAACATGATCGCGGTGTACTGAGGGCACAGGGGAGGATCGCGCAGGGTGGGGGCTCCCTGCGCGCCCCCCTGAGACCCTCAGACCAGCGCGATGTGATCGCGCTGTTCTGAGGGCTTCCTCCCTCCCAGCACCCGGATCCAAGATGGCGCCGGGGTCCTGGAGGGAGGCGGCTTCCTCAGTGCCTGCTGAGAGCAGGCACTGAGAAGCCTGCTGCACTGCCTGAGCGATCGCTGGTGTGACAGTGTGACGGGATAGTACGTCATAGGCGATCAGCTGCGCTCCTGAGGGGAGCGCAGCTAATCGCCGCCGGGTGTCAGCTGATTATCACAGCTGACTCCCGTGACTGTGTGTCAGGAGCGGTCACGGACCGCTCCCGGCACATTAACCCCTAGCACACCGCGATCAAACATGATCGCGGTGTACTGAGGGCACGGGAGGATCGCGCAGGGTGGGGGCTCCCTGCGCGCCCCCCTGAGACCCTCAGACCAGCGCGATGTGATCGCGCTATTCTGATGGCTTCCTCCCTCCCAGCACCCGGATCCAAGATGGCGCCGGGGTCCTGGAGGGAGGCTGCTTCCTCAGTGCCTGCTGAGAGCAGGCACTGAGAAGCCTGCTGCACTGCCTGAGCGATCGCTGGTGTGACAGTGTGCTGTGCACACTGTCACACCAGCGATTTGATAAAATACAGTGATGTCCCACCCTGGGACAAAGTAAAAAAGTTAAAAAAATAAAAATAAACATGTTATAAAAAAAAATCCAAAATAAATAAAAAAAAAAAAAAAATATTCCCCAATAAATTCATTTCTTCCTGTGAATAAAAAAAACAAAACAATAAAAGTACACATATTTGGTATCGCCGTGTCCGTAACGACCCCCCCCTATAAAACTGTCCCACTATTTAACCCCTTTAGTGAACCCCTTAAAAAAAAAAAAAAAAAAAAAACGAAGCAAAAAATCAATGCTTTATCATCATACCGCCGAACAAAAAGTGGAATAACGCGCGATCAAAAAGACCGATATAAATAAACATGGTACCGCTGAAAACGTCATCTTGTCCCGCAAAAAACGAGCCGCCATACAGCATCATCAGCGAAAAAATAAAAAAGTTATAGCTCGCAGAATAAAGCGATGCAAAAATAATTATTTTTTATATAAAATTGTTTTTATTCTATAAAAGCGCCAAAACATAAAAAAATGATATAAATGAGGTATCGCCATAATCGTACTGACCCGAAGAATAAAACTGCTTTATCAATTTTACCACACGCGGAACAATAAAAACGCCTCCCCCAAAAGAAATTCATGAATTGCTGATTTTTGTTCATTCTAACCTCCCAAAAATCGAAATAAAAAGCGATCAAAAAATGTCACCTGCTCAAAAATGGTACCAATAAAAACGTCAACTCGTACCGCAAAAAATAAGACCTCACATGACTCTGTGGGCCAAAATATGCAAAAATTATAGCTCTCAAAATGTGGCGATGCAAAAAACTATTTTTGCAATAAAAAGCGTCTTTTAGCGTGACAGCTGCCAATCATAAAAACCCGCTATAAATAGTAAATCAAACCCCCCTTTATCACCCCCTTAGTTAGGGAAAAATAATAAAATTAAAAAAATGTATTTATTTCCATTTTCCCATTAGGGTTAGGGTTAGGGTTGCGGCTAAAGTTAGGGTTAGGGTTGGCGCTAAAGTTAGGATTAGGGTTAGGGTTGGGATTAGGGGTGTGTAGAGTTAGGTTTGTGGTTAGGGTTGGGACTAGGGTTAGGGGTGTGTTGGGGTTAGGGTTGGAGTTAGAATTGGGGGGTTTCCGCTGTTTAGGCACATCAGGGGCTCTCCAAATGTGACATGGCGTCTGATCTCAATTCCAGCCAATTCTGCGTTGAAAAAGTCAAACGGTGCTCCTTCACTTCTGAGCTTTGCCATGCGTCCAAACAGTAGTTTATCCCCACATATGGGGTATCAGCGTACTCTGGACCCCAAGAGTTATTGTGCAATTTGTCCTATTTCTTCTGTTACCCTTGGGAAAATAAAAAACTGGGGGCGAAAATATCATTTTTGTACAAAAAAAAAATATTTTTTTGTTTTTACGGCTGTACATTATAAACTTCTGTGAAGCACTTGGGGCTTCATAGCGCTCACCACACACCTAGATAAGTTCCTTGTGGGGTCTATTTTCCAAAATGGGGTCACTTGTTGGGGATTTCCACTGTTTAGGCGCATCAGGGGCTCTCCAAATGCGACATGACGCCCCCAGACCATTCCATCAAAGTCTGCAATCCAAAACGTCACTACTTCCCTTCCGAGCCCCAACGTGTACCCATACAGTAGTTTTCTCCCACATATTGGGTATCAGCGTACTCAGGACAAATTGGGCAACAACTTTTGGGGTCCAATTTCTCCTGTTACCCTTGTAAAAATAAAATATTGGGGCGAAAAAATCATGTTTGCAAAAAAAAAAAGGATTTTTTATTTTTACGGCTGTGCGTTATAAACTTCTGTGAAGCACTTCGGGGTTCAAAGTGCTCACCACACATCTAGATAAGTTCCTTGTGGGGTCTATTTTCCAAAATGGGGTCACTTGTGGGGGGTTTCCACTGTTTAGGCGCATCAGGGGCTCTCCAAATGCGACATGACGCACCCAGACCATTCCATCAAAGTCTGCAATCCAAAACGTCACTACTTCCCTTCCGAGCCCTGACGTGTACCCATACAGTAGTTTTCTCCCACATATTGGGTATCAGCGTACTCAGGACAAATTGGACAACAACTTTTGGGGTCCAATTTCTCCTGTTACCCTTGTGAAAATAAAATATTGGGGGCGAAAAAATCATTTTTGTAAAAAAAAAAAAAAGATTTTTTATTTTACGGCTGTACGTTATAAACTTTAGTGAAACACTTGGGGGTTCAAAGTTCTCACCACACAGCTAGATAAGTTCCTTGAGGGGTCTAGTTTCCAAAATGGTGTCATTTATGGGGGTTTCCACTGTTTAGGCAGATCAGGAGCTCTCCAAACACGACATGGCGTCCAGCCAATTCTGCGTTGAAAAAGTCAGACGGCGCTCCTTCCCTTCCAAACTCTGCCATGCACCCAAACAGTGGTTTACCCCCACATATGGGGTATCAGCGCACTCAGGACAAATTGCACAATAACTTTTGGAGTCTTGTTACCCTTGGAAAAATAAAAATTGGGGTGAAAAGATCATTTTTGTGGAAAAAATATGATTTTTAAATTTTACGGCTCTACGTTATAAACTTGTGTGAAGCACTTGGGGGTTCAAATTGCTCATCAAAAATCTAGATAAGTTCCTTAGGGGGTCTAGTTTCCCAAATGGGGTCATTTGTGGGGGGTTTCCACTGTTTAGGCACATCAGGGGCTCTCCAAATGCAACATGGCATCCAAACTCAATTCCAGCCAATTTTGGTTGGAAAAAGTCAAATGGTGCTCCTTCCATTCCGAGCTCTGCCGTGCGCCCAAACAGTGGTTCCCCCCCACATATGGGGTATCAGCGTACTCAGGACAAATTGTACAACAACTTATGTGGTCCAATTTCTCCTGTTACCCTTGGGAAAATAAAAAATTAGTGACTAAAAGATAATTTTTGTGGGAAAAAAATAGGATTTTTTATTTTCATGCCCGGGCATTATAAACTTGTGTGAAGCACTTGGGGGTTCAAAGTGCTCACCAAAGATCTAGATAAGTTCCTTAGGGGGTCTAGTTTCCAAAATGGGGTCACTTGTGGGGGGTTTCCACTGTTTAGGCTCATCTGGGGCACTGCAAACGGAAAATGACCCCCATTAACGTCTGCATTCCAAAACGTTACTACTTCCTTTCCAAGCCCTGCCGTGCACCCAAACAGTTTCCCCCCCCCCCCACATATGGGGTATCAGCGTACTCAGGACAAATTGGACAACAACTTTTGGGGTCCAATTTCCTTGGGAAAATTCAAAAATTTGGGACTAAAAAATCATTTTTGTGGAAAATTTATTTATTTTTTTTTTTCACACCCAGGCTTTATAAACTTTTGTGAAACACTTGAGGGTTCAAAGTGCTCACAACAGATCTAGATAAGTACCTTAGGGGGTCTAGTTTCCAAAATGGTGTCACTTGTGGGGGGTTTCCACTGTTTAGGCGCATCAGGGGCTCTCCAAACGCGACATGGCATCCAATCTAAATTCCAGCCAATTTTAGTTTGAAAAAGTCAAACGTTGCTCCTTCCCTTACGAGCTCTGCCGTGTACCCAAACAGTGGTTTTCCCCCACATATGGGGTATTGGCGTACTCAGGAGAAATTGCATAACAACCTTATCTGTCCATTTTCTCCTTTTACCCTTGTGAAAATAAAAAAAAAGTTTGTAAAAGATAATTTTTGTGGCTAAAAAGTAAAATATTCATTTTTTCCTTCCACGTTGCTTTAGTTACTGTGAAGCACCTGAAGGGTTAATAAACTTCTTGAATGTGGTTTTGAGTACCTTGAGGGGTGCAGTTTTTAGAATGGTGTCACTTTTGGGTATTTTCTGCCATATAGACCCCTCAAAGTGACTTCAAATGTGAGGTGGTCCCTAAAAAAAATGGCTTTGTAAATTTTGCTGTAAAAATGAGAAATCGCTGGTCAACTTTTAACCCTTATAATTTCCTAACAAAAAAAAATTTTGGTTCCAAAATTGTGCTGATGTAAAGTAGACATGTGGGAAATGTTATTTCTTAACTATTTTGTGTGATATATTTCTCTGTTTTAAGGGAATAAAAATTCAAAGTTTGAAAATTGCAAAATTTTAAAAATTTTCGCCATATTTGCGTTTTTTCAAAAATAAACGCAAGTTATATCGAAGAAATTTTACCACTAACATGAAGTACAATATGTCACGAGAAAACAATCTCAGAATCGCGAAGATCCGTTGAAGCGTTCCAGAGTTATAACCTCATAAAGAGACAGTGGTCAGAATTGTAAAAATTGGCCCGGTCATTAACGTGCAAACCACCCTTGGGGGTGAAGGGGTTAATAGCTTCAAAGCATCCCAAAAGTTCGGAAAAAACAGTATCGGCATCACTGGTGTTTTGGATCTGTATGCCGTCCGTGTTTTTCCAGTATTACCAAAGAAACTGCAATGCTTCTATACCGTACTTTGCAACGTTAAACATGTAG
This sequence comes from Oophaga sylvatica, assembly GCA_033576555.1. Lineage (NCBI taxonomy): Eukaryota > Metazoa > Chordata > Amphibia > Anura > Dendrobatidae > Oophaga > Oophaga sylvatica. The sequence goes on along the minus strand of JARQOD010000007.1, from coordinate 35,247,194 downwards.
AGCACACGGATGGCACTATGGCACATGAATGTGATCCGTGGGCTGTACTAGTTTTACACGGACCCATAGATTTGTATTGACCCTTGTCATCTGTGCTGTCTGTAACAAAAAAAAAAAAAAAGTGCATGCTGCAAGGATTGTTGGCTGCGGGTATTGGCGAACAGATGGTCATGTGTCCACAAGTGTGCAATTTGCGTATATGCTGTCATGTGCCACCTAGCCCCTATAACTATCATACCGAAAATAAACATTTCAATGTTATATTTGCAGAATACAGAACAAAAATCTGTTATCTAATATGTATATTGTGTTTCTTCAGTGAACTCTTGGCATTGCCTACAGCTTACAGTTCACCTTTACACGGGTTTGCATGTAACGACCAGTCCCTTATCTTGATTGGCAGCTCTCTTGATAAGAGCAAATGTCTAAAATTATTCCCTGTTTCTGTGCTTGCACTCTAAAACTGTGGAAGCCCAGCAGTGTGCTCAGTGTCGGTGCGGGCTCGCACACTATGTGACTGCGGACGCACTCTGAGCCTAGCATTTTGTTCCCAGTATATCTGATGGGAAAGTTTTCCCATGCCTTATTTATTAAGGTTACTATGCACTGAAAAACTGAGTAAATGGTATCGTCCACATGAGTGGGGTGTTACAAAACTCTGTTAGTGACTCTGGAATAAATTTGTGCAGTTTTTTTAGATGCTTCTACTGTGCAAATCTGCAGCATGCCCTACCTGTCTTGTAACTTAGGCCGATCGGAGGCTGTTTCTCCTGTAAGTCCTCGTGGAACAGTTGAGCACAGAGGGAGAAGGACTATGTGTCTTCTCTAGACCCCCTATTCCCATCTGTTGTCAGTTCTTCAGTGTACTGTAGCTGTGCCCAGATCTGGAATAACAATTACTACACAATAAAACAGCTCTATAAATGTGATTTGCTGACTAACGCTAGCAGTGTGTGTTATATTGACTGCTTTCCCTGCTGTCATTACATCTATGAGTCTTCATTCTGATGATTATTCATGTAAGCAAAAAATGGCCTGCTTGTCACCAGTGCTCGTCGTCCAAGTGTCACCAGTGTTTCATCTGATTTTTCACGTATGGAAAAAATTAAATTATAAAGCTTCCCCTATTCTTTACAATGTTAATCCTGCATACACACGGACTGACGACTGATTACATCCGTGTGCTGTGAGCGATTCTCACGGACCCATAAACTTGTATGGGTAATGGTTTTTTGAATCGCGTCACAAATCAAAATCATGTTGCTGTGATTTCTTTTCATAGTAGACATGTGAACAGTCTCATTGACTGTAATGGATACATGTTCTGCCCGTGAAAAGCACATAATAATAATAAATAAATAAATAATCTTTATTTTTATATAACGCTAACATATTCCGCAGCGCTTTACAGTTTGCACACATTATCGTCGCTGTCCCCGATGGGGCTCACAATCTTGATTCCCTATCAGTATGTTTTTGGAGTGTGGGAGGAAACCAGAGTACCCGGAGGAAACCCACGCAAACACGGGGAGAACATACAAACTCCTTGCAGATGTTGTCCTTGGTGGGACTCGAACCCAGGACTCCAGCGCTGCAAGGCTGCAGTGCTATCCACTGAGCCACCGTGCTGCCCTTTCATGTTTGAACAAGGCCGTAGTTATTTACCATGGCTGGATGTGCGGTTAGGTTGTCAGCAATGCCAGGTGGTATGGCGGAGATGTGTGTCGACCCGCCACCACAATTGTGGATTACCAGGGCAATGGGGTACTCAGAGCCGAGCCCATGGAAGTCTATGGGGTTTGTCACAGGTAGCGGTGGCTCGGTCTGTGGCCCTGGCGGTCTGGCGTATGTTGGGGGGAATATTTACAGGGGATTGATTTATATACAGTTCGTGACGCCACCTGTAGTCTCTGGTAAGTTGTACCAGCGCTGCTGTAGATCTCTGAGGGGATGGTGAGGCAGCTAGATGTCGGGTCCCCTACAGGTGGGACTCTTCCCTCAGGTCGGTAGTTAAAGCAGGGTTGTGCAGGTATGCAATTAAATAACACAGTCTCACACGGTCAGCGTCTTTCCATACCTTTTACTTGTAAGATGGTAAGGCAGGTCCCAGGGAGGCTGATCCAAGGAGAATGTGTTTCAAGATAGCAGCTGGACAAGTTAGGGGCCTCCTTTACTTTCACAACGATGAGTACAACCAGCATGAAGCGTAGTTCCCTCTATAACTCCAGCTATTCCAAAGCTGTACTGCCCAGTCAGTTTTGTGGTCGGAGCCTTCCTGTGAGAGAGCTGAATTCCTATCTTGTCCTGCAGAGACTCAAGGTCCTCACTCCCCCTGACCCCAGTTACGTACCGACTATTTAGGGGCTGCTTGCCGCGACCTAAGGTCCGATAAGCCTCTGGTTTTCTTACCACTAAGCGTGAAGCTTTAGTGATCCTTCGGTCCCCAGTGACCGGTAACAATGTGCAGGACTTCTTCAATCCAAAAGCACTTTTCAAATAATCTTTCCACTGTGCCTTTCGCCTTGTCCGCGCTTGTAGCATAAACACTCACACTTGCAAAAAGTCATATAATCACTCCCTTCTTCTCTTCCTTCAGAGTTAGTTGCCAGACTCTCAGTAATCTTCTAGGCAGGAGCACGTCTCTGAACCTTCACTGTCCTTGAGACAGGAGACTGAAGTATTTCTGTAATAAACTCTTCTTTCTTTATCAATGTCTTCAAGTGAGGTACAGCTCTGACCAGGCTGAGGTGATCTATATCTCGCCCTTACTGGCCTCCACTTGCTGAACTGCTGATAGAACCAGGCTGGACTGCTTCCTCCTCCAAGTCCCAGCTAGACTCCACACGTCTGCTCTGTCCGAAGACAGGAAACTGACTACTGAATCACTCAACGAATCACACTGACCACTCCCTATGAGTCACTACACTACCCTAAGGGTGTGTCTAGTGTATATTGAGTGAATGGGTATAGAGCATTGAACTGCTATCTCTCCACACATTCTCCAGGGTACTGCGTGTGCCTTCACACCAGGGCTACACATTCCCCCATGGTAAAAGACAGCACTCCCGGGCTGTAAAATACAAAGAGACAATTTTGTTTATGCATTTAACATTAACAATAAACATTAATTTGTCCCATCCGGGAGGTAAGGATGTCTTGAACGTTGCAAACAACACATTGAATATAGAAGAATACAAAAGTATTAAGGCATCAAAACATTCAATAAATACACAGTATTTTTGTGAAGGACCCGCACCAAACCTTCAACGTGGGTCCTGGGTGGGCTGCAGGACATCCGAATGCAGACCTCACTCAGTGCCACACCACACGGGTTTTTGTATTCAGAGGTAGTTGTGCTGGTTTTATGTAAAACCAATATTAGGCACCGAAGCGCAACTATATACAGATAAGTTCTGGGCTGGCACAGTCCTCAGCCTCTGAGTCCATAATAAAACATATATTCATATCACATCATAATAATAAAGTGCAAAACTCTTTATCTGTTTACCCAGCCGGGCATTCTACTTTTGGCAATATATATATATATTATATACACATTTAACTTGTGCAAAACATTTTCACTTTTATAAAACTTATGTACATCTTCTTAGTTGCGGTAAACCCTGTCTGGGTCCTACCGTTTTTCACATTTCTTTGTTAACTTTGGTTACACTTTCCATCCCGGGGGCTGGAACAATGCGATGGTCCCTAGATCCCATGACTAACAAGTCGTGACCTGCTATTGAGGTTTGAGTCGCTACATTTCTTGTACGAACCTCTAGGGGCGCAACGGGTACTTTCTCCTTGCGAGACACCGATTGCGTTTCAATTTGCGTTATAGTTAGCGATATCGATCGTGTCATAGATTGCGATGGAGACTGGGTCGCAAGTTGCGATGTAGAAGGATAACAAGTTAGTGAAGAGTATACAGGTGTTGCTTCCATTTGCGAGGTGCCTGCAGGGGCGATGCTGGGGCACGGCCTGGTGCTGTTTGAGCTTGAGACGGGGACGCTGCGGTAGTGGTGACGTTACCTGCGTCGGGGACGGGGTCACGGACGATGGTGACGTTAAGGGCATACCATCCCTTCATTCCCCAGTGCCGTGTATACGTGACAATGTCTCCATTTATTAAGTCCCTCCCGGGATGGCCTTGCGGTAGGTGGGATTCTACGTCACGCCTGCTGACAAAGACCCCTGGGTAGAGGCCCGGTTCTCTAATGAAGCCCCAGCCCTTCCGGAGCTGGAACTCAGTCACACACCCCTGCCGCCGCGGTTCCCTCAGGGTACCTTTCTCTCGACGGACACTCTCCTTGTCCGCGATCAGCTCTGCATGCTGCCGCTGTCGGTTCCGCTGAGCTTCCCGCTCTTCCTCCTGCTGGCGTTTCTGCTTCTCCTCACGACTCTGCCACTCATGTTCCCACTGGGCGGTGTAGGCGACGTCATCCAGGCGCGCCATCTCGTCCCAGTCCACGTCTGGTAACGACGGACAGGACCCCTCCGGTGTCCCTGCCGGGGATCGATCTTCTGCTGCGGCCTCCTGGCCGGGCGGGCGTTCCGGAACTGGCGGTACCTCCTCAACCTCCTTCGCCTCCACCGCTTCACCGGTGGGATCAGGATCGGTACTTTCGGGGGCAGCCTCCGGTTGCTCCTTAGCCTTGGGCAGCAGAAGTTTTGGTAACTCCAGACGTAGGGGGTCGTCGAAGGGAGAGAACACCGCGTCCCACAGCCTCCGCTGCTCCTGGGTACGCCGGCGTCTCTCGATCTCTTCAAATCCAGACTGGTGCTGGACCATCTTTTTCAGGCGTGCATTTTCCTCCTGAATTTCTAGTAATGCTTGCTGCAGGTGCAGGACCATGGATGGTTCCGATGCTGGTGGCAGCTTGGCCGGGGAGCGGGGCCTGCCTCCCTCTGCTTCCCTGCTCGGCTGCACACGTCCTGCTTCCATGATGTTCCAGAGCGTTCTTTCTTCTTCTTTCAGAGACGTCCGGTCTCTTCCGTGGAGGCGGGGTTTGCGTCTCCTCCTCTTCGCAGGGAAGGTGAAGAGGAGGCGGACCTCCTTTGCTGTAGGGCAGGATCGCATGTTGTAATAGCACTTTGAGAGGGCAGGCATTTTCTTCGCGCCACATGGGGGTGCACGCCCACGAAAGTACGCCCACCTTCTCCAGCGCCTGAGGGCGCGAAATTGGCGGCAAAATGGCGGAGTTTAGCGCCAAAAATAGCAAACAGTCCTTTTCCACAAAAACACCTCCATAGGCACACAGGGCTCGCAATTTTGCGAGTTTCGTATCCTGTTCGTGACGCCAAAGTTTTGTGTCGACCCGCCACCACAATTGTGGATTACCAGGGCAATGGGGTACTCAGAGCCGAGCCCATGGAAGTCTATGGGGTTTGTCACAGGTAGCGGTGGCTCGGTCTGTGGCCCTGGCGGTCTGGCGTATGTTGGGGGGAATATTTACAGGGGATTGATTTATATACAGTTCGTGACGCCACCTGTAGTCTCTGGTAAGTTGTACCAGCGCTGCTGTAGATCTCTGAGGGGATGGTGAGGCAGCTAGATGTCGGGTCCCCTACAGGTGGGACTCTTCCCTCAGGTCGGTAGTTAAAGCAGGGTTGTGCAGGTATGCAATTAAATAACACAGTCTCACACGGTCAGCGTCTTTCCATACCTTTTACTTGTAAGATGGTAAGGCAGGTCCCAGGGAGGCTGATCCAAGGAGAATGTGTTTCAAGATAGCAGCTGGACAAGTTAGGGGCCTCCTTTACTTTCACAACGATGAGTACAACCAGCATGAAGCGTAGTTCCCTCTATAACTCCAGCTATTCCAAAGCTGTACTGCCCAGTCAGTTTTGTGGTCGGAGCCTTCCTGTGAGAGAGCTGAATTCCTATCTTGTCCTGCAGAGACTCAAGGTCCTCACTCCCCCTGACCCCAGTTACGTACCGACTATTTAGGGGCTGCTTGCCGCGACCTAAGGTCCGATAAGCCTCTGGTTTTCTTACCACTAAGCGTGAAGCTTTAGTGATCCTTCGGTCCCCAGTGACCGGTAACAATGTGCAGGACTTCTTCAATCCAAAAGCACTTTTCAAATAATCTTTCCACTGTGCCTTTCGCCTTGTCCGCGCTTGTAGCATAAACACTCACACTTGCAAAAAGTCATATAATCACTCCCTTCTTCTCTTCCTTCAGAGTTAGTTGCCAGACTCTCAGTAATCTTCTAGGCAGGAGCACGTCTCTGAACCTTCACTGTCCTTGAGACAGGAGACTGAAGTATTTCTGTACTAAACTCTTCTTTCTTTATCAATGTCTTCAAGTGAGGTACAGCTCTGACCAGGCTGAGGTGATCTATATCTCGCCCTTACTGGCCTCCACTTGCTGAACTGCTGATAGAACCAGGCTGGACTGCTTCCTCCCTCCAAGTCCCAGCTAGACTCCACACGTCTGCTCTGTCCGAAGACAGGAAACTGACTACTGAATCACTCAACGAATCACACTGACCACTCCCTACGAGTCACTACACTACCCTAAGGGTGTGTCTAGTGTATATTGAGTGAATGGGTATAGAGCATTGAACTGCTATCTCTCCACACATTCTCCAGGGTACTGCGTGTGCCTTCACACCAGGGCTACACAGATGCATCTTGTGATCAGCCTTTCCTGCAGCTGCTATTATTATTGATCTGGTAGTAAACATCTGTGCTACAGAGAAAACAAAGACTTCCTCCTCCCAGCTGCCAAGAGCCAAAAACCTACTTGTAACCTGTTTAGATCTTGGTCTATATTATTGTACTATACAGAATGAGAAGATGTCAGGAAAAACTCTACTCAAATAACATTTTCTTTTACTTCACAAGCTTTTTAGTTTTCCTATGTTCTTACATAATTTCTTCTATATTGACGATGACTACCACCCATTTATAATAAGACCGCTGATGCATGCAAATCCTCACATCAGTAGATAGCGCAGTGTCCTTGTTCAAGAACAGCATGTGGACCTATAACTCTTAAAGGGAATCTGTCAGCAGGTTTTTGCTATGTAATCTAAGATGAGCATGATGTAGTTGCTGAGAACCTGACTACAGTGATGTCACTTATTAGGCTGTGCAATTCTATTTCAATAAAATCAGCAGATTATTACAGGACTAGGTGTCTCCTGCCTCCTAGTCCAACCCCACACCCCACCACTGATTAGCAGGTTTCTGTACACAGAAAGCTGCCAATCAGTGGTGTCGGTGGGTTGTACAGGGCTCGGCATTCAGTACTGCTAGATCTGCAGCACAATCGATTGTATCAAAATTTCAGCAACCAGTCCAGCACAGCTGAAATCAGTGTCTCAGCCCCTACATTGTGCTGCTCTAGGATTACATAGCTAAAACATGGTGAGGGATTTCTTGTGTTCTGCTCCAGTCTGATTATTGACGTGGAGCCTTGCAGGGTGCAACCTAGGTGGTACAGTTGTCACAAGAAATGTACGGTATGACACCTGCAAGACTACTACTACTGTTCACACCAAGTGTCAGATCAGGCAGGAAAATGTGTAGTAAGATCTACATTTCGGATTGGGGTCTACCTGGCGATATGTTGCACGATTATAATTCTCAGAAAGTGGTGTGACCACAAAACATTTGTGCAACTTGCTGTCACACAACTATTTTGTGTAGAGAGTTTGCTGTAAAACAATAGCAAAGTAGCTATGCCACTTGCATTGAAGTGTGTGGCATGTGAGTCATGTGTGACCAGTGACACAAAATCCAGTGCGTTTGGAAATCTATGTCACTTTTTATTGCAGTAGATCGCAATGTGACACCATATTTAATAGATGCAATGTAGCAATGCAACACATCTCACCATGTAGCCGTAGTTTGAAGCTGGTAATTAGCGCTTCCTTCCAAGGCCCCCCCATACACATGCACGTACTGCTCAGCTGAATGTGCAGTTTTCTATAAGGAGAGTTGGATGAACCTCATCTCCCAAGGGGACAAAGGATCGGGCATGTCGAATTCTAACCAGCCCAATCTTCCACTGGATGAGTGCCTGGATAACAATATACAAATAATCATGGAGTGGCTCCTGAGCTGTGTTTTGGATTAGTAACCCCCCCCCCCAGTGTCCGTCCATACCCCTTCACCTGATGGTGTTTGCTATGAGCTCAACATTATTGAAGGCTTTTCCAGCTGATTGAATTGACTTTGGGGTCCTCCTGGTGTCGCTGCTGTGCCTGCTCTTCTTGTCCACATGTCGGAAACGTGCATTTCAATACTCCAAGTGACTGAGCTTTTACTTGCAGTGAGAGCTGTAAACTATTGAGCCAAAGAATATGGAAACAATGTTGTTTTCAGATACTTGTAAGCTAAATATTTAGATAGCATTCAGAAGTAGAATGGTCCAATTCATGCTCAGTAGTAATAGCATCCATTGGTTTCCTCGGATCATCCCTACCCAGTATGTCAGAATGGGAAGATCAGCTCTACAAAGTACTTCTCTCAGAGATAAGAGCTCTTCACTTATTTTGTATATAAAAGTATAGTGGCATGTACAAGTTTGGGCACCCCTGGTCAAAATTACTGTTATTGTGCACAGTTAAGCAAGTTGAAGATGAAATGATCTCCAAAAGGCCTAAAGTTAAAGATGGCACATTTCCTTTGTATTTTAGGGAAAAAAGTTTGTGTATATATTATTATATTTTATTATTATATTTTTACATTTTAAAAATTACAAAAAGCAATATGGACCAATGCAAATGTTTGGCCACCCTTTATGGTCTAGTAGCACCTCCTTTTGAAAGTATCACAGCTTGTAAATGCTTTTTATAGACAGCCAAGAGTCTTTGAATTCTTATTTGAGGGATTTTCATCCACTTCCTTGGAAAATTCCTGGGTCGTCTTGCATGCACTGCGATTTTTGAGGTCTAGCCACAGATTTTCAATGATGATCAAATCAGGGGACTATGAGGGCCATTGTAAAATCTTCAGCTTACGCCTTTTGAGGTAGTCTGTTGTGGATTTTGACTTGTTTAGGATCATTATCCATTTGTAGAAGCCATCCTTTTTAACTTCATTTTTTTTTAAGATGGTGTTATGTTTGTATCAAAAATTTGTTGAACTTTCATTGAATCCATTCTTCCTTCTACCCTTGAAATGTTCCTGGTGCCATTGGATGCATCTCAACCCCAAAGCATGATTGATTCACCCCCATGATTAATGGTTGGCGAGATGTTCTTTTCCTGGAATCCTGTGCCATTTTTTTTCTCCACACATACCTTTTGATCATTGTGGCCAAAGAGTTCTATTTTAACCTCCTCGGTCTACAGGACTTTTTTCCAAAATGCGTCATGCTCATTTAGATGTTCTTTTGCAAACTTCTGACGCTGAATTTTCTGGTGAGGTCACAGAAGAGGTTTTCTTCTGATGACTCTTCCATAAACGCCATATTTGTGCAAATGTCTCTGAACAGCAGAATAATGTACATCTCCAGAGTCTGCTAAATCTTTCTGAAGGTCTTCTGCAGTCAAGCAGAAGCTCTGATTTCCTTCTTTAGGGTGTGTTTCCACGGTCAGGAAACACTCAGTAATTGCTGCGTGTTTGACGCTGTACGCTGGCGCAGCGTGAAACACGCAGCGTTCAGATGTTACAGCATAGTGGAGGGGATTTCAAGAAATCCCGTCTCCACTATGCTTAAAAACACGCAGGCGGCAGACCTGCGTTAACGGACATGCTGCGCGTCTTTTTAGATCGTAGCATGTCCTATTCCCTTGCGGCGACGCTGCTTCGCCACAAGGGAAATAACACAGGGCTATGTAGCCCTGCGGTCATTCCGGATGTGTTCAATGAACACATCCGGATTGACCTCGCGTTCACTAGGGGGCGGGGCTTTGGGCGGAGCGGACTTTCCGCTCCATCCAAAGCGCTGTGTTTCCTGATCATGGAAACACAGCCTTAGTTATCCTACAAGCAGCTCTCACTGAAGTTGTGCTTGGTCTTCCTGACCTTATCTTACCACTGTTCCTGTGAACTGCAATTTCTTAAAGGGAATCTGTCACCCCATTTTTTGTATATAAGCTGCAGCCACCGGCACCAGGGGCTTATCTACAGCATTCTGTAATGCTGTAGATAAGCCCCCGATGTAACCTGAAAGATAAGAAAAACGAGTTATATTATACTCACACGGGATGCGGTCCGGTCCGATGGGTGTCTCAGGTCCGGGTCCTTCTGCTTCGTGAGCTTCCACTTTTTTCATTTTCGGAGTGCAAGGCAGTTGCTTAGATGAACCCATGGCTGCTGTTTTTTGGCATAAGGTTAGAGGATTCTGGGTTTTTATGAAGCTGGGAAATTTGCATCACCTGGCCTTTCCTAAGGATGATGGTGAACAAGCCATACCCCTAACAAGCTGTCTGGAACCTTGGTCACAGTTATCTGATCACATAAATCTCCAAGGTGGCCAAACTTTTGCTTTTGTCCATTTTCCTTTTTGGAATTTTTAAAATGGAAAAAAATGACAATGTATTTTTCTTTTTCTGCCTAAAATACAAAGGAAATGTGTCATCTTTGACTTTAGGCCTTTTAGAGATCATTTCATCTTCAACTGGCTTAACTGTTCACAATAACAGTCATTTTGACATGGGGTTCCCAAACTTTTACATGCAATTGCAGTTGTGGTTTATCCCAGAGTTTTAATGCATTTATTTTAAACAGAATTGTGCCGAATGTTTTGTTTACCTAAAACGAGTATTGTATTTTTCTCATATAGTATATTAGTTTCATGCCTGCAGAAGATTTCAGTTTCCTTTGGACTCATATCTGTTACCAAACTAAAAGTGAAAATGTTTCTGAAGACGGGTATTTCCACATTCCTCCACCTATGGTTCAAAGTGCCCACATCAGATTATTGGAAATCGTCTGACATTCACCTAATCTGTTTGCCATCTTGTCATCCTGCAAGAGCCATTTTATCTGTGTAGCATTGGTCCCGAAGAGATATATATACACACACGCACACACGGCTGCTGATAAGTCTTTGGCTTTACCCAGAAAGAAGCAAGATATGAAGATGAAACTTTCCATTTATTCCACATACTCTCCACTGATGTCAACACACTTCTTACATCGTTATTCCAAGTTCTGTAAGCCTTGCAAAAAGAAGGATTTCGGTTGTGCCTTTACACCAATCTCTCCTTCACATCCCATGTACAATCCAATCTATTGCCGCTTACACCTAAAGAACACCTCTAGAATCCGCCCTTTCTCCAGTCACCTTCCACGACAGCCATACTGGAGGATGCCTCCCCGCCCTAATAGGGGACAGGAACACAAAGAGGTTAAATACCCCTCCCCTTCCTGCAACCACCTGTGTTTTCCTGGACACACTAGCATGAAGAGGTCCTGGTGGAGCAGCCGTGGCTGGTGATCGGAGCTACCCACAGAAACATTCACGTACCGGGCAGCTGAGGTCGGGGGCTCTGCTCTCCTCCTCTCATGGCTGCTCCCGTCTCCTCGCTTCGGCGGGACTCGGGACCTTCCCGCCTCTCCTGCTCCTCCGCTGGGGGTAAAGCGGGGCGGGGATATGCAGCCTGGATCCTCAGTGAGCTCCCCGGCATCCTCCTCCCCCATGCTGCGGTGTCCAGGAGCGCGCACGTGGCTTGCTTCCTGCCGGCTCCATGTGTGGGTCGGTGCAGGGCACAACGTCACTTCCGGGTGAGGGAGTTCACTTCCGGTGTCTCCCTTATGCGTTACAGGGTGGAACGCACACGCGCTCTGCAGACATGGACGGCTGCCTAGAGGCAGCAACATCCTGGGACGATCCAATCGGTTCCTCCCCATACTGGGCCGAAAACGGGGGGGAGAAGGAGCACATGAAGAGCGCTGGCACAGACTGACATGGACGGTGACAGGTCATCCCTCTCTGCGTCTGCAGAGCCCAGCGTATCCCCTCCTACTGTAAAAAAAAATGTGTATCTAAGTATACCTTCTCTCTCATACGGAGAAAAGGCAACTGACCTTAAAAAGACCAGTCGTGAGGACTTCCGGGAGGCGGAGCCAAGGAATGGCCGCTTTTTAGCAGAGCTCCCCGCTGGCCTACTCTCATCCGTGATCATCGCTCCGTTTGTGAGCGGAGAAACAGCATTAATCAGCGGGGGGAATACTTGGACAGGGGGCTCGTCTGTCGGGTCTGCCTCTCCAGGCTCCTCGGGAGGCTCCAGGCGCAGGAGGCGCCGTGCAGCATGGTACAGGCCGCCGCGTGCGAGCTGTGAAGAGTGACTTGCACAGATAAGAGGTCCCGAGATAACAAGCGACCACCCGCCGGGAGAGAAAAAGCAAACAAACAGTGAAGCCCTGAAGATCTGGCCGTTATCGCATCTAGGGTCTGAGGTGAGTGCAGTGGCAATAGGGGGAGGGTTAACTACAACAGATGCCATCTTCCTGCCACTAAAGGCACTGCCACACTTACCAATCGCGCCAGCGATCACGACGACACGACCTGGCGAGATCGCTAGTGCGATCGCTATGTGATCGCTAATTAGATTCCAAACACAACTCATCAGCGATCTGTATAACGACCTCTGCGGTCGTTGGGAAAACCTAGTCCCACCTGCGACGCTGGTGAAGTCGTTCATAAAGGGTGTCACACTCAGCAATTCAGGCTCACCAGCGGGACACCAACGACCAAAAAACGACTCGGAACGTTCATAAGCGATCAACGACATCTCAGCAGGGGCCACATCGCTGCTACATGTCACACACAGCTAAGTCGCTAACAAGATCGCTACTGCGTCATAAATGGTGATGCAGTAGCGATCTCGTTAGCGATCTCGCTAGCGATCTCGCTTAAGGGTATGCCACACTAAACAATATCGCTAACGGGATCGCTAAAAAACGTCACTATTTAGCGATCCTGTTAGCGATATTGTTCAGTGCGGCAGCTTCCAGCGACGAGCTTCCTGCTGTGATCTCGCTCGTCGCTGGAATCGTTCCGGACCCTATTTCATCGCTGGCGCTCCCGCTGGGTAAGTATCTAATCGCTGTGTGGCACCTTTTCTTAGCGATTTAGCAGTACTTTTGTACCGCTAAAGTCGTTAAGAAGATCGCTAACGGCGATAGCGTCGTTAACTATATCGCTAAATGTGGCCGCATTTAGCGATATAGAAACAATCCCGCTAGCGATCTCATTAGTATGCAACGCTAACGAGATCGCTAGCGGGATAGCTTAGTGTGGCAGTACCTTTAGTGTGGCATACCCTTTACAGTCCTCAGCATCATCCCTGCACTACAGGCTTGTTGTGAGCTGCATTGTTTTAAGTTGCTGACCATCTCCTCAAAGGTGACAGAAGCAATAAAGCACTCAAGGTCTGTCTGATAAGGGTTTAACCCCTGAGACCCCTTTACAGAGCTCAAATAAATCAGCCTAAGAAGTCACAAGGGGATTACCTCAGACTACACACAATACAGGACCCAGAGGACAGTTAATATTGACTTTATTAACCCTTTGGCTGCGGTCTAACCTGGTGAAGTCCTCACTCAGTGACACATTAATTTGCTTACAACTTAGAGGATTATATTAGTCCTCTCTGACTTTCAAGGTTATTTAATCTCTATAAATAAAGGTAAACAGCAAGAGACTAATATTCTATACGCTCCATATAGGAGTTACATACTACATAGCAGATTCTAATGTAACGTTACTTAACTGAGACATCACCGCCTTCTATCTTCTCACCATTGTCTCTGAGTATGGATAAATTTGTGGGCAAACAAACTAAAGGAGGCCGTGCCTCTTCTCGAAACCAACAAGGCTCATCCTCGCCTAAATCTACCTCTGATACCAGTAGCGAGACTTCTCATTCAATAGCGGATGCCATCATGGAACGCCTTATGCCCGAAATAGACTCTAGATTTGCCACTCTTCAAACCTCAATAGACTCTATAATATCACAAGTTAATAGTCAGGGCACTCGCCTGGATGAGGCTGAACAACGTATCTCTGAACTGGAGGATGTTACCAGGGAAATGGCAGAACGTCTAGAGGGAAAAGAGAAAGTCGTCACAGAGCTTAAATCCAAAGTGGACGACTTAGAAAACCGATCTAGATGCAAAAACTTGAAACTGATAGGACTACCTGAGTCCATACATCCCTCTGAATTGCTAAAACTAACATCTGAGTGGCTGCCAGGAGCCTTGGACACTCAACTAACATCCGGTTCAATGGCGGTTGAGAGAGCACACAGAATAGGCCCGCAGAGGGGGAAAGACAATGACAGACCCAGACCGGTGATATTCAAGGTCCTTGACTTTCAAGACAAAATTCGTCTACTCACTGCTTACAGGAAGAAAGCGCACCTATCCTACGAAGGGCACAAAGTTCTGATGTTTCAGGACTATTCGGCCATGGTGATGACCAGACGCAGGGCCTTCAACCGGTGTGTAAGTTGCTGGCTGACAAAAACATCAGGTTCGGCCTGCAATATCCTGCGACACTGCGCTTTAACCTATCTGGGAAAAACTGGGCTTTCGATGACCTGGTGAAAGCTCTGGAGGTTGTCCGGGATACTCCCCAGCCACCATGAGCAAGATCCAGAATGGCTTACTCAGTGGCCATACCATGAATCACATAAGGTGATGTCAACTGACATCTGTTTGTTATGTTGTTGTTTTTTGCTGTATTTTTACTTCTGCATCTAACGTTAGGATGCGGGTTTAAGGGAAATGTTGAATATGGCACACAATTACAAATTTTGTGGGAGGGGGAGGTTTTTTGGGGGGAGGGTCTCTGCATTCAACTTCAGGTAATCAATAATCCAGGGATTCTAATGCCTACTCGCTGGGATATGCAGGGATCCCTGTTATGTTTCGGTAGCTGAGGAGTGCAGGTAAAAAAGGCAATACACCAGAGAAGTTGGAATCTATGAGATTGCAGTACCCTGACTAACCACCACAACTAGAGGCAGCCGTGGAGCGTTCCTACGTTGGTCCTAGACGCCTCGTCACAGCCTGAGTAACTACACCTAAAGATAGAAAGAGGAAAGCTATCTGCCCCGGAGCAGATCCCCAAAGAACATAGAAAGCCCCCAAACATGTAATGGCGGTTAGACAAGATGAAATACTGACACAGACAGAAAATAGTATGAGCAAACGTTGGGGCCCAAACTACCTAAATAGAAAAGGATAGGAAGGGCACTTACTGCAATCCCAAAAAACCCTGAAAAGCACCAACTCTACTAATTTCAAAATCACCTGAGATCACACGACCTCTACCACCTAAATTAGTTCTCTGGTGTAACAAAATCAAAACAGCAGCCACTGAAAAAACTGGAAAAAGCAAAAGTACAAACATCAGTGGCTGAACTAAACTGAGAGGGCAAAAGCCCCCGGAGAGGACCCTGAAGGCCCCCACAGAAGTGCAGGACAAAATGCAAAAATCAAGCACAAAAACAAAAAGAAGAAAATGTCTTATCTGTTAGCAGGAGATGCAGACACGACACAGCAGGCTACAAAGGAAACATGACTCAAGGATTGAGACCAGAACAATTGATCACCGGCAACCCTGATGGGAAGGCGACTCCCTTATATAAGACCAGTCAGTAACACCTGATTCCCACTCCTCACAATCTTCACTGGACAGTCCAGTACCGCTTGTAACCACCAGAGG
This sequence comes from Oophaga sylvatica, assembly GCA_033576555.1. Classification (NCBI taxonomy): domain Eukaryota; kingdom Metazoa; phylum Chordata; class Amphibia; order Anura; family Dendrobatidae; genus Oophaga; species Oophaga sylvatica. The sequence goes on along the minus strand of JARQOD010000007.1, from coordinate 35,231,559 downwards.
GAGCCTCTGCTCAGAACTCATTTCAAGTCCATTCACAACAGATCCCATTATTATGTAACGGTTACATCTAATCGCATTTCCCGCACTGGAGTGGGTTAATGGTAGAAATCAATAGGCAAAAAATGTCCGCTATGACATCTCTCCTTTGGTGTTCCTGGAATGTGAATGGCCTAAATTCCCCTGTCAAGAGGAAAAAATTTTTAAATTATCTGCATCGAGAAAATTTTCATATTGTACTTTTGCAGGAGACACACTGGGTGAAGGGCAACCATCCGGTGTTTTCTAGCAAAAAATGTATGTTATGTGCAGAAGCTTCTTTTACTAAAAAACAGAGGGGTGTCGCTATTATGATAAACAGGAATATTGACCATGAGATAGTGGATGTGTTAGAAGATCCTTCAGGGAGGTTTGTCTGCGTTAAGCTGGATATAGAGGGGACAACCTACAGTGTAATTAATATTTATGCGCCAAATTCGTCGGATCCATTCTTTCGGGCTAATGTGCTAAAACAAATCGCTGGTTGGGACACCTCCCATATGATTGTGGGTGGCGATTTTAATGAGGTACATGACATTGAGATGGATAGATCTAATTCTCAATCTCCTCATATATCTACGCAAGGGAGACTAATACAATCTTTTTTAGATCACCTGTGATTGTTGTATGTTTGGAGAGTGCAACACCCTGTTGAGAGAGATTACTCTCACTATTCACATGTTCATAATTCCCATGCTAGAATTGACTACTGGTTGTTGGGCCCCTCACTCATGCCAAGAATCACACATACCAAAATTCTGGACGTGCACATCTCAGATCATGCACCGATAACGTTCAGCCTAAAACTAACTAACCCAATCTATTTTCATAGGAAATGGAGATTCCCGTCATATTTATATCACTCAGATGATTTAAAAAAATTCATACAATTCTCATGGGACACGTACAAATCTGATAACCAAATGCATTGTGAAACACCAATTCTTTTCTGGGATACCTCTAAAGCAGTGTTGAGAGGGCAAATAATCGCTTATATATGTCATAAAAAAAAACTGTTGCAGGAGCGGACCCTGGCAGCGCAGAGGGCTTTAACTTTAGCATATAAAAATTTTAAACTTAATAATTCACCCCTCACGAAAAAACAATATATCGAGGCAAAGGAATTGGCGGATGCACTAGCTCATGAATGGGCCACTTATAGTATTGATCTTCAAAAGCACAAATTTTTTAAATGGGGCAACAAACCTGGCAAATTACTTGCATCTCTTAGGCCTCTTTCACACATCCGTCTTTTTGTATCAGGCATGATCCGGCGTGTTGGTAAAAAAACGGATCCGGTACCGGATGCGTTTTTTTACCATTGACTTTCATTAGCGCCGGATCGTGCCTGATGTCATTGCGTTGTCTCTATTTTTGTCCGGATTCGGCGGAAATGTACATTCCGGCGGCCGGACAAAATGGAGCATATAACGTTTTTTTTTTTTGCCGGAGCCGCCTGATGTGCCTGAAGCGGCACATCAGGCGGCCGCAAACAATAGAAGTCAATGGAACCGGATCAGACTTTTGTGCAATCCGGCAAAAGTCTGATCCGGATTCTGGAAATCAAGGTCTACTACTACTACTTCTACTTTTTCCAGTGTCTCCGGGCATCAGAAACCCTCTTTTTCTGGATTCAAAAGTTCAGGTCGGATCCAGCAAAAAAACGGATCCGTTGCATCAGTTTTTTTGTTTCAGCTCCGGATCCGTCCCTTCAGGTGTTCGACGGATCATGCCTGATACAAAAAGACGGATGTGTGAAAGAGGCCTTACTAGACCATATAGAAAGGCCACAAGGATTCACAAAATTCGGACCAAAGAGGGCAGAGTGTTGACAGAGAATGAGGAGATTGTAGAGGAATTTAGATCATTTTTTGGCTCCCTGTACAAAGCGGAGAAGAGAGAGGGGGGCGATATTTTAAACTTTATGCAAATGGAGGTGGCACCTTTACTAACAGAGGAGTCCTTAATGCTCCTATATCCCCTTCAGAAGTCATCCAAACTATCAGCTTCTTGAAGCTCTCTAAATCTCCTGGCCCTGATGGGTATAGCAATGAATTTTACTAAATATTGGGAGGAAGTATAGGGACACATCTTTGTGAAGTCTTTAACCAGTTGGTTCAATCGGGGCAGCTCCCGGATCGTTTCAATGAAGCAGACATAATAGTGCTCCCCAAACCGGGCAAAGATCCTTTACTAGTGGAAGGATATAGACCAATCTCGCTTTTAAACTCCGACTTTAAAATTTTCACTAAAATACTAGCAAATAGAGTGCAAAAAATAATCCCCAACCTGATATTGCCTCAACAAATTGGGTTTGTCCACGGTAAATCCATAACATACAACATACGGACGGCTTTGGGAGCTATCTCTTACGGAAAATCTCATGGCTGTTTAGAGTCTATTGTGGTCAGCCTGGATGCTGACAAAGCGTTTGACAGGGTTGCATGGGATTATCTCCTCGACATCCTGGAGTTTAGAAACTTTGGTCCATGGTTCTGTGAGGCGATAAAGTTGTTATATAAAAGCCCGGTGTCCAGGCTGGCCATAAATGGTATACTCTCTTCCACATTTGAAATCCAGAGAGGAACGCGTCAGGGCTGCCCCTTGTCGCCCTTACTTTTTAACCTTGCTTTAGATCCTTTACTTAGAACTCTCCAATACTCTTCAACATACAGGGGCATAGATGTAGGCTCCACCTCACTTAAAATTGCGGCATTTGCCGATGATATACTCCTATTCATCTCCAATCCCATTGCGGCAATACCAGTTATCATGGAGGCCCTAAATCATTTTGGCAAATGCTCAGGCTTTAAAATAAATTATAATAAATCAGAGGCCCCGGCTCTGTTTGAGCAAGGGAAATTAAATAACTCGACACTTCCTTTCCAATGGAGCACATCATCTATCAAATATTTGGGTGTCCATCTCCCGGCAGATTTGACATCCTTATACCACATTAATATTAGACCCCTAATTACGTCCATATTTAATCTTCTAAACTCCTGGAAACACTTTACTTTGTCTTTTTCCGGTAAATGTCATTTAATTAAGATGATAATATTTCCAAAACTATTGTATATTTTCCAAACACTACCTATTTTGTTGACACGAGCAGATGTTAAAACTCTAAACACTGCTTTTAGGAATTTTATTTGGGGAGACAAAAAACGTACACGTATAGGTCTAATCAAACTACAAGCCCCAAAGGAGGAGGGTGGCATCAATTTCCCAGACATTGCAAAGTACAATCTAGCAGCAAATCTCAGATACACCATTGATTGGTTAAGAGGTAGATCACATTTCGCAAATGTACTTTTAGACCAACAATTAAGTCCCCATGTCTCCTTACCAGCATTACTACATATGGCCAATGATGACCTTATTGCAGACTTAAGAAACCGCTCCACCATATGGCAAAATATACAGACGTGGAGGAAATGCCGGAGACTATGTAATTTGAGAAGCGATGTCTCTCCTTTTGTGCCCTTTCTGGGTAACCCGGGCTTTATGGGAGGTAAACCACCCTTATCTTACATTGAGCTAGCTGGGCAGGGTTGCATCTTGGCAGCTGACCTATTAGATGATAGATTCTCCATGCTTGCATTTGACATAGCAGCACAACGTTTCCCAACATTTGTAAATAAGCCCTTCCTTTTTCTTCAAGCAAGGAGCTTAACTTTGAAAAGTATAGCAACTAGGGGTGGAGATAGAGGTAGGAACGCTTTGGATGGCTTCCTTAGGACCGCCAGGGTGCAGATAGCCTCGACAAGCAGTATTTACACACTGTTGCATAAGCAATGGTCATGGGAGGGCAAAAAGACAGGTCCAGCACGATGGATTAATGATATACAGAACATCACAGTCGGGGAAATCTTAGATGCCACTTTGATGCAACAGAAAGTGATCCCCTCCAGTAGTTATGCAGACATGTCTTTATTACTCCTTCATACAGCTTACAGTGCCTACAAGTAGTATTCAACCCCCTGCAGATTTAGCTGGTTTGATAAGATGCAAATAAGTTAGAGCCTTCAAACTGCAAACGAGAGTAGGATTTATTAACAGAAGCATAAATCTTACAAACCAAAAAGTTATGTTGCTCAGTTGAATTTTAATAAATTTTAAACATAAAAGTGTGGGTCAATTATTATACAACCCCTATGTTTAATATTTCGTGGAATAACCCTTGTTTGCAATTACAGCTAATAATCGTCTTTTATAAGACCTGATCAGGCCGGCACAGGTCTGTGGAGTTATCTTGGCCCACTCCTCCATGCAGATCTTCTCCAAGTTATCTAGGTTCTTTGGGTGTCTCATGTGGACTTTAATTTTGAGCTCCTTCCACAAGTTTTCAATTGGGTTAAGGTCAGGAGACTGACTAGGCCACTCCAACACCTTGACTTTTTCCCTCTTGAACCAGGCCTTGGTTTTCTTGGCTGTGTGCTTTGGGTCGTTGTCTTGTTGGAAGATGAAATTACGACCCATCTTAAGATCCTTGATGGAGGAGCGTAGGTTCTTGGCCAAAATCTCCAGGTAGGCCGTGCTATCCATCCTCCCATGGATGCGGACCAGATGGCCAGGCCCCTTGGCTGAGAAACAGTCCCACAGCATGATGCTGCCACCACCATGCTTGACTGTAGGGATGGTATTCTTGGGGTCGTATGCAGTGCCATCCAGTCTCCAAACGTCACGTGTGTGGTTGGCACCAAAGATCTCGATCTTGGTCTCATCAGACCATAGAACCTTGAACCAGTCTGTCTCAGAGTCCTCCAAGTGATCATGAGCAAACTGTAGACGAGCCTTGACATGACGCTTTGAAAGTAAAGGTACCTTACGGGCTCGTCTGGAACGGAGACCATTGCGGTGGAGTATGTTACTTATGGTATTGACTGAAACCAATGTCCCCACTGCCATGAGATCTTCCCGGAGCTCCTTCCTTGTTGTCCTTGGGTTAGCCTTGACTCTTCGGACAAGCCTGGCCTCGGCATGGGAGGAAACTTTCAAAGGCTGTCCAGGCCGTGGAAGGCTAACAGTAGTTCCATAAGCCTTCCACTTACGGATGATGCTCCCAACAGTGGAGACAGGTAGGGCCAACTCCTTGGAAAGGGTTTTGTACCCCTTCCCAGCCTTGTGACCCTCCACGATCTTGTCTCTGATGGCCTTGGAATGCTCCTTTGTCTTTCCCATGTTGACCATGTATGAGTGCTGTTCACAAGTTTGGGGAGGGTCTTAAATAGTCAGAAAAGTCTGGCAAAAGAGATCATTAATCCACACATGTGAAGCTCATTATTTTTGGTGCCTGAACTACTCCTTAAAACTTTAGGGGGACCAAACAGAATTCTTGTGGTTTGAGGGGTTGAATAATAAATGACACTCTGAATTAACTTTTAACGTTTAAAAAAAAAAAATTTTAATTTTTTTTTTGCTGCAGTGCATTTCCCACTTCCAGGCTGATCTACAGTACAAATGTCACAATGCCAAGTTAATTCCGCATGTGTCAACCAGCTAAATCTGCAGAGGGTTGAATACTACTTGTAGGCACTGTATATTACCCCACACATTAAGTCTAGGATGTCTCCAGGGGGCACATTCACATGTTCCAAATGCGGGACAGGAAACGGACATATTTCATCACATGTGGGGTTGTCCCAAAGTGCAAAAAATATGGCAGTCTATCCACACCGAACTGCAGAATCTTGGTGGGATATTGTTTCCTTTGACGCCGCAATGGGCAATATTTAATATTTTAGACAGCTCTCAACACAAATTCCCCAAACATCTTAAGGCCATGTTGATAATATGGGCCTCAGCTACCAGGAAAAGTATCTTGCAGCACTGGCTAAATCCATTACCACCACCCAAATCTCTCATATACTCCAAAATAATGTATATTTTTCGAATGGACTGGCTAGATACCCTGACAAATAAAGAGAAATTGACTGGGAAGTTTTTAAGCACATGGTCATTGTTCATCCCATCACTGTCTCAAGACACCAGGGACAAACTAAGGACACATTTTGAAAACACCCAGTGGTATCTCCTTCAGAAAATTAGCGGACATAATCCTATTCCTTGAGCTTGTTGATTGTTAATCAAATGCAGGGTCGTTTAAGGGGTTTATATGTTGGGGGATGGGAGGGTTAAGGGAGGAGGGAGGACTTTTATCAGTATTATGCCTGTCAAATAAGCGTCGAATAAGCTTGATACCTTCAAACCTGTATGACTAAAAATACTGCCACACTAAACAACATCGCTAACGGGATCGCTAAAAAACGTCACTATTTAGCGATCCCGTTAGCGATGTTGTTGTGTGCGGCATCTACCAGCGACGTGGCCCCTGCTGAGATCCTGCTGTGATCTCGCTCGTCGTTCTCATCGTTCCGGACCCTATTTTTATCGTCGGCGCCCCGCTGGTAAGTATATATCGCTGAGTGTAGCACCTTTTGTTAGCGATTTAGCAGTACTTTTGTACCACTAAAGTCGTTAAGGAGATCGCTAACCGCGATAGCGTCCTTAACAACATCGCTAAATTAGGCTGCTACTAGCGATATAGAAACAATCCCTCTAGCGATCGCATTAGTATGCGTCATTATCGTGATCGCTAGCGGGATTGTTTAGTGTGGCAGTAGTGTTACTTTTTGGTAATGCTCTTTAAATCAATATTGTGAGTTTTACGCCTGTCAAATAAGCTTGTTACTTCAAGACTTGTATGATTTTCTTTTATTGTAATACTCTTTAAATCAATGAAACATGTTGGGAAAAAAAAAAAGACCAGTCGTAAATGTAAAATGTGTGCGGCCAGGCTCTCATCATCATATAGGAAAAAGCTCTGCAGACCCTGTACGGAGGAAGTCCTACGGGCTGAACAACCTTCGTTACTGGAAAGCATGAAGTCCCTCATAAAGCAAGAGGTTCAGACCTCCATGGCTTCTTTTTCCCAGGGCCCATTACCACAACCACCTCCTTCTAAGAAAAGGAAGAGTGTTACGCTGGAATCAGACTCAGATTCGGGCGAGATTCAGTCCTCAGGGTTGGAGGACACTTGGGAGAATGAGGGTTCTACCTCCAATTCTGCCCCTAAATCAGAGGGCAAAAAATATTACTTTAATTCAGAAGACTTGGCTGAACTAATCAGCATGGTCCGAGGCACGATGGGGGTAGAAGAGGAAGAGGTTAAAATTTCAATACAGGATGAAATGTTCGGGGGTCTAAAGCCTAAAAATCTGAAGGGGTTCCCCGTACATGAAAATAAACAATGACAGAGCCCCAGTCGGGGGTCGACTCTCGCTCTTTCTTACCCAGTGGCAGACCATCGCCACAGATCAGTGGGTCCTCCGCACCATACGAGAAGGCTTAAAAATAGAATTCGAGTCCTCCCCCGCAATGCTTCAAGGTGACGTATCTACTATCCACACGTCTCCAAAACTCCCTATTAGGGGACCTTCAAAACCTGCTTCGGGCAAAAGTTATCTCTCGAGTGCCGAAACAGGAGGAGGGAAGAGGCCATTATTCTCGTCTGTTTCTGATAACAAAGCCATCAGGGAAGAACAGGATCATAATAAATCTGAAACCATTAAATGGATCGATCCGTTACAGACGATTCAAGATGGAGTCTATCAGGTCGGCAATCCCACTAATTGGTCAGGGCTGGGTAATGGCAACAGTGGATCTGAAGGATGCATACTACCATGTGCCGATAAATTCCTCAGATTCGCTGTGTCCCAAAACCATCGGGTCAGCCATTTTCAGTTCAACGTTCTACCTTTTGGCATCTCATCGGCTCCTCAGTCTTCACCAAGATCATGGCAGAGGCTGTGATGTTCATCCGTCGGCAAGGGATACACATTGTCCAGTATCTGGGCGATTTTCTTATCACTGCACCATCTGTTCCCCATCTAAAGACAGACGTGGCAAAGACGTGGGAGATACAGGAATCCCTGGGCTGGATCCCGAACCGGGAAAAATCAGAAACCAACCCCCACACAAGGAGGAAATTTCTGGGAGTCCTGCTGGACTCAAAGAAAAGGTCATCATTTTTACCCAAAGACCGTCAGACCGACCTTTTGCGCAAGATAGCCTTGCACATTGTAAACTCTCACGAGCAGGGTCGTCTTATTTTGCTTTAATTATTGTATTGTTAACATTGTTACTTAAGACTTGCGTTTGAAACTGTAAAGCGCTGCGGAATATGTTGGTGCTATATAAATAAAGATTATTATTGTTATTATTAAACCAGGCATCCATAACAGCCATGGCATCAGAAATGGTGTGAAATTTGGTACCCTTGAGGTGTTTCTTCAGGTTTGGAAACAGATGACAGTTGGAGGGAGCTAGATCTGGTGGGTGGTCAACCAGCTGGAAGCCCAGCTCCACCAATTTTGCCTTGGTCGCTTGTGTAGTGTGAGCAGAGGCGTTGTCTTGCAGGAACAAGACTCATTTGGACAGATTGCTGCGCCTTTTGGCCGTCAGAGCTGCCTTCAATTGGCCCAAAAGTTCAATGTAATACCTTGCATTGATGGTGGAACCCTTTTGAAGGTAGTCCACTAGCAGCACACCCTCCTTATCCCAGAACACAGACGCCATCACCTTAGTGGCTGATTTTTGCATCTTAAACTTCTTTGGACGAGGAGAACCACTGTGCCTCCACTCTTTTGACTGCTCCTTGGTTTCTGGGACATACAAATAAATCCAGGTTTCGTCCATAGTGACCAGTGGATCCAGGAAGTTCAGTATCGGTATGGAAATGCTGACAAATGGATCGGGAAGTTTTCACTCGTGCTTTTCTGATCTGTTGTCAAACATTTGGGGACCCACTTTGCAGATAGCTTCTTCATGTCCAAATGTTCATGGATCATTACACAAACACGCTCACGGGAAATCCCCATGATGTCTGCTATTGCTTTAGCTGAAATTCGCCAAATTTTCCAGTATGAGGTTGTGCACAGCATCGACGATCTCTGGAACAACAACCACTCTCGGTCGTCCAGGTCGTTGGTGCTGAAGTGGCCCATTTTAAATTTGTCAATCCAGTTCTTAACTGTAGAAGATGAAGGGCATTGATCCCCCAATGTCTGCGACGTATCACCATGAATATCATTCGTGGACTTTCCTTGCAGAAACAAATTTTATCACTCCTCTGCTCTCATTTACTGTGAATATCGCATTAGACTCCGCCATTTTGTTTTCCTGTGTGTGTAGAACACTGTTGCCATAATCTAAAAACTCAAAATCTTGAAAACATATATTAGACACATAAGGCATTCATGTGATGTAACATTTGTTACCATAGAAACAAAGAAGATCACAAAGCCAAAGACTTATCAGCAGCCCCTCGTGTGTATATGTATATATACAGTACAGACCAAAAGTTTGGACACACCTCATTCAAAGATTTTTCTGTATTTTCATGACTATGAAAATTGTAGAATCACACTGAAGACATCAAAACTATGAATTAACACATGTAGAATTATACTTTACACTTCACAAAAAAGTGTGAAACAACTGAAAATATGTCTTATATTCTAGGTTCTTCAAAGTAGCCACCTTTTGCTTTGATTACTGCTTTGCACGCAGAAAAGGTGAACGGATGGACTCTACAGGTCCTTCTCAAAAAATTAGCATATAGTGCTAAATTTCATTATTTTCCATAATGTAATGATTAAAATTAAACTTTCATATATTTTAGATTCATTACACACCAACTGAAATTTTTCAGGTCTTTTATTGTTTTAATACTGATGATTTTGGCATACAGCTCATGAAAACCCAAAAATCCTGTCTCAAAAAATTAGCATATTTCATCCGTCCAATAAAATAAAAGTGTTTAAAACAAAATAAAAAAAAAAACATCAAATAATAAAGTTCAGTTATGCACTCAATACTTGGTCGGGAATCCTTTTGCAGAAATGACTGCTTCAATGCGGCGTGGCATGGAGGCAATCAGCCTGTGACACTGCTGAGGTGTTATGGAGGCCCAGGATGCTTCGATAGCGGCCTTAAGCTCATCCAGAGTGTTGGGTCTTGCGTCTCTCAACTTTCTCTTCACAATATCCCACAGATTCTCTATGGGGTTCAGGTCAGGAGAGTTGGCAGGCCAATTGAGCACAGTAATACCATGGTCAGTAAACCATTTACCAGTGGTTTTGGCACTGTGAGCAGGTGCCAGGTCGTGCTGAAAAATGAAATCTTCATCTCCATAAAGCATTTCAGCCGATGGAAGCATGAAGTGCTCCAAAATCTCCTGATAGCTAGCTGCATTGACCCTGCCCTTGATGAAACACAGTGGACCAACACCAGCAGCTGACATGGCACCCCACACCATCACTGACTGTGGGTACTTGACACTGGACTTCAGGCATTTTGGCATTTCCTTCTCCCCAGTCTTCCTCCAGACTCTGGCACCTTGATTTCCGAATGACATGCACAATTTGCTTTCATCAGAAAAAAGTACTTGGGACCACTTAGCAACAGTCCAGTGCTGCTTCTCTGTAGCCCAGTGCTGCTTCTCTGTTTCTGGTTCAAAAGTGGCTTTACCTGGGGAATGCGGTACCTGTAGCCCATTTCCTGCACACGCCTGTGCACGGTGGCTCTGGATGTTTCTACTCCAGACTCAGTCCACTGCTTCCGCAGGTCCCCCAAGGTCTGGAATCGGTCCTTCTCCACAATCTTCCTCAGGGTCCGGTCACCTTTTCTCGTTGTACAGCGTTTTCTGCCACATTGTTTCCTTCCAACAGACTTCCCATTGAGGTGCCTTGATACAGCACTCTGGGAACAGCCTAATTGTTCAGAAATTTCTTTCTGGGTCTTACCCTCTTGCTTGAGGGTGTCAATGATGGCCTTCTGGACATCAGTCAGGTCGGCAGTCTTACCCATGATGGCGGTTTTGAGTAATGAACCAGGCAGGGAGTTTTTAAAAGCCTCATGAATCTTTTGCATGTGTTTAGAGTTAATTAGTTGATTCAGAAGATTAGGGTAATATCTCGTTTAGAGAACCTTTTCTTGATATGCTAATTTTTTGAGACAGGATTTTTGAGTTTTCATGAGCTGTATGCCAAAATCATCAGTATTAAAACAATAAAAGACCTGACAAATTTCAGTTGGTGTGTAATGAATCTAAAATATATGAAAGTTTAATTGTAATCATTACATTATGGAAAATAATGAAATTTAGCACTATATGCTAATTTTTTGAGAAGGACCTGTACATGCCTGGTTCCCACCGTGAAGCATGGAGGAGGTGGTGTGATGATGTGGGGGTGCTTTGCTGGTGACACTGTTGGGGATTTATTCAAAATTGAAGTGGTGAGCGGTCCAGCTCACCCCAAACCATTTTGATTGGGTTCAGGTCTGGTGACTGTGGAGGCCAGGTCATCTGGCATAGCACCCCAACACTCTCCTTCTTGGTCAAATAGCCCTTACACAGCCTGGAGGTGTGTTTGGGGTCATTGTCCTGTTGAAAAATAAATGATGGTCCAACTAAACGCAAACCGGATGGAATAGCATGCTGCTGCAAGATGCTGTGGTAGCCATGCTGGTTCAGTATACCATCAATTTTGAATAAATCCCCAACAGTGTCACCAGCAAAGCACCCCCACACCATCATACCACCTCCTCCATGCTTCACGGTGGGAACCAGGCATGTAGAATCCATCCGTTCAACTTTTCTGCGCGCAAAGCAGTAATCAAAGCAAAAGGTGGCTACTTTGAAGATCCTAGAATATAAGACATAATTTCAGTTGTTTCACACTTTTTTGTTAAGTGTAATGTATAATTCCACATGTGTTAATTCATAGTTTTGATGCCTTCAGTGTGATTCTGCAATTTTCATAGTCATGAAAATACAGAAAAATAGTTGAATGAGAAGGTGTGTCCAAACTTTTGTGTGTGTGTGTGTGTGTGTGTGTGTGTATGTATGTATGTGTATGTATACACCATGTTCCAAATTATTATGCAAATTGGTTTTAAGTGACATAGTGTTTTTTTGTTTTTTGTAAATGAAACCCATTGATGGTATTGTGTCTCAGGATTCTTTGGATCACTGAAATCAGTCTCCGATACCTGTGATAATTAGTTAGCTATGTGAGCCCAATAAAAGGAAAACTGGATGTTCCACACTAGGATGTTGCAGGCAGAGGATCGCTCTCCACGGCGTCTCCAGACTATGTCACGTCTGTCACATGTGCTGATTGTGAACCTGCTGCCTGCAACATCCTTCAGCATGACCGGTTTGGCAGTGGGTCAGTAATGGTGTGGGTTGGCATTTCTTTGGAGGGCCACACAGCCCTCCATGTGCTCGCCAGACGTAGCCTGACTTCCATTAGGTACCGTGATGAGATCCTCAGACCCCTTGTGAGTGCATTCCTTGACCATGAAGCTACAAAAACACTAGTGCATGCCCTCATCATCTCCCGCCTCGACTACTGCAACCTACTACTCTCTGGCCTTCCCTCTAGCACTCTGTCACCACTCCAATCCATCCTGCACTCTGCTGCCCGACTAATACACCTGTCTCCCCGTTATTCCCCAGCCTCTCCTCTCTGCCAATCCCTTCATTGGCTTCCTATCGTCCAGAGGCTCCAGTTTAAAACCCTAACTATGACATACAAAGCCATCCACAACCTGTCTCCTCCATACATCTGTGACATGGTCTCCCGGTACATACCCACACGCAACCTTAGATCCTCTCAACATCTCCTCCTCTACTCCCCTCTTATCTCTTCTTCCCACAACTGTATACAAAACTTCTCCCGTGCCTCTCCCATACTCTGGAACTCTCTACCCCAACACATCAGACTCGCGCCTACCATGGAAACCTTCAAAAAGAACCTGAAGACCTACCTCTTCCGACAAGCCTACAACCTGCAGTGATCCTCAGTCTACTGAACCACCGCACGACCAGCTCTACCCTCTCCTAGTGTATCCTCACCCATCCCTGTAGACTGTGAGCCCTTGCGGGCAGGGTCCTCTCTCCTTCTGTACTTGTGTGTGCCTTGTATTGCTCATGTCTATTGTACTTGTCTATACTTGCCCCTTTTCACATGTAAAGCGCCATGGAATAAATGGCGTTATAAAAATGTATAATAATAATTATAATAATCGGGTGCAGTTGGCCCTGGGTTCCTCCTAATGCAGGACAATGCCAGACCTCTTGTGGCTGAAGTGTGTCAGCAGTTCCTGCAAAATGAAGGCATTGAAGCTATGGACTGGCCCGCCTGTTCCCCAGACCTGAATCCGATTGCGCACATCTGGGACAGCATGTCTCGCTCCATCCACCAACGTCACGTTGCACCACATACTGTCCAGGAGTTGACGGATGCTTTAGTCCAGGTCTGGGAGGAGATCCCTCAAGAGAACATCTGCAACCTCATCAGGAGCATGCCCAGGCGTTGTAGGGAGGTCATACAGGCATGTGGAGGCCACACACAATACTGAGCATCATTTTAACTTGTTTCTCTTTCATTTTGGGGGTCTCTCCAAATCCAGGCCTCCATTGGTTCAAAACTTTTATTTCCATTGATGATTTTTGTGTGATTATGTTGACAGCACATTCATCTTTGTACAGAACAAAGTATTTAATAAGAATATTTCATTCATTTAGATCTAGGATGTGTTATTTGAGTGTTCCCTTTATATTTTTTTTGAGCAGTGTATATTATATTATGAATAGCTACTAAAACCCCCTAATAACTGTTTTTCCTGGGGAAGCTGCTGAACCCTGCACATTTTACCACACTAAGATGTTTTATGGAGTTCATTCACATGAATAGAGCCTGTGTCAGAGGCTCCATAAAACCTTCTTCAGAGGTCCCAGCTGATGGGGGGGGGGGGGGAGGAACAGCAGCAGTGTATGCAGCTTTGTTCTTCACTTCTAAACAATGGCGGTCAGTGGAGTCTGTCATGTCATTAGTATTCGTTCTATGATAGATTCTGTATTGTGTAATTATTAGAACAGATCATAATCATGCTTTTATATGCCACATAAAACCATATTAATGATCCATATGTAAAGGAATCTTATGGTCAGTGTCACGGATGATACTGGGTAGATCCAACAGATTGCACCGCTTGCCACCAGTTTGTCAAGGATAACCCGTGGGGGTCAAGCAGATCCCACCATTGCCTCTAGTTGTTAAGGATAACAGCCTGTGGGGGGTCGCACAGACCCCACCGCTGTTACCAGTCTGTCAGGGGAATGCAACTCCTCTGCCTCCAATCTTCAGGACAATTACGCAATTGAGTGACTGATGAGGCCATGGCTGCTTCCACTACTAGACCGGCCTTTTATTGGGGAACTCGCAGGGAGTTTATGGCTCCACAATAACAAAAAGAACTTCAAGCTTCCACTACCAATCGTTTATACAGGCCGATTGGGCACCCGTTAAAGTTATGTTTATGGAGGGAAGCACTCTGATTAGGAAAGTGGAACACTATCTCACAGCAAATGTATGGCCTCCAGAATGAACAATGACAAACACCCAAGCTCTTGTTTTTATTAGATCAAGATTCCACCCACATCGTGAGCTCGTGGGGGCTAGTTGTAGGATGTGCTAGGTTTGTTAGCAAATTATTAGTTCCCCAACTTTCAGGATATTTTCACTCCTGGAAGTCGCAGGTGGTAGATACTGTATTGTCGTCATGTTTCCTATTAAGATTTTACCTTTTTATAAAAATGAAACATGTCGTGGATGGCATCATCCATAATACCGATATATTAAGTTGAAGGGTTTAGAATGCCCTTGCAGTAATGAGTGAATATTCTTCCCTTCGCTGTGACACCGAAAATATATCTTCCATAAAATTGGATCTATGCAAACCCAATATTTATCACTGACTGCTGGCTCCAAAGTGTCTAAAAAATCCTTTAAACTCAGTGCTCCTGTACTTCTCTGCCTCTGAATAAACAAATCCCAGCCTGTGTCTGATTCTCAGAAGAGATCTTCTGTGTTAATTACCTGTTTACTGCAAGAGGTCACTACCTCAATGGAGGTTGAACTAGTTTGAATACAATCAATGCTTTATCAGCAGGATATTATCACTGCCGGACTAGATCTCGGGCACTGCAGACAGGCTAATCTGTAACCCCTTCTCAGCGACTAATTGGCAGCTTGTTGACAATGCACACTGTACACAGGAAGCTGCCTATCAGTAGTGTGGGCGGGATTATACACAGCTCAGCATTCAGGGCATTAGCGTGCACTCGGTCGGTTGTCGAGGTGCAGGTGTAACAGGGAACATGACCCCAGAAATCTTGTAGTAGGAGAAATTTACCGCACACTCTTTGTTTCACAAGTGCAAGGCAGTTGAATAGGCACGGGAGCGCCGCACCGAGTCAAACAGCAGCATAGCACTGCACAGTCACATTGTGCAATGTCCTACCACAAAGAAATTTCCTGTTCTCTTGCTTCATCTACCCACAACGACTTAGCGAAAAAGACCCTGGTGGGGTCGAAACATCTATATTCTGTCGCTCAATAACTCTATCGCTCAAATTTTGTCTTTACTCGCTCCCACGAATAAACTCTTGCACTTGTGAAATAGAGTGTGCGGTGAATTTCTCTTACCACTGCTACATGTAAAGCAGAGAAAAGAGGGATTCTATCACATCTGCACCAAGTAGTCCTGTAAGTGATATATCGCTGGAATCAGGCTCTCATCTCATTATGCTTCTTTCACATAAGTTTCCTAATATGTTCAGCGTATGGACAGTTTTTTGTTTTTTTTTTTCACTACCAGAGAGCATTTCTCATACTGTTCAGTAAATGTTTCCATTCTTTGGGAGGAACCTTCTAGTTTAGCTGTTTAGTGTGGTGCATAATAGAGGTAACAATCAGCGATATTTGTGGATACCCAGCATCTTCTGCTGCCCGTCATGTCTCCATGTGGTGCTGGCCTGTTTACTGTGACAGTGGGTCATGGGACACCAGCTTCCAGTCATTTCTACAGTGTTGTGAAATGCTGTATATTTCGGCATTTGATTTACTTTTGGTTTATTTCTTCTACACAGGTATTTTGAGGAAAACCAATAAAAGTCAAGGCTGTGATGGATCTAAACTGCTAACCCATGGACACACAGACAGGAAGGTATGTTATTTTGTGAAATGCTCATCACCTAAAATACAGGTTGTTGCCTAAAATAAGCTTTAGTTTATTAGTGAGGATATGTCAGCAATGTATGTGTCTCATCTGTCTGTACAGCTGTGTCTCCTCACTGCCTGACTGACAGGAGGAGAGCTTGGTCGGAGATAGGCTTTGCCGCTCCATTCAGTTCTGTGGAACTGATGAAAATGGTGTTCGATTAGTTCCATCAGCTCCACAGATTTTGCATGGAGCTGCTGGGCGTGTGCTCAGTACCTCTCCATTCAAGCTCCTCCTCACTGTGGGCATTGAGTCAGGAAGATTGCAGGGACTCTGAACATTGTGGCTAGTGAGCTTTGGGTCACCAGTGATTAACTTGCCTTCCAGTTTCAACATCTGCCATGATTGGTATTGCTGCTACATCATGTAACCAGCCGGGCCTCTGCCTGGCTCCTAGTATTTTCAGGTCAGATTACTTTCCTGCCTTTCACAATTTCACTTCTTTCTTTTTATAGTCCAGTCATCCTTCAGTCGATGACCATGGAATTAGTGAAGTCTTGCTACACCCTGTCTATGATCTCAACGACCATATAGTTTTTGTCCTGCGTACTCTGATCCCCTCCAACCCTGCTGACATAGAGCGTAGACCATGTTTATCACGTTTTTATTTAGTTTATGTCTTGTCATCTTGGAAGAGGGCTGTGAGGGGTCGCAAGTAAGGAATTCTACTCTAAGCAATGTATTATCCTTCTCAAATTAAAGGTGCAAACAGTTCATGCCTTGTTAGCCCTTCAGATATTTCACCTTGCATTAAGACTTGCTGTGTAAAACAGCCATGTGTTTTAAATATTTCCAAACCACATGCAAAATCAAATAAATATATCTTTTACATAGGAAATAAAAAAAACAATCAGGGATTCAAATATTACACAGAAAATATGTATTTTTGTTTATAGAAAAAACTTTCTGCATTGTAAGATTACTAACTTAACTATTGTTCTTTACTGAATTAATTAATATTTATTCAACCATAAAAAATCTGAGACAGTGATCCCAAAATAATTGTAACCAGTGACGTAACTTGAAGATTGTGGATCTCAATGCATAATCTTCAACCTACCTGCCAATTATCATAGGCTTTTAGAGCACCACTCCAGTATTTTGTGTCTGTTTTTTTCATTGCAGTGTTGGAGTGGTATCACTAATGTAAGGTCTCTACAGTTAGTCTTATACTTACCAGCAGCCGTTTTCATCTGTTCCTGGTGCTACTGTGGCCGGTTTCCAGCAAGTTGTCACCTGCCAGATCGCACCAGTGTTTACTGGGTGATCTTGAAGTCACAACTCAATGTAAGTGTATGAGAGCCAGAACAAGGCTGTCGTAGGCTTACACTGAGCGCTTGTGACCGTTACCTTATTTCCAGTCAATCAGAAGTTATGGTTTCAGGATGGTGGCGCGGGAGCAGAGTGGCGCTGGGAAGAGCTGAAGACGGCAGCTGGTGACCAGCGCTGAAATAAAAAAGCGTTGGAAGGGTGCTTTAATGGTTACAGTCTTTTCATATGGGGTCACGGGACTTTTTGGGCTCGTAGTCTCTGAGACCTGGGTGCAATTGTGACCCCTGCAACTGTTAGAGTAACATCCATGATTCAAACCCTTAGATTATAACCCAAAGACTCATCTGGTATAAGGAGAATATCCGAGATCAATTGACATCATCCATTACACATTGATGACAGCTTAGCTTTTAGACAGTCCAACGAATCCATCTTAGTACATCAAAACCAAAGATAAATGGGATAGGACAGCTTCAGACAGTGCTCGGTGGTGGTGGAGGGCACCATAAAATAAAATAAAAACCCTAAGATATCAGTCTTGCAAACTTTTAATGTTGCTCAGTGTGGGGTGGTGGGCACAATACACTATAATTTGTAGTCTACCTAAAGAATACAACAGCACACTGCAAGTGCCAAGATGTATGCAAACATTGAAGGGCCCTTTAAATTTGTAGTCTTTTAGCACAGGAGAGGCATGATAAAGAAGGATGCCTTGTCGCAGCTAGTGGGCACCTTAATTTTTATAAGTACCGTATATTCCATATAGCAGTAATGCAGTTCAAATGTCATATGTTCAATGTTTGCACACATTTTAGCACTTAGGCTATGTTCACACGTTGTATTTTTTTCCACAGGCAAAACCTGCTCTCTTGGCAGTAAAGAAGCTGCTTACAAAAAGCAGTTTTTTTGCTAAGTTTTTTTCTCTTGTGTATGTTGATAAAGTTTAGTGCCCCCCCCAAAAAGGCCTGATTTAACTTTCTTAGACTTTTGCACCAAAGATGCAGCAAAAACTGATATCTCCATCTTTTGCTGCCTTTTTGCACTTACCCATTGTTTCCTAGGGGGGAAAAAAAAGCTGTGAATACACTGAAAGAAGTAATATACTGCCTTTTGCAAAAACACAGCAGTTTTCCAAATCAGTCAGGAAAAAAAGTGTGTGCATGAGATTTCTGAAATCCCAGACTTTACTGGTACTGTAAAACGCAGCTTAAAATTTGCAGAAAAAAGCAACAACAAAAACCTGCTGCAAAAATCCAATGTATGACCATAGCTTTACAGAGGCTGCTGTATTATTTTGTTTCTATATTATGCAGTCATGGTAGCGTGCACCTGTTCACACTAGATTTATTCTGTTTGGCGTTGTTGGTCAGTGGTTTTTTTTCTTTTTTGGTAGAATACGGAGGCTGATTCAGCTTTGTTCACTTCTTTCTTCACCTCCCTCAATAGAAAGCAATGAATGATCTGCCCATTCATTGTTTTAACTTTCTACTGTATATAGTTTTGATGGAAGTCTATAGTCATCGATTAAGTGTAAACCACAAGTCCTTCAGAAACAGACTATAATCTGTAGGTCATGGCTGAATTAAGAGTGGAGAATCAGTTAGTATTATAATCTGAAATAAACCATGTTCCTCTTTTCTGTCTGCATCAAATATGTCCAGGAACAGCAAATCTGAATTAGCCCATAAACTAGACGTTTTCTATAAAACTCTCTCATCCCTGTGTATCGTGGCATAAACTACATGTGAACTGCACGACTATCGCCGCTGTATCTATATCAGGGCTCAGGCTGGCACTTCTTGTCATGGCCGCGTCTGATGTGCCAGTAAGAATCATTGTGTTGAAATCCTATTTGGGACATGAAGTGTGTGCATGCCAAGTGACATTCTGTAATGTCTGCAGTAAACGGCGTGTTTTTTGGCATTTGTCTTTTATCTCCTTTTTCCAGTAGGGCATAATGAGATTGGCTGCAGCTGCACAGTGTGAGATCATGTCATCATTTGTATGATTTTAGTCTGCATTGTATTTGTAAATTAAAACTTGGGCAGCTAAATCGCATGCTCACCACATGAGAGACGTGTGTCTTTTGTAACGCGACTCTGGATGCTGTCACTAACGTCATATAGCTGATGCCTCATAGAAATTTGCTCATTATCATTTGATTTTTGTTTTTTTGTTTTTCTCCAAACTTTTTGAATTCTTATTAGTTCAGAAGAATCGGAAGGAGTTCAGGAAAGAGGCGCTGCCCATGTGTGGCAGGCCGGATCACCCCACGTCACACCAGTAACCTTTCATGGACTGGGAGGAAGAACTGTCCTAAGTGCCAGCCTGGGAAGAAATCATGGGCTGTTGCTCACAAGTGGTACGTGGACTTGTCCTTGCATAAGTAGAGTAATAACTAGTATTGCTAACTTACCGCACAGCACCACTGTGAAGAATTGTGCAATGATATTTGCAGAATTAGTACTCCAATAAAGTGGATTCCCCACCAATAAATCTATAGCACTATCCCTAGCTTTACATTAATGCTTTACTTACACTATGTAAATGCAGTGCTTGTCTGAGTCCCTGTGACCTGGATGGATGGAGGTTATGTACTTCCTAGTGCTAATATCTCAGCCTCACCATCTCTCTGTGTAGGTGATAATTCTGGCCTTGTGAAACTGTGCACAATAATCTATCCTCACAGAAAGGAAAGGGGAGCGTTTCTTGGATTGTGGAAGGTGTAAATGCTAGGGACTGTTCACTTCATGTTTCGCCCTGGGATGCACACAGGTTTATTGTTCCTTGTACACATGGTTGTCCTAAAGAAGGAGTCTGATGACTCTGAGACACATTGACCATAAACCACTTTTAGTAATCCTTGGTGCTTCAATTTTTGACTGAAAATTCAGCAGCGCAGATCAAGTCCACCTTTCCCAGTATCTTGACACTAAAGGTTCCCTAACACACGTTTGAACTTCTCTCTAGAGCTCTAATACCGAATGTTGGACATAAGTGTCCTTTTGGCCTCATATGGGTGATGTAGGTTAATACACCACGAAAAAGGAATTTGACTGCGTTGTAGGCGTTGTGTGTTTGATGTCATATTGATCTATGTGTGACAGATGCCCCTGTGTGGCATCCATCACAGGCCTCTGTTAAACATATATGTCTTGGAGCACAGATAGAGGGGCCTGAAAAATGATCATCTTGCGTTCTCTTAGGAGTCCATGCTAGACATACAGCATAGCCCATCAGCCCAAGGAAGTGAACAAGTTTTATGAAGCAACTAAACTTATACTGACCCCAGTTTATCGACTGCTCAACGAAGTGGGGATACCAATCTGAACGGGTTCCTATTGGCAACTTAGCCCACTGTGTACTTTACATCTTTTCATTAGCGGAATACTGTCACAGTGACCCAAGCTGCGTGACACGACCGCACGAATGGTCTGTTAGCCCTGCGCTAATCCCTAGGTAGAGAGCAGCCGGTGAGGGCACTAGTCGCACCACTGCACCAATGAAACACAAGGGGAAGGAACAATCAACAAAAGGTAAAAGCAATAAAAACACCACACTTAGCTTTCAGCTGTAAAGCTGCACACAGCAGGACAAAGTCACCAGATCATGGTAATAGCTGAAGCACCACTGCACTCAGCAAACTCCTTCTCCTGCTTGGTTGGTCTCCAGAATGACCTGTATCACCAACAGCTGATGCATCAGGTAACCTTTTAAAGGATGGTGGGAGTGGTCACCACCTGCATCAGCAAATTCGTCAGCAATGTAATAACACCAGCGACCACCGGGGGAAAAAAACTGACATTAACCCCCGATGGCCTGAAAAAAAAAGTTTTAATATGAAACGTCAAATCTGCCACAGATCCAAAAATGGATCGTGACATATAGATTGGGAGTTTTTCAAATGTATACCTCTGAAGGAAGCCACCAAACATGAACAGGACTTATGGGGCTCCATACACAATAGATATGTCGGATAAATGATAGTTAAACCATCCGCTATCTCTCCTGACTCCTCCATACATGGGAGTGCTTGCTCTACCACCTGCTTCTGTGTTCTTTGACATGGCAGCTTTCAGTCTCTTCCGGCCGTGGCTTATCTTGCAGAAAACAAAAGGATAGTCAGTCTGAAATCTGACAAGCCGGATCCCTACCTCCCTTGACATCACCTGTCGGGGAGCCTCTTCGCTAGGCACTTCACAACGGACAACCCATTGCAAGTGACATAGAAATCCAGACAAGATCTAAATTACAAGAAATGATACACCGGCGCTACTTGAAAGTAGGGTAGGGACTGTGTTTACTGGAAGTGTATAAACGAACGTGTATATATGTGCATCTGTATACACATATGTATGTGGAGGCTGCTGGTGTTAGGTCAGCTGCTGTGCTACTGCTGACTAGAATAGGAAAAACCAGTATACAATGAATAACACCTGCGCCTCCTCCTGAGGGGGCACTTAATGACGTTTTTTGCAATAAATATAAAAAAACTACATAATGTGCCAGCTTTCAGGACATACCTCCAAGGAAATAATGTTAAAAGCCCTTGACACGCTCAAGTTAATTGTGGTTAAAAAAAAACCATACATGTGAAAAAAGAGGTACGGATCCAAATAACTATATTTTTGGTAAAAGAATATGAAAATTGGCGATCAAAAAATACTTCCTAAAAAAAGGCCCTTCCATATCCAGCCAGGCCCAAATGACGCCTTGTGGTCACATCCACACCAATTTGGCAAATCCATCCATGTTCAATCCGACTCAGGAGTACTCTAGTGCATTTTGCACATTTGAAACCATGGTGTCAGCAGATATTAGACGGATGAAATGTCACAACTTGAGGTACTTACCACACAATTTAAATACACAGGAACGAAGATCAATTCAAAATCTCCAGGCTAATATTGACATAATTATACGACCCGCAGATAAGGGTGGGGGCATCGTTGTACTTAACAAATCTACATATCGCAATGAATCTTTAAGGTTGTTGGGAGATCAAATCACGTATAAAAAGCTAAATAATGATCCCACTGAACGTTATATCAACAGCCTTAATAATCTGGCTTTGAAAGGCAAGTGCCAGGGGATATTAAATAAAAAGAGTTTTGTTTTATTATGAACAAAACTCCCAGCACAGCTATCTTCTACCATATCCCAAAACTACACAAGGATCAAACATGCCCCCCCAGGAAGGCCCATCATTTTAGGCATAAACTGCCTGACTTCCAACCTCTCCCGGTACGTTGATACTCACCTTCAAAAATGTTTAACGCTGGTACCGGCCTACCTAAAGGATACCAATCACACGTTACAAATCCTTGAGGACATCACCTGGAGAAATGAATACATTTTGGGCACCCTTGATATCAAATCATTATACACAATCATTAACCATCAAAAGGGTTGTGAGGCATCAGGACTCTTCCTCCGTAAACTTGGGCTATACACTAAAACTCAGCTCGAGTTCATTGTGGAAAGCATTTTATTTATTCTGCAAAATAACTATTTCGCATACGAAGGCCAATTCTATTTACAAACCTGGGGTACCGCGATGGGTACACGCTTCGCACCCAGTTATGTGAATTTGAATGTGGCCAAGTGGGAGGAATCATACATATTTCAATCTGGATAGCTACATCCCGGCCTGGTCATGTGGCGATGATTTATAGATAATGTGTTGTTCTTTTAGGATGGGCCCCAAGAGGATCTTAATGTGTTTTATTTCGAACTTAAACAACAACACATTTGGCCTAGAGTTCACATCCACCACCAGTACAAGTAGAAATCACAGTAAATTTATTGCCTAGATCCAAAATAGTGCTTCCAAATATCAACAAATTTCAAAAAATCATAGGAAGCTTTTTCCACTATAAAAATACAAATTTTATTTAGAACATTTTTAAAATACATATACGGATATGTTTTGGGGATATTTTACTTAAAAATCTATGCACTGTGGTATATGTGATAGACATTAAATATACATAACCCCTTGTTTGTCAATGTGGCTTTAAGCATGATATACGGATATATTCACTATTGAACACTACCAACTGTACCTGTACCTGTTTTTTGTAGTCATTTTTTGCATAATGTTGTCCCCCATTTGGATATTTTTATCCGTATATGTATTTTAAAAATGTTCTAAATAAAATTTGTATTTTTATAGTGGAAAAAGCTTCCTATGATTTTTTGAAATTTTTTCACCAGTACAAGTAGCATCCTCTTCTTGGATTTAGAAATTTACACGGAGGCAAATGCAATATATACCAAATGCCACCGCAAGGAGGTGGATGCTAACAGCTGTATTGACATCAAGAGCTGTCACCTCCCTATATGGCTAACCAACATCCCTAAGGGACAATTCACACGGGTGAGACGCAATTGCTCTAAGATCCAGGACTATACCAAGGAAACAGATCATTTGATCCAACAATTCCTTGAAAAGGGTTATACCAAGGAAACAGATCATTTGATCCAACAATTCCTTGAAAAGGGTTATCCTGAATCATTGCTACAGACAGCTCAACGACAGATCCAGGAGATGCCTAGACACTCTCTAGTCCACAAAACTCATTCTGCCATGACCACCACACCCACCGTAATGGAACAAATATGCAATCTTTCCATCATTACTCAGTAACATCATAACCATAAACCATTTATAAACATCATTCGCAAACACTGGTTCATACTCCAGGGCGATAAGAAAATTGGTGAACTCTTACCAAACCACCCCAAATTTGTATTTAGGTAGACCCAAACCTTGGGAAACTTGCTTGCACCCACTGTAAAAATTGGCAAAAGGGCTCTTCGTGTCACTGGATCTATGGTTTTACACTATGCGGGACATGCTCATGTTGCATCCGCACAACTTTTTGCAAAAAGAAACAAACCATGTTTTATGACACCCATAACAAGAACCAATTCTTTATTAAAGATTCCATCTCCTGTATTACAACTGGGGTCATATATTAATACAGTGTCCATGCAACAAGATTTACGTAGGGCGCACCAAACGTAAACTTATGGACCGTATCAAAGAACACCTCAATAACATTGAGAAGGGGTTTAACGGCCACCCACTTTCTAGACACTTCCTAGAAGTGCACAAAAAATCCACACGGGGAGTGCACTTCTGTGGGATACAGGTGGTTTGCAAAAGCACAAGGGGAGGCGACTTTCTTAAGCGTATGTCGCGATCGGAATCGCATTGGATTTTCACCCTGGATACTCTAGCACCTAGGGGGCTCAATCATGAAATTGAACTTTACACCTTCTCATAACTATTCCAGATGTGTTAGTTACTGTACCCATAGCGTGCAGTCAATGTTTTTTACCGTGCTTTGTATTCTATTTTATTTTAGACTTTTTTCACTGTTGAGGATCAACATTATTGTGGATTTTAGAATATTCACACAAACCATTTTAATGTGTTGTTTTTTTTATAGATTTTCATATTCTATTACCAAAAATATAGTTATTTGAATCAGTACCTCTTTCTTCACATGTATGTTTGAGCGTGTCAAGGGCTTTTAACATTATTTCTTTGGAGGTATGTCCTGAAAGCTGGCACATTATGTAGTTTTTTTATATTTCGTACATATTTTTATATATAATTTTATTTTTTATATTTTATAAAGTATTTAATAAATATTTGCATTTTTAGATTTATCATGTCTCTTCAGTTCCCCTCCTTTCCCTCTTCTCGTATCTCCCTCCATCTCATATTCACATGTAGCTTTCTCAAAGTATCTCACTCAGAATTTCCATCTGCTGCAGTTCATTTGTAGGGTGTCCTGTTAATGTGGGAGGGTCCAGGGATTATTGAATGGATAAAATGCGGGACACGTAGCTAGTCTGCATCCCTGATGAAGAAGGTCTGATCACCTTAGAAACACATCGGAAGTTGACCCTCCCCAGTTCCCGTCCTGTGGTGACGTCCCCCATTCTATTCCCTACCCCCCCGCTCTCCACACTTCCTCACAGCGGCGCCTCTCGGCCGGAGCACGCCGCTGCCTAGTCCCACAGCTGCATGGCAGCTACGGAGGTTCTCGCCACTCACTAGGGAGGACGCTCCCTTGGTGTTCCACTCCGCAGAGACCTCCAGCTGACCGCGCGCCTGCACGTGCAGGCACCCTGTGCAAGCTGACTGCTCATCCCTGGAGCGCTGAACAACCACACTCAACGGTCACAAGTACGTTTTAGGCAATAGTTCTGTGGCCCCAGCCCGGCCTTTTCGGCAGAGGTCAGTCCCTGCCTCATGTGTATACATACACAATTAATTTTCTCCTTATTCAGTGACACCAGATGCCTCCACAGTGGGACTAGTGGGATATATGTCCATTGAAAACGCAGACACTTGTGACTGACCATTGGTCCCCTTGGTTCCCTTAGTCCATAGCAGCACCAGCCTGCAGTTTTACACAGGTATATATACCCCTTTCTTGCAAAAAACGTCATTAAGTGCCCCTCAGGAGGAGGCGCAGGTGTTAATCATTCTATACAAGATCTAAATTACAGAAGTCCAGTATCAAGTGATGTATTGCAGCATATTTTTGTGGTTCATCTTTTCTGATTCTTTTGATCACGCCTGTTGTCCCTAGCTCTGCAGTATTATCCTCATTGGCAATGTTACATTATATTAATGGTGTCGTCCAGATTAACCATTCATTGCTCTTGCAACTTGGAATAGTGTTTTTTTTTTTTTTTTTCTTAAATTTACTTTAATTTTTTTTGTTTAGATGGAGAAGTCTTCAGCTTTGGGAAACAGCCATGGAAGGAGAATGCATATGAAATCCCCAGCAATGTCCCTTTAGTAGAGAAAGTATTGTGTGGTCAGCGTGTAATATGCGTCGCTGCAGGAAGCTATCACTGTGGAGCAGTGACGGAAAATGGCATGGTGTACATGTGGGGGGAGAACCACGCGGGCAATGTGCCCTTGCCAACCGGTCCTCTATATCAGAACCCATGCCAGTCACCATAACTGACCAGGAGAGCACACCGCCCCTGTGGGTGCGCGTTATACAGCTGTCATGTGGAGAAGAGCACACTCTCGCATTGTCCGCCAGCCGGGAAATCTGGGCCTGGGGCACTGGCTGTCAGCTTGGACTAATAACTTCAACCTTCCCTGTGACTAAGCCTCAAAAAGTTGAACATCTTGCAGGTCGTGTTGTTCTTCAAATAGTATGTGGTGCATTTCACAGCTTGGCCTTGGTTCAGTGCCCACTTGCCCAGGATGTAAAGCCAGTTCCAGAGAGATGCAACCATTGCAGAGAGCTGCTCATCACAATGACTGAAAAGGAAGACCATGTCATTATTTCTGATGCTCACTGTTGCCCACTTGGGGTAATGTTAGCAGAGTCCCATCCTGAATCAAGGACTAGTAAGTCTCCGTTGTGCTCAAAAGATAAAAGCTCCAAAGTGCAAGAGATTTCTTTTCTTTCTGATACCCACGAGGAAAGGGGCAGCCGTGGCTCCAAACTGATGGATTCGGAGACAGAGGTTGGCACAGACGTGGCCAGCTTGTACGAAAGTGTGACTGATGCTAGCGCTGACAAGCCAGCATGTGACAGTGATCTGCAACCTGGCGCTAATCAATCCACAGAGGAATCCGCTCCGCAGAATACATCCTTGGATCAGACAAAGGTAAGATATAGGGCAACAAAGGATCACGTCATGGCCTGAGCCCAAACTAGATTGCTACTGGGTTGAAATCTTTAATATTGTTTAATTATAATTGGTGTGAAAAAACAATTTTAGATCTCTTCCCTGTTCAGTTCCTCTGTTATTCTTCTTGAAAATATATAAATTGCCAATTTTGTTTTTTATTTTTTCCTTGTCAAAAGTGTATATCAAAACACAGGGCAACTTTAAGGCAATATGTTGCATTATTTCAATACTTATCTGTTGTAATATGTCTGCTGTAAAGATACGTGCACATTGTCTCTTTGACGCTGGTGTACCTACATCGTTTTTGAAGCAATAAACGCTTTTCAGGGTTATTTTGTCCTTAAGGGTATGTGCACACTTTGCGGATTCGTGTGCGGATTCTGCAGAATCCGCAGGTAAAATTACTGTGTTTTACCTGCTGATTCATTGCGGCTTTACTGTGGTTTTTGTGCAGATTTGCCCTGCGTTTTTACACCTGTGGATTCCTATAATTGAATAGGTGTAAAAACGCTGCGGAATCCACACAAAGAATTGACATGCTGTGGAAAATAAACCGCTGCGTTTCCGCTCTGAATTTTCCGCAGCACGTGCACAGCGGTTTTTGTTTTCCATAGGATAACATGGTACTGTACATCCCATGGAAAACTGCTGCGGATCCGCAGGGCCGGATCCGCAGATGAATCCGCAGCGTGTGCACATACCCTAAAACGTCTTTTGTTGCAGCTTTGACGCCAGTGTCTCTTTTTGTTTTGTTACAATAGGACTTTTGTAACGTGTACTCTTATGTGTAGCAGCTAATCAACACAATACAATTTACGGTACTACTTTATCTAAATCAAACTGCTCCTATTATTCAACTCTTGTACCTTGATCACAACAACACACACACAGTGTGACGAACTTCATTGCCCCCCCACACACACACGCGGCATGACGGACCTCACTGTTTACCCACTCACACGCGACGTGAAGGACCTCACTGTCCGCAGCCCCTGAATGGTAGGATGCTGTCATACATTCACCCAACAAATTTGCTGTGTGCACACTGAGGCTGTACACAGCAGACGTCATCTAGTGACGTCACTGTATTTGCTGTCTGCAGTGGCGTAGCGTAGAGGGGGCGGGGGGGCGGTCCGCCCCAGGCGGCACCTGTGTGTGGGGGCGGCGCACCCTTCCTTGCCCTCCCAACTTCGCACAGCCAGCATTTACCATTGCTGTGCTGTGCTTTGTAAAGATGCTAGCAGGACCTGTGATGAGGTCACAGGAGGGGAGGAGTTAGGTGTCACATGATCAGGCCCCTGTGTGCAGGAAGCTGCTGCTGTACTGGTCGTCATGGATGATGGTAAGTTTATATGTGGGATCATAAGGGGTTTACAGTGTGGATGTAGCTGAGCTGTGTGTGCATGAGGTGTACGGAGCGGAGCCGTGTGTACGAGGTGTACGGAGCGGAGCCGTGTGTACGAGGTGTACGGAGCGGAGCCGTGTGTACGAGGTGTACGGAGCGAAGCCCATGTGTGTACGAGGTGTACGGAGCGGAGCCGTGTGTGTACGAGGTGTATGGAGCGGAGCCGTGTGTACGAGGTGTACGGAGCGGAGCCGTGTGTACGAGGTGTACGGAGCGGAGCCGTGTGTACGAGGTGTACGGAGCGGAGCCGTGTGTACGAGGTGTACGGAGCGAAGCCGTGTGTGTACGAGGTGTACGGAGCGGAGCCGTGTGTGTACGAGGTGTACGGAGCGAAGCCGTGTGTGTACGAGGTGTACGGAGCGGAGCCGTGTGTACGAGGTGTACGGAGCGGAGCCGTGTGTGTACGAGGTGTACGGAGCGGAGCCATGTGTACGAGGTGTACGGAGCGAAGCCGTGTGTGTACGAGGTGTACGGAGCGAAGCCGTGTGTGTACGAGGTGTACGGAGCGGAGCCGTGTGTACGAGGTGTACGGAGCGGAGCCGTGTGTGTACGAGGTGTACGGAGCAAAGCCGTGTGTGTACGAGGTGTACGGAGCGGAGGTGTACGGAGCGGAGCCGTGTGTGTACGAGGTGTACGGAGCAAAGGCGTGTGTGTACGAGGTGTACGGAGCGGAGGTGTACAGAGTGGAGCCGTGTGTGTACGAGGTGTACGGAGCGGAGCCGTGTGTGTACGAGGTGTACGGAGCAAAGCCGTGTGTGTACGAGGTGTACGGAGCGAAGTCGTGTGTGTACGAGGTGTACGGAGCGAAGCCTTGTGTGTACGAGGTGTACGGAGCGGAGCCGTGTGTACGAGGTGTACGGAGCGGAGCCGTGTGTGTACGAGGTGTACGGAGCAAAGCCGTGTGTGTACGAGGTGTACGGAGCGAAGCCATGTGTGTACGAGGTGTACGGAGCGGAGCCTTGTGCGTGTGAGGTGTGTGGAGCGGAGCCATGTGTGTACAGGGCCACAAAGAGCGGGGCCGCGCATGTACAAGGGTCCTGTTACTTGCGGGATCTGTGTGCTTGGGGGCTGCAGGGGGAAAGAGGGGTGCCATTATGTGCATGGGTCTGCGTGGGGACGGAGCGAATTCTGTTATCTGTGTAGGGCTGGGTCCCTGTCCCGCTGTCCTGGCCGGGAGGTTTACTTTCCCGCATTAGAATAGTACATGCGGAAACCCGGGGACCTCCCACACGTTCTGGCAGCCACATGTCACGTTCCACCGGAGGTGACGTGCTGTAAGTCAGCTGAACGCTGGAAATGACCGCTGACCTCATTTCTGGCGGTCAGCTTACAGCAACAGGTACTGTAACTCGTTCTCGGGAGAGTCTTCAGAACGGCGACGCATCGAGCCGCTGGATCTGTTGGAGTGAGAGCCGGGTATTGTATGGAGCGCTGTATATAGTACCCGACTCTCACTGAGCGAGACAAGCAGGATGTGGGGATCTCAACATGGGATCTGTTCAACAGATGAAGAGATCCCCAGATCCTGCCTGTCTCGCTCAGTGAGAGCCGGGTATTGAATGGAGCGCCTCATAGCTGGTGAGATCCCCACATCCTGGGGAAATGAGGTCAGCGATGGAACGTGACTTGTGGCTGCCAGAATGTGTGGGAGGTCCTTGGGGTTTCCGTATGTACGATTCTAATGCGGAAAGTAAACCGCCTGGCCGGGACAGCGGACAGGGTCCCGAAATCGGGACTGTCCCGCTGAAACCGGGACGGTTGAGAGGTATGTGTTTATAATTATTGTTTATGAAACAGTGTGATCATCAGTGCTAAGTGGGTGTGGTCAGGGCGTGGATATGGGTGTGACCAGTGAAATGGGTGTGGCTAGGGGTGTGGCCTAAAATTTGCCGCCCCGGGCGCCACAAACAGTTGCTACGCCACTGGCTGTCTGTGACTCAACTGCACAGGCTGGTGGAAGGAGCCGGTGGTGCCGACCTCCATCATTATATTCACCAGTATTTGCATCCTGAGGATGTAGTCACTAGTGAAATCGAGATTCTGGCGGGGGAGAGTGGCTGCATGGTGGCCGCTTTTGTCAGGCCTTTCAGGAACGGCAAAAGGAACGGATGTGGCCCATGGTCAGCACTCGCCAAGGTTTGTCTTGGAGGGAGGTGCAAACATCAGACACAACCCTGTTTCAAGTCAGAGATGGAATGAATGGGCTGCAGCTGTTCCAGACAATGGTACGGTGGAGCAACCACCATGTGTACGTTAAACAGTTAAAAGAAAAACTTAGGGTATGTGCACACGTTGCGGATTGTGCTGTGGATCCGCAGCGGATTTGGCCCTGCGGATATGCTGCAGATCCGCAAGTGCTGTACAGTACAATGTTAGGCTATGGAGAAAAAAAAACGCTGTGCACATGCTGCAGATTTTTCCGCGCGGATTTGCTGCGGATTTAAATCCACAGCATGTTAATTATTTGTGCGGAATCCGCAAAAGTTTTACACCTGCTCCATTATAGAAATCCGCACAAAAACCGCGGAAAATCCGCAGTAAATCCGCAATAAATCCACAGGTAAAACGCAGGTCATTTTACCTGTGGATTTAGCAAAATCTGCGCAGAAAAATCCGCAATGGAATCCGCAACGTGTGCACGGTGCCTTAAAAAGGGGAATATTTATCAGTGCTGGGAAACACTGACAGTTAGCAGTACATTCATAGGAATTTATTTAAATTAAATTAATACAGGGCTCTGGGTTTCAACGCCAGACAGATGTCTTCCTGCAGGCCTCCAAAAAAGAAGGGAAGCCAATGAGAAATCAGTTGGCCTGTTTCTCTTCTTTTTGTTTTTTAATGTTTTCATTGGATCGATAAATTATATATTATATTTATATTGCACACCACCATGTGTTAGCACTATGTACTATGTACCTTTGTCTCATTAATCTATTTGCATTGACCCTTGACACCACCAGGTAATTGTATAATCTTTCCCCTCATCTTTTTCTATTTATTCTCTGTTGCACTGCTAACATACAAGTCTGGCCTGAAAACAACATTTGTCCAATGTTGAAACACAAGCCCTGTATTCGTTTAACCCCTGTTTACAACCTTGGATGTATCTGTGCATCCAAAGTCATGTATCCCCCTTTGATCTTTCCTGGCACATGACAGCTGATTTGATCATCTGTCATGTGCATCTAACAGCCACGGGTGGAATCGCTATCCACCCACTGCTGTTAAAATGTTAAATACCTCTGATGGCGCATTTAACTCGAGCACGCCGGAAGTGCATCGTAAAACTCATAGGGTTGCAGGCATCACACCACCATGATCCAAAAGGCATGTCATCAATATTTAAGTTCCAGATAACCCCTTTTTTGGTCCATTGTCTATAGCCAGGCCATCATATGTAATTATATGTGTTCCAGCCCAACAGACAGGGTTTAAATGGAATCTGTCACCAGGTTTTTGTTATGTTATCTGAGAGGAACATGATGTAAGGGCAGAGTCCCTGATTCTAGTGATGTCACTTAATGGGCTACTTGCTGAAGTTCTGATACAATCACTGTTTTCTCTGCTGCAGATCTAGCAGTGCTCTGAATTCTGATCTGTGTATAATCCTGCCCACACAATTGATTGGTAACTTTGCGCGCACTTTGCATAGGCAGAAGCTGCTAATCAGTGGTCAGGGTGCAGTTACTCAGAGCAGGAGGACTACATGGCATGAGACACCTAGTCCAATAGTGGTAATCACTGGCTGATAAAACATTGATTACTGGCTGAATAAAAACTGATTTTTATTAAAATGAACTAACACAGCCTAGTAGGTGACAGTTCACTGGAATCAGGGTCTTTGACTCTACATCCTGCTTCTCTCAGCTTACATATGAAAACCTGCTGACAGATTGCCTTTAACGCCTGATCAATGTAGCAATAAAACTTTTTTCAGCAGCAGATGGAAGGAAGAGAGCCACACTAGTCATTACTAGTGGGTAGGCGGAGCCCAGATAGGATTGACACCTCAGATTAAAAAGAGTGTTGACCGGCCCTCCAGCTCGGGCTCCTCCTACTCCGGCTTCTCCAGTCTAAAATTTGAGGTCCCAGAGGATGGTCGCTGCTGGAAGCAGCTCCTCAGAAGATTTTATTATTTTTTATCGGACAAGAGACTTCGATCACCAGAAGTGGTCTAGAGGTCTCAGGGGTCTCAGCGCTGCTGGACCACCACCTCTCCCTTGGCGGATCTGTACTACCCTGATGGTGGTCCCTGCAGAACCCTGCCGGCCCTGGGGGATGAGGATTGCTTCCCTGGCGGGGACGCAAACCGCACATCGGGGTCACTGCGTTCCCCGCCCTGGGGGGAAGCGATGGGCACAGCGCCACAAACCCCTGGGGGTCCCTGTGGCGCTCAGCTGGTGAGTACTCCGCATTTGTTAATGTATGTGAGTGCTTTCAGCTTCTGCTGCGGCAGCCGCTGGTACATGTAAATGACATGTTGGGTGACTGTATTTTTGTCCGCAGGCAGATGCCTGCAGGACAGAGGAGAGCAGAGAGGCGAGGGAGTTCGCGCTCTTTTTTTGAAGCCGGCGGGGGGCGTGGCTTCACGCTTCCCGGTCTTTCTTGTGCAGAAGCGCGCGATTATGTGCTTCTCTTCCGGCTTCTCTCAGCGCGGCGGCCATTACATCCCGGGCTCCTCATGCTCCGCTCCTCCCGATAGCAATATACATCACCGCGGCCAGCTGGGTGAGTGAAAGTCATCACCCCCACAGCGCAGGACCTATCTGTGTGACAAGTGACAGATAGCGCTATCCTGCAGCTGCGGTCTCATATAGAGACCCTTTTTTCACCTGGGACTCGCACACCCCCTTTTTATTTTAATAAGGGAGTTGTGGGGAGCCTGCGACATTAACCCCCATAAAGGGTTAACCTTTTCAGCGCAAGAATCCAGCAATACCCGCCGTAGGTTCTATTCCGGTATGGATCAGAACGTAAAGGGTTAAATATACTGCTGACATATTCTGCTGATATTTTTAGATTGAGACAGCTGGGGTAGCTCTCTACTTTAAGAGCTTTAACCCTTCAGCGTGCTTGTTTCGTCCACTTAAGAAACCACACTTGTTTCTAGTTACTGACAGGTTTTGACCTGCCATATACTGTGTGAGGGCATGTCGGATCAGGGTCCAGAAGGTGCGGACCGTCTCCCAGATCCGCTTCAGGATCAGTCGCGCGTATCTGATACGCAGACCTCGACGGCGTCAAGTGCAGCGGTTGGAGGTTACAGCGATGCTAAATTGGATGCCATCGCTCGTTCTATTGATGGCCTGTCTGACCTTTTAGGTCATTGGGTGTCAGCTAGATCCTCTCATGACAGGAAGCGACACAGACCGGTTCCATCCTTCCCGCGTAGCGAATCAGAGGTCTCTGATATGGAATGCGGACAGGGTTCCCCTTCAGACTCAGATGGGGAGTTACCGATTCGGATAAGAGGATCGGCAGGGGCATTCTGCCTCTCGTGGGCCGAACAGAGGCTTTCATTGAAGCCATGAGGGAGGCGTTAGTTACCGGAGGAGGTAACTAGACGTCCTGGTAAGTCGGCCCGAATGTACCAGGAGTACCGTAAGTCGCGATCGACATTGCCTGCTCTGGTTGAGCTTAATGGAGCAGTGGAGGGGAAACGCCTGTGTCCAGATAAACGTTTTCAAGGGACACGATTCTTTGAGACACTATATCCGTGTTCTACGGAGTTGATTGATAATTGGATTCCTTCTCCTGAAGTGGATGTTTCTTTATCCCAACTTAGTAAATCCTCATTGCTCCCTGTTAAAGGGAAGGCGAGTCTGCAGGACCCGCTGGACAGAAAAACGGAGATGGCGGCGAAATCCGCCTACGAGGCCGCGGGTCATGGATTCAGAGCGGTGCTAGGATCCATGTGTGCTTGTAAAGCTTCCCTGAGCTGGTTGGCCCGTATACGGACGGCGTTGCAAGATGGATCTCCATTATCCGAGGTAGATGGGTTTCTCGAATTGTTGGAGATTGCAGCCAAAATATAGCTATGATGCAGGTCTGGATACTGCGTCACTGTTGTCCAGGGCGCAATCCTCGACGGTCACAGTCAGAAGAGCACTGTGGCTTAGACAGTGGACCGGGGACGCGGTTTCCAAGCAAGGTTTGCTGTCTTTAGCTTACAAGGGTGGTCAGCTATTTGGGTCTGACCTCACAGAGCTGATTGCCAAGGCAAAGGCAAAAGAAGCGGCTTTACCGCAACGAAGGGCTATGGCTTCTGCGTCTAGCAGGCCTAGTGTCGGTAGTGGTCGGCGGTCCTTTCGGTCCAGGGGACGATTTGGTCAGTCCTCTTGGGGATCGAGTCGTCCCTCTTTTTCGGGAAAAAAGTCCTCTCAGAAATCCCGCACCCCCTGGAAACAAAGTTTCCGTCAAGACAAGCGGGAAGCTGACAAGAAGCCCGCCAAGACGGACTGACGCCAGGGTTCCACTCGAGGGCTCTCGAGTGGAGGGTCGCCTGCTCCAATTCAAAGCGACTTGGATTTCCCGCGTTCCGGACACCTGGGTAACGCGAGTTGTGTCGGCAGGCTATTTCATAGAGTTTTCTTCTCGACCCCCGGACAGTTTTTGCCAGTCTCGCATTCCGTCAGAGCCCGAGCTATTTGCCGCTCTGCTGCGAGAGGTCAAATTTCTTTTGCAGAAGGGTGTGGTAATACCGGTTCCGCCAGAGGACCGGGGAAGAGGATTTCATTCCAATCTTTTTGTGGTCCCCAAAAAGGAGGACAAATTTCGCCCTATTCTGGATCTCAAAAGATTGAATCGGCATGTACACACCCAAAAATTCCGCATGGAGTCACTTCGCTCCGTTGTGGCAGCCCTGTCGCAGAACGACTTTTTGGTGTCAATCGACATTCGCGACGCTTATTTGCATGTCCCCGTCGGAAGGGCTCACCAGCGCTTCCTTCGTTTTGCCATAGGTCAGGACCATTACCAGTTTGTGGCTCTGCCATTCGGCTTGGCCTCAGCGCCCAGAGTTTTTACAAAGATTCTGGCGCCTCTCATGGCAATTCCTCGAAGACAGGGGGTTACGATTCTTCCCTACCTGGACGACCTTTTGATTGTGGCGTCCTCAAAGGAGGAGGCGGTGACGGCTCGCAATCTATCCCTTCAGCTCCTGGAGGACTTCGGGTGGCTGGTCAATTGGGAGAAGTCGTCTCTGGAACCGTCGCAGTCAATCCTGTTTTTGGGGATGCATTTCGACACGGTACGGGCAGTGGTGTCCCTACCTCCAGACAAGCGGGCATGTCTCCTCCGACATGTACAAATTATGAAGTCTTCGACAGCAATGTCCCTTCGGAAGTGTATGCGCCTTCTGGGTTTGATGGTGGCGTCCATGGAGGCACTTCCGTTTGCCCAGTTTCATTCCAGGGCCCTCCAAAGTCTCATTCTGAGTCGTTGGGATCGATCGCAGGCTTCACTAGATTGCAGTGTCATCATCTCTCGCAGGGTGCGGGAATCTCTAGGATGGTGGTTACGTCCAGGAGCGTTAACCCTGGGGAAGTCTTTCCTCCCTCCGAGGTGGTCGGTCATAACCACCGATGCCAGCCTGACGGGCTGTGGGGGTGTCCTGAACGATCTCTGGATTCAGGGAGTATGGTCATCGGAAGAGTCTGTTCTACCGATCAACATCCTGGAATTGAGAGCAATTTTCCTCTGCCTCCAACACTGGACGGTCCCTTTGAGCGGTCTACCAGTCCGAGTGCAGACAGACAACGCGACGGCGGTCGCGTATATCAACCACCAAGGCGGGACGAGGAGTTCCAGACTCATGGTGGAGGTGTCTCGGATCCTGATTTGGGCCGAGACCAGAGTGCCAGTCATCTCTGCAATCCACATTCCAGGGGTTCAGAATATCACGGCGGACTTCCTCAGTCGCGAGAAGATGGATCCCGGAGAATGGAGTCTTCATCCGGAAATTTTTGCACTGCTGTGCTTCCGTTGGGGAACTCCCCAAGTGGATTTGATGGCATCCAGGTTCAATGCCAAGTTACCGACCTTCATGTCCAGGTACAAGGACCCGAAGGCTGTGGCAGTGGATGCTCTGGTGGCTCCGTGGGACCAATTCGAGCTAATCTATGTGTTCCCGCCGATATCTTTACTTCCTCTGGTGCTGCGTCGGATCAG
Source organism: Oophaga sylvatica (assembly GCA_033576555.1). Taxonomy (NCBI): domain Eukaryota; kingdom Metazoa; phylum Chordata; class Amphibia; order Anura; family Dendrobatidae; genus Oophaga; species Oophaga sylvatica. The sequence continues at coordinate 35,194,865 of JARQOD010000007.1, read as the reverse complement.
ACTGGAGAGAATCCCGGCTATGTTGATAGCCCCAGATTGGCCAAGGAGGACGTGGTTCTCAACACTGGTGTCGCTTTTGGCGGCACCTCCATTCCCACTTCCTCTTCGCCCGGACCTGTTAACCCAGGAACCCGTTCGTCATCCGGACTTGAAGTCTCTGCGTTTGACGGAGTGGCTCTTGAGACCGAAATATTGACCCGTAGAGGTTTCTCAGCCGAAGTCATTGCCACTCTGCGAGCTGCCAGAGGTCCGGCTACTACTAAGATTTACCACAAGACTTGGGAAGCCTTCTTCTCGTGGTGTTCGGGTTCTTCAAAGAACCCGAGGATTTTTTCCATTCCCAATTTGCTGGCTTTTCTGCAGTACGGGCTGGACAAGCGTTTGGCAGTTAGCACTCTGAAGGGTCAGGTTTCTGCTCTGTCCTTGCTGTTTCGGAAGGCTATCGCCTCGCGGAGTAACCCGTCAGTTTCCGCCGCGGAAGGCGCCTGTGTCTCCTTGGCGGCTCAACCTTGTCTTGGAGGCTCTTCAGCATGGGCCTTTTGAGCCTATGGACTCTGCTAGTCTTTCTTTACTTTCTTGGAAGGTTGCCTTCCTAGTGGCGGTCACCTCTTTTAGAAGGGTTTCTGAGTTGGCGGCTCTTTCCTGCTCGCCTCCCTTCCTGGAGTTTTACCCAGATCGAGTAGTGCTTCGCACACGGGGCGACTTTCTACCTAAGGTGGTGTCGCAATTTCATGTTAACCAGGATATTGTGTTGTCCTCGCTTTGCCCGGGCCCGAAGAATGCAAAGGAACGGGCTTTGCACACATTGGATTTAGTGCGGGCCTTGAAGTTCTATTTGTCTGTTACCCAAGGTTTTCGGAAGTCAGACTCTCTGTTTGTGATTCCAGCAGGTCGTCGACGTGGTCAACGAGCTTCCAAGGACTCTATAGCTCGTTGGATTCGGTCGGCCATTTTGGAGGCTTACCGACTTAAAGGCGAACTTTGCCCGATTAAGATTCGAGCTCACTCCACGAGGGCTGTGGCTTCATCGTGGGCTCTTCATCAAGGGCCTCGGCAGCCCAGCTCTGCCGAGCGGCGACTTGGCGCTCCGTCCACACGTTTACAAAGTTTTATAAGGTGGACGTCAGTGCTTCCGCTGATGCGGTCTTAGGACGTAGGGTCCTGCAGGCGGCTGTAGTTTAAAGTTCTAGTTAACTTGTATTTGGCGTCTGTTGCGCATTTATCAAGGTTGTTGGGATTCTGCCTCTTTTGGTTTTTTTCCCACCCTTAATTTTTGGACTGCTTTGGGACGTCCCACTAGTAATGACTAGTGTGGCTCTCTTCCTTCCATCTGCTGCTGAAAGACGGATTTTGGTAAGAACTTACCTGTAAAATCCTTTTCAGCGAAGGAAGGGAGACACAGCTCCCTCCCATGGCAGAAGTGTGTTGTTGTTTTCAGATGCGGCGTGACCCTTCTCTGATAGCGATTATCTGGGCTGAGGTCGGCGCGCTAAGGCTCTGTTCCAGCATCGCCAGCTCATCGCAGTGGTCAGGTCCAGTGAGTAGTACCTGGAACTGTGTGGTTTCTTCCTATTGCATGCATAACCTGTATTCCTGTCTTTTTTCTGAAGTCCTTCAGAAGGGGTTATGTTGCTCCGCTGGTGATATTTGCTCTTCCTTAGCTTGGTACGACTGGAGAAGCCGGAGTAGGAGGAGCCCGAGCTGGAGGGGCCGGTCAACACTCTTTTTAATCTGAGGTGTCAATCCTATCTGGGCTCCGCCTACCAACTAGTAATGACTAGTGTGCCTCTCTTCCTTCCTTCGCTGAAAAGGATTTTACAGGTAAGTTCTTACCAAAATCCGTCTTTTTTTTTTCTTGCGTTCTCTCCTCATTCTCCTTAATATTTTGCATTGGTGGTAGCTTATGTTTGGCTTCCTGAGTACTGACTTTTCTGCATTATTTAAGTGACATACAGGCAGTGAATGATGATGTAAGGCTGCTTTCACACATCCGTTTTTGACTTCAGGCACGATCCGGCGTGTTGCTAAAAAAACGGATCCGGTACCGGATGCGTTTTTTTTACCATTGACTTTCATTAGCGCCGGATCGTGCCTGATGTCATTGCGTTGTATCCGTTTTTGTTCGGATCCGGCTGAAATGTACATTCCGGCGGCCGGACAAAGCGGAGCATGCAACGTTTATTTTGTTTACCGGAGCCGCCTGATAGTGTCTGAAGCGGCGCTACTACTACTACTACTTTTTCCACTGTCTCCGGACATCCAAAACCCTCTTTTTCCGGGGTTCAAAAGTTCAGAACGCATCCGTTGCATCAGTTTTTTCATTTCAGCGCCGGATCCGTCCCTTCAGGTGTTCGACGTATTATGCCTGACACAAAAAAAACGATGTGTGAAAGAGGCCTAAGTGGTTCAAAAATGAACTCATATTTATCCAAGTGATTGCAAAAGTTGGTGAAAATAAGTTTCTGATTTGCTTCTAGCCAGTCCATCACTGTCTCATGCCTATAGGTTCCAACTCTGCATTGTCTGCCCTACAGGCTGCAAAGAAAGTCCTTGTAAGTTGCATGTTATGTCTGTTTTATCCGTCGTCTCTTAGTATTGTAAGACTATAGTCCTATTCTTCTATTCTATATTTGATCTAGAACAAAGAGCACAAGTTGACCGATGTAGTTGATTGTCTTTTGAGTCCAGCAACCACTACAACATCTGCCCTCAACAGCCTCGTTGTTTCCTGTGCGTCAGCCGTCGGTGTTCGAGTAGCGGCTACATGTGAAGCTGGAGCGTTGTCTCTCAAGAAAGTGATGAACTTTTATTCTGGGTCTCTGTGTGATGCAGGAGTCCAGAATCCTTTAGGTCCTGTTGTACAAGAAGGGCTGAAGGACAGCAGAGAAGAGCAAGTAAAATTAGAGTCTATGCAGGGCAAGAAAAGCTCCAGTCTTGTGGATATACGAGAGGAAGAGGCTGAAGCTGGCTGTAGAAGACTCTCCTTACCTGGACTTCTTTCCCAAGGTGAGTAGTGCGTCAATTATTCATTTATTTATATTTAAAGGGGTTGTCCAGATTTTTATTAAATAAAAAAAAAGACAAAGGGTAAGAAATTAGTTGAAGGGGTTGTTCACAACTGTACACCCCCTTAATAGACATAAAATAAAAAAATATATGGTTACCTCCAGGATTGGTGCCGTTCCTCTAATCTCAGTGCTGTGTCCGCTGACAGTCACCTGATATAATGTCATGTAACCGCTGTAGCCAATTAGTGGCCCTTCACAGAAAAGTGTTTAAAGGGAACCTATCACCAGTTTTGTCATATGTCAACTAAAATTATCACCTTATTCAGCCCAGCATTGCATTTGCATTTATGGTTATCCACATGACTTTCACTGTTTACCCCCAAAAAAACATTTTGAAGTTCTCCCGCCCTGTATGTTAATCCTTACGGTCCGGTTCGATGGCCATCTTTCCTGTGCTTTCTATCCTGGCTGCTGCTCGCCGTCCTCATGCTTTGATTGACATGGATGACGCCCGCTACGTCATTCACATTGCTGGGCAAAATCTTCAGCCTTTGCAGAGAAATCGCAGCTCACGCATGATCTCTTATGTTTTTGGCTCTGTTCGCAGTAGGGCAAAGCATAGTGCGCAGGCGCGAGATTTCGGCCAGCAATGTGGACAAGGCAGGAGGCATCATCCACGTCAATCATTCCTACAGCAATGAATTCACCTTCATCATTCACTTGACTGTTGCATTGGTCGGGTGAAAGATAGACATGATGCTTTTTCTGCTTGAACAGATAGAGTTGGTCATTGGCAAATACGGAGTTTCACTTTGGAGGAATCGTAACTATGTAACACATTGTCGGTCATTGCTCCACCTCTTATACATTCTCCTTCACTACATTATTTATCTACAATGTCATATTAGAAAAGCACCCTGGCCTTTTTAAATGCTGTTATGGTCTCTGTCAGAACTGCCTCTTGCGGCAGGGTTTTCCACAGTCCGACTACTCGAACTGTAAAAAATCCTTTCCTATCTAGATGTCAGAATCTAGCAAAGCGAGTTAGAATATAAAAGATGATTTTTGTTTGCATACACCATAACCGTTATTTCTTTATAGTTTCCCCAAGGTTGCTAAGGAAGGTTGGAAGAGCAAAGATGAGAACAGTGGCCTTGACCCCTACAAACAGTGGTGAAGCTGATGTGCTGCTTCCCTGTCTAAGGACAGAGGTTTGGAGTTGGGGAAGAGGCAAAGAAGGGCAGCTGGGGCATGGAGATGTATTACCGAGGTAAGTGGCAGTCTTACATTATGTGTCTTACACTTTAAAGAGAATCTGTCACCACATTTGACCTATCTAAACTATTAATATGGGCATGCAGAATGCTGAAAATAGTCCTACCTGTGTGTCTCATATCAGATGCCTTGTTGCTGAGAAATCATTTTTAGCACTTTTATGTAAGTTGCTTGATATGATTATTGAAAATGGAGAACCCCTTACAACAAAGTGGTCACCAGACTATTGAGTCCTGTAGAATACGCCAAGTAGTACTCGCCCTTCCTGGGTCTGGTACCAGCTCTCTGCCGCTTCTCCAGTCCCAGTGTTTTGGCTGTAGTGCTGATCGTGCACATCACCGCTGCAGCCAGTTACTGAGCTCAGCACCACCGTAATTGGCTGCAGTGAGGTGCTAAGCTTAGTAATCAGCTGCAGTAGTGATGTCATTGCTGCACCCAAATCACAGGGACGGGAGCAGCGGACCATTTATGTTTTATCATTAAGTTTGTTTTCTGAAATGGGAACGGTCATTCCACCAAAATTTGTATAAATCAATCACACAGTTGAATACAAGAAATGTTGTAATACAGAACGAAACCTGAGTGAGACCTGATGGAGGTTGGGGATCGTACTGACATAAGTCCTGCACAGGCGCCCTTCACTGTCGGTGTCAGCTCCAGCTTTCTAATATATCTTATCAAGGAATTCTTTCTTTTCTCATGAGCCACTTTTTCCAACCACATGCCTCTTGAACTGACCGGCCACTCTGGGGAAAATAAAGCTTAAATCTTTCTTCCTCTAGACAGTATGTACTGCCAGCACAGTGCGATGTCATGTTACACCTCATAATATACTCTTTAGAGAGGGGAGTGGTGAGGAGAAGAGTGCAAAAATCGGCATAGGGAAAATCTGATCATGCTGAGCTTTCTAACAAGTCTTTTCTCACTTCAATGCAGGATTCACACATACACTGCTTAGTACTGCTGTGTAATTAAACTCTACTCCCTCTCTGTTTTTTGTATAGAAGAGCTTGGCAGCTTGTGTTATAATACCAGCATAGCGTAATTTTCATAATGGGAGAGCCTGCAGAGGGAAAAATTGGTGAAAATGCAGGATATGAGTCATATAGTGCCCATGCTATATTTCCCATGTACACAAAGAAGACTGCTTATTCTGAAAGTTAGTTGAAAGTAGTTACCCTCTAACTTTATAAAATGTTGTCATTTTGTAGGTTACAACCACTGTGTGTCCGCAGCATGGATAGCAAAGAGGTGGTTCAGCTGGCGGCTGGTAGCCACCATTCTATTGCCCTTACTGCCAAGTCTCAGGTAGCATTTACTTTCTTTAGTTCTTCTTGTCATTAAACCTTTTTAATCAATATTTTATATTGTAACCCAAAATAAAATTCTACACTGCAATGTGTAGCTTTAAAACTGCATAAGAAAACACTGTTTAATACTTGTTTTAACCCCATAACAGCCAGGGGTATTTTTTGTTTTCCATTTTCATTTTTTGCTCCCATTCTTCCCAGAGCCATAACTTTTTTAATTTTTTGGTCAAAATGGCCATGTGAGGGCTTGTTTTTTGCGGGACGAGTTGTACTTTTGAACGACACCATTGGTTTTACCATGTTGTGTAACAGAAAACGGGGAAAAAGTTCCAAGTGAGGTGAAATTGCAAAGAAAGTGCAATCCCACACTTGTTTTTTGTTTGGCTTTTTTACTAGGTTCACTAAATGCTAAAACTGACCTGCCGTTATGATTCTCCTGGTTATTACAAGATCATAGACACCAAACATAGATTTTTCTCCTTCGCCTCATTGGGGACACACAAACCATGGGTATATGCTGCTGCCACTAGGAGGACACTAAGCAAATCATTAGAACAAAAGATTTGCTCCTCCTCCTGCAGTATATAGCCTCTGCTGGCTCCATCTTGAACCAGTTCTTGCTTAGTGTCTGTAGGAGGCACTAGGGTCTGCCTTCAGACCCCATTTTCTTTACATTTTTTATTTTTTCTTACTTCACGCACGGATGGGCGACGGGACTTGTACGAAAAGTCACGATCTCCCAGAAACCAACAACAGGCGGCATCGTGCGAGTGTCGCCTCCACGAATCCCTCCTGCCACGCTACCATGGGGCGACAGTTTCCCTGACATGGGCCGCTCTCCCCATGAGATATCCCACGATGTGGTTGATGGACTTACGTGGCACCTGGTGTGGATGTTCCGCTCACCTCTCCTGGAAGTACGGGCGGTCTGGTTGTATGAGGATCCCCTCTCCAGCCCCCTAAGAAAAGGGGATGGTGGATTGAAGGTATGGCCATAAAAGCGGTAGTCCTCCGGTCTCCATCTTCGCCCCCGCAGTAAGTTTATTTGGAGGGCGACTTTTGTCTCAGGAACCGTTTTTGGCGTGTTATTACGGTCGCTGCGGTATTGCGCCGCGCCACTAGCGCCATAAGTGCGCCGCGCCGCTAGCGCTATATTCGCGCCACGGCCTTAAATTTACTCCCCGGTTTCGGTTCCGGGGTAGGCCGCAAAAAATTTAGGCCCCGGCTTCAGGCCTGTGTAGGCCGCATTTTTTAAATTTAGTCCCCGGCTTCAGGCCGGGATAGGCCTCAGGGGAAGGGGCGGGCCGAGTGGCTCCGCCCATCTCTAACGCTATTGGCCAGCGTTAGATCACGTGGGCTCTCTCCGGATCCCGCCCCCTCTCCTCCCACTTCCTCTGACGCTCCTCGTGTATCACGAGAAGCGCTTCTATAAGATCTCGGGCGCCATCTTTTCTGTGGAGCAGCACTGGCAGTCGTCAGTATCCTCCTGGCTTGGGCACACAGGATCTGGGTGAGTGTTTGCTGTGACCGGGACGGCACAGCGATTAACCCTTTCTGCTGCAGCAGGCCCTTAAATTGCAATAAGATGTCGCAATCAAAGGAGGCAAAGAAGGCTAACAAGAGTTACACTGTGGTGTATACTGCCTGCATTACATGTAACGCTTCACTACCTTCAATGTGGGGGTCTCAATTATGTGCATCATGTGCCCAAGAGCCCAGTGTTCCTCCTGCTCAGGAGCCCCCTACAATGGTTCAGGAGTATTTGCCTATTCCTGATCCTATACAGCCTGGTCCTTCAGGGTGGCCAGATTTTCTGGCACACTCCATGGATTCTTTGACTAGGGCTTTGGATTCCTTCCGCGGTTCCACTTCTACTCAGGGCGTCCCTTTTCCTGAAAGGGAGCCGTTAGTATTTAGAGAGAATTTATCTGACAGGGGCCGACCTTCTAGGTCCGCAAGGCGGTCGTCCAGAAAGCGCCGCCATCATATATCTCCCAATCCATCTAGCGGTTCAGCATCGGCGAGCTCTCGTTCTCGCTCCCTTTCTCCCAAATATCATAAAGATCATGATTCTGAATACGAGTCGGACATTGGTGATGACCCCAACTCGCCAGAATTTCAGGAATCGTTAGATTCTCTCATTGAGGCAATTAATAAGATCCTCAAATTAGAGGAGGAACCAGGGTCTCAACCAAGCCATCCTATTGCTTTCAAAAGAGTTAACCGTGTTCACAAGGTGTTTAGTAATCACCCTGAATTCACGGAGATTGTTCAGGGACATAGGGAGCGTCCAGATAGACGTTTTTCAGGGTTGAAGTCTCTGAAGGCTCGTTATCCATTTTCAACAGCTGTAGTGAAGGAGTGGTCTGAATTTCCTGTAGTAGATCCTCCAGTATCTCGCTTAGCTTCAAAGACCCTGCTCTCTGTATCAGATAGTTCATCCATTAGGAACCAATCTGATAAACAGATTGACAACCTTGCTAAATCTGTTTTTGAAGCGGCAGGAGCTTCTCTCTTTCCCTCCTTTGCGGCCACCTGGTGTCATGTGTGCATCGCCACGAAGATCGTCGCGGTTGCACATTCTGACTTCTCACAGCTGAGTTGCTGTTTCTTTGTGTTTGGCAGTTAGGGAGTTAATTCTGTCTGTGCTCAGTTCTGGGACTGGGTGCAGTTTCTCCCGGCTGCAATTAATTATTTGTTGATTGGTTTCCTTTAAATCTCTGGTTGTCTGTTTTGGGAGCTGCCAGTGAAATTCTTCATGCAGACCACAGATAGGATTGTATCTGTATAGACTTAAGTTAAAGAGCTCCTTAGTTGTTTTAAGCTCACCTTGCTTAGAGTTTAATATCCCAGATCATTTATGTTCCTTCTGTTTGAGTGTGTATGCAAGTCTGTGTTTTCTCCAGTCTGTCTTATATTTCTAATCTGTGTATTTAGCAGAGATCAGCCCATATCCCTTTGGTGGTAATCAGAATCCTTCTTAGGACTGATTACAGGGTTCAGGGACTGATAGGAGACAGGGTTAGGCTGGAGACTTGGACCTCTGAACCATTATCAGTACCTCCAAGGTGAGGGATTAGTTAGGACCCCAGTTTAGGGTCAGGTTAGACCCCCGGTCCTCTTCTTTCCTGTGACAGTGTATCAAGTCCTCAAGATTAATCCTGAGTTCAACGGATATCGTGTCAGGTAAATCTATTCTATATTTACATGCTGATGTTGCTAATCTATATGTTGTATAGAGTGTTGTTCTTTTAAGAATAGTTTACTGACATCATACACATATCATAAGACCGCGTGACATTTTCACTGGCCAATAAAATTATTCCCAGTTGCCATGGATCCAGTAGCCCAGCTGGCTCTGCAGTTGCAGGGATTATCCATGGAGCTGACGGACATTAAGTCCAAAGTTTTGTCTCCCTCGGAGAAAACCAGATTTGAACCTAAAGTAGCTCTCCCGGACAGGTTCACTGGTGGGCGAGACAAATTTTTTACCTTCAGGGAAGCATGTAAATTGTATTTTCGGCTTCGGCCTCGATCATCAGGGAGTGAAGAGCAGAGAGTGGGAATTGTTATCTCGCTCCTACAAGGGGACCCTCAATCCTGGGCATTTTCCCTTCCTCCGGGATCCCCGGCTCTACAGTCAGTAGATCGATTTTTTACTGCCCTGGGTTTGGTATATGATGACCCAGATCGGGTCTCTCTTGCTGAGACAAAATTACGTAAGATACAGCAGGGAGATCGTCCGGCGGAGGAATTTGCTTCTGAGTTTCGTAGATGGGCCACAGATACTCAGTGGAATGACCCAGCTCTTAGAAGCCAGTTTTGTCATGGGCTTTCTGACAAATTAAAGGACGTTTTGGCTCAGTATGATTCTCCTCCATCACTGGAGGCTGCTATGGCCCTGGCTATCCGTACTGATAGACGGCTCCGGGAGAGGTGCGAGGTAACTCCGCCCCCTGTTGTTACTCCACCTACTACTAAAGTCCCTTATGTTGAGGTTCCCCTTGTCTGTTCGGAGGAGCCTATGCAGTTGGGAGGGACATCATTTCGTAGGAGGGGATTGGCGGTACGCCGCAGGACTAGAAGGTGTTTCTTCTGCGGGAAAGAGGGACATTTTGTTGGGGGATGTCCGTCCCGTGCCTTGTTGAGCAAGAAGTCGCCGGAAAACTGTTAATCCCAGGTTGTGTGGTGGACGACAACCTGGGAGTATGTATTTCGTCCGCTAGTTCTTCTCAGTTCCTTGTACCAGTGGAGGTGGTGGTTGGTACGAGAGTGGAGAGATTTTCTGTTCTTCTTGATAGTGGGTCCGGGGCTAATCTGGTTGACGCTCAGTTTGCTCAGGCTCAAGGTATGCATCTGAGTGTATTGGTCAAACCGATCCCTATATTCTCCATTGACGCCAGGCCTCTCGGCCAAGGTAGCTTTGTTCATGAGGTTCATAACATTGACCTTCGGGTAGGGGCAATACATAGGGAACTATTATCTTGTTATGTGTTGGAGGGTCTACCTACTCCTATTGTGTTGGGACTTCCTTGGTTGGTTAAACATAACCCTGTGATTAATTGGCAGTCCAGAGAGATAAGCCAATGGGGTGAGTTTTGCAAAAGTAACTGCATGAACACAGTCATCAGTGCGGTCGTGCCTAGTACTTTGCCTCCTTTTTTGGAGGACTTTGGGGATGTGTTCTCTGAGGAGGGGTGTCAGGAGTTGCCTCCTCATCGCGTGTATGACTGCTCTATTAATTTACTTCCTGATGCTAAGTTACCTAAAGCTAGGTTATATAACCTTTCTGGTCCTGAGAGGCAGGCTATGAAAGATTATATTTCGGAAAGTCTGGCCAAAGGGCATATTAGACCTTCATCTTCCCCAGTGGCCGCGGGGTTCTTCTTTGTGAAGAAAAAAGATGGAGGCCTACGCCCTTGCTTGGATTTCCGCGAACTTAATCGGATTACTGTTCGAGATCCGTATCCACTCCCTCTGATTCCTGATCTCTTCAATCAAATTGTTGGCGCCAAATGGTTCTCTAAATTGGATCTCAGGGGGGCGTATAATCTGATTAGGATAAAAGAGGGGGATGAGTGGAAAACGGCGTTTAACACGCCGGAGGGACATTATGAGAACCTTGTCATGCCTTTTGGTCTGACTACTGCACCAGCAGTATTCCAACATTTTGTTAATGACATTTTTCGTCATCTGGTGGGGCTGTTTGTGGTCGTATATTTGGATGACATTTTAATTTACTCGCCAGATCTTGTGTCTCACCAGGAGCATGTGAGACAGGTGTTGCAGATCTTGCGAGACAATAAACTATACGCCAAACTGGAAAAGTGTGTATTCGCCGTACAGGAACTTCAGTTTTTGGGTTTCTTGGTGTCAGCCTCCGGTTTCCGTATGGACCCTGAAAAGGTGAGAGCAGTGCTTGAATGGGATCAGCCAGAGGATCTTAAGGCTCTGCAGCGTTTTCTGGGGTTTGCTAACTACTACCGGAAATTTATTTGTAATTTCTCATCTGTTGTCAAACCTCTCACTGACATGACAAGAAAAGGGACGGATTTTTCTAAATGGTCGGACAAAGCTTGCCAAGCTTTTTCCTCTTTGAAAAAATGTTTTGCTTCGGCACCCGTTCTCATCCAACCAGATGCATCACAGCCGTTCGTTGTGGAGGTGGACGCGTCTGACGTAGGGGTGGGTGCAATATTGTCCCAGGGTCCGTCCCCTGGTAAATGGCATCCGTGCGCTTTCTTTTCTAAGAAATTGTCGTCCGCTGAAAGGAATTATGATATCGGCAATAGAGAACTTTTGGCCATTAAGTTGGCTTTTGAAGAATGGCGTCACTTTTTGGAGGGGGCAGTCCACCCGGTCACCGTCATTACTGATCACAAGAACCTGCTGTATTTGGAATCTGCTAAGCGTCTGAATTCCAGACAAGCTCGATGGTCGTTGTTTTTTACCAGGTTTAATTTTGTTGTCACTTATCGCCCTGGATCTAAGAATGTTAAGGCGGATGCCTTGTCTCGCAGTTTCCCAGGGGCCGGGAAAATGGATGACCCGATTCCTATCCTTCAGGAGGAGGTGGTAGTGTCGGCTGTATGTTCTGAGCTTGAGGAGGAGGTATTAGAGGTTCAGGGGGACGCCCCTGCAGAACCTCCAGGGAGACTGTTTGTCCCAAATCAGTTGAGACAAAAGGTTATTGAGGCACATCATAATTCTGCTTTAGCAGGACATCCAGGGAGTAAGGCTACTTTAGATCTCCTTTCTCGCCGGTTTTGGTGGCCTAACGTTAATAAAGATGTTTTAACTTTTGTCGCGTCCTGTGGGGTTTGTGCTCGCTCTAAGACCCCTCATACCCGTCCGTCTGGGACCCTCTTACCCTTGAAACTTCCGGAGCGTCCATGGACTCATTTGTCTATGGACTTCATCACGGACCTTCCTCAGTCGTCAGGGAAGACTGTCATACTGGTGGTTGTTGACAGGTTCAGTAAGATGGCACATTTCATTGCTCTTCCTGCCCTCCCTAATGCTAAAACTCTGGCGCAGGTGTTCATTGGGGAGATTGTGAGACTTCATGGGTTGCCTTCTGATGTGGTGTCAGATAGGGGGTCTCAGTTTGTGTCCAAGTTTTGGAGGGCATTTTGTTTACGTCGGGGGATGCAATTGTCATTTTCCTCGGCTTTTCATCCGCAGACCAATGGTCAGACAGAGCGTCTGAATCAAAGCCTAGAGACTTATCTTCGGTGTTTTGTCTCAGAGAACCAGGAGGACTGGTCTTCTTTCTTGCCTCTGGCAGAGTTCGCTCTTAACAACAGGCGGAGCGAGTCCACTGGTAAATCCCCGTTTTTTGGGGCATATGGTTTTCATCCCCAGTTTTGTACTTTCAATGGGGGGGGCCCTTCTGGGGTTCCTGAGGAGGAGCGTTTCTCGTCGTCACTTGCTTCAGTGTGGAGAGGTGTATTGAATAATCTGAGTGCTATGGGGAACCGTTATAAACGTATGGCTGATAGGAGGAGAGTTTCTGGTCCAGATCTTAATGTGAACGATCTGGTATGGTTGTCTACCAGGAATATAAAACTTAAAGTTCCCTCCTGGAAGCTGGGCCCCAGATTCATCGGGCCGTACAGGATCAGTTCCATAATTAATCCTGTGGCATTTCGTCTGGACCTCCCTCCTACGTTTAAAATTCATAATGTGTTCCACAAGTCATTACTTAAGAGGTACGTGGCACCAGTCATACCATCACCTCTACCTCCTCCTCCAGTGGTGGTCAATGGTAACTTGGAGTTTCAAGTGTCAAAGATCATTGACTCACGTCTGAATCGCCGGTCCCTTCAGTACTTGGTGCATTGGAAGGGGTATGGTCCAGAGGAGAGGACGTGGGTTCCTGCGTCTGACATTAACGCAGATCGTTTGGTGCGGACCTTCCACAGAACTCACCCGGGCAAACCTGGCCCTGAGGGTCCGGAGGCCCCTCGTAGAAGGGGGGGTACTGTCATGTGTGCATCGCCACGAAGATCGTCGCGGTTGCACATTCTGACTTCTCACAGCTGAGTTGCTGTTTCTTTGTGTTTGGCAGTTAGGGAGTTAATTCTGTCTGTGCTCAGTTCTGGGACTGGGTGCAGTTTCTCCCGGCTGCAATTAATTATTTGTTGATTGGTTTCCTTTAAATCTCTGGTTGTCTGTTTTGGGAGCTGCCAGTGAAATTTCTTCATGCAGACCACAGATAGGATTGTATCTGTATAGACTTAAGTTAAAGAGCTCCTTAGTTGTTTTAAGCTCACCTTGCTTAGAGTTTAATATCCCAGATCATTTATGTTCCTTCTGTGTTTGAGTGTGTATGCAAGTCTGTGTTTTCTCCAGTCTGTCTTATATTTCTAATCTGTGTATTTAGCAGAGATCAGCCCATATCCCTTTTGGTGGTAATCAGAATCCTTCTTAGGACTGATTACAGGGTTCAGGGACTGATAGGAGACAGGGTTAGGCTGGAGACTTGGACCTCTGAACCATTATCAGTACCTCCAAGGTGAGGGATTAGTTAGGACCCCAGTTTAGGGTCAGGTTAGACCCCCGGTCCTCTTCTTTCCTGTGACAGTGTATCAAGTCCTCAAGATTAATCCTGAGTTCAACGGATATCGTGTCAGGTAAATCTATTCTATATTTACATGCTGATGTTGCTAATCTATATGTTGCATAGAGTGTTGTTCTTTTAAGAATAGTTTACTGACATCGTACACATATCATAAGACCGCGTGACACCTGGGTAGCAAGGGCCATGGTGGTTTGGGTTGAGGACTTAGTTAAAACAATTGGCGAGATCTCTCTTTCACCCGAGGCACGTAATCTGGCCTATCAGATTACTCGGGCAGGTGACTACATGATTCATGCGTCCCTAGATGCAGCTAATTGCGCTGCTAGCACAGCCGCCAATGCTATCGCCATTCGGAGGTCCTTATGGCTTCGTGAGTGGAGTGCAGACGCTGCTTCAAAGAGATCTTTAACTTCATTGCCCTATCTGCCAGGACGTCTCTTTGGAGACCGTCTTGATCAGATTATTTCTGACGCCACTGGCGGCAAGAGCAAATTTCTTCCGCAGCGCAGAAGTAATCGATCTTTTCGGTATCAATACCAGGGTCGTTCCCGGCCTTTTCGTGGCTCCTCTAATTGGTCCGCCACTTCAACTTCGGCTCGAGCACCCCGTTCATCTCACAGTGATAGGGGTTCGCAACCATCATCTAAGTACTCTCAACCCTGGAGAAACAAATTCTCTCAGACAGAAAATAGGAATTCCTCTGTTCAAAAGCAGTCCTCCCAATGACTCCTGGCCGGGGACGAGGGACTTAGGCAGGGTAGGCGGCTGCCTACGCTTGTTTTAAGAGGTAGGGGTCTTCGATCTTGTACACTCCAGCCACAGGATCGAATATTTATTCCTCCCCCCAACATATCTCTTTCAGTCACGTCCCCCCAGGTCCAAGGATCTCGTAATGCTTCATTTTCTCCTATTGGAGCTAATTTTGTTTTGGGACAGGAGTCCCACGTCTTTAAGTCTCCGCTTCCGTCTGTTTTACAGTCAGAAGCTCCTTAAAGCAATGGACAAGAACTTTATCCCTGAGTCAAGGGAAGGGTTTTCTGCCAGTCCATTGGCTGGTGGTGGCCACTCTCCTCGGATGGGGAGCAGTGTTCCTCCATCGCACGGCTCAGAGCCAAGGGTCTCCTCCAGAGACTCTTCTTCTAATCAACATCCTGGAATTCAGAGCTATCAGGTTAGCTCTAAAACAGTTTGTTTGCCAGCATTAGGGCATACAGGATGTGAATCTCATGGCATGCAGATTGAATGCCAGGGTTCAGATTTTCCCTTGAAATCAATTTCGCCTTCCATACATCTCCCCAGTCCTTCCGTTAATCCCCAGGGTGATTCGGAGGATCAAGGCGGAGGGTGTTCCTCTCATTCTGGTCGCTCCGGACTAGTCTTGCCACCCGTGGTAGGCAGAACTAGTACGGCTAGTCGCAGACGTTCCCGGGAAATTACCCGATCATCCGGATCTTCTGTCACAGGGTCCAATTTACCATCACAATTCGGGGGTTCTGAATTTGATGGTAGGGCCATTGAAGCCTGGATCCTAGGTCAGGCTGGTTTCTCTCACAAGGTTGTTTCAACAATGGTTAATGCCAGAAAACCTGCTTCTGCCCGCATTTATCATCGGGTCTGGAAGACATTTTTTTCCTGGTGTAAAGATAGGGGTCGTTCCCCTTTGGATTTCTCTATCCCTGTCATTCTAGAGTTTCTTCAAACAGGAATGGACTCGGGATTAGCTCTTTCTTCCCTCAAGGGACAGATTTCTGCTTTGTCCGTCCTTTTCCAACGACGGATCGCAGTTAAGCCTCAGGTCAGGACTTTTATCCAAGGAGTATCACATCTTGTTCCTCCTTACAAGAGGCCTTTAGAGCCTTGGGATCTTAATTTGGTCCTCAGTGCTTTACAGGAATCACCTTTCGAACCTTTGTCAGAAGTGTCCTTATCGCTTCTCTCCTGGAAGGTTGTCTTCTTAGTGGCAATTACCTCTATCAGAAGGGTATCAGAGTTGGCAGCTTTATCTTGTAAAGCTCCTTTCCTCATTTTTCACCAGGACAAGGTAGTTCTTAGAACTTCTCCTTCTTTCACGCCTAAGGTCGTTTCGGATTTCCATATCAATGAGGAGATAGTTTTACCCTCATTCTGTCCGGCACCGGTTCACTGTATTGAAAAGGCTCTTCACACCTTGGATTTGGTGAGAGTTCTCCGAAGGTACATTTCAAGGACGGCATCTTTCCGAAAATCGGACGCTCTGTTTGTACTTCCAGAAGGACGCAGACAGGGTCTTCCTGCTTCAAAGGCCACGTTAGCCAGATGGATTCGCTCGGCGATCCAAGAGGCATATCGTGTTAAAGGTCAGCCTATCCCGGCTGGGATTAAGGCACACTCCACTCGATCTGTGGGGGCCTCCTGGGCCATTAGGCACCAGGCTTCGGCACAGCAAGTGTGCAAGGCTGCGACTTGGTCCAGTCTTCATACTTTTGTCAAGCATTATCAAATTCATGCTCAAGTTTCTTCAGATGCGGCGTTTGGCAGAAAGATTCTGCAATCAGCTGTTGCGCATCTGTAAGTTGTACATTAACCAGTTATGCGTTTTATTTTATGCATAAGTTTTACGAGGCTCCATCTTTTGATGGCTTCCCACCCAGGGATTGCTTTGGGACATCCCATGGTCTGGGTGTCCCCCAATGAGGCGAAGGAGAAAAGTAGATTTTTGTGTACTCACCGTAAAATCCTTTTCTCCGAGACACTCATTGGGGGACACAGCTCCCACCCTTGTTTAAATTAAAGCCTCGTTGTTTATTTGAATTTGTCTATTTTTGATTTGTTGACATATTGCATTATTGTTATAAGCTCCTACTGCTTTGGTACCGAACTGGTTCAAGATGGAGCCAGCAGAGGCTATATACTGCAGGAGGAGGAGCTAATCTTTTGTTCTAATGATTTGCTTAGTGTCCTCCTAGTGGCAGCAGCATATACCCATGGTCTGTGTGTCCCCCAATGAGTGTCTCGGAGAAAAGGATTTTACGGTGAGTACACAAAAATCTACTTTTTTTCTCGCTACGCCGTTTACTGATTGTATTAATTCTTTTTATATATTGATAGATCGGGCGATTCTGAACGTGGCGATGCTAAATATGTATATATTTGATTTTTTTTATTTTATTTTGAATGGGGCAAAAGGGGGTGATTTGAACTTTTTATATTTTTTTATTTTTAAAACATTTTTTTTTACTTTTTTACTTGCTTTCAATATCCTCCATGGAAGACTTGAAGCTGAAGTTGTCCGATCGCCTCTGCTACACAGAGCAGGGCTTCAGCCCTGCTCTGTGTAGCAGAAATGCTCACTTGCTATGAGCACCGACCACCAGGCGGCGCTCATAGCGATCCAGCAATGACAACCACAGGGGTCTTCTCCTGACCCCGGGTTTTCATGCCAACCCATCGGCGACTCGCGGTCATTTGACACGGGCACCGAAGGAAGGAGGTAATGACTCACTCCTGCGTGTGAATGTTAAATGCCGCTGTCAGTTTGACAGTGGCATTTAACATGTTAACAGCCGCGGGTGAAATGCAATTTCACCTACGGCTGTTTCGAGCACATGTCAGCTCATCGCCGAGCCGGCATCAAACAGGGGGAGGCGTCCAATGACGGACTCTGTCCATCATTGGACGTTAAGGGGTTAAGTTTTATATTTTTTACACAAAGAATTCATAGCCCAATAGCACTGAGTTTTTATATTGTGTGGCTGATGGATGCCTTAATTTTGGCATAGTGTCATATGTCGCCTTTATAGGCTCATATATTATATACCTACATTTTTTTAAATGTACATTGTACAGAATTGGGTAGTTCAATGCTAAAAGACAAAAAGAAAAGGAATATCTTATGTATGCCAGCTAGTCATAGGCAAAAACAAGTATTTTGGCCTCTTTCAAGTACAGGGACCTATGGATCCAAGTGATGTATCCACCTGAAGCTTTCCTGATGCATATTCCAACATACACACAAGAGCAACCGACATGTGATAAAAAAAAAATTACATTGTTGATGTTTCATTTCCTTTATTTTTATTTGTAAATTACAGGTTTATTCTTGGGGAAGTAATATTTCAGGTCAACTTGGCCACCTGCAGTCACCAACAACTATGCCACGTATTGCTAAGGTACAATTCCTGTTAAGTAAGAGAGAATACAGATTGTCAATGTAACTAGACATTACACTATTGCCAGTGTCTGCTTTTAGGCCCTGTAGGTACTTCCATGGTATTTGCCAATGAGAACACAAGACCGGTTGAATTTAACCTTGGGGATAATATCTGTCAGCCAACAGCCATAGAATATATGTGGCCAACTTTACTCAGGTCCAGCTGATGCTTCAGAAGCCATAATGAAATGAGTGAATTACTATCACAACAAAGGTCTATACCAGGGGTGGGCAATTAATTTTCCTGAGAGACTGCATGAGAGACCGGGACTGTTGTGGAGGTCAAACCAATAGAATAACATTAATTATGATTAATATTATTAATTACAATATAATTATTTTGTTATCACTTAATATTGAGAAGAATTAAGTATATTGACATCCATACCTCCCAACTTTTGAAGACAGGTAAGAGGGACAAAGGCTGCTGCAAATTTTAGGCCACGCCCCAACCATACCCATTTCACAACTAATCACACCCATGTCCATGCCTCAACCACACCCATTTAGCACTGCTGATCACACTGACTGGTACTGAGGGCGGGCACAGTGGCTGGCATTATGGGCACAGTGGCTGGTACTGTGGGCACAGTGGCTGGTACTGAGGAAAAGAAAGAAAGAACAGAGAGAGAAAAAAGAAAACAGAGAGAGAAAGAACAGAGAGAAAGAAAGGAGAGAGAAAGAACAGAGAGAAAGAAAGGAGAAAGAAAGAACAGAGAAAGAAAGAAAGAGAAACAAAAAAAGAAAGGAGAGAAAGAAAGAGGGGACAGAAAAGAACAGAGAGAAAAAAAAGAGGGGAAAGAAAGAACAGAGGGAGAGAGGGGAAAGAAAGAACAGAGAGAAAGAAACAGAGAAAGAAAGAGGGGACAGAAAGAATAAACAGAGAGAAAAAAAAGGGGAAAGAAAACAGAGAGAGAAAGAAAGATGGGAAAGAAAGAACAGAGAAAGAAAGATGGGAAAGAAAGAACAGAGAAAGAAAGATGGGAAAGAAAGAACAGAGAGAGGGGAAAGAAAGAAAGATTGGAAAGAGAGAGAGAAAGAAAGATGGGAGAAAGAAAGAAAGAAAGAAACAGAGAAAGAAAAAGGGGAAAGAATAGAGAGATAGAGAGAAAAAAGCTGGAAAAGAAAGAACAGAGAGAGAAAGAGAACAGAGAAATAAAGAAAGGGACAAGAAAGAACAGAGAAAGAAAGAACGAACAGAGAAAAAGGAAGAACAGAGAAAGAAAGAACAGAGAGAGAAAGAAAGATTAGAGAGAAAGAAAGGGGAAAAAAAGAAATAATGAACAGAGAGAGAAAGAAAACAGAGAGAGTCGACAGAAAAAAAGAACAGAGAAAAAAAAGAGGGGAAAGAAAGAAATAAAAGAGAGGGAGAGAGAAAGAAAGATGGGAAAGAAAAAAGGGGAAAGAAAGAACAGAGAGAGAGAAAGAAACAGAGGGAGAAAGAAAGATTCTATAAAGATACTATAGCAGCTCAGCTCCCATTGTAGTGCCCACCTGAGCCTCCTGATGCAGGACATATGATCCGCTCACATAGCCGACATCCCCGAGTCCAAGGCGATCCCGCTGTCCACTCTGTCGTCGGAGGACACAGTGATGGATCTGAAGCATTCCCTGAAGAGCTTCCATGATTCCATCACAATCTCCTCCCGAAATTGCCTCATTTCCGGTTAGCTTCTAGCACGTCACTTCCGGTGGAACGTCACGTGCGAATTTTAAAGTGCTCCTCGGGGCTCCACCGTGTACTCCTGTGTCCATGGGAAAAGTAAGCTTCCGGCGGGGACAGTGGGGCAGACTCTCAAAATCGGGACTGTCCTGCTGGATCTGGGATGGTTGGGAGGTATGAATGCTCCCTACCATACACCTTGTACACGCACGACTCTGCACACCTCATACACACACGGTTCCGCTTTGTATGCCTAGTACACACACACTTCCGCGCCGTACACCTCGCGCACACACGGCTCCACTCAGTACACACACGGCTTCACTCCGTAAACCTCGTACACATGCAGCCACGCTCTGTACACCTTGTACACACATGGCTCCACTCGGTAAACCTTGTACACATGCGGCTTTGCACCATACACCTCGTACACATGCGGTTACGCTCCGTACACACGCGGCTCAGCTCCATACACACACGTTTCCACTACGTACACCCTGTACGCACATGGCTCTGCTCCGCTCCGTACTCACACGGCTCAAGCACGGAGCCCTAAGTGTACGGAGCTGAACGGCTCAGCTCCGTACACTTCGTACACACAGTGCTCCGTTTCGTACGCCCCGTACACACACAGCACTGCTACATCCACCTCGTACACACACGGCTCCACTCCGTACACCGCACACACGCGGCTCCGCTCCGTACACCTCGCACACGCGGCTCCGCTCCGTACACCTCGCACACGCGGCTCCGCTCCGTACACCTCGCACACGCGGCTCCGCTCCGTACACCTCGCACACGCGGCTCCGCTCCGTACACCTCGCACACGCGGCTCTGCTCCGTACACCTCGCACACGCGGCTCTGCTCCGTACACCTCGCACACGCGGCTCTGCTCCGTACACCTCGCACACGCGGCTCTGCTCCGTACACCTCGCACACGCGCCTCTGCTCCGTACACCTCGCACACGCGCCTCTGCTCCGTACACCTCGCACACGCGCCTCTGCTCCGTACACCTCGCACACGCGCCTCTGCTCCGTACACCTCGCACACGCGCCTCTGCTCCGTACACCTCGCACACACGGCTCTGCTACATCCACACTGTAAACCCCTCCTGACCCCACACACATAAACTTACCCTCATCCAGCACCATGACAGCCAGCACAGCAGAGACCTGCACACACTGACGAGCCTGACCATGTGACACCTAACTCCTTCCCTCCTGTGACCTCATCACAGGTCCTGCTTGCACATAAGAGGACAGCACAGCGAAGTCATTGCTCTGCTGTAAGAAGTTGAAGTGGAGAGCTGTGAGGGCAACGATAGGGTGCATGGGGGGCGTGGCGGCTTCTCTCACTGCAGGACACATAGTGTCCCGAGCGGGACAGCGGGCAGAAGGGTCAGAATTGGGACTGTCCCGCTCAATTCGGGACGGTTGGGAGGTATGGACCTCCCTCTATATACTGTTATTTATTTTTATTATTTATATAGCACTATTAATTCCATGGTGCTGTACATGAGATGGGGTTACATCAAAATACAAATATCACTTACAGTAAACAAACTAACAATGACAGACTGTTACAGAGGGCACAGGAACCTGCCCTTGCGGGATTACATTCTGCAGGATTATGGGAAAGGAGACGGTAGGTCGGGGGTTGCAGCAGCTCCGATGATGTTGAGGTGGCCGCGTGGTCATTACAGGTTGTAAGCTTTTTTGAAGAGATGGGTTTTCAGGTTCCGTCTGAAGGATCCAAATGTGGTAGATAACCGGACATTTTGGGGCACAGAATTCCAGAGGATGGGGGATATTCTGGAGAAATCTTGGAGGCGATTCTGTGAGGAGTGAATAAGCGTGGAGGAGAAAAGGAGGTCTTGGGAGGACCGGAGATTTTGTGAGGGAATATATTGAGAGATTAGTATGGAAATTTACGGAGGAGAAAGGTTATGGATGGCTTTTTATGTTAGTAGTTTAAACTGGATACGCTGGGAAATTGGGAGCCAGTGAAGGGATTTGCAAAGAGGGGAAGCAGGAGTGTAGCGTGGAGAGATATTAATTAGTCGGACAGCAGAGTTAAGGACGGACTGGAGGGGTGCGAGAGTGTTAGAAGGTAGGCCACAGAGGAGGATGTTGCAGTAGTCGAGACGGGAGATGAATATGGCATGCACATGCTTTTTGGTAGAGTGAGGGTTGAGGAAAGGACGGATTCTGGAAATGTTTTTGAGCTGGAGGCGACAGGAGGTGGCAAGAGCTTGCATGTGCGGTTTGAAGGACAGAGCAGAGTCCAGGGTTACTCCGAGGCAGCGGATTTCCGGGACAGGGGAAAGTGTGATGTCATTTATTGTGATAGATCAGGTAGGGAAGGTATGCAAGATGGAGGAAAGATGATTAGTTCAGATTTGTCCACATTGAGCTTGAGGAAGCCAGAGGAGAAGGAGTATATGGTTGATAGACACTCTGGGATTCTGGACAGCAGAGAGGTGACATCTGGACCAGAGAGGTAGATCTGAGTATCATCAGCATATAGATGGTACTGGAAGCCACTGGACTTTGAGTTGTCCCAGGCCAAGGGTATAGATTTGAGAAGAGAAGGGGTCCTAGGATGGAGCCTTGAGGGACACCAACAGAGAGAGGGCGAGATGAGGAGGTAGTGTGGGAGTAGGAAACTCTAAATGTGCGGTTGGTAAGGTATGAGGAGATCCAGGATAGGGCAAGGTCTTTGACACAGTTGACCACTGCCTCCTACTACAGATCCTCTCTTCCTTTGGTGTCTAGATGGAGGAGTATAGATAATTGTCTTTTAGTTTTGGCTGTAAGGAAGTCGTAAGTTTGGTCAGGGAAGTGTCACTGGAATGGTAGGGACGGAAGCCAGATTGTAGGTTGTCGAAGAGCGAGTTAGATGCAAAGTGAGAGGAAAGTTCAGCGTGGACGTGCTGCTCAAGGAGTTTGGAAGCAAATGAGAACAAAGATATGGGGCGATAGCTGGATATAGCTCTCGGGTCAAAGGATGGCTTTTTGAGGATAGGTGTGATTGTGGCATGTTTGAAAGCAAGGGGAAGTTACCAGAAGTTAGTGGTAGGTTGAAGAGATGGATTAGGGATGGGATAAGTGTAGTGGTGAGGTTGGGGAGGAGGTGGGATAGGATGGGGTCAAGCGCACAAGTGGTGAGGTGTGATTTGGAGAGAAGATGAGCAAGTTCTCCTTCAGTGATTTTTGGAGAGGGAAGTTATGGGGTTTGGGCATTGGTCTGATATACAAAGGGGTTGTGGTGGTCTGACAGCAAAGACTTGCCTTGTTAGGTCTATCTTATTTTTGAAGTGCTTGGCAAAGTCCTCGGCAGAGATTAGGAAAGTTGGAGGGGCAGTGGTGGGCGGAGGAGGGACATAAGTGTTGAACAACTGTTTGGAGTTGAGGGATGTAAAGTAGGCCTGTTTAGCAGAGGTGAGAGCTGATTTGAATGCGAGTGTTGCTTGTTTGAATGAGGTGAAGTTGTCTGCGAGTGCATTTTCTTCCAACGCCACTCTGCAAAATCTTTATACTTGCCGAAGGCGCCTCCCGAAGAAGCAGTGCGAAACGCGCGTCGGGGCAGAGGGACGTCCGTGGAGTTCACATCAGCAGTTTCCTAGGTATGTGTTTTTTTCAACCTGCTACATCTTTACACTGATTAAGCCTGACAGGGTTGCCAGCATTGCTAGATTGGCGATATATGCGTCATATCACTATATAGCTGGCATATCTATATGTCTTGCATTCAGATACATTATTAGAAATCACTGCTGATTGAGAGATACTCCTATGGTGGATAGTCCCTCTTTGTTATTTCATTTGCTTGTTGCAAATTTTTAATTAATGTGTATCATGTGCCTTCAGCAAATTTCTTGCTGATTTAGTATTGTATATTTTTGTACCAATAAAATGTTGTTCAATTGTACCATTTAGTGGCATACATTGGTTATTTGTTTCCACTACCTGTGTTTTGGATTATATACTGTACAGTGTAAGCCCCAACGTGGTCACCTATATACATTTAAACATCCCGTACACATATGAAAGAAAGAAAGAGGGGAAAAAAACACATACTCGCTCCCGTTCCTCTGGCGTTCTGCCCAATCTCCTGTGCACTGACCCTCAGTAGCAGCAGCGAGATGTAATGATGACATCGCGTCTGCTGTC